>CM066037.1:78465178-79065178 GCA_033557465.1 Ichthyophis bannanicus | reverse complement strand
CTTCCCGTACCAGAACTCCAGGCCCGTGGGGAGGGACTCTTCTCTACTATAGAGGCTAGCTCTACCCTTCTCTACAATGGAGGCTAGCTCCTCCCTGGCCAACCAAACCGAGGTTTCTTTTCCTTTTTCCCCCCTCCCCAAGGGATCCCCCAGGGAAGAGACCGGCTATCAATTTAGAGGAAACCAATGAGCAATTAAATGTAAAGTGGATTTAAAATAGAAGGAGCACCCTGTAGCCAAAATTAGTTAAAAATAGCGTTAAAATAAAGTTACAAATAAAGAAATTTAGAAATAAATTAAAGCTAACAGCACTTGTTGCTAGTTAAAATTAGGATTCAAATTAATCACAGTTATATCCCTTCTACTTGCGGTTAGCTGTGCTGGGAATCTGTAGCCGATTCAGCGCTGCATACCCGTTGGCTCTACACGTGGTGGGCCTCACCACGTGGAGCCAGGACGGGGAACCCTTAGGCTCTCTCCCAGTCGCGGTCGCACTCTCTCCTTGCTCACTGCAGACTGAAACCTCTGATTCCTGTGAGAATCGCCGCCTAAGATTTTCCCCGCGGTCCTCGGGGAGGCCGGGCTTCGCCGCCGCGTCCTGCAGTCTCCGGACGGGCCTGGCGGTATCGGCAGGCCAGCGATGCTGCCTCAAGCGCTCAGCCTCCGTGGGGCTTCGGCGCGAGGCAGCTGCGATCCGCGAGTCTCAGCAGCAGGGGAGCAGAAAAGCAAGAAACCCTCCTCGATGCTGCGAGTCGCGGCTCTCCTCCGACGCCTGATCCGGTGAGGGGGGGCGGGTGGAGGAGGGAGAGGAGAGAGCCGGAGAAATTAAAGAGACAGAGCTCTTGGTTAAAAGTAAACACAGCAAGAAACTGTAGTGGAAATCAAAGAAATTAAATGAAGAATAAAGTAAAGTAAAGAAATTTAAAAATAAGGACTCCAGTAAGCCCTAGGCTTATGGAACCCTCCAGCTGCTTGGAGGCTGAGATTACTGGGGTTGGTGGGTGGTCTCAGTGGTATTTGTACCGCTCCACCTCCAAAAAGGTTGGGCTCAGCCTCCAAGCTGCTGGAAGGGTTACGCAACCCTGAAGTAAAGGGACTGGACTGGAGTGACGATAAGGAATTTAACATTATGCAGCTTCCTAAATAATCAAGTAAAAGGTATGAAATTTTGCACATAATACCCTCTATGTACTGAAGTTCTTGAATTTATAATTTCATGCTCTTAGCATTCTCCGTTAGTTTACAAATTAAGTGTAAAGTTGATGATTTTTTGCAAAAACGTAAAAATAGGGTATTTTTATCCTCCTTTTACACAAAAGTATCCTCTAAATCGTTTTGAAACCAATTTCATTAGAAAGAGCATGTTTTAAGCTTTCTAGAAAAGCGGATTTAATTTACTAACCCTGACGTACAATACCCTGAAAAGAGAGCTAAACATAGCAGGCATTACCATGCTTGACAAAGGCATGTAATTCAACCTGCAGTTCTAACGTTATCCAAATGTTATATTTAAAACTCATTTATTTCCATAGGAGTTGCTCAATAACTGTTAAGTGCATATATGTCGTGAGCTTAACATATAGATTTTCAGATTAGCATTAGTTGGTACACATTTACTAATTAATTTACTTCAAAATAGACATTGACGAATCACTTGATAACAATCCTCCTATGCCTGAATGTACCGTTGGACAAAAATTGTCATCAAAATGTCACCATGGCTCATTTTATTCCAATAAAACTGGGCTCAATTCTGTGAGCTGCTTGTCAGCAAGCGAGAAATTGCTTATTACTCGACGATCAGAAGTTGACCTTACAGACAATGACAGTATCTGCTTGCATCACCAAGCACAGTATCTCAGCAAATATGAAATGAACCAAAAGTCGTGTTGCAATCCGTTTGAAAAGCAGAATCATGTCACTAAAAGTGGATTATCAAAAGTAACTTTAGCCATGTCTGAGGGCTTGAAAAAAGTGACCAAAATGAATGTAAAACCAGGCCAGAAAATTTGCCTCAGGTGCAAAGCAAAATATGCTTCTATGGTTGAAGCCACAGCATCTTCATCTTCAGATGATTTTGATCCAGATGCCTTGGACACCCTTGATCAAAGCTTGACTGCTTTAGGCACTTCTCCATTAAAAATACGAAGAATAAGCAGTAGAGACAAAGCTGGCTATTTGAAACAAAAGATTGAGCGCAAACAGAACGTGGTAACAAAAAAAGTCTGCTGCTGGAGTGGCCGACAACGTTGAACAATCTAGTCTATCTGCAGAATGCAGTCTATGTAGCGATTACACTGAGCTTATTAAAGAAATGAAAGCAAAGATTGATATATCCAATAGGTCAACAAAAGTTAAATTGTTGACTTTGGCCCCAAAAAGTTGGTCAATAAAGGAAACAGCAATGAAGTTTGGCGTTTCTGAACGTATGGTCAAAATGGCCTGAAAAGTCAAGAAAGACAAAGGCATTTGTGCTTTACCTGATGCAAAAATTGGCAAACCATTATCAGAGGAAGTCGCTAAAAGAGTCAAGGATTTCTATGAAGATGATGAATTTAGCAGAACGTGTCCTGGCAAAAAAGACTGCATTTCAGTGCGACTCGATGGTGTCAAAGTTCAAAAACAAAAACGGTTGCTGTTGTGTAATCTTAAAGAGTATGTAGCATATCATAATAAATTTGGAGCAGAAATCGGTTTTTCAAAATTCTGTGATCTCAGGCCAAAGTGGTGTGTGACTGTTGGTGCTTCAGGCATGCATTCTGTTTGCGTCTGCAGAATACATCAGAATGTAAAGCTCATGCTGCAAGGTGCAAATATTAAAGAGGACCACAAGGTGCTAATGGAAAAGACAGTGTGTGACCTGAATTCCAAGGAATGTATGCTACAAAGATGCCAAAGCTGCCCTGGCGAAGAATCACTTGTAGCGTATTTGGATGAAATATTCCAGGATTATGATGCAGAGGAATCAACTGAATTCAAACAATGGATTCACACTGACCGAGAAACACTGGAAACAAGCATATGAACAGTGGACAACTTTGTTGAAAAACTTTCAAGCAAAATTTGGAAGCTGACAGGCCATCATTTTGTTTCAAAACACCAAAGTGAATATCTGAAGTCACTGAAAGCTGACTTAAAAGAAACGGAGTTCATTGTTTTGATGGACTTTGCCGAAAATTACTCATTTGTTGTCCAAGATGCTGCCCAGGGCTTTCACTGGGAAAATTCACAGGCCACAGTACATCCATTTGTTGCTTATTATGCAAAGTGGGCACCTTGCAAATTGTTAATTGTTGCATAATTTCTGATCATATGCAACATGATACCGTGTCAGTACACGTGTTTATTCAGAAGTTTATCTAATTTTTATTGAGCCAAGCAGATGTTACGAAAATATACTACTTCAGTGATGGCTCAGCAGCGCAATATAAAAACTACAAAAACTTTGTCAATTTATGCAACCACAAAAATGATTTCAATATCGAGGCTGAATGGAACGTTTTCGGCACAAGCCATGGAAAATCACCTTGTGATGGGGTTGGTGGCACAACTAAACATTTGGCAGCCCGAGCAGGTCTACAAAGACCTTCATCTGACCAAATATTGACACCAAAAGATCTGTATAACTTTTGTGACCAAAATATACACGGAATTAAATATATTTATGTCGCAAAAGATGAAATTGAAAAAAGCAGGAAGTTTCAAGAAGAAAGGTGGAAAGAAAGCAGCACAATAGCTGGCACTAGAGAGCATCACCAATTTGTACCAGTTGACTCAAACTTGGTTTGTGTCAGCAGAGTTTCAAATGATGCAATAAGTTTTTTAGCCAAAATTTCCAATACTGCTATTTTGTATTTGAAATTATCTGAGTTGTCCCTTGGTTGCTACGTAGCTTACATCTGACAACAAATGGTGGATTGGCAATGTTGTTGAAGTTTCAGCTGAGGAAAATGATGCATTGATAACATTTATGGATCCTCAAGGTCCTGCTCATTCGTTTTATTGGCCAGAAAGGCAAGATGTTTGCTGGATTCCAGAGCAGCACCTCATTAGCATGCTCCCTGCACCTTCAGTTACATCATCTGGCCGACAGTATCAATTCCCAGAATCCATTTTGAAGGAAGTGGCTTGCAAACATAACAGAATGTAAAAAAATTGCTAGCATTAAAATTGAGGTGAGTACTTCGGCTTGGGAACCATATAAGATACACAATTTAGGCTTGGGAACCTAGGATAAGATGCCCAATCATTGGCTTGGGAACCAGCTAGACACCCACTGAAGGCTTTGGAACCTCAAATAAGAAACCAAATTAAAGGCTTGGGAACCTAGATTAAGAAACCCACCCGTGGCTGGTATTGCACAGTTATCGGGCGTGACCTCTATGGCGATGGGGTTGCCAGTTCATGTTCCTGAACTGGTAGTGACAATGTCACCATGGACCAACACAATACAATATTGATAATTTTTCAATATAAAAATGTTAAAACAAATATGATCCAAAAAATTAACAATAATATGATGAAATATATGCTGTTGCCATGGCAATGTCCGCTGACTTTGGTCCTCTTTTTAGAGCACTGTATGCCAGCGTTAGTCAATCAAATTAACTTTTTTAGGGAGTTTAAAACATGCTCTAATGGTAGTAGTTTGAAAACGTTTCTAGAAGATACTTTTGTGTAAAAGGGAGTTAAAAATACCCTATTTTTAGCCTTTTTGCAAAAATTATCAACTTTACACTTAATTTGAAAATTAATGAAAAGGGCTAGGAGCTTGAAATTAAACACAAAAACAACAGTACCACGAGATACTATGCCTCAAATTTCATGTTCGTTGTTTACTTATTTCAGGAGCTATGCAATGTTACTTTTAATTTTTTTAGGCCGCCAATTTCTTTGCCCGACTTTGGTGCAATGTGTCTATTTCTGACACAATCAAAAAAGATTATTATTATTAGTCTCATTAAAAAGAGCGCAAAAAGATGTGTAGGGTAGTTAAGAACAATATTAGGTCTCAAAGTTGTTGAAATTTTGAATCGTACTGTACATGTTCAGGCTATGGGGTCAAACAAATGGCTATATCTCAACAGGTTTAACACCAGAGAACCTAAAACTCTACCAAAGTTCATTTGAGACATGGGGGGGGGCTCTAAATAAAAAATTTAGTCAAAATCCGTGATGGTCAAGCGGGGAGCCCTAGACCACTTGATATGGAATGACCCTGAAGGTAATTCTAATGCTCTCCAGGGCTGTGGAGTCGGAGGAAATTTTGGGTACCTGGAGTCGGAGTCGGCAAACAATGCTCCGACTCAGACTAAATTTAGATTGGAATTAAAAAAAACACACGGCAGCAGCTTCTGCCCAACTACCTCTCTCTGCTAGAAGAGCTTAGAAGAACTTGGTGGAACAGCTTCTTGGATTCAACTGTAAGTGTTTATATTTATTTTAAAACCTGCATGCCTGCTTGTCAGTATGAGGGAAGACATGTGTACATGTTTCTGGAAGAAACTGTCTATCCTAGGTTTGTAAGTGTGGTGCTGCAGGAATGTATGAATGTTTATGTATAGTGCAGATTGTTTATATGCTCTGAGTACTAAAATGTAGGCTCTGTGTTGTGTGTATGTGTACAGTACATGTCTGTGCATGTTTTTCTGTATAGGACAAAATCATGTCTAGGTTTAGTGCTGGGATATATAGCTTATTTGTTTGTATAAATCCACGTACGTACAACTTACAAGACTGTGTATGTTGATATTAAAAATCTAATTATATGCCAGTTAGTATAACATATTTTATATTTTAGGGTAAGAGGCATCCTAAACAATGGCAAAAAGACTGCTAACAACAAACACGACAAAGTCTACTGTTTATGAGCACTTTGCATTATCAAGTGATGGAAAACATTACGTGTGCCAATGTTTTAGAAAAGATGATGATGGTGAAAAACAATGTGATGCAAAAATTAGCAGTTTCAGTGGGCCTGATAAAAATGCACCTACAAGAGCATCAAATTTCAAAAGACACTTACAGCGTTTTCATCCCAAAGTGTTAGAAGCCGTGAATGAGAAAGATAGCAATGAAAACATTGCATCTACTTCTGTGACAAAAAACGTTCAGAAATCTACTGGAGAACAAACACAAATAAGAAAATTCTTTATATCTGACAAAGTTACCATAAGGATGACACCAGAAAAATTCAAACACCACATTATTGAAATGGTAGTAAAGAATAGTTTACCACTATCCTTCTTTTCACAGACAGCCTTTTTAGGCCTAAATGGAGAAATGGCAAAAAAAACTTGGTGTTTCTCTGGAAAGAGAAAGTATAAGGAAACTTATAATTGAGGAGGCCAAATGTAAAAAGGAAGAACTACAGAAAGTTCTGAAAGGACGTTTTGTCTTCCTTAAAATGGATGCATGCACATGTCACAGAGTCAATTATTTCGCTATTAATGTTAGATTTGTGGATGAAAATAACAAAACAATAACAGTGACCCTCGGATTAAAGGGCACTCAGGCACATCACACCAGTGATTACCTTCAGAAGTTAGTGGAGGGTGTTCTAGAAGATTTTGAAATTAAAAAGGAACAGATTTTATGTGTTGTGACAGATAACGCTTCTAACATGTTGAGCACAATTGAGAAGATGAACGCAGATGAAGAAGGTAACAAACAGATATTAGTGTTAGAGGAAGACAGCTCTGCAAGTATTGGAGAAAGTTTAGAAACTGAAGAGAATGCTGACATTTTTTTAGACAACTTTGTTGAAGAAGCATTGAAGCTTGCTACTATTCATCATATGCGATGTGCTGTTCATACAATGCAACTTGCCATAAGAGATGGATTAAAAGATCGCCATGCAGCTACACTAATTGGCAAATTACGGCAAGTAACTGTTGCAGCCAGTGCCCCGAAAACAGATGCAATTTTGAAAAGACGTGCAGGAAAAGGAGCCATTTTAGATCAAACAACTCGCTGGGGAAGCACTTATTTAATGGTGAAGCGTTTGCTTGAACTTAAAGACCTCATAGAAGAAATGGACAATGAAAATCTTGCATCAACTGAAAGCCAGTGGACACAAACAAAAGAGCTGGAGAACCTTCTTTTTCACCCCTTCACTGTCACCAAGAGGTTGCAATGTGACGATCTAACCCCGGGTAAATTCTTCTTGGAATGGAAGAGCCTGTTATATCGCCTGAACAAAAATGGAGGGTTAATAGCTGAGGACATTGCATCTTCAATGATGAAAAGAGAGAGTCTTTTGCTGGAAAATGAAATCTTGTTAGCGGCTATTTATGTCGACCCAATGAGCCGAATTTTGTTCAACAGTGAACAGACTGCTACTGGGAAAAAGGCCCTCTATGATGTAGCAGTTCGCATGAAGGGATTACGACCTGAAATACCTCCACAGGATGAAGTTCTTCTTTTAAGCAATAGTGGTAACTCAGGATCATCTTCTTCAAAATAGTAATTACACTTACCTGGTAATTGTAGTTCCTTGAGAGACGACAGCTTAGTCCTCCACGTATGGGTAGTGCACCTCCTCCTGCAGCATGAAGACTGGACCAATCAAATTTCAGCACCACTGGAAACAGCATACCAGGCATCTCTTCAACTCCAGTGAACTACTGTCAAAGCAAACTCAAAGAAATAGCTAACCTTTAAGTTAATCCAGCATTATAATAAATTTTTTATATCTGCGTTAAGCAGGTGTCGAGTATGACTCCTCCTCGTTTTTTGTTTTTTTACACCTTAGCCAAATGAACAAAAACAACGCCAACAGAATGTCCCGCGCCTGCCGCAGCATAAGCAGATAGCGAGAGGAAGAGGAAAACACCGGAGACAAAATAACAAAAGACACACTCACCTGTGAATACGGACTTCTGAACCAAAGGCGTGCCGAGCTGAAACACCACAGGGAGGGAAGGAGGACTAAGCTGTCGTCTCTCAAGGAACTACAATTACCAGGTAAGTGTAATTACTATTTCCTTATCGTTCCTCCAGCTTAGTCCTCCACGTATGGGATGTAACAAAGCAGCCTTAACGGGTGGGATTTTTCCAGCTGGCACGCAGAACCGCGGAACCAAAACCAGCATCGCCCGCCGCCAAGACGTCAAGGTGATAGTGCTTACTGAAAGTGTGCAGAGAAGACCATGTCGCCGACTTACAGATTTCCACCGGTGAAACCAAGCTAAACTCCGCCCAGGACGCCGCGTGTGCCCTGGTAGAATGAGCTCGCAATTCAACGGGCGGCACCCGACCGTGCAACAGATAAGCCGAGCCAATCGCCTCTTTGATCCACCGAGCAATGGATGCTTTCGCCGCCGCCTCACCTTTCCGAGGACCTCCAAACAGGACAAACAAACGATCAGATTTACGGAAATCGCTGGTGACCTTCAAATAGCGACGTAAAACTCTCTTGAGGTCCAAGCAACTAAGACCGCGATTGGAAGCCTGTTCCCCCGACGCTGGAAACACCGGGAGCGACACCACCTGATTCAAATGAAAAGGGGAAGACACCTTAGGCAAAAATGAAGGCACTGGCCGCAGCACCACCTGATCCGAGAAAGAAAGGAAAGGTTCCCTGCAAGAAAGAGCCTGGAGCTCGGAAATGCGCCGTGCCGAACAAATCGCCACTAAGAACACCGTCTTAAGGGTCAAATCCTTTACCGAACTCCGAGAGCGAGGCTCAAAGGGAGCCACACTGAGCGTCCGCAATACCAAGTTGAGATCCCACGAAGGAACAGAAATCCTGCGGGCCGGGCGCAGTCTAGAAACTGCCCTCAAGAAGCGAACCACATCGGCATGTGTACCTAGCGATACGCCCTGAACTTTACCTCTGTAGCAGGAAAGTGCCGCCAACTATACCCGCAAGGAACTGGCGGCCAAACCTTTAGCAAAACCGTCCTGCAAAAAATCAAGCACCACAGGAAGAGAGGCCGTAGCAGCCCGAACCTGACGTCGAGAGCACCAATCCTCAAAAATACGCCAAACTCGTACATAGGCCAGCGAAGTGGATCTTTTTCGTGCTTGTAGCAAAGTCGCCACCACGGATTTCGAATAACCTTTCTTCCTTAGCCACGCCCTTTCAATAGCCAGGCCGTAAGAGAGAATCTCCCCACTTGCGGCATGCGAAGAGGGCCCTGACACAACAGATCCGGATCCAGAGGAAGACGCCACGGGGATCCGTCCACTAACCTCATCAGATCGGCATACCAGGGACGACGGGGCCAGTCCGGCGCTGTTAACAGCACCCGACCCCGGTGAGCCTCGATACGCTGAATCACTCGCCCCAGAAGCGGCCACGGGGGAAAACGTAAAGAAGGCCCCTCGAGGGCCAAACCTGCTATAGAGCATCTGCCCTCTGACATCGGTTCCCTCCGACAACTGAAGAACCGAGCTGCCTTCGCCGAGCGCAACGTGGCCATCAGGTCCATGACCGGTTGACCCCAACGCTGAACCACCTGCGCGAACACTTTTGGGTTGAGTTCCCATTCGCCGGCATCCACCTGAACTCTGCTGAGAAAATCTGCCATCACGTTGTCTTTCCCGGCAATGTGCGCTGCTGATATGGCCTGTAGCCGGGATTCTATCCATTCGAACAGCGTCCGGGCTTCCGTCTCCATGCCCACGCTTCCGGTGCCGCCCTGACGATTTATGTATGCCACGGTCGCAGCATTGTCGGAGAGGACCCGCACTGCACGGCTTGATAACTGGATCTCGAAGCTTTGCAACGCCAACCGCACGGCTCGAAGCTCTAAGCGGTTGATCGACCAACTGCTCTCCTTTGGAGACCAGAGACCCTGAGTGACCTGTCCGCCGCAGTGCGCGCCCCAGCCCGTCAAACAAGCATCTGTCAACAGCGGGACCCAGTCCGGCTGCTCCAATGGCATTCCCGCTCGGAGCGAGGCCGGCCGAAGCCACCATCTCAGGTCCTGCCGTACCGCCAGCGGGCATGGGAGACGTTTGTTCAGGGAATCTGAATGGTTGGACCAGCGACGGAGCAAGGCTCTCCGAAGCGAACGCATGTGGAAGCGAGCCCAAGGCACTACCTCCAGGGAAGCCGCCATCGTTCCCAGCAACTGAAGGTAGTGCCAAGCCGACGGAGCCGGAATTTGCCGAAACCGGCGTACGAGAGACCGAAGCCCCAACACCCTGCGGTCGAGAAGGAAGACGGAGCCCACGCGAGTATCGAACAGAACTCCCAAATATTCGAGAGACTGCGTCGGGACCAAGTGACTCTTGCTCGGGTTGACTACCCAGCCGAGAGACTGCAGTAGCTCCACAACTTTCGATGTCACCGACATGCTCTCCGAGCGAGATTTTCCGCGAATCAACCAATCGTCCAGATAGGGATGGACTAGCACCCCTTCCTTGCGCAAGGCCGCTGCCACTACCACCATGACTTTGGTGAACACTTGAGCTGTCGCCAGGCCGAAGGGTAATGCTTGGAACTGAAAGTGACCCCACGGCAGCGCGAAGCGGAGATACTTTTGATGGTCCTCCCGAATAGGAATATGGAGATAAGCCTCCGTGAGGTCGAGAGAGGTGAGAAACTCGCCCCTGCGGACGGCGACAAGTACTGACTGTAGGGTTTCCATCCGAAAGTGCGGCACCCGCAGGCAGCGGTTCACGCCTTTGGCACCATGAAATAAATGGAATACCTTCCGAGACCATATTCCGCCTGCGGAATGGGAACCACCGCCCCCAGCCGAACCAGACGATCGAGGGTTTGCCGAACCTGAGCCGTCTTTCAAGCTCCCCGGCAGGGAGATGCCACAAAAGAATCGAGCACGGGCCTGGCCAAGTCCAGGGCATACCCGTCCCGGACGATCTCCAAAACCCACCGATCGGACGTAATCTGGGCCCAAGCGGAGAGAAATCGTCGAAGACGTCCTCCGATCACTGGGATCTCCGCCTGGGCCCGCTGCCCTTCATTGGGACTTACGAGTGACTGCAGGGGTTGCCGTCGCGAAGCCTCTACTGGCTCCTCGAAAGCCCCGAAAGCTCGAAGTCCTCGAGACATACCTACCACGCTGGAACCCACCAGGACGGGGTGATCGAAACCTACGAAAGTCCCGAAACTGCTCCCGAGAGGCCGGAAGCGACCTCCCTCGCCTGGGGCAATCCTCCGGTAGGCGACCGCCCTTGGATTCACCCAAATCCTTGACCAACTTCTCAAGATCCTCACCAAACAGCAGCTTACCCTTAAAGGGCAACTTGCCTAACCGCGACTTGGACGACCCATCCGCCGCCCAATTCTTCAACCAAAGGGCTCTGCGCGATGCCACGCTATTGGATAGCGCTCTGATGAGATCATAATGGACATCCGCCAAATACGCCGAACCAGATTCCAAGCGGTGAAGCTCACTTAACTCCTCGGCCTCCAAGGCGGGCGCCTGCCGAAGCCGCTGAACCCAGCGCAGACAGGCACGAGCAACCCAAGCCCCACAAACGGAGGCCTGTAACGCAAGCGCGTCTGCCTCAAAGGACTGTTTCAAAAGACCATCCATTTTCCGGTCCTGCGGCTCTCGCAACGCCGCACTACCTTCCACCGGGATCGTGGTTTTCTTAGTCACAGCCGACACTGCCGCATCAACCTTAGGAGATCGAAAACGCTCAAGATCTTTGTCTGCCATAGGGTACAGCCTGCGCATGATCTTCACACCCTTGAGCCACGATTCAGGAGTATCCCACTCCGTCTGGATCATCTGATCAATTACTTTGTGAATGGGAAAAACCACCTGAGATTGACGCACCGCCTGAATAATGGGGTCCGCACCGTCTGCTTCCTCAACCGGAGGAGTCGGAGCCAAGCCTTGTATTATAGAACATGCTGTATTATAGCGCACACTGTACATAGCTCACCCTAATCTAGAATCCCCCTCCTCACACACACTTCACACCACTGCCCCCTCACACTATTCCTCCTGCATGATCCCCCCCCCCCGCCCTCTACTCCCCCCACACTGCATGACCCCCCCAGCACTTCATCTGATTGTTTTGATTGTGACACCGCCTTGATTTTTAGGATAAGACGGTTTAGAAATACTTTTAAATAAAATAAATAAAAATAAATAAATAAGCCAAGAGTCTGAAGCGCCTCCGAAACAAGGGCGGGCAACTCCTCCCGTCGAAACACACGGATAATCTTAGCCTGATCCTCCGGCTCAGGGAGTTCGCCTTCCTCTGAGGCCTCCCCATCCGCCTCCAGGTCAAAATCCGGATCTTCACCCTCTGGCCAATCTGCCTCAGACTGGAAGGGCTCGTGCAGTCGTTGTCGTTTAGGCGCCTTGACGCCGGACAACGCACTCTCCGCCGCAGCCGACTGGGCGGCCACCCCTGGAACAGGAAGGGAACCAGTGCCCATGCTCTGGCGCCTACGACAGAACACCTGATGCATCAGCAAAACAAAATCGGGAGAAAAATCCTCCAAGGGCAAAGCACCCCCGAGGTCTGACTGCTCTCCTGTGCCCAACGAAACCGCAGAAGCCATCCCCGAGGGGCCCTCCAACTCCCCAGCGGCGGAACCTGGCTGCGCCGAAGAAGCCAAGGAACTCTCCAGGTGCTGCTCCATACTGAGAGACACCGAGGCACAGCGTTGGCAGACGCCTGTCTCAGATGCAGCGCCCCTCCGAGATCCACAAATCACACAAATGGACCCCGCGGGATGGAACCGCACTGACGCAGAACCGCAAGTGCCAGAAAATGCCCTTTAATGCTGAAAGGAAAATGACTCGCTTCCCCAGAAGAACCAGCACACAAGCTGGGGACTGGGTAGCTGCCAGCAATCAGACAGTCAGAGGGGTATTTTTTATTTTAAGGTTTGCACTGCGTATAGTCCACAATAGGGCTGTGCCCAAGTGTTGCCAAAATGCAGAGGCAGCTGATGATAGACAAACCACCCCGCTAAAAACAAGGACGAGACAAAGAGCAACCACGACCCCCCCCCAGCCGAGGGACCGTTGCACTCCGAAGCAAACTCAAGAAATAAATGAAAGATAAGAAATAAATGAAAAGAAAAGAAATGAATGAAGAAAAACTAAAAACCGCCGCGTGTACCGCACGCTGAAGAAGCCGTGGCTCCTAAAATGGCCGCGGCAGAAAAAAAGAGCTTTGGCGCGCTTTTGCCCGGCGCGACAGCTCGAGAGAAAAAACAAACCCCGCTGCCGACTGACTCACTCACCCCGCAATGCTAGCGACCCTGGGACCCCCCGAAATAGAAAAGAAAGGTAAACCACAAGGGCCGAGCAGATGCAAAGGGACCCAGGCCAGGACAGCATTCTGACCGCCGCCAGGACTCACCGGCACTTATCAAGCACACTCTCCACTCACCGGAGAGGTGCTGCTGTACAGCCGCCGCAGGAGCTCTGCCCCGAATAGCCCTGGGGTAGAGATCCGAAGCAGTAAACAGAGACAGGCAAGCGGAGACAAGCGGCTAAGGCTGGGCAGGAGAGAGACCTCCTTAAGGTCCCCCCCCCCACGGAGTGCCGAATTTAAAACCGAAATTTAAAGACACAGGTACCCCTGAAATTAACAATCAAAATAAGTCCTAATAGGACAAAAAAATAATCAACAAAAAGGTTAGCTAGAGAATGACAAAACTAAATTGACTAACTAGTGAGCCCAGCCCGGCTCACTAACATCTTCCTGCTGCATGAAGACTGGACACACTGGGGTTGAAGAGATGCCTGGTATGCTGTTTCCAGTGGTGCTGAAATTTGATTGGTCCAGTCTTCATGCTGCAGGAGGAGGTGCACTACCCATACGTGGAGGACTAAGCTGGAGGAACGATAAGGAACGAAGAATTAGACTTTGATTCCTTCTTAAACAAAATAGAAGTTGCTAAACGAAAGCGACGTTGCATAAGCGTTACAGAACCAGTAAATATCCAAATAAAAAAATTCCAACAGGAGTTTTATAAAGCACTAGAAGAAGTTGAAAAGTATGATCGCTCATCAAAACTTACTGTTGAAGAAGCCATCCTTGTTTATCCAGAGATCGTTAGTGATGTGGCCAGAATAGTTACTGCAATGCCACCCACCCAAGTCAGTGTCGAAAGATTATTTTCAGCCCTAAAAATAATAAAGTCTGACTTAAGAGCCTCTATGAAAGAGGATCTGGCAGAGGAAATTCTCTTCCTTAGAACTCTACATTGAATTGATTTGCATTTGCTAAGCCTATAACTACATTTCAAGATTAATATAAACCATTTCTAGGTTTTACAGATTTTGTTTTTGGTTCATATAGATAAGCTTTGTTTTTGTTCTAAAACAACCAAATAATGTGGTTTGTATTTTTGGACTGGTAAAGTTCCTGTTCCTGATGTTTATGCCTGCTGCTACTATCCAGCCACTTGATTAATTAATTTAAAAAAAATTAATAAAACTTTGTTGTTTTCATTGTGTTTGTCTTTTGCTTAAATTGTTCAATACAGTAGACTGTTGGCTTCCCAGCCAGTAGTCCTGTGGTAATGACATGTATGTTGCCTTTCTTTCCTTCATATTAATACAGAGGAGTAGGAGTCGGAAGTACAAAAAACTGAGGAGTCGGAACATTTATCTACCGACTCCACAGCCCTGGGAAACACGGAGAGGTTTTATCTTCTGTTTATGAGAGGTTCTGTAAGATGGAGGCTACTGTATCTAAGGTTCAATCTGTGGGTAATGCTTTTGTTAAGGACAGTTTGTTTCTTCATTCTAAGTTAGAGTACTTTGAGAATTTAGCCCGTGCCCGGAATCTTAGGTTTTTAATTTTCCCAAAGTTCCGTCTTATTTCCCCTCTGGAGCTATTTAACAAATGGAGGAGTGGCCTAGTGGTTGGGGCAAGGTACTTCAGGCCGGAAGGTCGGGGGTTCAAATCCCACTAGAGGACAGCAACCTTGGGCCAGAAGGACTGGGGTTTCTAGTCCCACAGGTGCTCCTTGTGGTCTTGGGCAAGCCACTTAACTATTTTACAGGGAACATGGGCTATGGAGGGTTATCTCCAAGTTATAATGCCCTGTTCAATGTAATTTCAGTTTGTTCAATGTAAACCGCACTGATGCAGAATAGCGCGGTATATAAGAGAATGTAAATAAAATAAAATAAAGAAATATGTTAAAGAAATTTTGCAGTATACTTCCTTTGATGAATATTTCCTATTATTTACCCCAAAGTGTTATAGAATGGGCTCCTAAAGGTGAAATGAACCAATTAATTGACTTGGATAAATTAGACCTTACAATTTTTCTGGAAAACAATTTGGATAAGGTTTCTCAGAGCAACTTTGTTGTGTTTTTTCTTCTCAGGAGGTAGTTAAGGGGGAATTTTGCATCTTTATTTTTCTAAGAAAGACGCTTTATTTTTTGGTCAAAGCAACCCAATTATGTCATAAGGCTTTTCCTTCAATTAAAACCTAGGATTCTGGCTATCATTGCTACTTTCTATCTGAAATATCCTTGTAAGTGCTTAGTCTCTTACAAGGGCGATAAATTTGGGTTTTGTTTTGTTTTTATCCATTGCAGTTGAAACCGTTCTTGCTTGGTAAAACAAAGTGTTTGTAAGATGTTCCTGGCTGTATGTGTAAATTGGGGTTTTGATATGTAATTTTTCAGGTGGGCAATCCAAAGTCTATCCTCCCTTGATGTGGACTTGCATAAACTTTTCATTGTTTGTTCCTCAACTTTATTAACAACATTGTGTCTGTGGATAGTTGTTTTTCCTGCATGTTTACTTTTTGTATTCATTTCGGAAAATCTTATAAGGGGGGGGGGGGAGGAGAAGGTCTGGACAACTTCCTGGAGGAAACGTCATAAATCATTAAAGAGGACCCAGGAAATCCACTGCTTGCCCCAGGACAAGCATTGTGGAACTTGTGCACCTTTTGGGAACCCACCAGGTACTTTCAACCTGGATTGGCCACGCTTGAAACAGGATAATGGGCTTGATGGACCTTGGTCTGACCTAGTACGGCATTTCTTATGTTCTTAGGTGAGCCGCTTCAGCTGCCACTGCCTCAATTCAGTGCTTTCTACCGCTGCCTCACGATCTAGCCCTGCTCACTGCCGCCACTGCCACTAAGATCAATCCTACTTGGTATCACCACTAAGGGCCTTGGTTGCAACAGCGAGCAGGACTGATCTTAGTGGTGGAGAGCACGAGCAGTCTAATGGGCTAAAACCAATCGTGCCTGATCAGGACCTCCTCATTGCCGCTACCTTAAAACTGTCCCCATTGTTTTCTGCTACTGTTCCACTTTGATGACCAGTTTCAACACCTGCACAGGCAGATTTGTGCAGCTCTTAGATGCGTGTTTTTATGCTCTCACTGCAATCCCAGGTCTAATTTTTTTGGTCGCCATGGTGACCTGGGGTTTGTCTAATCCAGTGTTTCCCAACCCAGTCCTACGGGGCACACCGGCCAGTCAGGTTTTCGGGATATCCCTAATGACTATGCATGAGATATATATGCATTAGAGATATCCTGCCAACCTGACTGGTTTGTGGCCCTCCAGGGCTGGATTTGGAGACCCCTGCCTTACACCTCTGTCATTTAAGATTGTGAGTGGGCAAGGTGCAGATGTCCTAGACATCGAAAGGGTATATAGAATGTGACACATTCCTCCTCAATTCTCACCACCACCAAAATATTGTCTATTAGACAACTTTTTGGTGGTGGTGAGAATCGAGGAGGAATGTGTCACATTCTATATACCCTTTCGATGTCTAGGACATCTGCACCTTGCCCACTCACAATCTTAAATGACAGAGGTGTAAGGCAGGGGTCTCCAAATCCAGCCCTGGAGGGCCACAAACCAGTCAGGTTGGCAGGATATCTCTAATGCATATATATCTCATGCATAGTCATTAGGGATATCCCGAAAACCTGACTGGCCGGTGTGCCCCGTAGGACTGGGTTGGGAAACACTGGTCTAATCCTGCATAGTGCGCAGGTTCTCTCACAACTATACACTGGCAACCCATGTAGACAGTGCAAGCATGAAGCAGTAACCAGTAACCTCCGTGGCATAAATGTTCAGGGAGAGAGCCTCTTTCAATTGAAAGCAAGTTCTGCTACGAGGGGACATGAGATGAGGGTGAAGGGAGATAGATTCAGGAGTGATATGCGGAAATATTTCTTTACAGAAAGAATAGTGGATCCATGGAATAGTCTCCCAGTGGAGGTGGTAGAGATGAGGACAGTAACTGAATTCAAAAAAGCATGGGACCAACACAGAGGATCTCTAAAGGTAAAAAGTGGACTGTTGTAGTTGTTATGGAAGGACAGACTAGATAGGCCATGTGGTCTTTTTCTGTCATCATGTTTCTATGTATCTAAAGAAAAAAAAAAAAAAAAAGGCAACACATGTCTAATCAACTGTTACTCCGAAACAGACCTAACAATTGAACAGCCCAGCAGCAGACGAGGTCAGGCTGCCCCCAAGACAAATTCCACTAAGCAGAAGTAGTTAACTTAAATCTGGCACTTATCCCCAAAGCAGCAACACTGCTGGGCTCAGTACTATTCCCATGCTGCCAAGTCCTGCAGATACATATCTCTTAAGAGCCTTCATTCAAATATTCAAAGGGGGGGGAGCCAGGGGAATAAGGAAAGAAGGGGGCACCAAGGCTGTGCTAGGCAAGAGGTACTAAACCGGGTTACTGTCCTCCAGTGGGATTTGAACCTCTGGCCAGAGGCAACTTGTCCCAACCACTAGGCTTACCCAAGCTCTGGGTGAGATAGGCCTAATTTGCACTGCAGCACTAAATACCTTGGCACCCGCTGGAAGCAGAAAATCTTGGCTTTTCTCAATGATGTACCAGCAGATTATATCCAGCGATGGCATCCCTAAACCTTGTTCAAATCTGCCTCTACCTACTGGCAAGGGAGCATAATCCATTCTTCTGAACTGGTCTACCAAGATAAGGAATGTGTCCCCCAGCAGGTGATAAAGAAGGGAATCAAAACAAAAGATAATTTGTGGGGAAAGAGTATTCATTTCTTACTAAGGTGCGGCAACAGGACTACGCTGGAAAAAATCTCCTATAGAATTTGATGCTGAAAGATCTGGCCTATACTACTGTACTATGATACTACCATGGGCTGGAAAATTCAGTGACCAAATGACATGAGTATCTTCATATTCTTTTAAACTTTATAATGTGCAAAGATAATATTTTAATAGCATGCTTGTGTTAGAGCAGAGATTGTTCCCTTTTCTGACTACAGGTTATCAAAATGGGGGGGGGCGTTGTTTCACTGTGCCTTTACTGAGACTTATTAGTACCCTTAGCTACCTACTTATATTTATGTAGTCTTAACCAAGTACGTAGAACTTGCTATACTTAAATAATTGGTAATCTTTACCTGATAATTTTCTCTTCCCTTGAATCATACTAAACCAGTTCAGATGACTAGAATTGTTCTCCCTTGCCAGCAGGTGAAGGCAGACCTAAACAAGGTCTGCACCTCCGACACAACCACCACCAGGAAAACAATGAGGGTCATGTTCTCGAGGGGGCCTTCAAAACCAGAGTGAGACTCCACTAGGGAACCCCTGAGCGTTCCGATGGAGAATCTGCTTCACACCCTCTGATCATACCTCATGTAGCATGCCAAGGCTGCCACCTAAACCTTAAGAGACTTCAAAGCCAAACCCTAGTCCAAACAGTGACCATATCTGCCTCCCTGGCATAAAAAAAATCACTCTCCAAACTCTCGCAGAGACCAAGGAAGTTGAGGCTCTATGGGCCTTCAAGCAGGGCATCCACTACTGCCTTTGAGTAGCCCTTCTTGGATAGTTTATGCCTCTCAAGGGCCAGGCTGTAAGTGAGAAAACAATGGAGCCCTCTATCACTATGGGGGGCCTTGCGGAAGAAGGTCCCTCTCCTAGGGTAAAAGGAGAGGAGGCCCCACCAATAGGCTTAGTAGATCCACGTACCCCAGTACTTATACAGAGTAATGACATCACTGAATGTTGTTCAAAATATGCCTCAACCTGCCAGTAAGGGAGCAATAATATTGCCCACTTGTCTGGACTGGTCTAGCAGGGTAAGGAATCAAAGTTTTGAATATCAAATTCATACTGTATAAAAATGAATACAAAAATACTTGCCATTCTTGATCACCAAAAAATGGCTCTTATGCTGAAAAATAAGCTGTAAGATTAATTTAATTTCAGCAATACAAGCTGTTTGGAGACAACTAAAATACAAATGAATGTGCCCGCTTGTACACTTTAGTGGCTAGGAAATCCATTGTCTCTTTTGCCCTCCTCTCCAACATAGAGCCTGTCATATTTCTACATGTCTGACAGTGTGAAAAATGGCAGAAAATAAGCTGAAAGAACATAAATCAGAAGTGTAAAGAATGTATGTATGTATAAATAAATCAATCGGGGCTCACAAAAATGTTTGAATAGAAGGGGTTTTTCTTTCAATAACTTTTTCCTAACATTTCTGCTTATTTTCACTCAATTTTTATATTTTTCTTTCATTCTCATTTTTAAACATTTTTCACCTTTTTCCTTTCAGGATCTCTCCACCCACAAACCTTCATCCCTCCTCCTACTGGGCAGGGCATTCATCAGTGTCTCTCCTTGCCCTGTTTCACAGGAACAGCAGCAGCTTCTCTCCCCCACCCAGGGACCGACAGCAGCACCTCCTGTCAAGCTCAGAAAAAGTACCAGGCCGCAAACCCTCAGCAAGCATCAGGTCTGGGTAAAAACCCCGATTGACAAGGCAATACTACCTTAAATGGGATCCAGAGAGGATTTGACTTTTGCCAACAGTGGCAAGGATTTAAATGGAGATTGGCAATGATTTACACATGCCTGAAAGCTAGTGTGCAGCGCTGGCCATGTTTTTATTCCAGCTGTAAAAGACTTGAGTTAGAACTGTACCCGCATCATGGTAGTGGAGGGAGGGAAACAGAGTCATCTGCAGTTGAAAAAACGTCCAAGGGTGCTGTGTGCAGCACCAGCCAGGTTTCGATTTCAGTTGTGAAAGAATCAAGTCAGATCTTGGGGATCCAATTGCGCTGGATCTCTCAATTTTTTTCTGCTGGAACAGAAACTCGACTGGCACTGCACACTTAGCACCTAGGCTTATTTCAATCCCTGCTACCAAGTAGATAAAAGTCTGCTCTTGGTGGTGTGACCTGAAATAGACTACTAGGCCTTTCTTCGGAGACAATAGAGGGAGTGGAACCCTGCTCTCTTGGCTACCAAGCACTGCTCTAAACACTAGACCACTCCCCACCCCTTTATTTATGTAGACAAATTAAGTATATATACTACTATCAGCTTTAAAAAAAGAAAACCACACACTTCTTTCCACCTCAATATTAGAAGACAAAGCATTACAATGTGCAATATTAACTACATTAAAACACAGCTAATTACATCCAGTAGCACTTACATTACAAAGCACTGTAGTACCTACTCCTAAGCTCATTATGTTCTAAAATAAAACATATAGCCATATTTTACAATCCTTAGTTCGTCGTTTACAACCCTAATCAAAGGCAAAGGTGGTGATCTGCACGAGCAGAAGGCACTTGGCAGACTAGGTGGACCATACTGGTCTTTTTGCCCTATTTTTTCTTATATTTTTAGTTTTGATACTATAAACTCCATGGTATCAGGTATGTGATGGTATAGCATTTTTTAACAAAAAGAAACCTATGTTACTATATTACGCTTCTTTTTAACGAAGAGACCAATTATTTTTCCTTCAATTCAGAGTGAAACATTTTTTTGAAATTACAACATACATTTGTATCATACTCATGTACTACATAACTTTATACGTAATGAACGTTATAATCAGATTTATAAAAAGGTTTTTCACTGCAAAATACAGAACTCCATAATTCCTAAATCAGTTTTTTAAAGAAATGCTTAATCATACCTGTAAGAGGCGTATTATATTAATACTTTAGCAGAACAATTAAAACGAAAACTACGCAAACCATAAGCACAACGAAAAAAAAGCCCTACTTTGCCTAATAATAGCATAACTATAAGCTCTTTAAATTCAATCAATCATACAAAAATCAAACAGTATGAGCAACAGTCGAGGCGTCATAATTCACATTATGAATTAGTAACAAATGGTACCCTTTACCAGTAAGTCAAGGAAATATTAGAAAGCCAGATCTCGGCATAACACCGGCCACCTAACTGAAACGCTTACCTGACGTTCGAGCAGAAGATTTAAGTACCGAAAACACAACATCTCTCTGTCCAACCTATACAATCCCTGCAGAAGGCTCAGCTCGGGTTTGCTTAGAGTTTCCATGCTCGCAGCGCAAAAAAAGTGTTTCTCAAATGGGCAGCAAACGGAGACTGGGCGAGGAGCTTTAAAATATTTCCTCCCCCCTCAACAACCAATTCCAGCTTGAGGCGAAAAGAGCTGGGCTAAGCAAACAGCAAGCCCGGCAGCCATCATGCGTCTCCGTGGCTTCTTCTCTCTCAGGCCGCCTCTTTCCTTTGCCCTGCCCCCTACTCCCCACCCCTGCTCTGCAGCTCCACCAGCAGAAAGTACGCCATTGCGGCCTAGTCCCGGAGCCAGCAGCAGCGCGCTCGCTCCCGCTCCGCCCGCCATCTTCAGCCGCCATCTTCCCCGGCCCCACACGCCATCTTTTCGGGCCGCCATACTGCCTAGCGAACATGGCGGCGCCCAGCAACACATAAAAACATGGCTTCCTTTCAAAACAAAACATTTCTGCTCGAGTTTGCTCATGTTTGGCTGGGAAAAGTGCCGTTTCTGGCCGGGGATTTCCTCGCGGCTCGCGGGGGCACGCCCCGGGGCCTCGCTGCTAACACGGCTAGACGAAGAACAATGAAGAAAAAGCCAGGGAGACTTACCCGAAGCCCACATCGTCACCGAAAACTCCCCTTCTAAGGTCTTGATCTGGACTTGCTTCTGTTCCCATTTCCTGCCGCTGGGCTCGGCGCCGCTCAGGTAGCTTTTTTTGCTACTTTTCTTGCCGCTGCTGCCGCCTCCCTTCTTCATCCGCCCACCAGACGAGCTGCTTTTCCCGGCTACGGTAACCAGGGTCTGTTCGATATATTCCTCCTCGCCAGCGGGGGCTGGTACAGGGATGAGAATCTGATCCTCAAAGCCGTCATCGGCTCGCAAGTCCGAGTCGTCCCCGCCGACCACTTCCTCCCGCGTCTGCACGAGGATCACCTCCTGGTGATGGTGAACCTGGGTCGGGTCGTCCGTTACCAGGGGCTGCAGCGCGATCATCGGTTGGTGGTGCTCATCGTCATCGTCGTCCCCGACTACTGTGGTCTCGATAGTCTCCACTGGGATGGTTTCCACCTCGATCTCGTGCAATTCCACGATCTCCGCCGGCATCTCGGAGCCGTCAGTGGCGATATAGAGCGTGTCGCCGGACGCCATGTTGTATCCGTTTTGAATGCAATTAAAATTCCCTGCCCTCCTCTTTCCCTTCCTCCTTCTTCAACAACACAAATACCAACTCAACCCACCAAATCTCGTCGCCACAGTCCGCTCCGGCGGAGCCTCGCGAGACTTCAAGCATGTTCCAAACCGTCAGCGAGCCGCGTTCCATCAACCTGTAGAGTATGGAGCTTTGGGTGAGCGACCGGGGGGATGGTTCGGAGCTTCCCGGTTCCGCTGCACTATTACGTCAGAAGGCGGGGGAAGAGGCGAAAAGCCGTTGGTCGGCAGGTAGCGAGAGGGAGATTCCTGTAGCAACTAGCAAGAGTCGTTGTCATGCGCGCGGGCGGCAGTGACGTGCCCGTTGTGGTGAGTGGCTGGATGGTTCGGCCTAGAAACGGTTGGCTGCGCCAGTGGCTGATTTTCACAAATTTTCGCTTGCTAGGAGATGGTGCAGAAGGACCGAGCTTTAACATCTCGTTTGTATGTTTTTTATCATCATCATCATGCTGTTCTGCAAGAAAACGCTATAAAAAAAACTCGGTGCCTTCGTTCCTCAAAATCGATCTGGACTCATGTATTGTAGACCTCCAGCTTATGTAACACACGGTAAAATAAAGTTCAGTTTTAGTATTAACAAACCGAAGGCTGTCTTCATTTTTATCATTCTCACGTTTCTGGAAACTCAACTGAGATTTGAGATAATTATTTTTATGTTAATGGGAGGCGAGATTTCGACTCGAGGAATGGTCAGCACGAAAAGAGGTGTAAGTTCAGTTATTAAAATTAATGTTCGTTTTTAAGCGAGAAATATGTTTGTTATGTTTCGTGCATTTAGATTGTTCTTGTTCATTTAAGGTCAAAACTATTTTAGACCCTTCGTGTGGTCAGGTGCAGGATTTTAGCTTATGGCTTTGATCTGATATTTTAGTTAAGGTACAGAAGTTCGCGTGGAGGAGTAGCCTACAGGTTAGAGAAATAGCCTAGCACCCAAGAGATCTGGATTTGATTCCACCCAGCACCTCTTGTGATCTTGGGCAAGTCACTTTACCCTCCGTTGCCTCGGAAGAAAACGCCTGGCAATCTGCTTCCGGTCATACATACCTTGCAGGAAAACCCAAGGGGCTGCTGGGTCTTCAGGCATTAGCATTGACTTGACAGTACTGAAAGGTTCACTGCAAGCAAACTCTGATAAACTGTGGTTATTGACCTTTGGGTAATCTAGTTTCTTGGTTAAAGTTTTTAAATATAATGAGATAGATTCTGAATAGGGAATAGTGGGTACGATTCAGCACCGGGAGCTCCCTGCGCATATAGGGCATAAGTGCGGGGAGCTCCAGGATGGGGTTAGGTATACAGTCTAGACGTACAGGGCCAATTCCAGTCACAGCCCTGTACATCCAGATCTGAGGGGATAAAGGGGGGACTTATTCCACTTCAGAGGGGGAATAAGTTCCCCCTCCTGACGTTGCCAGCCAGCCAGGGAGGACACACCAAACAGGTGAGCTGCAACCTGGGTTTCCCTGCAGCCTGATCCTGGCCTTGGCAGGCCCCTTCGGGGATCGGGCAGCAGGAAAAAGTACCTTTTTAACTTGTGCCGCAGATCAGGGCTCCTGCATGGTGTCCCAGTGCTATGGCAACAGGACGCCACAGCGCCTGGTTCCATGCAGGAGCATTGGGAGAGTGCAGTACATGCACAGGGCCTGAATTGGGGTACATCCTGGCTGTGTAACCCCTTTGCCCTGATTCTGCTCCTGTGGGAATGTATAGCTCCTGCCAGTGCAGAATCTGGTGTAAATCCAGCCCGCCCAGATTTTGGACTTCTGGACGTGCCCATGAGCAAAATTGGCCTCTACACGTTTAGATATATGGGACACCACCACTCCCTTCCAAACTCCTATTTCAAGCAAATTTACCTTGCTTAATGAGGGCCCTATTATAGAAAGACTAGAGTTGAGGGGGTGGGGGAGGGAACCTTCTGTTTTACGGTTACTATTTAAGCACCAAGCATCACCTTTTCCCAAAAAATATGTTCCGTTTATTTTTTTTTTATGCTGTACTGTATTAACTATATTTTTAGCATTTTTTTTTTATTCACAAATCTTATGTTTATTTTGTGTTAAGGTAAATTTTGTGCATGTTTTGGAAAGCTATTAACACCTATTCATCTAGAGGTGATAAAGAACCATATCAAAATTCAGTAATAATCCTTCATCTAAAAACGTGTTTCTGCCTAAGTGCAGAATGCACAAGTACATTGTATTGTAGACCCTGTACTTATTTTTAAAAAAGAAGCTTTTTGTGTGTGTGTGTGCGCGCCCGAGAGAAACTAATGGATTTATATTTGAACATCAAATCTGAACATGTTTTTCAGAATTTATGGTTGTGCTGTCACTTTGACCTGTTTGACTTTTGCCAGCAGGTGGAGGCAGATTTGAGCAACTTTCAGTAATACTGCTACTATAAGTGCTGTATTGGTACAGCACTGAGACGAAGCCGTATTTGAACTAGTGCAGCAATACAGATTTGCTTGTTTTCTCTGGCCCAGACTACTGTCCATGCCTTGTGGACTGAGACTTGTATGCTCAATGTTGCTCAGATCTTGGCTATGCTCCTTTCTCCTTGAGTTGATAGCTAGCGCTTAGTGGGCTTGTGCAGACAGGAGCACCACATGAGGCCCCCGAGGGCAGTTGGTAAGTTGTGCCCAGATCTCTCCCCCCTTCCCTCTTGCTCTCTTCTGCTTGATTTTTTTTTCCCTGTGGGTGTTTTTTCTAGCTTTTCCTCCACAGCCTGTTCTTTGTATGGGCTGTATTTGACTCTTGTCTGCTTAAATAAAGCAGGTTCTAATAAAAAGAAATCTCTGGTGACAGGTCTCAGACTGCAGGGGCAGCAGAGCTTTCTCTTCTTGAGTTTGCCAGGTTGCCTTACAAGTACTGGATATTCCTTTTCACTATGGTCTTGTTCTTTTTGGTGGTCTTTTTCCTTTTCAGGATTTTCTTTTCTATTTTTTGGCTGCTTACGGCTCTGCCATGATGCCAGGTGTCCAGTACTGTGCTTCTTGAGGTTCCTGCTGCGACAGCTAGGTGACAGGATCATTTGCCATTTTTGCCCCACCCCCTCCTACCGGAACACTAGCTTCTTTTTCCTCTGTCTTTGAGCAGCAGCTCATTGGCTGCTTTCAGACCTTCCTAGCTGGTTTACAGCTGCCCCCATCTTATTCCCCCATGGGGGTTATCCAGGATGATTAAGAGGATTCCCTCAACAATGAGTTAGTGGAGGAAGGAAAAAAATATCCCCTCATAGAAAGCAATGATCCGTCAGTGATCCACCTTCTGGTCTTGATCCAGGATATGATGACAGTCCTGCTTATTGCTGAACCTGCTCTGGCACAAACTTTGCAAGTACACACTATTCTTGAGGGCATTGGGTGCCCTTTTTCTTCCACCTAAGCCTATGCATCAATTACTCATCTCCCAATGAGGGTTCCTTTTTGTCAGTCCAGTCCTGGAACCTCTGGGTTAAGCACCTCCTCCAGCAGCTTGCAGCTTTGGAGACTGAATACGTCATCTCTTTTGATGACACTGGCATAAATAGGCAAGGACCGCCTCTCCACTCCAGTAATTTCAGACTCCAAGTAGCTGGAGAAGGTGGTGAGACTGGGGTCCTGGGCTCACTCGGCAATAACTAAGGAGAGTTTTCGGTTTTGGTAGTTTAGAGGTTATATATTAGTGCAGATTGGCAAGGGGGGTGTATTTTGAGGGCTGCAGAGGACTGGTTTTTACCTCCTTTCCCTTGTCACCTTTCCTCCCCCCCCCCCCCCCTCACTCACAGTTTGGTCTCCGGTGTGGTGAAGACCTGAAGGATAAGCCTCTCTGCTCCCGATCCCGCATTAACGGGTGAGGAGCAGGTAGCAGGTACGTCCGACAAATTCTCTGAGTCAGGAGGGTTCAGGACTCTGTCTAGAGCAGCACGGTGTGTCTCTCCGCTCCTGGTGCCGAAGCCACATGTACGGCTGAGCACCGGAGGAGGATCGAGACGGCGGAAGTCCGGTGAATGCATCGGGGGAAAGCTTCGGGCATTGTTTCCTCTGCTCGGCAGGTCCTTTGTTCGACCATAGCGAATTTAGCTAGCGGGGACACTCTGGTACAGGCTGTGAGCGTTTAGAGCAGGCCGGGCCGCATGGGTTTGCGCGGGAATGCGATCGGCAGCATTGTGGTTGTTCCTTATCGTTCCTCCAGTTTAGTCCTCCACCACTGGGTTGTGCACCTCCTCCTGCAGCTTGGAGACTGGACAAGTCAAACTCGTGACATCACTGTATATAACCTGCTGGCAACTCCCATCAGCCCCAGTATGTCCAGTCTTCATGCAGCAGGAGGACGTAGTGAGCCTAGGTGCTGGGCTCACTAAAGGAACATATAAGGAGCTTATAGTTAGGTTCCTTATCGGTCATCCAGTTTAGTCCTCCACCACTGGGTAGTGCACCTCCTCCTGCAGCTTGGAGAATGGGCATGTCCAAAAAAGTGTGACATCACCGCATGTAGTCCACCGACTCTCCCATCAACCCCCAGTCTGTCCAGTCTCCATGCAGCAGGAGGACGTAGTGAGCCTAATGTTGGGCATTTTTGCGTATTATCCAAGAGCATTAGAGTAGTTTTCCCCTAGTTTTGGGTTTGTTTTCAGGCATTAACAGTTCCAGGCCTTGCCCTTTGGGCTTGCAACGGCGCCACAAACCTTCAAGATTATGGTGGTGGTGGCGGCGACGGCGTTGCGGAAGGAAGGAATTCTGGTTCATCCATATCTCGATGATTGGTGTATTCGGGCAAAATCCGAAGCCGAGAGTATTCAGGTTACAAGCAAGGTGGGCAAGGTGGTGCAGTTTCTCGAGGGGCTCGGTTGGGTGGTCAATCTGATGAAGAGTCACCTGGTACCGTTACAGCAGGGGTCTCAAACACGCGGCCCGCAGGCCGCATGCGGCCCGCGAGAGCATCTTGTGCGGCCCGCGAAGCACTTACCGGCGTCTAAAAAAAAAAATACAATTCCAAACTTGCCGCCGCAGTATTAAGCATCCCGCGGGCCCCTCTGCCTGCTCTGAGTCCTCTCCTCCCTGCAGCATCAGCTCCAAAAGCGGCGGCTTTCAGAGCCGCGAAGAGAGAGAGTTTCTCTCGCGCAGTTCTGAAGACTCTCTCGCTGCTCTTCAGAACCGCGCGAGAGAAACTCTCTCTTCGCGGCTCTGAAAAGCCGCCGCTTTTGGAACTGATGCTGCAGGGAGGAGAGGACTCAGAGCAGGCAGAGGGGCCCGCGGGACGCTTAATACTGTTGGCATTGTGGACCTAAAGAGGGCACTTTGGTCCATATACCTCGTTTCTATCCAGAAATTCAAACATGCTGGGAAGCAATTTGGGCCACAGTAACTTGACTGTTGCCCCTCAAGGAGAACATTTTGCCAAATGTAATTATTTTTTAGATTTAGAGGCTTCACTATTCCTGCTAAGGCGAGGATTTTTTGACATTCTTTTATCTATGAAAATTAAATTGGGATCAGGGACTGACTGCTGCCAATAGTGGCTATGTTTAAAAAAAAATAATAGTCCCGGGTGTTTGCAGCTTCAGGGGCTGCTGAGAATAGATTCCGGTTTGTTTGTTTTTAAATATGGAGAGTGCTGAGCCGGGAGCAAAGGTCTTGGGTGAGCCATGTTCCTGCGCCTGTCACCGGGCCTTGCTCCACGTGTGGCTGGTGGTGGCAATTGCAGGATCGGAGCAGCAGGAGCACTGCGGCAGCTCCCGATCTTAGCAGAAGAGGCAGGGGGAAGAGTGGAGGCATGACTGGCCGCGATCCTCATGGCTCCCACGGGAGAAGGGCCGCAGAGCTCATGGCTTCTCCTGGGGCTGCCGGGGGATCGTGGTCCTCATTTTGGTTGAGGGAGTGGCTGAAGTGGTGCCGGGTCTTCCATGAGTGTGGTCCTCTTCCATGAGGTTGGACCACGGATCGCGGCTGGAGCAATGTCAGCATTGGATCTGCTGTTGCTCATGGGACTGGCTGACGGCATCAGGACTTACAGTAGGTGGCAGGATAGGGGAGCAGCATTGGGGGCTCCAGAGCAGGAGAATGCAGGCAATGCTAGGCACGGCTAGGTCTAGAATTCTGGAGGGGGAGCCAGTCTTAAAGGGGCCAGCAGACTCTTCTGGGTGCAGGGTTCAGGTGCCGCGGCGGCAGGGTGAGAGCGATCGGGACAGCAGTAGTAGTTCCTAATGTGCCTGGCGGTTGGCACTGGATTATAGTAATGTAGAAATCTTTTAGTCTTTCTTTATTCATGCATTCATTAAGAGGCATGTTTACTAAAAGTTAGGGTATGGTAACATTATGCAAATATTTATGCAAATGAGGTCCCTTATGCAAATGAGGTCCCACGTCTCATGCGGCCCCCGGGTTATTTTACAAGTCCTCATTTATCCCTCAAAGCAATTTGAGTTTGAGACCCCTGCGTTACAGGATCTCGAGTTTCTGGGGGTACGGTTCAACACCCGCAACGGGGCGGTGTTTCTCCCGTGCCGGTGAGTACAAGGCTTGATGGCGTTGGTTCATCGCTTCTTGGCTACTCCGGCGCCTTCGGCATGGAAGTATCTTCAGCTGCTGGGGACCATGACAGTGACTTTGGAGGCGCTGCCGTGAGCCAGGTTTCATATGCGTCCATTGCAAGGAGCTTTGCTCCGCCGCTGGTCCCACCAGGAGAACGCGCTGAACACGCGACTTCCTTGTCCTCTCAAGGTCAGGAAGGTGCTTCGATGGTGGCTGCTTCTGCGCTCATTGGCCTCAGGGATGCATCTGGAGCAGCCGGAGTGGCTCCCGTTGCTGACCGACGCGAGTCTCATTGGCTGGGGAGCACATTGCGGGCAACACTTCACGCAGGGGCTCTGGTCAGCTCAGGAGGCTGGGTGGTCAATCAACAGGTTGGAATTGAGAGCGGTGGTGTTGGCGCTCCAGGCATTTGAGGCCACCGTGATGGGAAGAGCGATCCGGTTGCTATCCGACAACTCGGCGACAGTAGCCTACATCAATTGCCAGGGCGGCACTGGAAGTGTGCCCATGGAGGCAGAAGCAGAGATGCTCTTCGAGTGGGTGGAAACTCGGTTGCTGGCGATTTCAGCGTCACATATTGCGGGGAAGGACAATGTGATGGCGGACTTTCTCAGCAGGGTGCAAGTGGATGCCGGGGAATGGGAGTTGCACCCGGACGTGTTTGCACAGATAGTTCAGAGATGGGGGGGCCTCCGATCATGGATCTCATGGCGACCTTCCAGTCAGCGAAAGCAAGCCGCTTCTTCAGCAGACGGCGAGAGAGAATGTTGGAAGGAATCGATGCTCTGATGCAACCTTGGCTAACATCAGGTCTCCTTTATGTGTTTCCTCCGTGGGCTCTAATCAGCAGAATGGTGCAACGGATCGAGGCAGGGTGGTGATAGTGGCACCGGAATGACCAAGGCGTCTGTGGTACGCAGATCTCATTCGCCTTCTCAGCGGGGACCGTGGAGGTTACCAGCGTCCGAGAGCCTGTTACAGCAGGGTCTGCTTCGAATGCCTCAGGTGGATCGATTCTCGCTAACGGTCTGGCCATTGAATGGGCAAGGTTAAAAAAGAGAGGCTATTCGGGAGCGGTTATCTCGATGTTACTGAAGGCAAGGAAGAAGTCTACATCTTTGGCATACGTTCGCGTATGGCGTGTCTTTGAGGACTGGTGTACCAGGAGGCAGGTGCGGGCAGCGATGGCATCAGTTCCGGTGGTCCTCGGCTTTCTGCAGGACGGTTTTGAGAAGGGACTGGCTGCTAGTTCCTTAAGAGTTGTCACACCCTTGCCCCTTACATCCAGTATGGAGGGGCGTGGTTATCATAGAAAGTTTCACCTTCTAGCCTTTAACTGACTGGTTCTTTTGCAATGCCTCTTGGTAAAGGTAGTTCAGTCACAATGCACTTGGCTTCAGGTAAAAAAAACACTTGTTGGCTCGAATGATAAGGCAATGATAGAATTTATTAACTCAAACGCTAGGTTCACAAATATCACCTTTGGATTCTTTCTCCAGGATTTCCAATACACATCAGGACATAAATAAACTCAAAGCAGAATTTTCAGCTTATAATGTTCTTCAGCTCAAAGATAAAGTTCTTTCACAGCCAATGCTACCAGCCTTGGCTAGCATTGCTGGTTAAAGCAAACAAAAACAGCTTTCCTTAAAGCAGATTTCTTTTCTTACATTCCCAACACTTCCAGGTTGTTTGTCTCCTTATAAACAAAGTAAAACTTCCACCAAGGATAAAACGTCTCATAAGCAAGCCATGTACTATGCAAGGCTTTTGGAATATTCAACAGCAAATCAGAGCTTTACTTCCTCTCTCCGTTAGCTCGGCTTCTAGCCGGTGCACTGCTCTGGATAGCAGGTGTTTAACCAGCACAATTAGAGAGCTTCAGCTGGCTCTTACTTTCTCAGCAAATGTATTTCTTCTTTAACACAGGACATGCATAAATTATCTACAGGCTTTCAAGGGTACCTGGATTTGAAGGTTTTCTCTTAAGGGTGGTTTTCTTTCAATCCCTCTGCAGTAAAGGATTGGCACAAGGAGCAATCCATGTATGAGTCTTCGTCATTCACAGCTAGGTCTGGTTCACCTAGTTGCATAGGCTCTACCTCTCCTTCCATTTCACAGGGTTCAGCTGACTGCCTTCCGTTAGAGCTGAGAGTATCCCTTGCAACTCTGCACTGCTCTGTATTAGTCAAGCTTTCAAGGCTCATACCTAGGCCTGGGCTTGTAGCAGCTTCTCCTCCCTCATGCTCTGGCCACCATTCTCCTGTGCTTCCTCGTCCTGTCCTTCTGCTTGGGTCTCTCCCTGAAACTCTCTCTGGGACTCTCCTCCTCCTCTCTCCTGCTTCTTTCTCTATCCTAGACTTAAATCCCCAAGGCTCCAGCCCCACCTCTTCTCCTCTCAGGTGACGGAGATCAGCTTGCCTCCTGGCAGCTGGGTAATTAGGGAACTCGGTGACGTAAGGGTCCTTTACCCTGAGTCTGTATTCCCTCTCCTTTTCTCCACTAGGGGAACTCTGAAACCTATCCCATCTGGGAATTTCCTGCTTTCTAGGTGTGATTGGGGTTTTGTTTCTCTGACCTTGCAAAATAGGTCCTTTTATAAGGGTGAATTCCTTTCCTTTATTCCTTTCTCATCTGTCATGATAAACTTCCTTATCACAGAGTACAGTTAACGGCTATGGCATGCTATAGGAGCAAGGTGCAGGATGTGTCGCTCGGGACACATCCGGATGTGCTTCGCTTTCTGAAGGCTGTTTCCAAGCTGTGTCCTGCTCGGAGATTCACAGTGCCTTCGTGGGATCTTAATTTGGTTTTAGGGGCCTTGGCTAAAGAGCCTTTGCACAATGCATTGGTGAAGGATTTAACTCTAAAGACGGTGTTTTTAGTAGCCATCTGCTCCGCAAGGCGGATCTCGGAGCTCCAGGTGCTTTCTTGCAGAGAACCGTTTTTGTCCTTCTCTAGAGAAAAGGTGGTATTGAGGCCAGTTCCTTCCTTTTTGCCTAAAGTGGTCTCTCCGTTTCACGTGAATCAGACAGTGTCTCTTCCAGTTCTAGGTTCGTTGGACGGCAGTGCGGTTGGACTTGAAACGAGTGCTGCAGCGCTATTTAAAAGTCTGAGTCCTATCGCAAATCGGATCGATTGTGTTATTCGGTGGTGTCCGTAAGGGGGAAGCAGCGGCTAAGGCGTTTATTTTGCGGTGGATTAGAGAAGCTATAGCTTCCGCTTATCTGTTAGATGGCAGAATGGTGCCAGCAGGTTTGCGAGCTCATTCGACCAGGGCGCAGGCTACATCTTGGGTAGAATATAGCCTGGTGCCTCCTGGAGAAATTTGTAGGGCGGTCACCTGGTTGTCCCTTCATACGTTCAGTAAACACTACCGCCTAGATGTGCTTTCAGCGAAGGATGCTGTTTTCGGGGCGGCGGTGTTGCAGGCCGGTTGGAAAGGTCCCTCCCAATAGTTACTGCTCTGTTACATCCCAGTGGTGGAGGACTAAACTGGATGACCGATAAGGAAATAGGAATTACACTTACCTGGTAATTGTGGTTCCTTTAGGGAATCCAGTTTAGTCCTCATTCCCGCCTAGGATGCTGTAAGGAGCTGAAGGGACTCGGGTCAGGGCCAATTACTGGTAGGTAAGAGTTCTTTGCTTGTTTGTTTGCTACAAGAGCTCGGAGGCAGGCATAAGGAAAAAAGGCCTGTCTGTATTCAAAACGTACACAGATAAATAAGAGTGTGAGAACTTAGTTCATGTTTTTTTCTTACGGGTTTATGGTTTGATAGTCAATGACATTCTAATTAGTTAATTGTTGTTGCTCCTTTAAGTGTGCTTTGCCAATAGTTCACTGGGGGTTGATGGGAGAGCCGGTGGACTACATGTGGTGAAATCACACTTTTTTGGACATGCCCAGTCTCTATGCTGCAGGAGGAGGTGCACTACCCAGTGGTGGAAGACTAAACTGGATTCCCTAAAGGAACCACAATTACCAGGTAAGTGTAATTCCTATTTAATTTGGTTTAAATTTTTCAATTTAATTCTTTGATTTGATAGGTAGCTGCGGGGCTTTTTTGTTTTTTTTTTTTAAAGAGGGCACAGGTTATTTAGCCGGCTGCAGTCTCTGCTTCCCCTTCTGCTTTACTAGATTTGGGGTCAGGAAGAGGCTTAGATCTCCTCCCCTAGATTGTATGAGGAGAAGCTCTGTCTGCCCGTCTCTCTCGCATTTGCGCTTGCAGTGAGTGCTGATCGGGAATCTACAGTACCGCGAAGAGCAGGAGCAGCGGAGCAGCAGTGCCTTCACTCGACCAGCATTTAGCCCTCGCCGCAGACGTCCCTCATAGCAAGGCGGAGTGGCGTCGCGGCTTGCAGGGCTGTCAGCGGTAAGGACCGGGTTTTTTCTTCTTCGTCTGTGCAGCAGCGCGCCGTCGAAGCTGGCATGAGGGGGGAGGGCTTGGCTCTTGTGGCTGCGAGCCCTGTCAGCGCGCACATTTTGGTGCCAAATCGGGTCCTGTGAGAACCGTGGCCATTTTTCCTGAACTTACCGCACTCGGAAGCCGCGTGGCAGGCCCAAACAGCAGGATACATTCAGAGGCCGCAGCGGAGACATCAGCTGATTCCCCGGGGGGGTTTATTTACCTGCGGGGCTCAGTTCACAAGTATTACGTTTTGTTTTGTTTCTTTTGAAACACTGCTCTGATCTTCAGAGCTTGGCCTTTACTGCGGATTGTTGGGATATTTTGGCCAAAATATCCCAACAGTACATGCATTCAATGTTATGCGTGTGGACGGACTGTGCGTGTTGGTTCCAGCAGGACCTCAAGCGCCATTGAAGGGTGCGCATGTGTAGCCGTGCAAGGGGCAGAACTTGAGTGGTGGTGGCCATGTGGCCCAGGAGCCATAAGAGATTCCGGACAGTTGTCGTCTGTGAGATGACTTCCCAGGCTAGAACAGATATCTTCTCCGCACGGTGAGCAGGAAGAAAAGCCTTCAACGTCACAGTGTCTATGTAGGCCCCAATGAACTCCAGCTGTTGTTTTGGGGAGAGTTGTGACTTCTGGTACTTGATTAGGAACCTGAGGGAGCTAAGCAGGTGGATTGTCTTTTCAACTGCTGCTTGGGTTCCTTGTGCCGATGGCGATGATATAAGCCAGTCGTCCAAGTATGGGAAAACATGAATGCCCTGTTTGCGCAGGTGTGCAGCTGACACTGCTACGCATTTGGTGAATACCCGAGGGGCCGGGGATAGGCCGAATGGCAGGGCTCTGTATTGATAGTGACCTTCCAGGGCCCAAAAACTTAGATATTTTCTGTCCCCCGGATGGACTGGAACATGGGTGTAGGCATCCTGGAGATCCAATGATGCCATCCAGTCGCCGGGTTGTAGGACGGGTAGGAACGAGCCCAGCGATTATATACAGAATCTCTCTGTGTGGATGAATTTGTTGAGATTCCTGAGGTCGAGGATGGGGGGGCACCAGGAAGAATCTGGAGTAGAAGCCTTGGTTGATCTGATTGTCCGGGATGGGTTTGATTGCCTGTGACCCATCTGCAGGGGTCCCTCTCCCGGGTTGGCTTGGGCTGGAATTGCCTGCTGGTAAGGAGGGGACAGGAAGCGCAAGTGATAGCCTTTTTGAATGATCTGTAGAACCCATCTGTCGGTGGAGATACGTTGCCAGTGTTCGGAGAAGGCGGACAACCTGCCCCCCACTGGGAGCATGTATCGCGCCCCCTGCTGCTGTTTGTGAAAAAGAAGGGCCACTTTTCCCTTGGGGGGGGTGGCTGTTTCTTCTGTTTCCTGTCTCTTTGGTGTTTCTGGTGATGTGATGTTCCATTATGAAGGTTGGAAAGCCGTCTGTTTGTAACGCTGAAGTTGCCATTTACGGTAAAAGTTATACTTCTTGTGTGACGAGTAGGGCTTACGGTTGAAGTTGCCTTTTGTATTGGAAGTGCATTCCAGCCCGTCTTCAGCGAGGGTTTTGGAGGGTGGTACAGTGATCCGTCATGTCATTGACCATATCTGTGACTTTTTCCCCGAAGAGGGACTCAGTGTTGCAGGGGGCATCAGTTATATGTGCTCGTGTGTATCCTCATGGAGGCCCGATGCACACAGCCACGCTAGTCTTCTGCTGGATATAGCAGTACTCGCGGTGCAGGTGGCTGCCTCGAAAGCATCATAAACCGTATTTATTAGGTGTTTGCTGCATTCTTTGAGGTCACCGAGAGTGGATGTAGCTGTTGCTTGGGCTTCCGGTGGGAGGGAAGCCATCGATGGTCTCCTTGAGGGTTCCCAGTAGCGTCTGGAACAGGACATGCTGGAATTGGTGCTCAGCAATTCTTGCATTTAGCATGGCTCCCTGGAAGACCTTCTTTCCCACGTCATCCAGGAGCTTGGGATCTCTCCCCAGTGGGGAGTTTGCATGGTTGCGTGATGACTTCATGCGCTTTAAGGCAGAGGACACCACAATGGAATGGTGAGGGAGTTGACTCTTCCCAAAGCTTGGTGCCTGTCCGACTTGGTATTTGGTGTCAAGTTTACGTGGGCAAGCAAGTGTGGAGGTTGAGCTCTTCCAGAGTTTTGCCTGTGTGTCCAACAGATGCTGGTGGATCGGAAGGGAGATTGGCAGCTTTGGTGCATTAATGTACATGAGGACCTCAGGTCCAGCTTGGTCTTGAGGCTCAGATGCATAAGGGCCAGAGGTGGATGCCACCTTATGCAAGAATCTGGGATATGTGAGGTCCTCTGTGGGTGGCGCTGCCGAGGAAGTGTTTGTGCCTGCGCTTGAGGCCACAGTAGACCCTTCCTTTGAGGCTGAGGCTGTCGCAGCGGCAGGGCCCTTGTCCGGGGAGTCAGAACCCAGAGGCGCTGCTTCAACCTCTTCCTCCTCCTCCTCTCCCTAGCTGAGGAAGGATGGGGGTTCGGAGTAGTCAGTGTGATTGTTGCGCTGTGCATTGTTATACGTTGTGTTATTCCGCTCGAGGCTCATGACTTGGCCGTCGGGAGATGCAGAGGCGGACTGGATACCTTCTTGTAAAAGATTGGTGAGATTGGATAGCAGCTTTAATATTGCCCCTTGGTTGGGAAGAGCTTGCTTGAGGCTGTCAATTTTTGCAAAGGTGCAGGAGGACAGGGCTACTGCTAGCCCTAAAGCTGGTCCCAGCATACACCAGCATGATGTTGGCCTCCAGACCTGCAGGGCGGTGCTCTTTATGATGGTGCTGGTGCCTCCTGCTGTTCTCACTGACATCGGGGCTGTGAGAGGGCCTGCGATGGCATTTTCGTGATGAGCCGCGGTCCCTGCCCCAATTGTGGCTCCAGCTCCAGTTTCTGCTCTGATCGCGGCTCCGATGTTTCCCCGAACGGCGCTCAAAAGGGGATTCCCTCCTTGAACGTCTCAACCTCGACACGGATTCCCTGAAGGGGGAGTGTCTAGTGTCAGCACTGGGAGTGGGGGGAGCTTCTTGATGACATCAGCCAGTTGCGTGCTGGTGGGCGGTTCTATGCAAGTCCCCAAGATGACTGCTCCCATGAGAAACGTGGCTCAGAGTGCCCTGAGGATAAGTTGGAGTCTGGAGGCAGAAGAGGCAGCAGAGGTCTCCGCGATCGGGGATGGAGGCCTCAGCGTGTGCATCCAGGATCGGCGGCAGAGGAGCAGAGAGAGAGTTCTCTGGAGACAGCCGGGTCACCAGGAAATCCTGCAGAGCGTGGCTGATCTGCGGGTTCTGGGGAACATGTTAGCACAATGCGGGCAGTCGAAGATCTGGTGGTTGGCCCTGAGGCAGCGCAGGCAGACTTCGTGGGAATCAGTGCTGCTCATTTTCCTGTCACACCGGGTGCATTTCTTGAAGCACGGTTTTGGCATTTGATCTTCGGTTAGTGTTTCTTCTAACTCTCTGGCTAGATGGAGAGAGCAGGAAAGTGTGCGATAGGCACGGCAGAAGGAAAAAGATTGGCCAGCTAGGGGCGGACTAGTGGGTTGGGCCTCTGGTTCATGCTCAGAAAGGTTCTGAGCTCTAGGGAGCACTTCCGTGTACAGCGCTGTCGGAGGACATCACCAGGTGTGGCTGACATATCCTGCTTGTCCAAGGAGAACACCTTTTACATAAGGTGAGTAACTACGCTAACTCTGCTCTCTCAATACAGCAAACTAATACAAAACCCTGATTTCAAACCATTGGGTAGTAAGTGGATAGGAAAAAACAAAAGATTACAATTAAAAAAAAATCCAATACATCATGCTCTTCCCTGTTCCCTACCTAAAAGGAACTCTCCAACTGAGGTATCAACAACAATGTACCAGCTATTCTGTTAAGATAACAAACATTTCCAAGGTTTTTAAAAGAGAGGTCCCAAGGGCAGAACCCTAGTCCATAGAACTAAAGTTTCCTGTGCTGCTGTCTGTTTTGACATCATCAAAAATAACTCTTGAGCTATAAAAGGAGAAATCATTTTTTTAGGAGGATTTCATAGTACTTTGCTTATTCTCAGATACAAAAGTAACAAAGTGGCTCTGGGAGCAATATTATCCTGAAACACCTCATGAAAAGCAGTTCTATATAAATGCAGAGGAGTGGATCACAGGATCATCATTAGCCACTAGCATCCAGAGCAAAACGTTTGAGAACATCAGGGTCTTCTAAGTTTCAGCCCGATTTTAGAAATGTGGACTTTTCCCAGAAAAGGCTTCTTGGACATCCCAGCAGGCATTTTCCAGAAGGGAGATGTCAGATGTTCACTGATGGTACTAATACTTGGATGTGTGAGTTAGTAATCTAGGGTTTGAATTTACATGCTGGTTTCTTTGACCAGGAAATACCGACCGTGATAGCAGCACATTGTACTCTTCTTCCTGTTAGCATTCCCACCATGTAAAGAGCACGTTTTTGCTCTTTATTCATGGTTGGGAGCCAGGTACAGACATAGACGCCTCCACAATCAGAGCCAGATGTGTTTGTGCCATTCTGCAATTGCACCGCAATGTGCATCTTCCTGCTCCTCCCAGGCCATGCATCAACCACGCACCACCTCTACTTAGATATCCTCATGCTAAACAAATTAGTTAATACAATGAACAAGTTAACTTAAACTATAACGTGATAGGCCATCATGATGAAGTAAGTGGCCAACTATTTACAGGTTTGGTGTATTGCCGCAGGAATGTTTGGATGGTATAGCATGTTAATTTCATAAAGTGGTCTATGCAAGAATGGGTGCGTTAGGACTGTATATGTGGTATTTCCATTAGACTGAGTCCAGTTTATCCATTATGGACTTAGGATTTGGTGAACAGTAGTGTTTTGAATTGTTTTCTGAATATAGTTAGTTCCTTTATTTCATGTAGATTGTTTGGAAGAGTTCCATAGTATAGGTGAGTATAAAGAGAATGCCCCCTCACTTGGTTTGCAGCTGCTTGTGCTGTGAAGGCTTGTGTGCATCAGTGATGCCAAGGGCTAAGCTATCGGTAGCTTAACTATTAACAGGGTCTCCCAAAATGGAGAGGCCTCAGCTGAGGTGCCAGACCCAGATAAACCACCCATCTGGGCAGTAGCAGAATGGGACAGTTGGTGGCAGAGGATCATATTTCTGTGACAACAGCAACAATATTAAACTTAAACTGCATGGAGGAAAGGCCTGGCAATCTACTTCTGTATCTTTATTTTATTTATATATTTAAAAGGATTTAATATACCGCTTTATCTTTAAATCAAAGTGGTTAGCACATCAAACAATCAAGAGTGGGAGGGTGAATACATGCAGTGGATACATTGACTTGTGTGGTGTGGGTGAGCAGTGTGATTGATTAACTGGTGAGTTACATACAGTACAGGGGCTATATACAGGTAGCAGGGAGCTATATACATTCTGAACTATGAACTGGGGCTGTATACAAGTAGCGGGGGGATGCAGGGGTCATTTATAGGTTGGAGAAGGCTGGTAGCTGGTTCATGTGACGTCCTTATAGTGTTCATGGCTTGTGGGAGAAGACTGGTAGCTTGCCATGAAAACCCAATGGATATTGCAATTTGTTTTGTTGTGACTATCTTGCTGGAAGATGAGACACCCCCCCCCCTCCCCCAGGTCAGAAGGCACTCGACTAACTACTGGGGAGGAGCTGAAGACCTTCCAGGGTAAAGCCAGTATTTATGATGTGGTTGGATCAAAGCCCTCAGGATGTCTGACTGGTGATGTAACTGCGCAAGAAATAAGTCGGAAGCTGCAAAAATGTCTTATATACTGGGACATGAAATGTATACGAAGCATGAACCAAGGGAAGTTGGAGGTGGTCAAGAATGAAATTAAACGTGTATAACTTGATCTGTTGGGTGTCAGCAGGTACTTTGCATCAGATGATCACATGGTCTACTATGCTGGAAATGAGAGAGAAGAAATGGTATTGCATTTATAATAAAGAAGAAACTTGAAAGAAATGTAATGAAAGACAATGCAGTCAGTGAATGCTTAATAGTCTACAAGGAATGCCTATTGACACAACTATAATTCAAGTATATGCCCCAACAGCAGAGGATGAAATTGATGAATTCTATGAACAAGTACAAGCTGAAATTGACAGCACATACAAACAGCATGGTTGACTGGAACGCAAAAGTTGGCAACAAAGAAGGCAAAATGGTTGGAAAATATGGACTTGGCAACAGAAACGAAGCTGGAGAAAGACCGATAGCATTCTGCAAGAACAATCATCTATTCATCTCAAACACCACCTTCCAGCAACACAAGCAGCGACTGTACACATGGACTTCACCCAATGGATTGTACAAAAATCAAATTTACTACATCTGTGGAAGTCAACAATGGAAAAGCCCTGACATTAACAAAGACAAAACTTGGAGCTGACTGTGGTACTGATCACCAACTACTAGTATGCAAACTCAAGCTAAAGTTGAAAAAAGAGCAAGCCACTCAGGAATGTACTAGTGGAATTTAAAGACTGCCTGCAAAATCGATTTGCTCTTTTAGATACAAGTGACAGAGCTCCAGAAGAGTTATGGAATGACATCAAGAAGATTGTGTTGGAAGAAAGCGAGAAGTCTCTACAAAAGGTGAAAAAGCAAAAACAGCCAAAATGGATGACGGAAGAAACTCTGAAAATTGCCCAGAAACACGGAGAAGCTAAAGCCAAAGGAGAAAGAGGCAAATCACAGAACTCAACAGATTTCCAATGTGTGACAAGACAAAGTACTACAATGACGCATGCAAGGAAATAGAAGCAGAAACTATTAGAGGGACGAGTGAGATCGTCTTTCCTAAAGCTATGAGTGTTAAAGAGAAAATTCCAGCTTCGACTTGGAATGTTACAAGATGCTCAAGGTTCTATGCTGAATGATGCTGAGAAGAACAAGAAAATGTGGAAAGAATATACAGTTTTTATATGAAGATCAAGTGGATCAACAGCTGTTCCAACCTGTACCTTATGATCCAAACCATTGGTAATTAAAGAAGTTGAAGCAGCATTGAAAGCCTTATCAAAGAGCAAAGCACCAGGCATTGATGGCATTCCCATAGAAGTATTACAGCAATCTGATGCAGCTGTTACCATACTTACAAGGTTCTGCCAGGAAATTTGAAAGACAACATCATGGCCAACTGACTAGAAAAGGTCTGTCTTTATACCAATATTAAAGAAAGATCTTCCACAGTCAGTTGGATGTATCGCTCTGATCCCACATGCCAGCAAGATTTTTACTGAACATTATTCAACAGAGAATACAACCATACCTGCAGTAACAACTACCTGAAGTGCAAGCAGGGTTCTGGAAAGGGTGAGGAACGAGACATCATTGCGGATGTGAGATGGATCCTTTAAAAGACTAAAGAATACCAAAAGGATATCTATTTGTGCTTTATTGACTACAGCAAGGCTTTTGACTGGGTAAACTATGAGAAACTGTGGGCCACATTAAGAAGCATGGGTATACCAGAACACCTGATCACTCTCTTGCACAATCTGTACATTAACCAACAAGCAACAGTTTGAACAGAACAAGGAGAAACAGAATGGTTTAAAATCAGCAAAGGTATACGACAAGGCTGCATACTTGCCCCCTCCCCCCTCCTCACCTGTTTAATTTATATGCAGAACAAATCATCAGAGAAGCAGGATTGTATGAAGACAACAGAGGTGTGAAAATTGGTGGAAGACTCAACAACCTTCGCTATGCTGATGATACCACATTACTGGCTGAAAATGAAGTTGATCTGAAACATTTGCTTCTCACAATTAAGGAACATAGTTTTAAAATGGGCTTGCACTTTAGTGTAAAAAAGACAGATCGTGACAACTGGCAAAATCAATAAGTTCATCATTGATGGAGAAGAAATTGAAATCTTGGACAACTTTAACCTACTTGGATCAACTATCAAAGAAGCAACAAGCTGTCAAGAAATCAAACAATGCATTGCTCTTGGCAGAATGGCTATGAAGAACCTAGACAAGATTTTCAAGAGCAGAGATGTCTCTTCATACAAAGATTCAAGCCATGGTATTTTCAATAACATCATATGGATGTGAAAGTTGGACAGTGAAAAAGATAGACAGGAAGAAAATTGATGTCTTGAATTATGGTGCTGGCAGCCAATACTGCGTATACCATGGACTGCCTGAAGAACAAACCAGTCAGTACTAGAAGAGATCAAACCAAAGCTTTCTTTAGAAGCTCAGATGACAAGACTGTCTTTCATACTTTGGACACATCATGTGAAGAGAGAGATCATTAGATAAGGACATCATGCTTGGCAAGATAGGTCAATGCAAAAGAGGAAGGCCAGCAATGAGATGGATTGATACAATAACAGTAGCTACAGGTGCCAGTCTGTCAACAATGAGCTGCCTGACTGAACACAATTTAGGACAACTATCCATAGGGTCACCATGAGTCAACAGACTCAACGGCACTTAACAAAACAAGAAAGAGAATGTCCTGTTCATAGGTTTGCATATCTACAGGTTGCTGGGATGTATAGGAGGCTTTTTGTGTTGTACTTATATCTCCAGGAACAAGCAGGAATGTAGTCCTCACATATGGGTATCGTCAGTACCGACGGAGCCTGCGCAGGAATGCTCCCCAGCATCAAATTAGAAAGCTTTTGGGAGCATCCCACAGCGCCTGTGTGCTGCCTTCCCGCCTTTCCCAATTGCCTCTCTCCAGTTCTTCGTTTTCCGCGGAGCCAGCAGGTCGTTGTTCCTGTCACCGCAGAAAAGTTTCCTTATTCTCCTTCCTTTTTGTGGTCACGTCTGCCTTCCTTGACACTATACCGGTACCGCCGGTTCTCCTTACTTTTTTTTTTTTTTTTTTTAAAGAATATTTTTTCCAAACTCTTCTTTTCCAGGTGCACGCGCCATTTTGGGCTTTAGGCCCAAAATTTCCTCCACTATGAAAAAACCCGCTTCGGGTTTCAAAAAGTGCACCAAGTGTGGCAGTACCATCTCCGTCACCGACGCCCATGAGTGGTGTCTCTTAAATGTTTAGGTCCTGACCACTCCATCTCCGAGTGTATGGCTTGTGCCATGATGTCTAAGAGGGGTCGACAAAACCGGGCTGCTAAGCTCAGCACCCTTTTTCCCTCCAATGCAGCTTCTGTGGCATCGACGTCTTCCAGGGCTTCATCTTCCTCCCATGGATCTCGGGTAACTAAACATAAGTCTAGCCGGTCCTCAAAGGGTAGATCTCCTTCCAAGCATCGAGATGCCTCTGGCGTTGCCCTTGAGGGTTCTGTACCAGCAAAATTGCCCTGGCGGGAGGCTTCGGCTTCCAAAGCATTATCGGGGCTCCAGGATGTTCTCGAGGCCTCAACCTCAGCAGAACTACTGGTGCCATGCTCTGGGGTACCGGCTGCTTTCTCCGGTACCAATACCCAGGCATCGTCAACGTCGATAGACCAGAGGTTCCTGGCTATTGAACGCAGTCTGGCGGCTCTCCTTGCGGCATCGACACCCTCGGAACCACGTCAGACAGTTCAACTGGTACCAGTACCGACTCTGGCACCAGTATTGGTACTGGTGCCATCGACATCGGGGTCTTACGGGCACTGCAGGCGTTTGAGGCAACGGTAGTAGGTCAGGCAGTCCGGGTTCTGTCCAACAACTCGGCGGCGGTCGCCTACATTAATTGTCAGGGCGGCACGGGGAGTGCAGCCATGGAGGACGAGGCGGAAGTGTTGTTCGCTTGGGTAGAAAGTCAGCTGACAGCGATGTCGGCTGCTCACATTGCAGGGAAGGACAATGTGATGGCCGACTTTCTCAGCAGATCTGAGTGTATGCGGGAGAGTGGGAGCTGCATCCGGATGTGTTTGCTCAGATAGTGGGCCACTGGGGGAGTCCTATAATGGATCTCATGGCGACCTTCCAGTCGGTGAAGGCCAACCATTTCTTCAGCAGAAGGAGGGAAAGAATGTCGGAAGTTATAGATGCGTTGTTGCAACGGTGACCGGCCACGGGTCTGCTGTATGTCTTCCCTCCGTGGGCGTTGATCGGCAGAGTAGTTCAGAGAATCGGGGCTCATCCGGGACAGGTTCTCCTGGTGGCACCGGACTGGCCGAGGCATCCTTGGTACGCGGACCTGGTGCGCCTCTTAGACGGAGAGCCTTGGCGGTTACCAGCGAGGGTGGATCTGTTGCGTCAAGGGCCTCTGTTCATGCCGCAAGTGGATCGGTTCTCGCTTACAGTATGGCCATTGAAAGGGCCAGGTTGAAGAAGGGCTATTCTTCTGTTGTCATTGTGACGATGCTTAGGGTTAGGAAACGGTCCACGTCGCTGGCGTATGTTCGTATTTGGTGGATTTTTGAGGATTGGTGTTCGAGGCGGCGGATCCGAGCGGCTTCGGTATCCATTTCCTCGATTTTAAGTTTTCTACAGGACGGTTTTGATAAAGGACTGGCGACCAGTTCCCTGCGCGTGCAGTTTTGTTATCCGGGGGAAGGTGCAGGGCGTTTCGCCCGGTGCCCATGCGGACGTCTTGCGGTTTCTCAAAGCAGCTTCAAGATTGCGTCCGTCGTGTAGTGTCCATACCGCCTTGGGATCTTAATTTGGTATTAACAGCATTGACCAAACCGCCCTTTGAGACGCTGCGTCAGGTGTCGGTGAAGGACTTGACGTTAAAAACGGTATTTCTAGTGGCGATCTGTTCGGCAAGACGCATTTCGGAGCTACAAGCGTTGTCTTGTAGAGAGACGTTCTTGATTTCTTTTCTAGGGAAAAGGTGGTGCTTCAGCCAGTTCCATCATTTTTACCAAAAGTGGTTTCAGCCTTTCACCTTAGTCAGACGGTTTCTCTGCCAGTCCTAGGTTCTCTGGACGGTGACGATCAAGAGCGCAGTTTATGTTGTTTAGATGTCAAGAGGGCGTTGCAACAGTATTTGAAGGTTTCTCAACCAATTCGCAAATAAGATCGGTTGTTTGTGTTATTCGGAGACGTTCGCAAGGGAGAGGCGGCGGCGAAGGCTTCCATTGCCAGATGGATTCAGGAGGCTATTGCTTCCACCTATCTCCTTCACGGTCAGGTGGTGCTGGCTGGGTTGCGAGTGCATTCCACCAGAGCGCAGGCTGCTTCTTGGGCAGAGCACAGTTTAGTTCCGCCAGGAGACATTTGCAGGGCAGCTACTTGGTCATCGCTGCATACCTTCAGCAAGCATTACCGCCTTGATGTGGCGGCTGTGAATGATGCCTGTTTTGGGTCGGCAGTGTTACGTGCCGGCTGGAAATGTCCCTCCCATTGATTACTGCTCTGGTACATCCCAGAGGTAGAGGACTGAACTGGAGGAACGATAAGGAAATGATAATTACACTTACCTGTCAGGGCTCAAGGAAGTGGAGTGGTTCAGCTTGCTATGACATTATCCATGACACTAAGGGATTCCCCGATGTCAATGGGGTCTCCCGTTTAGTTGATTGGAGCTCCCAATTGATTGACATTAGCTTCTAGCCAATGGGTGTGTTTTCCCTTCTATATCCGGTGGAGTGCTACAGTTATGGAAGTTTTCAGAGCGGACATCTAAGGAGATTGAACACTTGATACAGGGCTTAGGGCCCGAAACGTGCGCGTCGTGGATGTACTACCTGACCGCTTTTATTCTGAAACTTTATTATGGTGATTGCAGCTTCACTGGAACATTTTCACAAGTTAAGTAAAGAATCGTTCTTAAATTAATTAAAAGGGAACAGGCTGTCTGGTGCGGCTAGGTTTCCCTTTCAGCCGCCTCCAGCCTCTTCCGACAAAAAAATGTTATTTTAACTGGAGGGATATTAGGTTACTTTAGGGTTTGGTTATTGTATGAAGTGGCAACAGGCCAAGCACAAAACTTCTGTCCCTGTGGCTGAACAAAGCCTGGCATCTCTGCCTTCACTGTCAGATCCGGGAGAAGGATCTTCTAAAGTAGTCCAGGTAGCTGAGGTGAGTGCTGATAAGTCTGCTCTGCTCTTCTCGGAGCTCCAGAGAATAGAGGAAGGAGAGCTCCTCTCGGATTCAGGTATGGAGTGACCTACTGATGTAGAGGAGGCAGAGATTGCAGCGGGCGAAGATCCGAACAGGTTTCGAGTTTTTAGGAAAGAGGAATTAGGCGCGCTCATAGCCCAGACTTTGTCGGCTTTGAATATTGCGTTGCCTGCGGCTCAAGAAGAGCCTTTGGAGGATCCCCTTTTGCAGGGGTTTAAGACGGAACAAAGGTGTTTCCCCGTACACAGGGTCATGAAGCAGATGGTAGAGTCTGAGTGGGAATGTCCGGAGGCTTCCTTGAGGGGAGCTCGGGCTATTGGCCGGTTATACCCTTTGCCGCAGGAGGAGCAAGAGTTCTTAAAACTGCCTAAAGTGGATGCCTTAGTGGCAGCGGTCACCAAGAAGACGACCATTCCAGTGGAGGGTGGTGCGGCCCTCAAGGATCTGCAGGATAGGAAGCTGGAGGCCTTGTTGAAGCAGATTTTCGAGTCTTGTGCCCTTTCGTTGCGAGCGGCTATGTGTGGAGCGTATGTTTCCTGAGCATCCATTCGCTGGATTCAGGGGAGTTCTCTATCCCGACCCGAGCAGGACGAAGGCGCGAAGCTAGAGTCCGCGGCTGCTTACCTGGCAGATTCTTTTTACGATCTGGTGCGGATTTCAGCCAAATCCATGGCAGCGGTAGTAGCAGCTAGGAGATTTCTTTGGTTGCGGAATTGGGCGGTGGACGCCTCCTCCAAAGCGAGGCTCAGTAAGCTTCCTTACAAGGGTTCGCTGCTTTTTGGGGCCGCTTTGGAGAAGATTGTAAAGGATCTTGGGGATTCCAAAGGCGGTCGTCTTCCAGAGGATCGGCCGAAGCCTTCCAAGCCGGCCAATGTGCACAGGGGAGCGTCTCGAGATTTTCGCAGATTCCGGGGTTCCCGGTTTGCTCCTTATCAGAGAGGTCAGTTTTTGGCCAGGGGGCAGTCCTTTCGTGGGGCTTGAGGTTTCAGGAGAGGATACTTCGGGTCCCAGCAGAATTCCTCAAAAAAGCAGCAATGAAGTGAGGCTGGTCCAGGCAGAAGTCCCAGTGGGAGGGCGTCTTCAAGCCTTCCTGTCCGCCTGGGCCACCATAACTTCCGACCAGTGGGTCCTAGAAATTATTCGCGAGGGGTACTCCCTCGAGTTCGCTTGTCCGGTGTCAGAGGCTTTCGTGGTGTCTCCATGTGGTTCGGTGGAAAAGCGTTCAGCAGTAGCTCAGACCCTTCGACGGTTGTTGCGTCTTCAGGCGGTGGTTCCGGTCCCTCCAGGCCAATTAGGGTTAGGTCGGTACTCAATTTATTTTGTGGTACCCAAGAAGGAGGGTTCGTTTCGGCCTATTTTGGATCTCAAAAACGTCAACCGTTGCTTGCGCGTTCCGCATGGAGACTCTTCGCTCAGTCATTTGCTCAGTGCAACCGACGGAGGTGTTGACATCAATAGACCTTACGGAGGCCTATCTTCACATCCCGATAAGGCCAGAGCATCAGAAATTTCTACGCTTTGCGGTGCATTTGGGACATTTCCAGTTCCGAGCCTTACCGTTTGGCCTGGCTACAGCACCACGTACCTTCACGAAGGTGATGGTAGTGGTGGCAGCGGCCTTGCGGAGAAATGGTGTCCTCGTGCATCCTTACCTCGACGATTGGCTGATTCGGGCACCATCCGTGTCTGAGTCCCTGGCAGCCACGGCGCGGGTGGTGAGTCTTCTGGAGCGACTTGGTTGGGTGATCAACCAGGCCAAAAGTCAATTGCAGCCGGTCACGTGTCCCCTTTATTTGGGGGCGATCTTCGATACCGAGTTAGGGGCGGTGTTTCTGCCAGAGAGCAGGGTGCAGAAGATCTTGTCGCAAGTGACACAGTTCTTGCGGCTCAAAGCACCGACGGCGTGGCGTTATCTGCAGCTCCTGGACTCCATGGCGGCGACCTTGGAGCTGGTGCCATGGGCGAGGGCCCACATGCGGCCGTTACAACAGGCTTTGCTTTCAAGATGGTCGCCTCAGGAACATCCCCTGGATTGCAAGTTGCCCAGGTTGCACAGTGTCACCGTCAGTCTCCAGTGGTGGTTGGATCCCGTTCATCTGCGAGCGGGAATTCCCTTGCATCAGCCGGAATGGATTCTAGTAACTACCGATGCCAGCCTCAGGGGCTGGGGGGCGCATTGTATGAGGAGCTTGGCTCAGGGAGTTTGGCCACAGGAGGTGCGAAGTTGTTCTATAAACCTGTTAGAACTCCGAGCGGTTTATTTAGCTCTCCAAGAGTTTCGTCCGCTGATAGAGAACAAAGCGGTGCGAGTCTTCTCGGACAATGCAGTGACAGTATCCTATATCAACCGGCAAGGGGGGACAGGCAGTGCGGTGTTGTTGGAGGAGAGTCAGCAGCTCATGTCCTGGGCGGAGGAGCATCTGGTGGCTCTCTCGGCAGCGCATGTCGCGGGTCGGACAATTTGCAAGCGGATTTCCTCAGCCAACATGCCGTGGATACCGGAGAGTGGGAGTTGAACGCGGCAGTTTTTCACGACTTAACCCTCAAGTGGGGCCAGCCGGTCATGGACCTCATGGCCACCTTCGACAATGCCAAAGCCCCAAGATTTTTCAGCCGGCGCAGGGAGCGCATGTCGGAAGGTCTCAACGGTCTGGCTCAGCCGTGGCTGGACAGCGATCTTCTTTGTCTTCCTGCCGTGGCCAATGATAGGCAGGGTGGTTTGGCGGATAGCCAGCCACCATGGTTGTGTGATTCTCATTGCGCCAGATTGGCCCGGAGGGCGTGGTATGCGGATCTAGTTCGTCTCCTCGTAGACCACCCCTGGCGGCTGCCTTTGCGAGCGAGCCTACTGATTCAGGGTCCCTTGCTCATGCCAGAGGTGGATCGCTTCTCTCTTACGGCTTGGCTATTGAAAGGGACAGGTTAATGCGTCGGGAGTATTCGGCTTCTGTCGTGGCCACTATGTTGCAGGCTCGCAGGAGGTCGACGTCCCTGGCTTATGTCAGAGTGTGGCGAGTCTTTGAATCTTGGTGCGAGAAGCGGAGTGTCCGTCCGCGGGACGCATCAGTGACGCATGTTCTGTCCTTTCTTCAGGACGGGCTAGATAAAGGTTTGGCTCTCAGTACCATCCGGGTTCATTTGGCGGCCATTTCATGCTTTCGAGGGGATCTGAAGAGGGCTAGGCTGTCCGCACATCCAGATGTGCTTCGGTTCCTACGGGCAGTCCAGAACATCTGTCCGCCCCTTCGCAGTGTTGTTCCACCTTGGGATTTGAATCTGGTTCTTGAGGCCTTGGCGCGCCCTTCTTTTCATCCGCCTAAGGACATCGCGATCCGGGAGTTTTCTTGGAAGGTGGCCTTCCTAGTGGTGTTTGTGTTCAGCGAGGAGGATTTCGGATCTCCAAGCGCTTTCTTGTCGGGCTCCCTATCTTCAATTTTCGGAGGAACGGGTACTGTTGCGAACCGTTCCCTCATTTCTCCCAAGGTGGTGTCTCAGTTTCACTTGAATCAGACTATTTCGCTCCCCACTTTTCGAGTCAAGGAGGGTCTGCCTATTGATGGCATGTTGCAGAACTTGGATTTGGGCAGATTACTCAAGAGATACCTTAAGAGAACTCAACCGTTTCGTAGAACGGACAGATTATTTGTGCTGTTTGGGGGGCCTCGAAAAGGCGAGGAAGCGTCCAAGGCATCCATTGCTAGATGGGTGAAGCAAGCAATTGTGGCGGCATATCAAGCAAAGGGGAAAGCCCCTCCAGAGGGGCTTCGCACTCATTCCACGCGTGCCCAGGCGGCGTCCTGGGCCGAATGTGCTTTGATTCCGCCTGCTGATATTTGTCGGGCGGCTTCTTGGTCATCCCTTCACACGTTCGCGAAACATTACAGGTTGGATCTTTTGGCCAGGGCAGATGCAAAGGTGGGGGCTTCGGCTGTCATCGCGGGCCTGGCGGGTCCCTCCCATGGTTAGATACTGCTCTGGTACTTCCCTCTTGTTCCTGGACTGGCCCGGAGAGACGATCAGGAAACAGAAATTTAGGCCTTACCTGCTAATTGTCTTTCCTGGCGATCTCTCCAGGCCAGTCCAGGACCCACCCGTGGCTTTTTGCTGTGTTTTTTTCCTGGTTGCGCTGGTGCGTCTGGGGAATGCTGTCTTCAAGTTGTCGGCAGTCGCGCTTTCCTGTCCGTCAGGATTGCTTTTCGCAACGGTCAGTCCGGGGGGTCTCTGGAGCTTCCTCGGGGAGAGTTTATGGTGATGAAAAGAGAGAAGAAAAAAAAAACAGAATCAGACAAACTTTGAGTTACACAGTAGCTGCTTCCGTAAGGGGATGCGGGCAGCATCTGTTCACTGCTTGATAGGTTGGCTATGTTCTTGATTTTCTGTTGTTGGTTTTGTATGTGGTTTCAACTGCTTTGACAGGGTTAGACTGAAGAGCGACCAGCAGGGGGAGCCAGATACCAGGTCTGCAAAACTTCAGATTTCAGTCCTCAGTTGCTGGAGAAGATTGACAACCCTCTTGTTCCTGGACTGGCCCGGAGAGATCTCCAGGAAAGACAATTATCAGGTAAGGCCTAATTTCTGCGTCTGACTGACTGTCTCTCCTTTAATCTCTGCTGGTGGATTGGCAGTGGCATGATATGAATCATTGCTTCAGAAACTCAAAGCATTAAGGCCTGGCCTATGCTGCCCTTGCAGTGATTAGCACAATTGTCTGCTGTTCCCTGGGATCTGCAAGTTTAATGCCCGGGGAGGGGGGGGAAGGTTGGGAAGGAAAGGGAACGAGCATGAGTGAGTTGACTATATTGGGGACCAGGAGGGAAGAGATCAGGTGAAGGAGCAGGTGGGCCGTGTTTGGGTCATAGGCACGGAATGAGGTGGGCCACAGGGGCCATCACAGCACCAATATTTTGCCAAACACACACAGCATCAGCTAGAAAGCTTGGGCATATGGGTGGAGATTAATAGGTTTGGCCCTTCCATACAAAAAGGTGTTCTGCCCCTGGATTGGGTTGAAGAAATTTGTTCTAATTTATTTTTCCTGAATAAGTCATTTTTATGTTGTCTAGTGATGAGAAGTGAGTGGGGAGATTGGGGGGGGGGGGGGTCTCAGTATTTGCCTTTGATCCCCCCCGCATGTGTTTAATTCTATTTCTTCAAGATTGTATTAATGCTTTCCATTACACAATGGTTTTTAGGAGATGGCAAATACAATTGCTGTTAAAAGGCGTGTCAAGAAAAACACAGCCATGAGTCTACTGTATATTTAATGGAGAGACTCATGCTTTCAATGAGAAGATGAAGAAATTGGACTAACTGCTCTCTCAATGCAACAAACTAATACAAACCCCTGATTTCAAACCACTGTGCAGTAAATGGGGGGTAAAAACAAAAGATTTAAAATAAAAGAAAAAGCCAATACTTCATGCTCTTCCCTGTTCCCTATCCATAAGTTAACTCCAACTGAGTTACGAACAAAAAATGGACTAGTTATTCTGATAACCTTATAAATGTTTATCTTATTAAAGAAAGAGGCCCCAAGGGCCAGAACCCCAGCCTGTAGAGCAGTGGTTCTCAACCTTTTTTTGTACTGTGACCCCTTTTACCATTGGTCAACTTGTGGTGACGCCCCAATGATAAAATCAAATGCGTCTCTCTTCCTTTACTGTTAACGCATTGTCGCTGTAATCATTTGTTGAATTATTAATATATTATAGGCCTTTGCAATATGTTTTTATTTATAAAATTTACTTATTTAAACCACAATAATTAATCACAATAACAAGTAACAATATTTGATTTCAAAATTATGATGATTTTGTAGTCAAATCGCTAATATGAAATAAAATTATTTTTTCTACCTTTGTTGTCTGACCAATTTATTCTCTGATCATGCTGGTCCCGATCTGAGGCTTCTGCTTTCCTGTCTTCTCTTAGCTCTCTTTCTGTGGTCTATGGTCCATCTGCCATTTCTTATCTCTTCTTTCGTTTTCTTCACTTCTTTCCATCAGCCTATTTCCAGTCCCAGTAACCATCCCCAGTATCTGTTCTTTCCGGTCCTCACTCTCAGTACCTTCCAACGTCAACTTGCATTCCCATGACTGCCACTGATGTCCATTCCCTTCCAGTCCCCCTCTGTCCCCACTGAGCAGTCCCTTCTAGTACAAATACAATGGCAGCCCCTCTCAGATCTATTCTCTTCCAGTTCCATTCTCCCATCCCCACTCATCAACCCATTTGTAGCCTTAGCCCCCAGTTTTCTTCCAGGGCCAGCAGCTCTATCCTCCCCTCCCCACAATCAGCCCATTCCCAGTCGAAGCCCCACAATCAGCTTGCTTCCAGTGCTAGTCTCCCCTCAACCCCATTACCAGTGCTAGGCTCCCCTAATCAGTCCATTACCAGTTCTAGCCCCCCCATCAGCCCATTTCCAGTCCTAACCTCCCCGATTAGCTCATTTCCAGTGCTAGCCCCCCATCAGTCCATTACCAGTCCTACCCCCTTTCAGCACATTACCAGTCCCAACCCCCCCCCTTGATCAGTCCATTCCCAGTCCTAGCCTTCCCTAATCAACCCATTACCAGTCCTAGCCCCCCCATCTGCCCATTATAATCCTAACCCGCACTGTCTCTCCCCTCTGTCCAGCATTTATTGCCTGTCTGTACAGTATTGTCCCCCTGTCTCTTCCCTTTGTCCAGGTCAGCCCCCTCCCTCCCCTCCATGTCAGCCCCCTCCCTCCATCCATCTCTCCATGTCAGCCCCGTTGCAGGTTCCCTGCCCCCTCCTCCCCTCTCCCTGTCTGCCTGCTGCTGCACTGCTGTTCTTCTACAGCCGTGGCTCCCTGCCTCTTAGGGAACCGCGGCTATACCTGTAAAACTGCTGTGGAGCCTTCCCGTCTCTCGACGGGCTCCGTGCAGCATTATCCCACCTCCAAAGGAAGTGGTAAACAACTTCCTTTGGAGGCGGGACAATGCTGCACAGAGCCCGTCAAGAGATAGGAAGGCTCCGCAACAGTTTTACTGACACAGCCACGGTTCCCTAAGAGGCAGGGAGCCGTGGCTGCATTAGAAGGGACTGGGAGGCGGTGAGTTTGCCACTGCCAAGAAGCGGACTCTGCAGCGGCAGCAACTTGGGTGGGGTTTTTTTTTTTTTTACGGCAGAGTGAGGTGAGGCGACCCATGCTAAATCCTGTGGAGACCCCGTGGGGGTCGCGACCCACAGGTTGAGAACCGCTGCTGTAGAGCTAAACAAAAGTTTCCTTTCTCTGATTTGACATCAGGAAAAATAACTCTTGAGCCATAAAAGGAAGAATCATTTTTTTAAAGTAGGCTTTCATAATACTTAGTTATTTTTGTATCCGAGGATGATAAAGTGGCTGTGGTAGCAATACTATCCTGAAACTCCTCATGAAAAACAGTTAACATTTAAACGCAGAAGAGTCACAGGATCATCAGTAGCCCCGGCACCCTTCTTGTGCACATAGTATACAGTATTGATTTTGATACTTTTAAAGAGGGGTTCAGGAGACAAGCTCAGCATAGGAAATGGCAGAAATATCAAGGTGTTACATCATAAATTTTGAAACGTTAGAGAAATCTTGATAAGATGCTAATGTCTGCACAGTACTAAATTGGGAATCCAAAGTTGGGTTCTTTTTTCTTATGACTATTTTCAATCTGCACATCCAAGGTGGAGAACCTTTTAAGTGCATTTTGTGTGAAACGGTAAAGTTCAGTGGTGGTATCATTTGAAGATTCAATTTTAGTAATAGCTTGCCATATATCTTCAAGAGAAATCTGGCCGCCACTATTCATTGAAGAGGAAACTTTCAAAGGGTCCCAAGACACTGCACAGGGCAGAAGAGGAGACGGATTTCTACAAGCAATAACTCAGTTGTGCCACTCTCAATGGAGAAGCTAATAAGTAATGACACTCCCGGTATTAAGGGTGGTGATTATCCGCTCCATAGAGCTTAGATGTACCTTCTGCTGAGGAGGAGTTTGAGTATCTGTTGGTGATGACTCTCCTCGCAGCTTCTCATGTGTGCCCATTGGGCCTGATGAGATTTCCACGGCTGCCTGAGGAGCTTTGGTCCTTGTACTTTCAACCCTGTGGCCCCCCCCAGCTTCAGCTCCTTACTGCTCATAAGGGGCTCCAAAAGGGCTTGACCTACCTTTTAGAGCGTGTCCCTTTGGGTATGCTTGCTTTTTTCGGCAGAGGTGCTGGAGTCCTGGACTGTCCTCTGCAGTACCTGCCTGATGATCCTGGCTTAGGACAGGTAAGCCACAAAAGCAGCTGGCTACTCACTGAACCCCTCTCCCCCCCCCCCCCCCCAGCATGTCTAACATGGACCCTGTCAAGTCATTGGTGTAGTTTGCCTTATTTTGAGGGGCAAAGGGTAAGGAGATCATTCTGACAGTGGGGGCAGGGGTACCAGATTACCATTAATGCCTGTAACAGTCAAGTTACTTATAAAATCACCCCAATAGTGAGTAAACGGCAGGAAAAATGCTTTGGAATTCCTATTTCAGATTTTGAATTAACAGTTTTGAAACCTTACTTTCTTTTACTATGGTGGCGGTGATAAATCAGACCCTATGGAGCGGCATGACCCATCAGTGGGGAGTATTTTATTTTGGGGTATTAGATACTTTACTAGTCGGGGCTGGCCATAGACATGTTTGTGCATGTTGTCCACACATGACCGTGCTCCATTAGGCATCTGATGCAATGTCTGCACTTGAAACATCTGGAATTACAGTATCGCTACAGCAGCAGTGGCAATACTGGTCATAACACCTCTGGAGCATGTTTTCAGTGGAGCTGTGATAACAGGGTCTTCTACGTGCTCTTAGTTTCTGTGCATGCCCGCAGGGGGGGGGGAAGTCCTAGCATTAGCCCTGGCAACTGAAACAGGACAACAAATAAAGATCATAGGGTCTATCCAGTCTGCCTTTCCATACCAACTACTAAGCTTTACAGTCTCCTTTTTTCCTTTAGAGATCTGTTTGTCTCGAGCTTTCTTGAATTCAGTGTAGTGTTGTCTCTACTACCACCACTGGAAGACTATTCCATGCATTTACCACTCTTTCCATAAGGAGATTTCAACAAATTACTCCTAAATGTCAGAATGAAATCCATGAAGTACTGCTGTATGTTAAAGACAATCTGTATGTAGAGCTATTGTGGGTGCAGAGACATCTAGTGGCTCTACCAGGTATAGGAATTTATATTCTATAAACAGAACCTCCCAGAGTTTGAGGCCTTCCCACTAGTGAGTTACTGGTAGGAGTCACAGAAAAGAAGGAAATCTGGGTATATAAATACAGCCCAAGGACCATTTTGCCCTTTGGCTGGCTAAGCTATGGTGCCATCAAGCATGTTGTGGCTGGCTAAACCAATGTACCACAAACAAGTACTGAATGTAAGGAGTCAGAGGCCTTTGGAGAAAAATAAGGATATAATCACTGGAAGAGAAATGACAGTAGCTGGAAGAAACCTTAGGAGCAGAGCCCAGGAAGCAAAAGTTCAAACGTTGGAGGAACTTCGGCTGGAGTTTGAGACTAGTCTCCTGTTCAAAAGGTATGTGACGTGTTCAAGTATCTCTGGTTTCTTCCCATTGAAGAATTTCCACAGTAGAAGGGCCAAATGAGCCATCTTTTATTTTTCTAAATTGAAGTTCATATCAGCCATAAGCTTAGCACCTTTAGTGTTCAATGACAAATCATCCTCCTCTAAAGATTTTAAACTGATGGGCCATGATGGGTGTCTAATTTTAATGGAATCCACTTCTCAAATGGGCCCAGACCTTCTCAAAAGTTTCTAAGGTCCCCCTTCTGACTGAAGTTATCTGACTTAGCAAATAGATGTTTAACAGTCTTGGCGATGCTGCCATTGAGGGAATGTTGTGTTGTCTCCATCTTTTGCTATATCACACCGTTGCACCATGACACAACAAAATGGAATTTCCTTATCATCCCTCCAGTCTAGTCATGGAAACTCTAGGGTTGACATCCTCTTCCAGCAGCTTGGAGACTGATAGATGTCATTCTTTGATGACACTGGTATAAGGACACAGGCACCGGCTCCTCCCACTCCAGTTATATCAGTCTCCAAGCAGCTTGAGGATGTGAGCCAGAGCTTCTGGCTCACTAGAGAAACAATTAAGGACTTTAGTGTTAGTTATTTTAGTTCAGTGGGGTTCCTTTAAATTTCAAATTGGGTATAATTTGTATTCATTCGGATTTTCTTATTGCTTTCGATTCTTGGGGTCAGTTTTATGTTGAGGGGAGTACCACTGTACATTTTGGCAGCTGAGGGGCCTCTCTTCCATTCTTCCTCCTTCTTCCCGGAGTCAGCCCGGGGGTGCTCAAATTAATTTTCACTGCCTTCTCCAGCGCAACGCAGAAGATTTGCCTGCAGGCACTTTGGGGAACCGGAAAGCAGAAGCAGCTAAGGTGCAGTTCTCTTCTGAGCTCTTTACCGGAGCGGGGTTTAATGCCGAATTTGAGCACGTTGGTTTGAGCAGCTCTCTGTGGTGCTAGGCTGTTTACCCACTCTGTTCTGTGAGGTAAGCTGCGATTTCTTTTGTCTTACCTTATCTGTCAAACTCGGGGGGTGTAATTTTTGAGCTAGGCCCGAGTAGGCAGCAGTTTCCTGCCATGTCCCGTTTTGAGCGGGAAAAGCCGGTAGCGAGTTCGGGGAAACAATTTAAAATTTCAGGAAGAGGAAGCTTCGTTTTTGAATATTTCTGATACAATTCAAGTCGGGGGACCTCTTGCTTCAATTTGCGCTATACAAAAAAAAAAAACGGCTCTGGGACGACAGGGCACGTTTCAGCTGAAAAGCCCTGTCAGATCTCTGTTCTTGGGGAGCAAAGCTTTTGGTAAGGTGATAGGATGCCTGCAAAGACCTTATGTTTGCTCTGTGGAGTGAAAAGGTCTATAGTATCTGAGGTAGGCATCTGTAAGAGCTATAGCCAGGCTTCAGCAGTAGAGCAGCAGCTCTTAGGTTCCACAGAGGACCGGGAAGTAGTGGCGCAGGGGCCGCTGTCTCCTCTGCTTGACCCCGTAGAGCCTGTGCCAGGTCCCTCCACGGCTCCGGATGTGCCACGGACTCAGGCACCCTTGGCTAGTGATTTGACCTCAATTTTTTCCCTTGACTTTGTAGCTCTTATTCAGAGAGAATTCGCCATTGCTCCTAGAGAAGCTTCTTCCTCGGCCTTTATGCCTATGTCGTCACATTTAGGGCAAAAAAGGCCAGGCACTCCTCTGTCAGTGATGCCTTCGACCGTAGGGCCGAAGAGAGCCCGGGTCGAGCCGGATAAGCGGTGTCAGTCCGAGTTTTCGGAGGATTTGCACACGGAAGGAGAGGAGCAGGATCCGGAGATGGATGAGGAGCTGGAAGAAGGAGAGATTACTGAACAGGAGGATCAGGCTAGTGTGGTGCGTATTTTTAGACGAGAGGAGTTACCCGCACTAATTTCAGAGACATTGAAGGCGCTAAATGTGCCGGTGTCTGAGCTGGTTGAGGAAGCTACCTTGGAGGATCCACTCTTGCAGGCCTTTTGGAAGGCGCAAAGAGCGTTTCCCATGCATAGAGTTGTTAAAGAGATGATACAAGGTGAGTGGGATATGCCTGAGTCCACACTCAGATGCTCTCGGGTGATGTCTCGCCTTTATCTGTTAGTGGAGCTGGATAAGGAGCTCTTTAAATCTCCAAAAGTGGATGCGGCTGTTTCAGCGGTGACCAAGAAGACTACCATTCCGGTAGAAGGCAGCTCTTAAGGATACTCAGGACAGAAAGCTGGATGCTTTGTTAAGACAGGTTTTTGAGATTAATGCTCTTTCCATTCAAGCTTCCATTTGTGGGGTTTGGGTGGCAAGAGCCTGTCTCCGATGGGCTCAGAGGCTCCAAGGAGCACAGGCTGAGGACTCCGTTAGGGAGGTGGCTCGTATGGAGTCAGGAGCGGCGTATCTAGCGGATATTCATTATGATCTCATTAGGGGGCTATCGAACAGTATGGCTTTGGCAGTGGCTGCAAGGCAGTATCTCTGGCTGCGAAATTGGGCAGCGGATGCGTCTTCCAAAGCCAGATTAAGTAAGCTTCCCTTTAAGGGATGGCTACTATTTGGAGAAGATTTGGAAAAGATTGTTAAAGACCGGGGAGAATCCAAAGGCTGAAGGCTGCCAGAGGATAAGCAGAAACAGGGGAATTTCTGCCGATGCCTAGATTTCCACAGAGAGATTTTCAGCGTTTTCGCTCCCCTAGGTTCCCACAAAGCCAGAGAGGGCATTTTCCCTTTAGAAACCAGAGCTTTCGGGGATTCCAAGGTGCCGGCTGAGGTTTTGCTGCCACCACTTCGGGAGCCAAAAAGCCACAATGAAGTCAGGGAGACCCAGGTGGGCGTAGCAGTGGGCGGTCGGCTGCAGGAGTTTTACGCTGCCTGGGTCAGGATTAAGTCAGACCAGTGGGTGCTGGAGGTGATTCAAGAAGGCTATGCTTTAGAATTTCAAAGACCGGTGACTGATGCTTTCGTTCAGTCCCCTTGCAAGGCGCTTTACAAGTGCGAGGCAGTCAAGCAGACCTTACAGAGGTTGCTGGATCTCAAGGCGGTAGTGCCGGTGCCTCAGGATCAATGCGGGTTAGGTCGATACTCCATTTATTTTGTGGTTCCAAAGAAAGAAGGAACTTATCGGCCAATTTTGGACCTCAAAAAGGTAAACAAGTGTCTCAGGGTTTCTCAATTTCATATGGAAACGCTGAGATCGGTCATCATGGCAGTCAGAAAGGGGGAGTATCTGACTTCCCTGGATTTATCCGAGGCATATCTGCACATTCCGATTCGCCGCGAACATCAGAAGTTCCTCAGGTTTGCAGTTCCAATGGGACATTTTCAGTTTCGAGCGCTACCCTTTGGGCTAGCTACGGCGCCAAGGACTTTTACCAAGGTCATGGTAGTCATAGCAGCAGAGCTGAGGAAGAACGGTGTTCTAGTGCATCCATATCTAGACGACTGATTGATTCGAGCAAAGTCCAGGAAGGAAAGCGAAGAGGCTACCACCAAGGTGATCAACTGTCTGCAGATGCTAGGTTGGGTAGTCAATGTGGCCAAGAGCAGTCTGGCACCTTCTCAGGATCTCGAATATCTGGGGGCATGTTTCGATACCGGGGCAAGCAAGGTCTTTCTAATTCTGCATCGTGTTGGCCTTACAAAGATTGATTCGACAGTTTCTCGAACGGCCGCGTCCAACGGCGTGGCATTACTTGCAAGTCCTCGGCACGATGGTGGCAACGATCAACTTGGTGCCCTGGGCGAGAGCGCATATGAGACCATTACAGAGAGCCTTACTCAGAAGATGGTCTCATCAAAATGATCCGCTTTCCAAGAGACCTCTCTGTCCAGGTGCGACTCGGGAAGCGTTGCAGTGGTGGTTGCTTCCGGAGTCGCTGGGGAAAGGCATGCCCTTGGACATGTCGGACTGGGTTCCACTGACTACGGATGCAAGTCTCCTAGGTTGGGGGGGCGCATTGTCAAGGACGGTTCGCGCAAGGACAGTGGACAGTTCATGAAAGGTCTTGGTTAATCAACAGGTTGGAACTTCGTGCGGTGGGATTGGCGTTGCTGGAGTTTCAGCGGTATCTGAAGGGAGCTGCGATCAGAGTGTTTTCGGACAACGCGACGGGAGTGGCCTACATCAACAGACAAGGAGACACCAGCAGTGCTCCCTTAGAGGCCGAGGCAGATCGGTTATTCCAATGGGTCGAGCAAAACCTTCAGGCTCTGTTGGCGGCGCATGTCGCAGGGGTGGACAATGTAACAGCCGATTTTCTGAGTCGGGTGCGAGTAGATCTGGGAGAGTGGACGCTTCACCCGGTGGTTTACGATGCAATAGTTTGGCGCTGGGGGACGCCCGTTATGAACCTCATGGCGACATTCAATTCAGCGAAAGTAGACCGGTTTTTCAGCAGGCGCAGAGAGAGGATGTCAGAAGGTCTGGATGCTGTCGTCCAAGAGTGGCCAAAAGATCAGCTTCTTTATGTTTTTCCTCTTGGGTGTTAATAGGCCGGGTAGTGCGGCGAATCAAACGCCACAGAGGATGCGTGATACTAATAGCACCGGATTGGCCGAGGGGGCCTTGGTATGCGGATCTCAGGAGGCTGGTAGTGGGGAAGCTGTGGTGGCTACCGGCCAGATAGGATCTCTTGCGACAAGGTCCGTTGTTGATGCCTCAGGTAGCTCGGTTCTCGCTTACGGCATGGCTCTTGAAAGGGCGCGGTTGAGAGCTAAAGGCTATTCGGCGGAGGTGATTGCGACATTGTTGAAGGTGCGTAGAAGATCTACTTCCTTAGCGTATGTTCGCGTGTGGCGCATTTTTGAGGCTTGGTGTTTTGGATAGGGGTTGTGAAGCCTTGCGGGCTTCTATACCGCAGGTATTGGTGTTTTTGCAAGATGGTTTCCAAAGAGGGTTAGCGACGTCATCCTTAAAAGTACACTTGGCAGCGCTTTCCTGTTATAGAGGGAAGATCAATGGGCAAGCGCTCTGCACCCATCCGGATGTGAAAAGATTTCTGAAAGCGATAGGGGTTTTGAGACCACCGTGCAGGCAATTAGTTCCAACGTGGGATCTGCAGTTGGTATTGTCAGCATTAGGTTCACAGCCGTTTGAGCCTTTGGCGAAAGCAACTTTGAAGGATCTTACTCTGAAGATAGTGTTCTTAGTGGCCATTGCGTCGGCAAGGCGGATTTCGGAGCTACAGGCATTATCTTGTAGGGAACCGTTTCTGGCTTTTCATGAGTCCAAGGTAGTCTTAAGCCCGGTACCATCCTTTTTACCGAAGGTTCTGTCTCCCTTTCATGTGAATCAGGTAGTGTCTCTGCCGGTATTCCGTAAAGCATCAGAGGGCTCTTCTGCTCCACAGTTGCATCTTTTGGATGTCCTCAGAGCATTGAAACGATATCTCAGGACGACGGAGGCGTTCAGAAAGTCGGATAGATTATTTGTGGTGTTCGGCGGTCCTCGCAAAGGGGAAGCTGCGTCCAAAGCGTCAATTGCTAGATGGATAAAAGAAGCGATAGAATCAGCTTACTTTTTGAAAGGAAAGCCAGTGCCAGATGGCTTAAGGGCACATTCTACTAGGGCGCAAGCGGTGTCCTGGGTGGAGTACAGTTTTGTGCCGGCGGCTGAGATTTGTAAAGCGGCAACGTGGTCTTCTTTGAATTCCTTTGTGAAGCACTATCGTCTGGATATTCAGGCAAGTAGGGATACCTGTTTTGGTACAGCGGTGCTTCAGGCTGGTCTAGCAGGTCCCGCCCGTTGAGTTCTTTGTACTGTTCTGTTACATCCCTAGAGTTTCCGGGACTAGACTGGAGGGATGATAAGGAAGTTTAAATTAAACTTACCTGCTAATTGTAGTTCCTGAAGGAACTCCAGTCTAGTCCCGGATCCCGTCCCGATTTTTTTCAGATAGTTGGAGCCTGAAGCACAGCTTTCACGGGTAAGAGAACAGGGAGAACTGTGGTGCTTTGTGTCGGGGGTGGGCTTTTGGGGCCTGAAGGGGTTTGCTATGCTCCGGGCAATAGTAGGGAAGCAAGACCCTTCAGTCAAGATAAATATCATTGGGGGTAATGTTATGTTCATGTTATGTTAGTGTTTGGTAGTTCTACAGTTAGTGGGCACTGGTTTTTCTGTGTGTGTTCTAACTTAATTGTTGCTCTGGTGAGTGTACTTTGTCAATAGGTTACTGGAGTGGGAGGAGCCAGTGCCTGTGTCCTTATACCAGTGTCATCAAAGAATGACATCTATCAGTCTCCAAGCTGCTGGAAGAGGATGACAACCCTAGAGTTTCCGGGACTAGACTGGAGTTCCTTCAGGAACTACAATTAGCAGGTAAGTCTAATTTAAACATTTGCTACTAATTCAAATGTTGAGGTTTATGAAGGAGTAGTAAGGGCCAAGCATCTATTTATGAAAATTGCACATACACAAGAATAAATCTTGCACAGGAAAAATGATTGAATATATTGTTGTTGTTAAGTGCCGTCGAGTCGAAGTCGACTCATGGTGGCCCACTGAATAGCTATCCTAAATTGTGTTCGGTCTTCAGTCAGGTGGCTCATTGTTGACAGACTGGTACCTGCAGCTGCTGTTATTGTATCGATCCATCTCATTGATGGCCTTCCTCTTTTGCATTGACCTTCTATCTTGCCAAGCATGATATCTTTCTCTAATGATCTCTCTCTTCACATGATGTGTCCAAAGTATGAAAGTCAAAGCCTTGTCATCTGAGCTTCTAAAGAAAGCTTAGGTTTGATCTTCTCTAGTACTGACTGGTTTGTTCTTTGGGCAGTCCATGGTATACACAGTATTCGCTGCCAGCACCATAATTCAAAGGCATCAATTTTCTTCCTGTCTATCTTTTTCACTGTCCAGCTTTCACATCCATATGATGTTATTGAAAATACCATGGCTTGAATAAGTTGAATCTTTGTATGGAGAGAGACATCTCTACTCTTGAGAATCTTATCTAAGTCTTTCATAGCCATTCTGCCAAGAGCAATGCGTCGTCTGATTTCTTGACTGCTTGTTGCTTCTTTATTGATAGTTGATCCAAGTAGGGTAAAGTTGTTCACGATTTCAAATTCTTCTCCTTCAACGAGGAACCTGTTGATGATGCCAGTTGTCATGATCTTTGTCTTCTTTACATTAAGGTGCAGGCCCATTTTGAGACTATGTTCTTTGATTGTGAGAAGCAAATGTTTCAGATCATCTTCACTTTCAGGCAGTAATGTGGTATCATCAGCATAGCGAAGGTTCTTGATGAATCTTCCACCAATCTTCACACCTCCTGTTGTCTTCATACAATCCTGCTTCTCTGATAATTTGTTCTGCATATAAATTAAACAGGTAAGGGGAAAGTATGCAGCCTTGTCTTACACCTTTGCTTATTTTAAACCATTCTGTTTCTCCTTGTTCTGTTCAAACTGTTGCTTCTTGATCAATGTACAGATTATGCAAGAGAACGATCAGGTGTTCTGGTATACCCATGCTTCTTAATGTGGCCCAGAGTTTCTCATGGTTTACACAGTCAAAAGCCTTGCTATAGTCGATAAAGCACAAATAGATATCCTTTTAGTATTATTCGTCTTTTCAAGGATCCATCTCACATCCGCAATGATGTCTTTCGTTCCTCGCCCTTTCCTGAACCCTGCTTGCACTTCAGGTAGTTCTTGTTCCAGGTATGGTTGTAGTCTCTTTTGAATAATCTTCAGTAGAATCTTGCTAGCATGGGATCAGAGCGATTGTGCGATAATTTTCACAGTCAGTTGGATCACCTTTCTTTAGTATTGGTATAAACACAGATCTTTTCCAGTCAGTTGGCCATGATGTTGTCTTCCATATTTCTCATGGCAGAGCCTTGTAAGTACGGTAACAGCTGCATCAGATTGCTGTAATACTTCTATGGGAATGCTATCAATGCCTAGTGCTTTGTTCTTTGATAAGGCTTTCAATGCTGCTTCAACTTCTTCTTTCATCACCAATGGTTCCCGATCATAAGGTACAGGTTGAAACGGCTGTTGGTCCACTTGATCTTTATCATATAAAAACTCTGTATATTCCTTCCACCTTTTTTTGATCTTCTCAGCATCATTCAGCATAGAACCTTGAACCTTGAGCATTCCAATTCGAGGCTGGAACTTTTTATTTAACTCTCATAGCTTTAGGAAAGCCGATCTTGTTCTTCCTTTAATAGTGTCTGCTTCTATTTCCTTGCATGCGTCATTGTAGTACTTTTCCTTGTCCTGTCTTGCTGCACGTTGGAAATCTCTGAGTTCTGAGATTTTCTTTCTTTCTCCTCTGGCTTTAGCTTCTCTGCATTTCTGGGCAATTTTCAGAGTTTCTTCTGTCATCCATGTTGGCCATTTTTTCTTTTTCACCTTTTGTAGAGACTTCTCGCTTTCTTCCAACACAACCTTCTTGATGTCATTCCATAACTCTTCTGGAGCTCTGTCATTTGTATCTAAAGCAGCAAATCGATTTTGCAGGCAGTCTTTAAATTCCAGTGGTATATTCTCAAGGTCATATTTTGTTGCATTCATGATTAGTTTGCTCTTCAACTTTAGCTTGAGTTTGCATACTAGTAGTTGATGATCTGTACCACAGTCAGCTCCAGGTTTTGTCTTTGTTGATGCTATAGACCTTTTCCATCGTTGACTTCCACATATGTAGTCAATTTGATTTTTATACAATCCACTGGGTGAAGTCCATGTGTACAGTTGCCGCTTGTGTTGCTGGAAGAAGGTGTTTGAAATGAAGAGATCTTGCAGAATTCCATCAGCCTTTCTCCAACTTCATTTCTGTTGCCAAGTCCATATTTTCCAACTACTTTGCCTTCTTTTTTGTTGCCAACTTTTGTGTTCCAGTCACCCATGACTATCAGGATATCCTTTTTGCATGTTCTGTCAATTTCAGCTTGTACTTGTTCATAAAACTCTTCAATTTCATTCTCGTCTGCAGCTGTTGTTGGGGCATATACTTGAATTATAGTTGTATTGATAGGCATTCCTCGTAGACGAACAGAGATTAAGCGTTCGCTGACTGCATTGTATTTCATTACAGTTCTTGCAAGTTTCTTCTTTATTATAAATGCAACACCATTTCTTCTTTGTCTTTCATTTCCAGCATAGTAGACCATGTGATCATCTGATGCAAAGTGCCCGATGCCAGTCCATTTCAGTTCGCTGACACCCAACATATCAAGTTGTACACGTTCCATTACATTCTTGAGCACCTCCAACTTCCCTTGGTTCATGCTTCGTACGTTCCATGTTCCAATGTGTAAGACATCTTTACAGCTTCTGACTCTCATTTCATGCGCAGCTACATCAGCAGTCAGACATCCCGAGGGCTTTGATCCAACCACATCATAAATGCTGGCTTTACTCTGAAAAGTCTTCAGCTCTTCCCCAGTAGCTAGTTGAGAGCCTTCCGACCTGGTGTCTCATCTTCCAGCACTATAGCACAATTTGTTTTGTTGTAACTATCTATTGTGTTTTCATGGCAAGATACAGAAGTAGATTGCCGGGCCTTTCTTCCGCGCAGTTTAAGTTTGGTGTTGTTGCCGTTGTCACAGAAATGTGATCCTCCGCCGTCAACACTATCCCATTCTGCTGCTGCCCAGATGGGTGGTTTGTCTTGGTCTGGCAGCTCAGCTGAGACCTGTCCATCTTGGGAGACCCTGCCAGTAGTTAAACTACCGATAGTTTAGCTCTCAGAATCACTGATGCACACAAGCCCTCACAGCACGACAAGCTGCAAACCAAGTGAGGGTTGAATATATTACCAAAAAAAAAAAAAGTAAAATATAGTGGACAATAGTTATCAGTTTTTTTAAACTGAACACGTGTTATTTTCTTGAGTTAAAGCAGCTTGTCATGTCCACGTCTCTGCATCCCTTAGACATGACAAAGCAAGTGTAATGATATAAGGATTTCTGCCTATGCCAGTTTTAATATTTTCTTTTCCCCTTTCCCATCAGAATATGCTTCCTCCCCTCAAGTAATCTGTGGTCTAAAGTTAACTGATAACTATTGTCCACTATATTTTGCTTTTTCTTTTTTGGTAAGATATAGTGCACAATAGTTATCAGTTAACTGTAGACCACAGATTACTCGAGGGGAGGAAGCATATTCTGATGGGAAAGGGGAAAAGAAAATATTAAAACTGGCATAGGCAGAAATCCTTATCACTACACTTGCTTTGTCATGTCTAAGGGATGCAGAGAAGTGGACATGACATGCTACTTTAACTCAAGAAAATAGCATAGCTGGTCAGTTTCAAAAAAATACATGGCAAACATTCAAATATCTAATAATGCATTTACAAGAGTAATGCAACAAAAAGGTGGCCCCAAGCTCAGTAAGAACATAAGAGCCTAAGATATGCTATACTGGGTCAGACCGAGGTCCATCAAGCCCAGTATCCTGTTTCCAACAGTGGCCAATCTAGGTCACAAGTACCTAGCAGTTTCCCCAGGAGACACAGATTCCACAATGCTTGTATTGAGTCAAGCAGCAAATTTCTTCGGTCTCGTTTAATAATGGCTTATGGCCCTTTCTTCCAGGAACTTGTCCAAACCTTTTTTAAACCGAGGTACACCATCAGCTTTTACTACATCTCTCATCTTAAAGTAAGAATAGTTTATGCCATTCTCCAGGACCAAGCAGGAAGTCAGTCCTCACTTATGGGTGACGTCGGCGCCGACGGAGCCCACGCGGAGCAATTTTCCACAGCTTTCGCAGAAAGCCTTTGGGAATTGCAGCGTGCATGCGCGGTCCCCTTCCCGCCCTGGGATGCCATCTTGCTCAGTCTTCTTTTTTCCGCGGAGCCCTACAGACGTAGTTTGTTACCGCCGCTGAAAAAGTTGATTTCTTTAGTTTGCTTTCTCGTAAAATTTTTTCTCAGTTCGTGTGTCCTCTTCCCGCCGGGCTTTTGAGCCCGTTCACGTTTTTTATTTTATTCCAACTGGCGTCCCCGCCACTTTTTCCTTCTTCCCTGGGAGCGCGGTCTTTCGACCTTGCAGGGGTCCTTTTTCCCCCGATGGCTGCCAGCGGGTTTAAAAAGTGTGATTGTTGTGTCAGACTTTTATGTCTCTTACTGACACGCATGACTGCTGCCTCCGCTGCCTAGGGGCCGAGCATGACACTATGAGTTGCGGCCCGTGCAGCAGGATGTCCTCGAAGGCCCTGAGGAGTCGGCAGTCGCAAAGGGATCGTATCTTCTCTGACTGCACGCGGACCTCGTCAGAGCCCTCGACGTCTCGTGGCTCCGGCTCAGACCATCGTCAGAGTTCTTCTGAACAGGGCTCCCCCGGCCGGGAACACCGGCGGGAGAAGAGGCCCGCGAGGGTGGAGCCGGATGGCAATCCTGGTTCCTCGAGGGCCAGGTCACTCAGCCCGGCCCGACTCCCCGGGCCCTCGGAGGGGGAGAGGCCTTCGAAGCTTCCTCGTCTCGAAGTGGAGAATCCTGGACACGTGAGTGATATAGTCCTCCTGGACTCCCCCACGGATGATCCGACGTCGGGGCCCGAGTCGGCGGATGCTGGGTCTTCTGAGCTTGGTTTCAGACTGACGACCTTGGAGCGCAGTATCTCTGCCTTCATGGACCAGCAGCGGGCATTGATCACCGGCCTCGCCAGTGCATCTGCCCCGACCACCGGGACGTCGACGCCCAAGTCGACCCCGGAGGCCGAGTCGATCCTCGAGTCCATACGAGCTCGAGTCGATCCTCGATCTAGGTCTCCCTCGGCTTCCCGTTAGGGACCGAGGTCCTCGACACCGGCCTCGGCGTCGGAAAGGAGGTCTCCGGGCCCCGCGCGCACGGAGCCGCTCGACTACTCCTCGGAGGAGTCGGGCTGGGACACGGAGGAGGACGAGTCACCCGGTTCCTTTCAGACCCGGTGCGTCCCCTCCGACTCACCCGAGTCGGAGCCTCAGAGGCGGTCCCCTCCGGAGGATACCCGGTTCTCCGATTTCGTGAGGGATATGGCCAAGGCCTTGGCTTTTCCCGCGGATCCGGAGGAGGAACCTCGAGCCGAAGAGCTCGAGGCCCTTCAATATGACTCCCCCCCCTAGGGAGGCCTTTACTGTACCGGTTCCCCCGATGCTGGAGCGGCTTCTCTTCCGCATGTGGGAAAGCCTGGCCTCAACGCCGGTGTTGAGCAAGCGGGTCGATTCCATGTATCGAGTCCGCAAGAGCCCCGGGTTCCAGAAGGCGCAACTACCGCACCACTCCATGGTGGTGGAATCGGCCATGCATCGACTTAAAAGTCAAAAGAGGCACTCCTCGGTGCCTCCGGGTAAGGAGGCCCGGAATCTGGATGCCCTCGGTAGGAAGTGCTGCCAGGGCTCTATGCTTGCTTGTCGGGTCCAGACATATCAGTTGTATATGGGTATGTATCTCCGCGACCTGGCGAAAGAAATGGCGGGTTTTTCCGCCAGTCTCTCCGAGGAACCCTTGCAGCGGTTCCAAGCCCTGTCCACAGGGATTCGAGAGTGTTTGAAGTTCATTTCTCGAGCGGCCTATGATGGCTTCGAAGCATCGGCTTGAGTAGCCGGAGCCGGCATCGGGGCTCGCCGCCAAGCTTGGCTCAGTCCTCCGACCTCGAGCCGTGGGTGCAGGACAAGTTGGTCGATGTCCCTTGCAGAGGGGAAAACCTCTTCGGCAAGCCCATGGCCGACAAGGCGGCGGAGCTCGAGTCAGAGACTCTCACCAGGACTCGCCTTTCCAGGAAAACCTCTGCTCCTTCTCAGAAGAAGAAGGACTCGGGGAAAAAAGCCCTTTTACCCGAGGAAGGTGTTCGCTTATAAGCAGCACCACCCACACTATCAGGCCTCGACAACCACTCATCAGGGGCAGCAGCCTAAGGGGCAGGGTAACGGATCCCGGAGGCAGAAAGCCCCCAAGCCCACCACGCAGGCCCCGGCCCAGCAGGGTGGGGTTTTTTGACTATGCCAGCATAGACTCTCCCCCCCAGGGGCCCTCGCTCAGCACGGGGGGCCGGCTGACCCACTTTGCTCACAGGTGGTCAGCCGTAACATCCGATGCCTGGGTGTTGCGGGTGGTTCAAAAGGGCTACCTCCTACATTTTCACCAGGTGCCCCCCCCTACTTCCCGGGGGAGCCTCCCAGACCCCCGCTGCACAAGGACGTACTCCTTCAGGAGCTGCAAAGTCTGCTTCAGGAGCGAGCGGTGGAGCTAGTGCCCCAGCATCTGTGCGGTCACGGTTTCTACTCGAGGTACTTCCTGGTGCCAAAGAGAACAGGAGGCCTCAGACCCATTCTGGGCTTACGCAACCTCAACAAGTTTCTGCAGCGGGAAAAGTTCAAGATGCTTACCCTTGGAACCCTACTGCCCTACCTCCAGCAAAGAGATTGGCTATGCTCCTTGGATCTAAAGGATGCTTATACCCACATCCTTATTCACCCGGACCACCGACAATACCTAAGGTTTGTGGTGGCAGGGAACCATTATCAGTACCGAGTACTGCCCTTTGGCCTATCCTCCGCTCCCAGGGTGTTCACGAAGTGCCTGGCAGTGGTGGCAGCCTTCCTAAGGCTTCAAGGCCTCTTCGTCTTCCCGTACCTGGACGACTGGCTCATCCGAGCATCGTCTGCTCCAGAGGTCGCCCAGGCCACCCAGCGTACGGTGGCTCTGCTTCAGCACTTGGGCTTCGTCATAAACTTCGAGAAGTCCGCTTTGCTTCCCTCTCAGGACCTCGAGTTCATAGGGGCACGGCTGGACACTCGGCAGGCTCGTGCCTTCTTGCCTCTGGAACGGGCCAACAGGCTTATGGCTCTAGCTGGCAGGTTCAACAGCGAGTCGCCGGCCCCTGCCAGACAGTTCCTGCAACTACTCGGACACATGGCCTCCACGGTCCATGTCACTCCGAATGCCCGTCTACATATGAGACCTCAGTGGAGCCTTCGCACTCAGTGGCATCAGTCCACAGGGAGACTGTCGGACCTGATACAGATTTCTGACCGTCTGGTCTCCTCCCTGCAATGGTGGCTTCACCTGCCCAACCTAGTGCTCGGCATGTCCTTTCAGTCGCCCCCACCGTCCCAGGTGCTCACGACAGATGCCTCCCTCCTGGGCTGGGGGGCGCATTGTCGGGGGACATGCACTCAAGGCCTTTGGACACCTTGGGAGGCCGCCCAGTAGATAAACTTTCTAGAGCTACGGGCGATCCGCCTAGCTCTGCGGGCCTTCTCTCACCTGACGTTCGGTCAGTCCGTACTGGTGCAGACGGACAATCAGGTTGCCATGTTCTATGTGAACAAACAAGGGGGCACGGGCTCCCTCCTTCTATGTCAGGAAGCCCGGAGGCTGTGCTCTTGGGCTGTCGGTCACGACATCCTCCTCAAAGCGGTTTACCTGCCAGGGCAGGACAATTGCCTGGCAGACAAACTGAGCCGGATTATGCTGCCGCACGAATGGAAGTTGCACCCCGTGGTGGTCCAGCAGATCTTCCGCCGGTGCTGCTCTCCCACTGTGGATCTCTTTGCCAGTCCCCTGAACAGGCAGCTCCCCAGATTCTGCTCCCGGCACCCTCACCCTCTCGAGTGGCGCCGGATGCTTTCCTCATCCCGTGGTCCACGGGTCTGCTGTATGCCTTCCCTCCCACACCACTGGTGTCCCGGACCTTGTTCAAAGTTGTCCAGGACAGGGCCTCCGTGATCCTGGTAGCGCCCCGGTGGCCGAGACAACCGTGGTTCCCTCTGCTTCTACAGCTAGCGGTGGACAGCCCTCTTCCCCTGTGGTTTCAGCCCGATGATCTGACCCAGGATCAGGGTACTCTTCTGCACCCCAACCTCAGGGCCCTGCACCTGATGGCCTGGCTGCTGAAAGGGTAGTCCTAGCCCCACTGCTGCTACCCCCGGAGGTGGAAGCCGTCGTCCTAGCATCTCGGCTACCTTCCACCCGGAAGTCTTACGCCCTCAAATGGCGTCACTTCTCGGTCTGGTATTCTCAGCGATCTGAGGACCCCTTCGCCTGTCTAGTATCGGTGGTACTGCAATATTTGCTTCACCTCTCCGACCTAGGTCTCAAATCCAATTCTGTCAGAGTCCACCTCAGTGCTCTCTCTGCACATCATTCACCGGTTGAAGGCCAGCCTCTCTCTTCGCACCCCTTGGTGGCGCGTTTCCTCAGAGGCCTCCTTCTGCTTAAACCTCCGTTGCGCCCTCCAGCTCCTGACTGGGACCTCAACGTGGTTCTGCAAAGGCTTACTTGCCCGCCTTTTGAACCCATGGCTACCTGCCCTCTTCGTTTCCTCTCCTGGAAAACTCTCTTCTTGGTAGCCCTCACTTCCGCGAGGCGCGTAAGTGAGCTGCAGGCCCTAGTGTCGGAGCCTCCGTACACTAGGTTCTACAGGAATAGGGTGGTCCTGCGGACCCACCCTAAGTTCCTTCCAAAGGTGGTCTCCCACTTTCACATCAATCAAGAGGTGGTTCTTCCGACCTTCCCCAGGCCACATGCCAGCCGAGCTGAGACTGTCCTGCACACCCTGGATTGTAGAAGAGCCTTGTCCTTCTACCTTGACCGTACGTGGGAGCATAGAAAAGCGGTTCAGCTTTTCGTGTCTTTTGATCCCAATCGGTTGGGGGTGCCTGTCTCTAAGCGCACTCTGTCCACCTGGGTGGCCGACTGTATCGCCTGGACTTACGGGGCGGTCGGCCTCTCCTTGGAAAGTCGCGTCATGGCTCATCGGGTCAGGTCGAAGGCCACGTCTGTGGCTCACCTCCGCTCTGTTCCATTGGCAGACATCTTCCGGGCCGCTACTTGGTCTTCAAGTCAGACTTTTGCGGCTCACTACTGCCTGGAAAGGGAGTCCCGCAGGGACAGTGCTTTCGGTCAGGCAGTCCTCCACCATCTCTTTGAGGTTTAGGCAACTCCTACCCTCCGGCCCCGGTGTTGGCTACCGGCCGGATGCGTATTCAGAGAAGATTCCTTCCTTCTGTACTGCTGAGCTTGAGGGAGCTCATTTTCGGCTTGAGGCCTCCGGTAGCCTTAAGCTTGGGAGTCCCATAAGTGAGGACTGACTTCCTGCTTGGTCCTGGAGAAAGAGTAGTTATTCACCTGTAACAGGTGTTCTCCAGGAGCAGCAGGAATCAGTCCTCACTACCCTCCCTCCTCCCCTGGGAGTTGCAGTCATTCTTATTGCATATCTTGCAAATTTTTTGCTGTCTTTCCGCTATGTCATCAGATTGAGCAAGATGGCATCCCTGGGCGGGAAGGGGACCGCGCATGCGCGCTGCAATTCCCAAAGGCTTTCTGCGAAAGCTGGGGAAAATTGCTCCTCGAGGGCTCTGTCGGCGCCGACGTCACCCATAAGTGAGGACTGATTCCTGATGCTCCTGGAGAACACCTGTTACAGGTGAGTAACTACTCTTTCCTGGGTTGCACAAGCCACATCTAGATAGCCATATTTTCTGGCCTAAGAAACACTCCTTGCTTCATTTGAAAAAAAAAAAGCAAAATCATATTTATTTATTTATTTATTTATTTATTTACATTCTCTTATATACCGCGTTATTCTGCATCAGTGCGGTTTACATTGAACAAACTGAAATTACATTGAACAGGGCATTATAACTTGGAGATAACTATTTTACAAGGAACATGGGCTATGGAGGGTTAAGTGGCTTGCCCAAGACCACAAGGAGCACCTGTGGGACTAGAAAAGCCAGTCCTTCTGGCCCAAGGTTGCTGTCCTCTAGTGGGATTTAGATACTCTTCAAATACAAAAGAAGCCAGCAAAGTCAGTCGCTCGTGTACATCTATTACTGATATTTCCAACGAAGTAGATGCATCCAAGACTCCTGGAGATGCAAGTGCCCAAGGAGGTAGATGATCTTTGTTTAAAGGAGGCATAGTGGCTTGAGAAACATATAATCTTGTAACACCTGTACTAAATGCTACGTTCATTTATCTAGGGGGAGAGCTCAAAAATCTTTGGAAAATTTAGACAAGTTTAAATGCCACAATTGGTTTTCAGAAGCTTCCAGTTTATGGCATATCAGTTTGACCTTTTAATAAAGCAGATATAGCTTCCTTTGATTCCTTAGCCCAGGTCTCTAAGAACAATTGATTCTGTTTGGAGTTTCTTTAATATACATTTTGCTTCTGGGCCAAACAGCAACTGTGGAAACTGAATGCATTAATATCAGTTGAACAATGCTTCATATCTATTTTCAAAACTAATTCCCAGATAGTTGAAGTGATACTGGAGTCCGAATTCTCTGCATCCTGGTTTTTGGTAACGTTTGCTGGGTTGTATCTGTTTGGAACCTCCCTCTGACCCACTACCTTCATGTAGGGTAATTACTCCAATACAATGAACAGTTTCAAAACAGCCCACATAATCTCCTGTCTCAGGCATACATAAACAGCAGCACCTAGACCTGTTTTCCAGGTCTTCTCTATAAATCCCATAACTCGCTGTTCAGCTTTGCCAAATCGTGCTGCTTGGTCAAGTTGTTGCATTTCTTCCAAGTGCTCTTTATACCTGTCATTTACCTTGTTGACTCTCCACTCAAGCTCAGCAACATCACCTTTCAGCTTGCTCACCACTGCTGCCAGTGAGCTCCCACATATGTCCAGGTCTGTGTGAAGTTCTCAAACCATCTCCACAGCTGGTGAGTTACCAGGATCCCTTCCCCATGAGCTCCATTTCCAAACCCACTGCCCTTTTATTCACAGGCTCCACGGGCACCATCTTGGATCGCTCATGACACTGCTGGGATGCTGCAGTTTAAGAAAAAGCTTTAAAAACGTTTGTCCATAGCGGTAGCTCCAAAGTTTGCCATCCACAGAGACCCATGGACCGGGAGTGCTTTATCGCAGTTACAGGGGAACTAAATTGCTTATTTAAACCTCAAGCCAGATGTAGTACAGTATCTAAGCTGCCATCTTAGTTCCTGAAACATGCCTCATTTTAACTTCGGAGCTAGAGGAGATCTGAATGGTGACCTTGCATATGCCATCCTTCATTTCTTTCTTAATTTTCTGACTTTTCAACTATGTAAAGACTTAAAACTGGTCCAGACTAAAGCGCGGCCTGTGCCACTTAAGTGGAAAAGAATAACATGAGTGATCCCAGTGGGTGACCTGAAAATGGAGGCAAATTTTAGTGCGAAGCTATAACTGTTATCTGTATTCTTGTCTAACAATGCCACATGGTACAGGAAATCCAGTGCAGGTCTTGTGAGATGAGAACATGAGACCAGCATGAGAGACAAAGGGGGAGGGGGGGGATGGCCAGAGGAGGTCACAAGCATTGGCTTCTAAGATGCCCACTGCAATATTTATGGTGCTGCTCTTTTTTGGGTAGGCTCCTATTGTGTTAATTTTAGGAGCTGGTGTCATGATATGGTGGATTTGTATTATAGGTCTTGAGTAATTTTTGTAGCATTTTGTGTTGGTTTACAATTTGCCTTGTACTGGAGAGGCTGTTAATGAGATGACACTGGACTTGGATTGTTTTTTCTTGCATGTTGGGTTCTTTGGTGAAATGTCCTAGTTCTGCTCTTCACCTGCTTTTGGAGGAGGGGTTTTGCTGGATGCAAGAGATGCTCAAATAGAGAACCACAGCACAGTTTCTAACACCAAAATAAATTATACTTTGGTGTTAGAAAGTTCTTATTTTTTTGTCATTGGCATGTGAGCACCTTAACTACACCTGTTTTTTGAAGAACATATATTTATAGGTCAGTATTTCTTTTAAATAAACGGATGTAATTTTTTGCTGCATTTTTGATAAAGCCTGGGAATAGTTCCTTTCCCTTTTTTTTTTGACAGTCACTGTATGAGAATCTCTGCTCCCTCTGGAGTATATTTCCTTCTATCCAGCTAGGTTTTTTTCCTCAAGATAACCATAAAGAATATGCAAATGTAAGCCACCCTTTGCCCCCTCCTCACAAATGAAGCCATCAAACTACATTCTGACCCATGCAAAAGTAGGTATAGATCTAAAGATTTCATACATTGCATGGAGCAGCAGTGAAAAAATTCTGTATAAATACTCATAAATGCAAAGCGCAAGGCTACCAGTAAACATTACAAATTCTTTTCAGGATGCCCTGCTTAAAGACGGAGTTCAGCTGCAAAATTGCATATAAATATTTAAAACATTTTGGATCTGGTTCTAATTTAAGCAGCCACTAAACAAAACTCCCAAAATTGGTGTTCAATGACAATACCCATCCAAAAGGGGGAGACACCATATAAACACCCTAAAGATCCTTTGATTGCCATTATATAAATTCAATCAAACACGTATACAAAATAAGAGATAAAGGACCTCAATTGGGGTGTTCTCACCAATTTTCAGCAATTTTGCATAGGCTATGGGTACTAGCTGCCCTATCAATCTCATTCATCGGAATTATCTCAAAGTTCATCCCCCCTCCCTCCTAGATTTTAGTGCATTTAAAAGTCTACTTAGCTGAATATAGCAGGGAGTGCTGCAGACACCCAGCTGTGGAACCAAAGTTCCTAATTCTAGACTTGGAGTTCAGCTATGTAGACTTTTATATGCACAAAAAACAGAAAAAATAACGAACCGATAATGAGATTGGTGGGGTAGCTAGTGCCCATAGCCTATGCAAAATTGCTGAAACTTGGCGGGGACACCCCAACAGAGCTCTTTTATCTTATTTTTTTTTATACGTACTTGATTTAATTTATGTAATGGCAGTCTGAAAGGCTCTTTAGGGTGTTTATATGGGGTGTCTCCTTTTTGGATGGATATTCTAATTTAAGGAGGGTAGTGGCTGAGGGCACACAAAGGGGGCAGTGTCCCAGCAAGCAAGAGTCCTGAACTTGCTTGGACATGCCATCTGGGGAAGCAAGAGTCAACTATGCTGAAGGAATCCTTCCATGTCATCTCTTGGAATGCTGGCAGAGTAAACGTTTAGTCCATTTCATATTTACATTTCCATATGTTTTACATCAATTACCAATGCTATTTTTGGGAAAACAGACTTGCTTGGGTGGAGCTCTTTTTTGTGTTGGAAAGTAGTAATTAGTCTAACTTAATGACTTTCATCCAAACAAGATGCTGCATAACATTAGTACTTCAGAACCCCAGATGGGCGATCCCTGGGACAGATGCCCTGACAGCAAATTAATAGCATCTTGACTACCTGGAAATTAAGTGAGCAAAGGGACAATCTTGCCATTACCTTTGTCCAGTAATCACTGGGAAGCGTGGCTTGCCAAAGTCTATTGGAGGTGATATGAACTTGCACCTTGGGGACTCTCCTAATGTTTGTAGTGCAGTGAACTATACCACTCCAATTTTATTAAAATGTGAAAATGGAGGCATTCATAAAGGAAATATCAGTTGCAGAGAAACATATGTGCACTGTTTGAGTTTACTCATGGTTCCCTGTTAGTCTTTGTGATTTATTAAAATCAAATAGTCCTGCATGAACTTTCAAATACAACATAGATAAAATGGAGTATCTACCTGTATAATTGCAAAGAGGGTTTCTTACTTACAAAATTTAGGGGTATGTTTACTAAACCGCGCACACGTGCGCGGCGCACAATAGCGTACGCTAATGATGCACTTAAGTGCTCTTAAGCGCCGTGCACGCGTGCACGTCACATTAACGGGCCGGCGCACGTGTGCGGGGCGCTGATGGGCGATAGAGGCGGGGAAAGGCGTACGGAGGGTGGAGGAAGGCCCCCGAGGGGCGGAGGGATGGGGTCAATGGGTGGAGAGTGGGAGGGGAGAGGCTCCCCGCACAGGAGCGGGGCTGAATTTCGGCCCAAAAAATACCGCGAGTGAAACCCTCGCGTTAGAGCCGATTTAAAGGGAAGAGAAACCATTTCAGTTAGCAATGTACAGCAAAACCGGGGAAACCTGAAAAACGTGAGCGGTGTGATACATGTGCACAGAACAAAATAGCAAAAATAAAATGAAAATGACCACAAAAATTTCCAAATAAATTATACTCCAGCTGGGCAACAGTGATATTAATGGGCAGCCATGAAAAACATTCCCAGGAAAGCTCCAGAAAAAAGAAATGATTTTTGGAAGGGTCTACGCTCCGTAGACTCGTTCAAAAAGCACTGCATTTTAATGGAGCATTCCTGGGAGTGTTTGTCATGTTGCCCATTGATATCACTGTTGCCCAGCTTGGTTTTGGTTTTTTCCCATTTTTTGGAGGTCAGTTTAGAGGTTTAATTGCACCGTTGTCCCCATACAAGGTAAACGAGGCCACAGTAAAATTGTGCAGAGCAGGGTGTCTGACTCATGTGGCCAGGTTTCCTATCTCCAGAGACTGCACTGTCTCTGTGGCCACAGTGTGGTGCAGCAGACACAGCCAGTGCCTGAAGGACCAGAGGGTCACAGGTTCAAATCCCAGCTGGGGCTCCTGCCAACCCAGTCCCCATAGTTTTACCCACCACTAAACAGTGATAGTACAGACACTCCTTTATGGCAGAGAACATAAGCATGGTTCCAACACCTATATTTTACCCTACACCGCACACAAATCATAACAATGGGCATTACCTACAGCCGAGTCCCCCAAATTCAGTCCTGGAGTGCCACAACTCAATCAGGTCATATGCTTTTTCCCAGATAGGGACATGTCTGCATGTTGGCGGAAGGGTACAGGTGGTGGAGGGGGCAGTGGCTGCAAATCACAGCAGACAGTGGCCTAGGCCTGTGCAGGCTGGCACCATCCACCGCAATAGACAGGCTCTGTTGGATGTACAGTCATGGACTCCCCAGGGAACACAGCATATCCGTGGCAACACAGTGGTGCAGTGCACACAGACAGCGTGTGCAGGAACAGAAGGTCACAGGTTCAAATCCCAGCTGGGGCTACTGCCAATCCAGTCCACATATTTTTCCTACAACTAAACCGTGATAGTAAGGAGAAACCTTTATTGCTGAGAACATACGCATGGTTCACACGCCTATATTTTACCACACCAAACACAGACACCATAAATAGCCGCATTACCCAGAGCAGAGTCTCCCAAATGCAGTCCTGGAGGGCCCCACACCATTCAGGATTCATGCTGCTTCTAATAAAGATGCCTGTGCTGCATATCTATGCACCACCCCCATGGTATGCTGATGTAGCTCATGCATATTTATGAGGGACAGCATGAAAACCCGAACAGTGGTTGGAACACCAGGACTGGAGTTGGGACACTCTGCCGTAAAACAGCAGCCAACAGGGCCAGACACACACACCCACAGGCTCATTGGCCAATGCCTCCTGGAGAGGCAGGACATTGGGCCCTGCCTGTATCTCCCAATACTAGCAGTTGCATACCTTAGCAATGCCACCCTACACCTGGGTATATGGTACACAGCTATCAAACGTTGCCCATGATAACTGGTAGATATCAATTCCTACGTTAAGCACATTTTGCTCATTGATCTCCACCATAACAATCATTGTGATGTCTGCGGTGTGCGCTGCAGGTCTGGTCTCTGACAGTGTTTACCACCCTGGGGAGTGACCCCCAACAGTATTGCATACCATATCCATGCCTGTACTGTGCCCAGGACTGGTGTGGTGGGTATGGCTGCTCCACAATGCTGGCATAGGTGTGGGGGTGGCTGTCTGTCTATCCAGTGTGTGGTGGCTGCAAACACCTTCCACAGCCCACACTGCCAGCAATGTTGCCAGTATTGGGCTGCCAATGTGCATAATGAGGAGCAAGGTACCATGGGTATAGCCCGGACAGGGTGGCCTGGCCAGGGTGCATCTGCACAGGGCATAAAGCACTGACAGACATTTTAGTGCCCGGCCACCACCTACACAGACAGGGTGACCTCAGTATGTCCTGCTGAGAGATCACTCACCCTGACTGTGCAGTGACCACAGCATGGCTAGGCACCCCCATAGTGCTATATAGTATTTTTCTCATGTGATAGATATGGGTTTCCTTTTGGGGCCCAGTCACTGATTTAACTGCTTGCTGTGTATGCTGACATCCCAGTTCTGGGTGCACGCATCTCCACTGGGAACATGCACTGTGGACTAACTAGCACACTGTTTGGAGCTGGTATGTATCTTGATGGAGCAGCTTGTGGGGTGCAGCGCTGATGACTTGCTGCAGGAGAATATCAGATAGTGGTGGGGTGCAGCTCACCATATCCAGGCCTAATGTCTGTCTGCTATTGTGTTATGGATGTGTATAGAGCTGCATTGACTGCCCTGTGGGGTGTCTGTTCCTCAGCAGGACCCGGGTTGATGGTCCCCTCTACTGCCACCTTTGCAGGGAGGTAGAATGTGGATCTATTGATAGGAGACCCTGTTTGCCACCCTCAGCCCTGAAGGAGGGGAGGGAGGTGGTACATAGCCCACCTAGGGGTCCATAGGTGCTACACCTGACTGAAACAGACAGAGATATCCAAGGTGTTTGTGCAGAAACTACCTATCTCACACATTGACACTGCTTTGGACATCCGGCATGGCCTCAAGCGAGGCACCCCCATAGTGCTATATAGTATTTCTGTCATGTGATATTAATGGGTTTTCTTTTGGGGCCCAGTCACTGATTTATCTGCTTGTTGTGTATGCTGACATCCCAGTTCTGGGTGCATGCATTTCCACCAGGAACATGCACTATGGACTAGCTAGCAGACTGTTTGCAGCTGGTATGTGTCTTGATGGAGTGCCTTGCAGGGTGTAGCGGCTGAAGGCTTGCTGCAGGAGAATATCAGGTAGTGGTGGGGTGCATCTTAGCATATCCAGGCCTAATGTCTGTCTGCTATTGTGTTATGGATGTGTACAGAGCTGCATTGACTGCCCTGTAGGGTTTCTGTTCCCCAGCAGGACTGGGGTTGATGGTCCCCTCTACTGCCACCATTGCAGGGTGGTAGAACGTGGATCTGTTATTGGGAGATCCTGTTTGCCACCCTCAGCCCTGGAGGAGGAGGGTGGTGGTACATAACCCTCCTAGGGGTCCATAGGGGCTACACCTGACTGAGACAGACAGATATATCCAAGGTGTTTCTGCAGAAACTACCTATCTCACACATTAACACTGCTTTGGACTTCCAGCATGGCCTATTTCTGCCATGGAAGGTGCTGTGGACCTGGTGCTGAGCGCCTCACCGCACCCTCAGGGTGAGCACAGTACCCGCACAATGTGACGGTGTGTAGCTACTCTGTGCCAGTAAAACACACGGTCAGTACCCTCTACCAGGCCGAGGTGCTGTGGGGGGTGCATTGCCCATCTTGTGTTCATCTGTGGACAGCTGATTTGCATGTGCAGTGCATCATGGGTATGGGTGGGCTAACCCTATCCTGGTGACTGCAGCAGACTGTCTGTGTGGTGACGTGCAGGCTCTCTGCAGCCAGCCAGGGGCTTGCTAGTAGCTATAGAGCTGTAGCTCAATGGTTACGTCACTGCCTGTGACGCCAGAGGGCATGGGTTCAGACCCACAGTGGGGTTATTTGAAAGGGTTGTTCAAAGCATTATCTGTTTATTACTGTACATATTTTGCTGCCAGCAAATACACCCTCAGCGTACTGTACCCATAAGGTGCCTATGAGGGCGCTTTATAGGGCGCCCTATAGGGCACCTTAAGGTTTCCATCCATATAATGGGCACTGTACATTTTCCTGTGACGCAACTTATAAGGTGCCCTATAGGGTACATTTTAGGGTGCTGTGGCGGACAGTGCACTTTATCATGTGCCCTATGGAGTGCCTTATAGGGTGCCTTATATGGCACCTTCAATTACGGCACGTGAGGGCGTGTTTGCTGGCAGCAATTAATAAAATTAACATAAGGTGCTGGAGCAGAAAATATGTACATTGCAAAGCTGATGCCACAGCCAGCCTTATGTATTAGGCACCCTGGGGAGCAAACTCATGACCCCTGTATCAGCAGTCAGCGCCTTAACCATTGTGCTCCACTGCTGCTCCTCCTTGCATGTCAGCGCACCTACTTATGCTTTGCATTCCTTAAACTGCACAGTGCTGCCATCAAAAACAGTACTCTGACCTTGCGGTACCTCATACGGCACCCTCTAAAGCGCCCTATAAGCAACATTCTAGGGTGCCTTGGCGGACAGTGCACTTTAAAATGTGCCTTATAGGGCGCCTTATGTTAACACGATTTGAGAGTGCGTTTGCTATTAATGATAATTACAATAAAAATAAAATGCCTCCTAAAGCAATCTTCCCCATAATATGTTATGCCTCAGCCAGCCTTGTTCATTGGGCACTGTGGGGGATTGAACCCCTGATCCCTGCACCATTGGTCAGTGCCTTAACCATTGTGCTGTGGTTCTGTTCCTGTGCTTGTACATCAGTGCACCGCCATATGCCTGCCAACATTAAAATGCCTCCAAAATCATTAGCGCGCCACCTTATGGCCATCAGCGCACCGCCTTCTGCCGCCCAATATTACACTGGCTCCTAAAGTAATGCCTCAGCTAGCCGTCTTCATTGGGCACTGTGGGGGAGTGAACCCCTGATCCCTGCACCATTGGTTAGTGTCTTAACCATTGTGCTGTGGCTCTGCTCTTCTTCCTGCACATCAGCGCGCCACTTATACCGCCCAGTATTATAATGCCTCCATAAACATCAGCGCGCCGCCTTATGCCGCCCAGTATTAATATGCCGCCAAACACAGCGCGCCGCTTTCTGCCGTCCAGTATTTCTGTGCCTCATAAATTAACGCCTCAGCCAGCCTTGTTCATTGGGCACTGTGGGGGATTGAACCCCTTATCCCTGCACCGTTGGTCAGTGTCTTAACCATTGTGCTGTGGCTCTGCTCTATTTCTTGCACTTCAGCGCGCCGCTTATGCCTCTCGCGCAGCTATCCCATGCGCTAAGGTGCGGGGCGCACATGGGCACCGCGCACCTTAGCGCATATGTAAATTCCGCCTTTCCTTTTTCAGGACGGAACGCCCACTCCTTATATGGCACCCGCACACTACCGGGGCCCGCACTTTAACGGGGTTTTAGTAAACATGCCCCTTAGTCTCTGTAATTGTATAAGCTGCTTTTTTGTGTATAAACAGCAATAGGGGCTTACTGTATATCTCCAGGAAGAAGCAGGAATGTAGTCTTCACATATGGGTGATGTTTGTACCGATGGAGCCCATATGGGAATGCTCCCCCAGCAGCCTATAGGAAAGCCTTTTGAGAGTACTCCACTGTGCCTACATGACTGCTTTCCTGCTCTTCTGACCCCCTCTCCTCAGTTCTTCATTTTCCACAGAGCCAGCAGGATCAGTGACTTCACTTTTTTTTCCCATCACCGCAGAAAACTCTTCTCGAAATAGCGCTGCTGCCTTCCTGTTTTTCGCACAGCATTGCTCCTGATTCTGGTACTTTCGATTTTTCTTTTTACTTAGTTTATTTTTCATTTTTTCCTTTGAGGGCCTCGTGCCCTTAATAGGCCTTGGGTCTACCCTCTCTACTATGCAGAAACACCTTAGTGGTTTCAAGAAATGCACCAAGTGTTCCCAGACAATTTCTATCATGGGGACACGAGTGGTGCCTCAAGTGCCCCTGTCCCGGCTATGACCCAGGCTCTTGCTCCCTCTGTAAGCAGATGACTAAGAGGACTACGAAACCTGGCCAGAAAGTTGTTAGAGCTTTTCCCATCGGATTCAGTTTTGTTGGCATTGGCATCCTCCCTAACTTCATCTGCTTCAAAGGTATCCAAAACCTCCATGACCTCAAAATATAGTTTGGCCTCTAAGAGGAATAAAACTAAGAGATCCCCCGCAAAAATCTCCACAGGATCTGAAGGAATCTCAAGCTTCATCCAAAGAATCCAAAGAGACATTGAGAGGATTGAGTGAGAGGTCCCGTTCAATGCACAGAGACTCCCCAAAGACATCCTCTAAAACTGGCCATCAAACTGAACGCCCCCAGTGGGAGAATGTGTCCTCCAAAGCCTCTGTGGAGAAAAGGGAGGCCTCGGAGGTATCTACCTCGATAGAGCTCCCGGTGCCGTATCTGGTACTGTGGCTGTAAGACCTCTTCTGTCTCCGGACCAGACACTGGCAATTTCATTGAATCGTGCTATCCATCAAGAAGACCTTAGTGGCTCTCCTAGTAGCCTCGGTACCCAGGGCATCGATGACTCCAGGACCACTTACATTGCTATCACCACTGGTGCTACCACTGGTGTTCACATTCCCCATGCCTCTGCTCCACCACCAGGACCACTGTTTGGAGCTCCATCAATTTAATCAATTCCAGGTTTGGCACTTCTAAGACAGCAAGGGTAGGACATCAAGCATGACTGGTACTGGCAGCACTGTTCAGTCATCAGCAACACTCACCGAGCCCAGATTCTGAGGCTCCAATTCAGATCCTCAGCCCCTTGACTTTGAGGAGCTACTGGATATGGCATCAGCATCAAAGCAGTCACCTCCAAGCACCACCTCCCACCAGAGGTCCCCACCGGAGGACCGCCCTACCGCCATGTCCCAATTCTTGGAAACCCAGTACAGACACGTGGTTGAAGTAGGAAGGATTCTTTTATTGATTATGATCAACCCAAATAGCCACGTGTCTAGGGCTATTTGGGTTGATCATAATCAATAAAAGAACCCTTCCTACTTCAACCACGTGTCTGGGCTATTTGGGTTGATCATAATCAATAAAAGAATCCTTCCTACTTCAACCACGTGTCTGGGCTATTTGGGTTGATCATAATCAATAAAAGAATCCTTCCTACTTCAACCACGTGTCATGGGCTATTTGGGTTGATCATAATCAATAAAAGAATCCTTCCTACTTCAATCACGTGTCTGTACTGGATGTCTTAGAGTGACGTGGTATAGTGCTCCTTTGGTGGACCAATTCTTGGAAAGACATAAATACCAGCCACAGCGGAACCTGAGTCCAAGAGGAGGAACTAGAGATTCTGCATTATCTCATGGTCCTGAAGGAGACGACTATCTTCCCAGTTAATAAGATCCTACACAACCTGATGCCTCGCATGTGGGAGACCCTGCTTAGTGTTGCCCATCAACAGATGCCTTGATACAATGTATCGAGTACCAGAGGTCCCAAGCTTTCAAAAGACACAGCTACCACATCATTCAATGGTGGCTGAATCAACGATGCGCCGCATCAAATGGTTAAACATGTCAATACCACCCCCTCCCCTCCAGAAGGGAATCGAGGAACCGCAATGCCTTTGCTTGACGGTTGTTCAGGCCTCCATGCTGGCAAGAAGGATCAATTCCTATACTTTTATATATGCAAATGTTTCTTAAAGAAATCAGTAAAGATTGGGAAGCCTTCCTTCCCTTTATCCCAGAGGAAAAGAAGCCAGCTTTTGAAACAGTCCTCAAGAACAGTCAGAATGTCTCTAAGTTTGTAAACAGAGCAGCCTTTGATGCATTTGAATCCACCAACAGAGCATAGGCTATTGCCATAGATGCTTGAAGACTAGCATGGTTAACCCTTTCCAGGCCGAGCCCAAAACTCTCGGGATCCAAAATTCTGACTAAATATTCCTATCAAATGGTATATAATACATGACCATAGCAGAAGGAAAATCACTATTAGAACATATTGAATAAGACGGGTACAATTTTCCTGAAATATGCAAAAATTAACCCAGCTGCAGAATGTGGATTAAAATTTTAAAGTAGGCCTTCAAAGGGTTAAAGGCCTTGGACCTAGAGTTGGGTCCAAGACAAACTGGGAAACATACCCTGCTTTGGGGAAAATCTCTTTGATAAAGGCTGGAGAGCTTGAAACTGATACCACTCTGAAGAGGCTCTCCAAAAAGACTGCAGACCCCTCAAAAAAATCAGCAGCAAAAAAGCCTTTCTACTCTAAAAAGAGGTTCTACCCTTGTTCATAACCATCTTACCAGCCCCAGGGCAAGCAGCAGAGTCCTAAACCTGCTAAGAAGCCCAGGACTGCTAAGCAACAGCCAGCAGTTCCAGACATCCAGCTTTTGATTCGATCCTGGGGAACATGATCACCTTGCCCCTGCAAAGCGAATCCAACAAAAATAGCAGGCCAACTTTGTTCCTTTGCCAAACATTGTCAAATGATCACCCCAGAGCAGAGGATCCTAAACATCATTCAGAAGGGGCACCAATTAAACTTCAAACAACCTCATCCATCTCACTTCAGAGGTGAATATCCTCTTCAACCATTTCTTGGGACCCTACTCAAAGAGGAAATCTCCAACCTGCTCACCCAAGGGGCCATAGAGGACATTCCACAACAAGAAATTCATGAGGGCTTCTATTTTCCTTCCTCATACCAAAGTCAGGAGGATACAAGCCTATCCTCAGCCTCCAAAATCTCAACAAATTCCTGATCAAGGAAAAGTTCAAAATTATTTCCCTTGGAACTTTTCTACCCTATATGCAGGAACAAGACTGGCTATGTTCCCTAGATCTCAAAGTGGCTCAGATCTCCAAAGCCTGGGGAACACTAGTCATCGACCTCTTTGCCACACCACAAAACAGCAAAGTCTCACAGTTCTGCTCCAGAGCTTTGTCCAAGTTAAGCCAATCAGATGATGCTTTTCACTTACATTGGGGTCAAGAACTGCTTTATGCATTTCTCCCCACGCCACTAATATCTCTTCAAACTCCAGCTAGAAGGAGGCACTATGATTCTCATAGCTCCCTTCTTGCCCCATCAACCATGGTTTCCCCTTCTACTTCAACTGCAACAGACGCAACCGATCCATCTGGGCTGCAATCCAGATCTTCTAACCCAGGACAATGGAACAGCCCTACATCTCAATCTGCAATCTGTCTGACTGCATGGCTGCTGAATGAGTGCGGTTTACATTGAACAAACTGAAATTACATTGAACAGGGTATTATAACTTGGAGATGACTATTTTACAGGGAACATGGGCTATGGAGGGTTAAGTGACTTGCCCAAGACCACAAGGAGCACCTGTGGGACTAGAAACCCCAGTCCTTCCAGCCCAAGGTTGCTGTCCTCTAGTGGGATTTGAACCCCTGACCTTCCGGCCTGAAGTACCTTGCCCCAACCACTAGGCTACTCCTCCACTCTACACTTATCTTCAGGGCTAAAGACTAATTCGGTTAGAGTTCACCTCGGTGCCATTATGGCTTTTCACAAACCAATCGATGGCCAGTCCATCTCTGTGCACCCCATAGTGATGTGTTTCATGAGAGGCCACCTCCTCTAAGTCACCCATTCGACCACCTCCAGTGGTGTGGTATCTCAATGTGCTCTTGGCTCAGCTTCTCAAACCCCCATTTGAACCCCTAGCAATCACTCACCTGTAGTACTTGTCTTGTAAGGTCATGTACCTAGTTGCACTGATCTTGGCCAGGCACATTAGTGATAAGTGTTGGTGGCTTATCACCATATTCCAGCATGACAAGGTTGTTCTCAGGACACACCCTCACTTTCTACCAAAAGTGGTATCGCCATTCTACATCAATCGGTAATACTTCTGTTTTTTTTCCCAAGACCTCAATAGTCCATGCAGAGGCCACCCTGCACACTCTTGATTGCAGATAGGGCAGGGCTTGTTTGCAGAGGACTCAAGATCTAAGCAAATCCTTACAGCTGTTCATTTCCTTTAATCCCACTTACCTGGGGTTTCCTGTAACAAAGTAAGCTCTCCAGATGGATAGACTGCTTTGCTTTGGCTTAAAATAAAGCAGGGTTTACCCTCACAGGGCATGTCACTGTTCACAATGTCCTAGCCATGGCAACCTCTGTAGCCAACCTACACTCAGTAGCCTTTGACAAAATATGTCAGGTAGCAACCTGGTCCTCCATCCACACTTTTTCCGCCCACTACTGCTTGGACAAGGACTACTGTCAGGATGTGGTCTTCGGCCAAACGGGTTCTCCAACATTTCTTTGGAACATAGCTACAACTCCTCCCCCCCCACCCCCCATCCATACTGCTTATTACAGATCTCCATGATTGCTTCCTGAGGTTATCCACCCTCATTCTTTGTACAGGGCCCCATGTGCATGCAAGGTTGTAAGGGCATACTTGGAATCTGTGGACACATTTAGAGAGAGCCCTTTTCCTATTGTCAGTGCTCTAGTAAGAGCTATCAGTTCAGCTTTCTGTGCTGATGTTTCTGGGGCAGGAGCTGTGGACTCAGCTACCAGATCAAGGGTCACCACTGCATACCCTGCACAACGATGTCCATTGATGACAAGACTGCTTCCATCTACAAAGAAAGTCCGTTCAGGGTTCTCCAAAGGAACATCAGTCAAATCCGCTCCAAGAATATGTAGCAGCTGATAAGCATGCAATAAAGCAATGACGCTTTATCCTCCTCAGCTTCTATGTATTCCTCCCCTTCACTCTTGAGTCTGACAATACCACTTTTACTCTTCCTCTTCTCACTAACATATCTGAGAAATGTATTAAACCCCCCCCCCCCCCCCCCCATTTAACTGCATTGGCTATTTCCTCCTCTTTTTGAATCTTTGCTTTCCTAACTACTTTGATAGCTTCTCTAAATTTTTCCAAATATAGATGCCTGTCTTCCTCTCTCCATGATCTCTTGTATTTTTGAAGGCTTCCCTCTTTCTTCACTTTTCAGCTACTGCTTTCGAAAACCATAGCGATCTCCTTTTCCTTTTACCTTTATTTACCATTTTAACAAAAAGATTGGTTGCTCTTAAAATATCCCCTTTCAGTTTTGCCGACTGTTTTTCTGCATCCCCCCGCTGCTCCCATCCCGTTAACGACTCCCTGAGGTATTGGCCCATCTTGGCAAAGTTAGTCTTCCTAAAGTCTAAGACCTTCACTTTTGAATGGATTTTAACATCCCTAGTCCTAATATTGAACCACACCATCTGGTGATGCAAAATGATCACCCAATATAACATCAGAAACACTTTCCCCGTTGGTAAGCACCAAGTCCAGTATGGCCTTTTCATGTGTGGGTTCTGTTACCAGTTGCCTGAATAGTTCTCTGGGTAGTTTCTCCTAATGGGTTAGTTTTGTGCATACTATGGCAGTTGTGAACCTCACTTCTAAGCCAGGGTATGTAGAATATGATCTTAATCTCTCAAACTTACTGCTAATGCTTGGCATAATATTTGCATCATGCCAAAGAGAGTCTCCTGCTGGAGTTCATAAGATGTAACATGTAAGGGTAGTTTGTCAAGATGTGCTTGGAAATTCTTCTTTATCAGGCCTGTGACTCCAAGTACAATCGAAAATATTTCTATATCTTTCTGCCACATTTTCTTGGTCTTTGACTACATTTCTTGGTACTTCAAGATCTTCTCCCTCTTCATGCAATTCACAGAATAATTGCTCAGTTCTGACACTTCTATTATCAACGCCGTTCTGTTGTTCTTCTCCTTTACCACTGTCAGGTTTTCTGGCATCCAGTTTCTTATCAGTCGGAATGGGAATATCCCAGGTGATCATAACTTCTTCATTCTCTTAGGGTCATGATCCCAGTGCTTTTCACGGACAGTGATATTGTAGTGTTTTCAGAGTTTCTAGTGGAGGAGGCATGCTACTTTGTTGTGCCTTTCCATATAGAAATTTTCCGCCATCAGAACTTCACAGCCTGCTAGTACTGTAGGTGAGTCACTGTTTCCAGCTCTTTCTTATAGAATCAGCATGTCTGTTGTGCCAGTTTTTTCAATACATGTTGTAAACCATCTCGTCCACAATCCGCTGTCCTGGGCTGCAACTATCAATCTTTCATCCTTCGGTTTCAGTCTACCTTTCCTCAACCATTCATGTGTCTGTTCTTGATCGACTAAAGATTCTACCTGTAGAGAGTCCAGGATCTCCTTACTTCTAGATGATACTGCAGCAGGAATGTGTCAGTCAATCTCTGGCATATTGAAATCCCCTATCAGTAGCACTTCCCCTTTCCTAACAATGCTGTGTATGTCTTTAATTAACTCTCCATCCACCTCTTCCTCCTGTGAGGGAGGTCTGTATCACACCAATGCAAATAGATATTTTTCCTCTTTCTAGTTTAACCCACAGTGCCTCCTCTCGCCCTTTTAAGCTCTGTTGTTCCAAAGCTTTAATATTTTTTTTACATATAGTGTCACTCCTCCTCCCCTTCTTCCTACCCTGTCCTTTCTGAATAAAGCATAGCCTGGTATTATTAAATCCCAGTCATGGTTTTCTGTGAAACTTGTTTCTGTAACTGCCACTAAATCCAAATCAGCCTCTCCCATTAAAGCTTCAACATCTGGGATCTTATTTCCCATGCTACGGGCATTTATACACACCACTTTCCATGTGGTGCTCCTTTTACCCATTTCCATGATGTTTCGCTTACCTGGGGGCTTTCTTCACACATCCCCAATATAATCTAGTTTAAAACCCTCTTCAGTAGATTAGCCAGTCTGCTACTGAAGACTTGTTGACCTTTCTTGGACAGATGGATACCATCTTTGCTCTGCAACCCTTGGAACCAGTATCCCATGGTCCAGGAAACCAAAATGCTTTGACACCATCCATGCAGCCATGCGTTCATCTCCAGAATGCAAGCTTCTCTGCCTTGGCCTTTATCCTCAACAAGAAGGATTGAAGAGAACACCACCTGCACCCCTATCTGCTTTACCCTCTGTCCCAGAGCCATGAAGTCACTTTTGATACGCTCAGAGGGATACCTGGAAGTATTTGTGCCGACATGGATTAGCAACATTGGGTAATAGTCAGTGGGCTTGATGAGTCTCAGCAAACTCCCCATAACATCTCGGATTTTGGCACCTTGCAGACAGCATACCTCTCTGGACATCAAGTCTGGTTGGCAGATGGATGCCTCAGTAACCCTCAGAGCTACCAACCACCACTACCCTTCGCTTCCTTGTGGTCATTGATTTTCCAACTTTGGGGTGTTTGAGCTCTGATTCTTCCCTTTCCAGGGATGCTTTCACCTCCTCTGCTTCCAGGGCTGCATAATGGTTGTTTAATTCAAGGGCTGGAGAAGTTGGATTGGTGATTCTGCAGGCTCTGGTGACTTGTGTCCAACCTTCGTCATTCTGTAGGCTCCCATCTTCTCTGCTGAAGAGCTTGGATGTTGCAAGAAGCATCTTATCAATGTACTTTTCACTCTTGGATGCTCCTCAGCCTTGCCACTTCCTCTGAGTTCTTCAACTTGTTTCCTGAGAGCTTCTGCCAGCAGGCATCCTGCACATGGAACTGGTCTTTCAACTGGCATTGGGACCTCTGGACAGATGCAGAAGCTGTAATGGGGACAACAGCTTTTGGTAATATTTTTTCCTAGCTATTGTTCAGTCGGTGGTGCTTAGGTATCTGTTAAAGCAAGAGAGAGACCTACCAGAGTATCAACTGGTTTCCCAGTTGTCCTTTCAGAGAAAAAGCAGTTAAATCTCTTTAAGCTTATTCAAAATGTGTTGTTCCAAGTCCTTGTGTAGTAAATTGGGGAGGCACCCTATAAAGCAAGACTGCTCACTGGGGTGAGTGGGATTTGGGTGGGTAGGGAGGGAACTAACACCTGATGAGGTGTCAGTAGTTTCAAAGAGCTGAGAAAGATACTAAAGCAGTTTTAAACCTACTCCTCTAAAGAAAATATTTCCTTTTTTAAACTAAAGCACCAAAAAGAATGTAACTTTGTTTTAAAAATGTACTAAACCCTTTTAAGAGCTCCCAGGCAGAGAGCTGTAATTTAAAAAGCCACAAACTCTTACCTTTGCTTGAAATGTATAGCCCCTGTTACGAATGCCTCACCTTCCCCACCTCTTCCTGTTATATCCCCCTTCAGCATTTCCCCAGCCTCTGAGAGAGTAGGCAGCTCCACCCCCTGTAAATATTGCTCTGTCTGCTCCTCATTGATATCCCCCTGTTTTTTGTAGAAATTTTGATAAAAACTTAGCAAATTGTGCTCTAATTTCTTGGTCCTGCTGGTAAATATCCCTATTTTCCCCTTTAATTTTCATGATCATTGCTTGGTTTGTTCTCTGCCTGAGTTTCCAAGCTCTATTTTACTTGCTTGGTCCCCAAATTCATAATATATCTGCTTCATCTGTTGCAGTTAGGCCACTGCTTCTGATTGCATTTTTTGTAGCTCCATCCTTAACGTTCTTACTTGCCTCCAGGCCTTCCTAGCGCCTGTGTTCTGATATACGGCCATTGCCGCCTTTACTGCTTGATGCAGCTCCCCCTCTCTCTCCATTCTCATTTTCTTGAATTTGGCTGCCCACATTATGAACTTGCCCCATACCACTGCCTTTAACCCTTCCTATACACTACCATCTTTCACCTCTCCCATGTCATTGACAGATTATATACTCCTGAAAAGATCCCTAAGGTACGTCCTGCCTCTTTAACAGGTTCTCATTTAATCTCCAAAATTGTACCCCCACCCTGTCCTTCCTGCCTTATCTCTATCCAAACTGGTCTGTGATCTGACCATGCGATGGGTTCTGTCCACCCCCCCCCCCCCCCAATGTATCCACGGTTTTTTTTCTATCAAAATCATATCAATTCTGCTAAAGCATTTCTGAGGCACTGAGTAAAAAGTGTATTCCTTGCTCTCTGGATATAGTTCCCACCACGCGTCTACTAAGGGAAATCTGCAGAGCAACTGCTGCAGGCTCCTTTTGTCCCCCCCCCCCCCCCCTATTAGCTTCCCACTAACCCACTCTCGGAGCAATTTCTTCACTCCCCATAAAATTCACCCTGGGTCCCATTAGGGGCATTTACCAAGACTATAGTCACCACCTCTCCCCCCCCCATCTCTCTCCCCTTATCCCCTACTACCCTCCCTTCCTGATCCGGAAAGCTTTCCTTAGTCTGGAATTTACTGTCATGCTGAATCAGAATAGCTACCCTCCCCTGTGGCCCCCATCCTTACTACCAGAATAGTATTGGTGTGGGAACTTCCTATTGCGCTTACGCCTTATATCTCTGCATTTGAGGTGTCTCCTGCACCAGAATGATCTCCCATCTGCCCCTCTCGGCCTCCCTGAAGAGCTGCTGGCATTTGAAGGGAGTGTTCAACCCCTTTACATTAATTGTACTGACCCAGGTCATGATTCTTAGTTTTCACCCCCCTCCCCACCCCGACAACTACCATTGCTTGCCTTCCCCTTCCCCTTCCCCTGGCCTTCCCTCCCCCATCCCCCCTCCCTCTCTCCTTCCCCCTTCCTTTTCTTCCCTCCTCCCGTTCCATGTGGTGGTCCTCCTTTAACCACAAATTCTGGTGAGACCAGAGCCTCTCCCCCACCCCGGCTCATCCCCATAGCCCCTTCCTTTACCTCCATAGCTCCCCCTATCTCCTGTTTCAATACCTTCTCCCTCCCCTACTCTTCCCCATACCTATCCTCCTTCCCCTTATACACAATGTTCTCCAGTCTTTACTCCCTCCCCCCAGCCCTTTCTCCCCTTCAATGTCTTGTGGGTCCAGTGTTCCAGTCCCTTCAATAGACTGTGTCACATCCATTGCTCCATTCCTAGGAAGTCAACTCCTGTGCCTCCTGATCTTCTCTCTGTGGTTGTAGTCCAGGAAGTCTCGCCAACCATTTTCACTTAGCTGCCACTCATTGTCATTGAGAAGTTTGTTGCTGTGCTGCTGATGCTGGCTTGACTTTTCCATCTGCTCCCCCTCCTGTAGGTTGGGAAGTCATTCGCAGTCCATATCATGCAGTGTTTTCCAGCCCTCCTGTACAGTTTTCACCCTCCATGTAATCTCATTTGCATTGATGAGAAGTCCAAATGGATACAACCATTTGTAGCGTATCCCTCTGTGCTTCATGTAGGCTGTCTCCTCCCTCAGGACTCTTCTCTTAGCTAGCATCCCTTCGAGACGTCATTATAGAGTTCAATTTCACAGCTCTCCCACACTATCCTGCCATACTTTCTAGCTATGCTAAGGATTCATTCCTTCTGTGGGAAAGAGCTGAGGCACACAATGTCCCAGGGGGTTTTGTCTCTTGGAAGTCCCAGGCTTCTGTGCACTCTCAAGCCCCACTGGGCCTGTAAGCTTGCTGTCCTCCTACTCCATTGTAAAGATGTGTTGAAATGGGCACTTAACCACTATAATGCAGTCCTTGAAGGCATCTGCCTCTTAAACCCCACCCCCTTTATTTGAAGATTGCAGCGCCTTGTCCTATCTTTTTTTTCACTAGGGCCTGCTGTGCTTTCACATGCTACAGGCTTCTGCCAGCTGTTGCAGGCCTACCTTGTGTTTCTTGAGGGTTTCCTTCACATCCTCTACCCGCTGGCCTAGTGCATTCAAATCCTGTTTGATGCTAAGCAGTGTCTTCTTTTATATCTGCCCTCATGGTGCCCAAATCTGCCTTTAGCTTCTTTTTTTAAAGTCCTGCAACCAGCCTGGCGTTTCCCCACCTCACTCTGATTTGCATGTGTTTGGTCTCTCCTCCTCTGAGCTGTCCGAGCTGCTCTTCTCCCACTGTGCCTCACTGCTCCGCCCCACTGCCAGCTGCTTCCTTGCATATCAGGACTGAAATACCTCCAGTTTCTTCCTGACAGACATTGCACATTCTTGCCAAATGCTTCTCCAGTTGAGCTATTCAGAGGTAAAATGCTTTATTTTTCGGGGCGGTTTGGCCAGAGCTCACTTAAACTGCAGCCATTAGTCTTTGCGTCACCACCGGAAGACCTCAGGTGGTTCTGTTTTTCAGTGTTGTATGTAATATCTGCCTGGAGCTTTTCATAGATGGGTGGTATATTAAACTAAAGTTGTAAAGAAATAAGTCAATATGGCCTATTTCAAATCATAAGTCCATCAAAAAAAAGAGCAGACTACCATGTAAATAACCACAACCAGTCTAGAAACGTGGCAGAAGGGGCAAAATCAGCCTTTATTAATCCAAAGGAATGAGTGTGCCAAATAACCCAATACTGGCCGTGTTTCGTACAATACTTCCTCAGGGGTATATGGCTCACTACAATTAAAATACATAAATAGGGGACTTCCGGTGTGGTAATGAGCTGACCAGACGTGTGCTGATCGGCTCCGGGCACCTTACCCCACAAATCAGCTATAATTCCTGCTACAGAGAGGCTGAATGCCCCTAACACAAGCGTCGAGCAGTAAAGAAGTGGGTCGCAGAACCGCAGTGCCCACCCCGTCTACCGGGGGCAGCCCGATGGCGGCAAAATCCTCGCGGCGGGAGAAAGCTCGGACCCTGGAGCCTAAAATGGCGGAGGGAGACCCGCAGAGCCCAGCCTCCGACAGTGAGCACACTATGGTTGCCGAAGTCAGCGCTGCAGTGGTGCGAGCCCTGGATGATCGGTTCCGGGAGCTGGGAGATCAGCTACACACCGTGGCTCAAAATATCACGGACTTCACGGGGCGGCTCGACCACGCGGAAACCAGAATATCGGGGCTAGAGGACACGCAGCACTCCCTGGTCGCCAAGGTACAAGCTCTGGAAGCTACCATTAAACAACAGGGGGAGAAATTAGAAGACCTGGAGAACCGGGGACGCCGAAACAATCTGCGCTTCATCGGTATCCCCGAAAACATTGCGGATAGCGCTCTCCCCAGCTACCTACAAGAATGGGTTGCGAAACTCTCCAATGGCGGGGTGGAGGCGCCGCTACAGCTGGAACGGGTGCATCGGCTGGGCCCCAGGTGAGAACAAGCAGGCCGACCACGTGCGGTGATAGCCCGCTTCATAGACTACCGCCACAAAGAAGCAGTGCTGCGCGCAGCCCGCAGCTCTCGGCGAGATACGGGAGCACAGGAAAGAATCCTGGTTTTCCAGGACTACTCGCAGCTGGTCAGCCAGCAACGGAGAGCCTTCTCTGCGGTGTGTGCCCAGTTGCACAGGAAGGGGCTGCGATTTTCACTCCTGTACCCAGCCCGCCTGCGAGTGGAACATCTTGGACAGACACGTTTCCTGGGGTCCCCGGCAGAGGCTCTGGCCTTTATGGAACAGCTGGGGGAATCTTCATCAGCAACCCCTTAGCTGCGGGCTCTATATATCTGAGTGAGACATTGTAACATTGGGCTGGTTTCATAGGGGAGTGGAAGGCAACAGATTGCAGCAGCGTGTAACAAATTGCAACAGTTTTGCTATTTCAGGTAACGGTGCTACTCAGCGGGGACTTTCTGCTCCTGTGGACACCATGAAACTATTTTGACGGAGGCGATTGTGACTATGGCGACAATGTGTCCTGTTTTTCTTTTTGGACATTTCTCTGCCCCAAAAAAAAAAAAAAAAAAAACAACAAAAAGGACCTGTATGCTACTAATTGCTAGGCCCCCCCGATATTTGTTTGCCAGCATGTTTTTGCTCTGTGATGGGTCTGGGGGGGGGGAGGGGTCACACGGCTCCCTAGGGGCCTCCTTTGTGGAGATAGAAGGGGGTCCCTCCCGAGCTTGGATCTCGTTGGGGGAGGGGGCGGCAAGGATTTGGGGTGCGGTCCGGTCTGCCCGGCGGGAGCGGAAGTGGATTTTTCCCTGCCCCCTCTCTTCATCTCCCTTTGTTTGCTCTCCTTCTCCGCCCCAGTTTTCTTGTGACTCTCCAATAGGAGTAAGTGTCTCGAGGGGGGTGGGGAAGGAACTGAACACTAAACAAACAAGAAACAAAAAAAAAAAAAAAAAAGGAATTTTTTGGGGTTGTTGCAATTGGCCTTTTCTTAATGCATAGCTTCACAATGTCGTTTGTACTTGGATTATTTTGCACTGCAGACCTGGATGACTGCCCGGGTTCCGAGGTGGGAGGGAGATACATGGGTTGCGGTGCTCGCGGCCGCTGTGCCCCCCCCCTTCTTGGAATCGGGGTCGCGGGGAGGCGGGAGGAATCGGGGGTTAGCTCTTAGGGTTGGGCACTAGCGTGTTTGTGGATGCTGGCGGACCCGCTTATGCTGCCCGCTATCCTGCGCCGGGGGGGGAAAGTTCTCTCCTAGACAGGGCCATTGGGTTGAAGATTCTTCCCTCTTGGGGGGGGAGGGTGGCGGGAGGCTAGAGGTCTTGGAAAGCGGGGGGTCTGTCGGGTGAACTGGTCAAGGGTCAGAGGGGAGTAGGAGGGGTTGGGGGGGGAAGGCGGGTCTCTCTCTGGAAGTGGGGACCTATCTGCTAACAACGGGGTAGCCTGACTACTACAGGAAGTTTCAGCCTATGTTTAGGCTGGGTTTGGGGATAGAGGGGGGGCTGGGGAAGGAAGGGCGGGGGAGGGGGGAGGTCACTGGTACTGTGCAAAGAGACTGGAAAGGGAGGGGGGAGAGGGTGGGTTGGGGGAGGGAAAAGCCAGAGGGGAACAGCTCATTACATGGGAGACTGACACTTTGCAATTCCTGGACTCTTGGAGGACGGCTGCTGGCTGGGACAGCCACCCTCCTCTCGATGGGCAGATGTGCTTGGGAAGGCATTGGTAAGGGTTTTGCGATCTGAAGATCATATCATGGAATGTGTGTGGTATTGGCAACCCCATCAAGAGATATAAAGTCTTGCAGGCCTTGGCTCGCTTCCGCTGTGACGTGGCTATGCTGCAAGAGACCCACCAAACAGCGGTCGAGCATAACAAGTTACAACGGGACTGGGTGGGGCAGGTCTGGGGGGCCCCGGCCCTTGGGAAGAAGGGTGGGGTGGTTATTCTCATCAACAAGCGCCTTCGATTTGAGGCGCTGCGGGAGTATGCAGACCCGGGAGGCCGCTACTTCCTGCTGTATGGCACCCTAGCTGGGAGGCCTCTTATTCTTGGGACCATATATAGCCCAAATGTTCTGGATAGAGCACTATATGCTCGGCTGGCCTCTCGGATAGAGCAATGGCCGGAGGCTCCCCTGGTGCTGGCGGGCGATCTGAATGGAGTCTTGGATATTGCCTTGGACACGGACAGGGGAGTGGGGGAGAGATCTCGGGCACCGACCACCAGGGCTTTGCAGGCCCTACGTACTCGTTTGGGACTGGTAGACCCTTGGCGTTTATTACATCCTATGGAACGAGACTTCACCCACCAATCCCAGGCCCATGGGTCACACGCTAGGATAGATTATATTCTTGTCTCAGAGAGGCTCTTTGCGTAGGTCGAGGAAGCACAGATTGGCCCCATGGAAATATCTGATCATGCTCCCATCTGGGTGAGTCTCACCTGGGGGACTCGAGCTTCGCAGTCACAAATTTGGCGCTTTCCCATGGATTTATATCATGATCAGAATTTCCGGGGACATCTCATGCAATGCTGGCTGGATTTTCGGAAGAATCACGAGAAGGATGAGGTTGACCCAGAGTTGCTGTGGGAGACGGCGAAGGTGGTGTTGCGGGGGGATATAATAGCGTACGTAGCTAGGAAACGTAGAATGTTGACAGCACGGATTCTTCACCTGGAAAAGCAGACTGTGAAGGAGCGCCGACGGTGTGCAAGTGATCCTACCCCGGCTAACCGAAAACGATTATGGGAGACCCAGGTGGCTCTTAATGAACTTATACACCAACGGGCAAAAAAGTCTCACATGTACTACCGCTACCAGTTATATCGGTTCGGAGATAAGCCAGGGAGGCTCCTTGCGAGATGTCTTCGGGGAAGTAGAGGGACGGGCTCGATAGCCGCCCTGCGGGATGCTCAGGGGCAACTACGAAAGGACAGTAGGGAGATAGCACAGGTGTTTCGTACTTATTTCCAGTCGTTCTATGCCAGAAGACCTGGGTCTCCGATGGATATGACGGAGTACTTTCGGGAACTACAGCTCCCTCGGCTCACAGAAGCCCAGAAGGCATGTCTGGACTTACCGGTGTCCGCGGAAGAGGTAATTAAAGCGATACGACAGGCCAATTGTTGCCGTGCCCCGGGCCCTGATGGGTTTGGGGCAGAATTCTACAAGCTACTAGGAGAGAAGATATCTCCTGCTCTAGTGGGAATGTATAGAAGTCGGATTGATCGAGGCGCCTTTACGTGGGGAACCAATCATGCCCATATCATTTTGATATCCAAGCCCGGAAAGGACCCCACCCAAGCTGCCTCATACAGGCCTATATCTCTACTAAATTTTGACTTGAAAGTGTTAGCAAAAATTTTAGCTGTCCGCTTGGCGGAAGTCCTGGGCGAGCTGCTACACGAGTCGCAGGTCGGATTTGTAAAAGGACGCCACGCTGTTTGCAACCTGCGGAAAATACTGGCTTCCCTTGAGTGGGTCCGCGAACGCAACTTAACATCCTTGCTAATCAGTTTCGATGCTGAGAAAGCTTTTGATCAGGTTCATTGGGCATACTTGCAATTCCTCTTGCCTCAGTATGGTATTGGAGAGATGTTTTGTAAAATGGTGAACTTACTTTATTCAGATCCGACAGCAGGAATTTTCTGTAATGGGGTGCTCTCCGACTCCTTTTCCCTCGAGAGGGGTACGCGGCAGGGGTGTCCCCTCTCCCCATTGCTTTTCGTGTTATCTTTAGATCCGTTGGTGCGCCGGATTGAGTCTTCTCCGAGTATACAGGGGGTAAGCGTAGGGGCTCAACACTTCAAGCTGGCGGCCTTTGCGGATGATTTATTAGTACACGTACTTTCACCACAGCAATCACTCGCTGACCTACTGGAGGAGTTTGCCCTTTTTGGCACATTTGCAGGATTGCGGATAAATAAAGACAAATCTGAGGCGCTGGATGTTGGGGGCTCGCTACGGAGGGCCTGGCGGGGAGTTTTCCCCCTTCGTTGGGCGGAGGAGGCGTTCATATATCTGGGTATCTTGTTGCCTCGGGATCCTAAGGCGCTCTATAAACTTAACTTTGATCGATTTTTCTCAAAGATACAGACCCAATTGCAGGCTTGGGCCCCTCTTCCCTTGTCATTGTCAGGCCGCTTGGCGGCTATAGGAATGGTTATATTTCCCAGGCTACTGTATTGGCTGCAAACCTTGCCGGTGTGGTTGCTAAAGAAGGACCTTCAAAAGATAGAAAGGGAAGTCCGGAAATTTCTTTGGGGGGCACTTCGAGCTCGGATACCCTTGGCTAGATTGAGGGGTAGCTGGAAAGTGGGCAGAATGGGACTTCCCGATTTGTCTCAATATGCTCTGGCCTGTCAGGCCAGACACCTAGGAGATTGGCTAGGGGCTACTGATTATTATACGCCAAGGACCTTCGAGGCGGCTTTTCTGTCCCCCCACGCGCTGGAGGCGGTGGCGCATCTGGACGGGGTGTTGCTGCCGCCCAGGGTGAGAGAAAGTGTGTTAGTGATTCCGATTCGGCGTGCTTGGCAGAGGTTGAACACTGTCTGGGGTAGATCTCCGCGGGCATCTAGTTGGCTCCCCCTACAGGGGAACGTCGCCTTTGAGCCGGGTACGGACTCTGCCATATTCAGACTGTGGAGGGGGAAGGGGATAACGTGTCTCGGGCATGTGGTGACATTGGAGGGTCATTGTAAACCATTGGATATGCTCTGCAAAGAATATGGCCTACAACAGGGTACTTCCCGCTTTGCCTATTTCCAACTTCGGCATTATGTGGCATCTTTGCCGCAGTCGAGTTTGCATGAGGATCACTCTGCGAGAATTATTGATTTTTTCGCCCTGGGGACTGATTGTCCCTCTCGGGTAGCAGTGTTAAAACAGAAGTTGGACCACTATGGCACTCCCCGGGACTTCACTAAAGAGGAGGAGGCTTGAGCGCACGAACTCGGGTGTGAGGTCCCTCTAGGTGCGGTTGGGGCGGCCCTACGGCGGATAGCCCGACTAGTGGAAGGAACCAAGTGGCGGGAGATGCAATATAAGTGCATAACACGGGTCTATTTCTCCCCGAGACGAGCGTTGCGTACGGGGCTGACCGACTGTGGGGGTTGTCCTCGGTGCGCCTCACCGTTAGCAGACTTGGGCCACATGTGGTGGGGTTGTGGGCACATTAAAACGTATTGGGCGCGTATTGAGGCTTATTTAAGTGTCTTGTTATGCCAACCGGTTCGGTGGTCGGGTAGGTTGGTGGCTCTGGATTGTTTGGGGCCTCTACAGGTCAAGGGGAAATGGGGGCGTATTCTAACGCGTAAGGCTTGTTTGGTGGGGAAAGGCCCAATTCTTCGTAGGTGGAGAGAGATGTCAGCCCCTACTTTTTGGGAGTGGCGCAGCAGTTTCCATCATCTCATGCTACAGGAAGGTAGGGCAGCGAGGGGGACCCCCCAGCGCTGGGCCTCTTTTCTGCTGATATGGACCCCCTACATCCAGAATTTAGGTCCCAAAGCTAGGAGCGAGGTTTTGGCTATGGGGTAACTTTGTATTCAGGGTGGTTGGACGCGGGGAGAGAGCAGGGGATGGAAAGGGATGGCACCAGTGTGGGTCCCCAGTGGGAAGCGTTTGGGCTCTGGCGGAGGGGGGTGGGGTGGGGGGGAGGGGGATGGGGGGGTGGGGGGGAGGGATTCTTCAGCATACCACAAGGGAATGGATCCCTAGTGGGACACTATGCTCCTGATGTGCCCTTGTTTTCTCTCTCTCTCTTTTCTCTTCCCTCTGAGATTCAAGGGTTCCTGGTTGGGGATAAGACACAACCCTGTCCAGGACGTTGGCTTGGTAGGATGCTTCTTGCTATAATCTTTGGAGGGAGGGGGGAGGGGCAAGGGGGGAAGACTATATGAAAATAAGTATCTATGTTCTTAAATGGTTGTACCGTTGTACCAATGTTTAATAAACAGATTTAAAAAAAAAAATACATAAATAGTTAAAAACATACTAATAAATAACAGAAGTAAAAAAATAAGAAAATAAGAATGCCATAAGAACATATCTAAAACCACTAAGGGCTAACAAGTAAATAACATCTCTTTCTACAAAAAATATATATATATATATATTGTGGTAAGAAAGCCTATCCTGAGTTAGGGGAAAGGGAAAAAGGCAAAGAGTTCACCCTAGTAAAAGGGCCCCTTTTGCAAGGTCAGGGTAACAAAACCACAACCTCACCTAGGAACCAGAAAACCCCCAGCTGGAACAGGTTTCATGTTTCCCCTAGTGAAATAAGGGAGAGTGAATACAGACCTAAGGTCCAAGACCCTTACGTCAGTAAGCTCCCTGATTACTCAGGTGCCAGAAAGCAGAGTGATCTCCATCACCTGGGAAGAGAGGAGGTGGGGCTAGAACCCTGGAGATATAAGCCTATGCTAGATTATAGTAATGGAGAAAGAGAGAGGGTGGAAGGAACGCCAGAAGCAAGGGAAGAGGCAAAGGCAAGACGAGGAGAAAGAGGGAGAGAAGCTGATACAAGCCGAGGCACAGGTATGAGCCTAAGAAGCCTGATTAATGCTGAGCAGAGCAGGAGAAGCCTGACTAATGCTGGGCAGTGCAGAGGAGCAGGAGACACTTTCAGCTCTAACGAGAGGCTGTCAGCTGAGCCCAGTGAGCCAGAAGGAGAGTCAGAGTCTATGCAGCTAGGAGAGCCTGATGCTGAGCTGAATGAGGAAGACACCCTCATGGATTGCTCTTTGTGCCAAGCCTTAGCCACAGAAGGGTTGAAGGAAAGCCAGCCCTGAGAGAAAGCCCTCTAGAGAAAGGTAACCATAAGAAGCAGGTAGATGGATTGTAAATTCCCACGTGGTAAAGAGGGGAAGTTTTACTAAGACGTAAGAACAAGCTGGAGTTGTGAATTGTGCTTGTTAACCACCTGCTACCTGTGAAGTGAGATGGCAAGAAGCCAAATTAACTGTGAGGAAAAAGCTTTCTTTTTACTCTTGAATTTTTCCTGAGAAACCTGAATAGAACTTTGCATGCACGTTGAAAGTTTGTTCCTGTTTGGAGTTTTTGTTTTTGCTTGTAAATTGGAAAACAGCCTGGAAAGGTTTGAGACTGGAAAAGAAGGCAAACTGCCACAGAAGAAAGCCTGTTTTGTGTTGTGTGCTTTAACCAGCAAGGCTAAAGGAAGCTGGTAGCCTTGCTGTTAAAAGGCTATGTTTTTCTGAGCTGAAGAATACTTTAAGCTGCCACTTTGGTTTTGGGTTTTTGTTTTGCTTATAATCTGTTGTACTTTGAAGAAGCCTGGAGAAGTATGCCTGAATGTGGTATTTATGAACCATTTTTTGTGCTCAATAAATTTCTGTCATTGCCTTACCCCAAGGAGCTCGACTACAGCTTTCTACCTGAAGCCCATATATAGCGCAATTAAACTACATTTCCCAGAAAACATTGCGGGGAATTAGTCAGTTAAGGCTGAAAGGGGAAAGTTCCTTATACAACCACGCCCCTCTAAGCTGGAGGCGAGTGGTGAGGGCGTGACAATATACACACACATATATATGTGTGTGTATTATGTGTAAGAAAATATTCTAAAGAAAGGATAATAACCCAAAAATACTTTATACATATAAAGTACATGTAATCTTAAAAACCATATCAAACTTTTATACATAAACAAATACATGGACAAGCTTTAAATACATGGACAAGCTTTAAAAATCTATGTATCTATGTATAAAAGTTTGATAAGTTTTTTTTCGGTTATTATCCTTTCTTTAGAATAGTTTATATATATATATATATATATATATATATTTTTTTTTTTTTTTGTAGAAAGAGATGATGTTATTTACTTGTTAGCCCTTAGTGGTTTTAGATATGTTCTTATGGCATTCTTATTTTCTTATTTTTTACTTCTGTTATTTATTAGTATGTTTTTAACTATTTATGTATTTTAATTGTAGTGAGCCATATACCCCTGAGGAAGCATTGTACGAAACACGGCCAGTGTCGGGTCATTTGGCACACTCATTCCTTTGGATTAATAAAGGCTGATTTTGCCCCTTCTGCCACGTTTCTATTTCAAATCATATACATCAAGAACTTGGTGCGCTACTGGGTAGTCTTCAGTGCCAGTGGCCAACTGGTCTATATTAGCTTACTCGCTGTCCATTTTGCTCTGCAATACTCCTCTTTCTTACTGAAACATTTGCATATTTGTGAGGGGGATGAATGGAAAATAAGCCCGATTCTTGACATGTTATACATTTGGAACATCCAGCAGCTAGGGTTATGTATGTAATTCTTGCTTCATTTTGACTTTTTTCTTTAAAAGGGGAAAAACGCCTGTACACAGACCTAGCCCTCCCTCCCCCCAACTAAAAGTATAACTCTTAAACCTTTATCAGGTCTCCCCCTTACCTCATATGCGGACTCCTAAGAGCATGCATGATCCTGTTGCTCCCACCTCACCTTGTCTGCTGACCAGAGGCTGCTAACTTTAGAAGCAATAGCAGCCTTTATATGGCATATGGAGGGGGGGGGGGATTCTTGTTTCAAACTGTTCTCAAGTCTGCCACAATTGTGCTGCCTGCACACCCCCCCCCCCCCCCCACTACCAGAAACAATCCTTCCAACAATTCCCCCACCACCTTGCTAACGTCCTACCATTTAAAAAAAAAACCCTCTGATGCCATGCACAGCATGGGGGCTGATGCAGAAAACCGGTACTGAAGTTGCATGCTATTGGCTATATATGTGTTTATGTAGCATGCCGATAGCATGAGATTTCAGCACTGGCTTTTAGAAACAGCACATATGCAAATTCGCCATGCATTAAACTGCTACACAAATGTCAGCAAGCCAATTGCATGCACACAATAGCACAAGTTTGGCATGCTCTCACAGAGAAACAGGGTTATCTGAGGTGAAGTTTAACACTTCACCTCAGATGATCCAGGCATCAGGGAAATCCCCCGATGTCATCAAAATACTGTTGGGGGCCAGTGCCCCATGTATGTTAGGAACGAAGAAGAAAAATACATACTGGCTGCACGTCACCCACCCGTAGCTTATGCAATAAGGCTAACAACTATTTCTATACTGCAATTTCCAAGGTTCAATTGTGGTTTACATTTAACAACATTGTGGAGAGTGCATGAACAGTAGCATTCTCCAATACATGGAACAGTGGAACTATGTACAAGAACTGACGTCAATGTGGTGCTTGTTTAACAATGACAGCAACATAAACAAACTCAAGTTAAAGTATTTACAATGCACTTGTAGCGCGGGGCGTTATGACGTGGCTGTGAGAGCGGGAGGGGGAGATACTAGTGTGTCATGTTGAGGGTAAATAGATGTGTTTTGAGGTTCTTTCTGAAGGTTTGTAAGTCATTTTGATTTCTGAGGTGGTCAGGGAGGGTGTTCCAGAGGTACGGGGCCACGCGAGAGAAGGCCTTGTTACTGGTTATTTGTTTGGCTTTCCTGAAATCACTTGGATTCATCAGTTTGTTTTTATTTCCTTGCGCTGGTCGCAATGATTATTTTCTTTGGTGATAAGTGTGGATAGGTATGATGGGGAAATGTGATTAATTAATTTGAAAGAGCTGACAAGGATTTTGTATCTTATACAACTTTGTACTGGCAGCCAGTGTAGTGCATGGAGTGTTGGTGTGATGTGTTCGGTGGGGTTGGTGTTCATGACTGTTTTTGCTGCGACATTTTGAGCTAGTTGGAGGCGTTTTAAGCCTTGTTTAGTGATGCCTTGCAGTATAGAATTTGCAAAATCGAGGGGTGGTGTTATCATTGCTTGTATAACTGATCTAAGGTCATGAGGGTGAAGAAGAGGGCGGAGTTGTTTTAGAAGTTTGAGTTTATAGAATATCTTTTTGGTTGTTTGCGTTTTGTGGGCTGTAAAGCTAAGGGAACGGTCAATGGTTACCCCTAAGTATTTAACTTAATTTTTAACCGGGATGTTAAAATCATTGATTCTAACCGTTGGGGGGGGGGGGGAAAGAAATTTTGACTTCTTGTTACAAACATAGCATCAGTTTTAGTGAAATTGATGTAAAGGTGGTGATTCTCTAGCCATTTTATGATTTCCAAGAGGCAGTCGACAAGTAATTGAGTTGGTGGGTTTAAATTGTCCCATGGTAGATATAGCATTATATCATCTGCGTAAATATGATAGTTTACGCGGAATCTTTTGAAGATGGCGCATATGGGTTGGATATAAATGTTGAGTTGTTTGGCTCAGGAATTCTTCTTTGTTGACTTTTTAAAATCTGTTAAAGTGTCGCGGGAATGTAGTTCTTGATTGAGTAGTGTAACTAGAGGGGAGTAGAAGTTTTATCAGGTGGTGATCAGACCAGGGAATAGGTTGAATTTCTGGCTTGGAAGTGTCGTGTGTGTGGCATTAAGGTGAGTGAGGAGGAAAACTAGGTTTAGGGAATTCCCTTTGCAGTGAGTACTTTTATTGATTTGAGTGTAATCCATCTGAGATATGGTGTTTAGGAAGGTCTCTATGTGGGGCTGAGATAAGGAGGGCAAGTTAAAGTCTCCGAGTAGAATTAGAGGTTTAGATTCAGTTGTGTTACCGAGGAGTTTGATTATTGTGTCTAGATTATCAGGTTTTGGGTCGGGTGGTCTGTAGATTAGACCTATGTGGTATTGTGTTGTGCTAATGGTTAAGATGTCCATGTTGTCTATATTATCAGAGGTTGTTAGTGAGGCTTTAAGGGAATCTTTTGCAACAATAAGGACCCCTCCTCGTTTTTTAGATGATCTGTGGGTATGAAAAATGTCATATCCTGGGGTCTTTAATTGATTATGACTGAGTCTGTTTCATTCAGCCATGTCTCAGTAATACATAAAATGTCGGGTTGTAATCTGAGAGTAAGTCTTGAAGGATCGATACTTTGTTTCTTATGGACCTAGCATTGACATAGTAGCATGTGAGGTTTTTCGATTCTAGCAGGCTGACTTCTAGGGAGAAATGTTGAGATCTGTTTGTTCTTATAGTGGTCAGTCTGTAGCGGTTTGGATTATAGATAACTGGTATGGTATAGATTTGAGGGTGGAATAGACCCTGAATTGTCACTAGCATGGTGATTATTATGTAGCATAGGAGGAAGATGTTTGTTATAGTTGTGCAGTGAGATGCCATCTTTAGGAGGTGTATGTTGTGTTCTTTTGATGTGTATATGAATTAAACTTAGGGTGTGGAGTGGTTAGTTTTGGGGATCTTTGAGTTTGAGGTTACTGGGCTGATTGGATATTTCATAAAAGCACTTTAGCTTGGATACACTTTCTATCTGATTACAAATTTTACAAAAGTCATGTTACTGAAATAAAAATAGCCATTTCTTATCAATTTTTATATGCTGAACACAAATATGACAGTGAAATTGCAAAGTTGGCTCTAGTTTTTTTGTAAACTACAAGAATTAATGTTTATATCACAAAATGCATGTCAATAGTAAATATAATAGGCCTTCAGTTAATACCTGTAAAAAAACAAGTCATAGACTACTTCTTAGATTTTTTTCGCCTGTCTCTTGTACAGCTGTTTGGGAGCTTCTCTGGGGAGTGTCCAGCAATAGTCAGCCAGCATTGTAGTGGACCATTTTCCCTGGTATCTTTGCTCCATCGTTGCGATATCCTGGTGAAAACGTTCGCCCTGCTCATCACTAACCATACCACAGTTGTCAGGAAAGAAATCGAGATGAGAATCAAGGAAATGGATCTTTAGAGACATATTGCAGCCAAGTTTCTGATACTGCATCAGCATGTCTTCTACTAGTTCCTTGTATTTTTCTGCCCTAACATTCCCGAGAAAGTTTGTTGACACTAGGCGAAAAGTATTCCGTGCTTGTTTCACATCACCCTGCAGCAAGTTGTTGAACCGGTCGTCTTTGAAGAGCTGTCGAATCTGAGGACCCACAAAAACTCCCTCTTTAATCTTTGCTTCACTGAGTCGAGGGAATTTTTCATGCAGGTATCGGAAAGCTGGTGAAGTGCTGTCCATGGCTTTCACGAAGTTTTTCATCAAACCTAGTTTGATGTGAAGGGGTGGTAGCAGGATTTTGTGAGCCTCAACCAGAGCTGGGTGCTGGATATTCTTCTCTCCAACTGTTACATTTTGTCTGCGATTCCATTCCTTCCGCAAGTAGTGCCAATCCCTTGCTCGGCTATCCCACTCACATAAGAAACACATGTATTTTATATATCCCTGCTGCAGTCCCATTAAAAGGGCAACTACCTTCAAGTCACCACAGAGGTGCCAGCTGTACTTGTTATAGTTAATGAAAGTCAGTAGATGCTTTAAGTTATCATATGTCTCTTTCATGTGGACAGCATGCGCTACTGGAATAGATGGAAGACGGTTTCCATTGTTCGAAAGCACAGCCTTCAGACTCAGTTTCGAAGAGTCTATAAATAGTCTCCAGTCTTGTGGGTTATGAATGATTTTTAAGGCATTCATTAGGCTTTTAATATCGGAACAGAATACCAGATTACTTTCCTTTCCGACTGCGTATAGTACACTGCTGACGTCAGATGGCTTCAGCAGCTGTCTGGCAGTAGTATTGCATTGCATCGCATCAGAAAATGATGCAATCAACTCTAGATGATGTGTGCATGCTGGTATTATGTAATGTGATGCAATATTACATTATTCAAGGCTTATTTGGAATGTTGTTGATGTCCTACTGGATAAATTTACACGGTGAAACATCAAAAATGAACTACATGCAATATCTTCAAAACGAGAGCCAGTAAAAAATTTTTAATGTTATATTCGTGTTCAGCTCACCAAGATACTACAGATTAAGGCCTTTTAAAGTCAGTAACGATTTCAATGTTGACCAGTGTTAGATTCTAAACAACCTGGTATTAACATATTTTCTATCGATAGTTCTGTAAATTGGGAAGGGAGGAATAAGGCAAAGGATTTGAGATGTTTCAGGAACAGCTGATGTTTCAATTGCTATGCAGTAAAAGTATCGATTAGGTATGTTTGTACTTTACACATTGTTGTGGCATTTGAATGTGATGATACTTTAGACAGTAAAAACAATGAGTTTGTTTACAGAATGATACAATGAGTCACATGAGTACCTTGTGTAAAGATAACACAGGTACACTAAAAAAAATTTTTTTTTAAACTGCCTCTAATGTTTTGATTGATTTTTACGTTTTTTGGTGCGCTGAATCCAAATCTGGTAACCAATTTGCTCCATCACGTACAGATTTTTTGCTACATTGGGTTAGCAGTTTGAGGTGAACGTTTCAGATTGAGTGCGATCGAGATAAAAGTTTCTTGGATGAATTCTTTATACTAATTGTTTAGTAGTTATTCAAATAAGAATAAAGAAAATTGTAACTAGGCAGCACATAAGAATAGAGTAATGTCAACAAAACACACTGTGATGGTAGCAAAATTGTCTGCACTTAAAACAGCCACATACATGTGCACAAACATTGAGCATATAAGAGCGAGGTTAGACACAAAGCAAAGCAAAGAAATGTGCAAAAAATGTTGTACAGGTATGTATGTAAGAATAGAAAACGCAAACCGCACCATTGCAATACATGAAGACAAACACCCGATGGTGTGAAAATAAAATTCTAATAAATGAGATCTGACACTGTGGTAATAACTAGCAAATTTTTATTTCAAAGTTTAGTAAAAACACGATATTTGTCAACACAGTTTAGATTTTAAAGTCATTCTTGGGTCAATCAATCTCCTGGTGGGCCCATTTCTTCTTCCCCAGAATGCTTCTCTTGGTGCGCTGCTTGGCGTATTTTTCATCTGGGGTTTCCCGCAGCAGCAACCAGCAGAAATCAGCCATCATAGTGGTGTTCCATCTTCCTTGGTACCTTCTCTCTGCGTCCTTGATGTCCTGGTGAAACCTTTCACCTTGTTCTTCACTGTACGCCCCCAAGTTTTCGGGAAAGTAGTTCACATGGGAGTGCAAGAAATGGACTTTCAGGCTCATGTTACAGCCTTGTTCTTTGAAGGCATTGAGCATCCTGGCAACAATATCCTTATAGTTCTCATCCCGCCTGTTCCCCAAGAATTTGAGAACAACATCCTTGAAGGAATCCCAGGCTTCTTTTCCTTCTCAGACATCGTTTCAGCGAATGCTCCATCTGAAATGAGTTTCCTTATATCAGGGCCAACAAACACTCCTTCCTTTAGCTTTGCTTCAGAAAGTCGGGGGAACTTTGAGCAAAGGTACCGAAAGCACTCACCATCTTTTGGAAGGGACTTGATGAATTGCTTAAAGAGACCCAACTTAATGTGGAGAGGTGGTAATAGAATTTTATCACGAGGTACCAAGCTCTCATGAAGAACATTTTTCTCACCGGGTCTCAAATACTCCCGAATTGGCCAGTCTTTTTTCCCCCAGTGTAGGTCGCGGGCCCGGCTATCCCACAAGCAAAGGAAGCAGGGATATTTGGTGAAACCGGATTGCTGCCCTAATAGCATGGATAGAATTTTAAAGTCTCCACAAATCATCCACTTATGCTCATCATAACGAATCTTCTGAAGAATCAGGGCCAAATTCTCGTATTTTTCTTGGAGAATAACAGTGAGCAATAGGAACTGAAGCGAATGTGTTGCCATTATGAAGAACACCTTTTATGCTGTCTTTTGACGAATCAATGAACAGCCGCCATTCAGCAGGATCATACTTGAGTTTAAACTTTTCCATCACTCCGTATATATCGTTGCAAAATACCAAATCTTCCTCTTTGCTGAAATACTTCAAAAATTGTGTCTCGCGGTTGCGGTACCAATAAAAAGTTGTTCCTGGTGACAATAGATTTTTCTGTTTAAGCCGAGAACCTAGCAGTTGGGCAGCATCTTTTGGGAGTCCTAAATCCCGGACTAAATCATTCAATTCAGCTTGAGAGAAAAGTTCAGGTTTCGGATCTGGTTCAGTTTCAAACTCGGAAGTACTGGACTCATTGGGAAAAGCCATCTGATGAGTCTCATCATGATCAGAACCGTCCACACAAATATGATCCAAAGATTTTGGTGGTTCAGGCACAGGTACTTCGTTGCTATGAGGCATAGGCCTAATTGCTGAGGGAAGGTTGGGGTAACTTATTACGTTCTTATTTTTTAAGTTGTATCCCTTCACAATGCAAGAGCAAAAATAGCAGTCACTGCTGTGGTCTCTTTGTTCACGCCACATCATAGGTATTCCGAAACAAAATGCTTGTTTTTTACCTTTCATCCATAAGCGTAGATCTTCCTCACATGTCTTGCACACTTTGTGAGGAGCCCACGGTTTGTCTTGATCGCCTAACTTCAAACCGAAATAGGCGAAATATACTTTTTTAATAAATGCAGAAATGTTCCTCTGCCGCTTTTTCACGGTATATTCCCCACAAATAAAACAAAAACTGTCCGGAGAGTTGACGCAACCTCTGGCTCTGTGAGCCATCACAAATACACAGCACTGCAAACTACAACTGTAGTGAACCACTTCGGAATAAAGCTGGATTACGACTGAGCAAACAAAAGGTAATAATGAACTTGCAAGAAACTGAAATTTGACAGGAACGTTCATGTCGCAACCACCGTGTTTGAGCGAGCGAACGAGGCGAGGCGAACAGGAAAGAACATGCGCCAGCCGAGTACTAGATTTAGCCCCCCGCCTCCCAATTGTCCTGTTAATGTATAAAATGAATACAAAACACTCTAAAATATCATGAGGGAGTGCTTCTAGTTAGTTAACCATTACAACCTCTATTTTGGGCCAAGAAAATAAACTGCAGTCGGCTAAAAAGAAATTATGTGAACATTCCTTATATGGGTAAGAAATCTAATTTTGCAAGAAAACGTGACGTGATGGAACATTTTGGCTATTTTTCCTGGATTCAGCACCCCAAAATCTATAGGAATCAGTTGCAAAACTGGAGGCAGTTTTTTGGTAGTGTACCTGTGTAATTGAATCTTTCTTGGTGATTGTTGTGCTTTTTGGATAGCGATGTTGGTTATTCTTATTGGATATTAGCTGGTAGTAGTTTCAGTGCTGGTTGGTGTTGTCGGAAACGCCTCAGGTCCTCACCAAAGGGCCCTCTGGTGAGGCTCTCAGGTGGGGGCCTGCCAGGCACGCCTGATGGCGCTCTCCTTTAAACTGCTGAGCTGGATTGGTGCTGGATTGGTGGGGGAGTGCTGAATGAGGGAGCAGTCCTTCTTCTCTCTCCCCTGCTCAACCCCGATCGGCGGGAGCATGCGGCTGGAATCGGTGATGTGATCGGGAGCACCCGATGGCACTTTAGGATCTTTAAGATGGAGTGGGAACATTGCCCACCCACTCCTGCCACTGCACACCATCTTGAAAAATGGCAGTGCCTCGCCCTGTGCGCTGCACTAGGCAGTCAGGCTGCCATATAAGGCACTTTCTACCTTATATAGCAATCTGACCCTGCCCGGTGCATCCCAGGATGCATTGTGTAGAGCCAGGTGCCACCATTTTTCAAGATGGTGGCACAGGGGCAGGAACATGTGGGCAACACTCCCACTCCGTCTTAAAGATACAAGGAGTGGGGTGGGGGGCCAACTGGGCCTTTTGTTTTTGGTTCAGTGGGTGGGATTGAGGCTGCTGGGCCACCAGGGATTTGCTTTCTGTGGGGAGTCTACTGGGGGCACTGGCCCCTCCGACAGTACTTTGTTGCACTAGGTGCTTTCCCCAATGCCTAGATTTGAGGGGAAATCTGACATTTCATCACAGATGGTCCATGCATCGGGGGAAGCCCCTGATGCCATCAAAAAACTGTTAGGGCCATGTGCAAGTTGTTTCAGCCACCTCAGACCAGGTGTATAGTTATTGGCACTTCAGCTAGTTATATAATCCTCTATGCATTTCTCTGCATTTGGCACAGACAATATTAGCATCCCATTTTAATACATGCAACTCATTTACATATAATTTAAATATGCTTGGTGTTACTGTGTGTGCTTGCTTTTCCTTGCTGTTTACGTGCGCATCAATCTCTTTTCTGAATTTGCAATGTCTGAACTTGTGCATATAAGTTGCATTATCTGCAAGCAAAGGCTGTTAGTCTTTCTGCACTGGCCTGCATGTGCAGAAGGGTTGGAAAGAATTCCCTGAGCCATGTTCTGCATGCTTTCCTCCCTTTAAAAAAAAATTACATTGGTGGTAGTCGCTTTGAGAGAGATTTAAAAAAAAAAGAAAAGAAAAAAAAGCAGTTAAAAGTAAATGTAAAAGGGAAAATTAGTCTTTTGTTTAGGAAATAAAACAAATTTTGGCATTTCCTATTACTTTACAGATAATGCATTCCTAAAATGTACCCGTTAGCAAGCATTTGAGAATATGAACTTTCAAATTATTTAGCAGTCTGAATGGGCCGGGCTTGCAGAAGAAATTCAGTGGCTGATCTCATAACTGTTTTGGGCCTTAATCCAGAGACTATTGCAGAAAAGTTAGATGTGCCGAAAACTGCACAATTATGCAGAAACTTACGTACAGCAAGATATAGCAGTTAGGAAATTGCTCCTTTTCCATCTGCATCTCCTTGTTTAACAGATGTAGTGACTAACCCCTGCAGAGCCAGGAGGGCTGTGGTTTTGGAATAGAGCAACCCCTTTGCAGCCAAGCAGGCAATCTAGGGGTAGCAAATACATGGAAGACCCAGCCTGGATCCCTAACAGAGGTTCACACCAGTACCATTACTGTTAGGAAACAAATCCAATCTGCTTATCCATCTCAGGTTTCTGCTCTGGATGAGTTTCCCTGGCTCACCAGGAACTATTCGTTGGATCCAGAAAGAGGTGGTGAGGGGGAGGACTCAGGTGGTTTGGGCCTAGAAAACCCCACGCAGTTCCCAAGCAAAGGGGAGATTTAGCCTGACCAGGAGGCAAAGACCATGGAAACCCAGCCCTGTGAAGACCTGGAGAGTCCTGAACCCATGGAGGTACAAGGAATCGAACACTAAAAGCTCTAGCCCTGGGGCAGGTTCCACTAGAGGATTAAGTGAACCTGGAGGTAGGAAGGGTGGGGCAGCTGCACAGCTTCTAACTGCAGCTGAGCCTTATAGTGCATTCCATGAAAGACTGTGTTGAACTGATCTGAGAAGCAATATTAATGGTTATTATAACTTTGTGTTGTGAACTGGAGGGACTGGAGCTAGTAGCCGGTCTCTAACTCTGCAGCTGAACTCCAGTACCATGGTGATAAACAGGGGCGGCTCAAAGCAATCTGCTGCCTGAGGCAAAGGATGAGATGGCACGCGCCACCCCACCCCCAGGGGGGGTGGGGATCTTTCTCAAAACTCCAGTCAGGGACTGAACCAAACCAAAAAGCTGATTAGATAATGTGGAGCAAATGCAAGATGTTTGCACACCAAGGAACTAAAAGGAGCGAGAACCACAGCAGTTCATAACTCCAAATTATAATTCATTTGTATTTCATTATAAACTGCATTACGGTGCTTGCTTTTTCTTTTTGAACATATATTTTGCATTCACTGAACCCTCTCCTCAGCAATGGGTGCAGAGCAGAGTAGGACATTCACCCACAGAACTCAATATATTAAAAAAAAAAAATCTGATTCTGGTCATCTCGCCAGCAAACGTTCTCCAGTACCAGACATATTGGAACTAATATAAAAATGTACTAAAATCACTGAAGACAAGGCCAAATCTATCATACCGTACCAGCATACACTTCCAAAACTCATACAATAAGGGGCCTACCCAGAAAAAAGCAGCACTATAAACACTGCAATGGGCCCTAAAACATCAATACACCTATTTGAAAAGCTGTACATGTCATAAGAACATAAGAACATAAGATATGCCATACTGGGTCAGACCAAGGTCCATCAAGCCCAGTATTCTGTTTCCAACAGTGGCCAATCTAGGTCATACGTACCTAGCAGTTTCCCCAAGGGACACAGGTTCCACAATGCTTGTATTGGTTCAAGCATTGATATCCTGGGTCCCTTCTTAATAATGGTTTATGGACCTTTCCTCCAGGAACTTGTCCAAACCTTTTTTAAACCCAGCTACACTAACAGCCTTTACTACATCCTCCGGTAACAAATTCCAGAGTTTGATTACACGTTGAGTGAAAAAATATTTTCTTTTATTAGTCTTAAATAGTTTACCCTGTAGCTTCATTGCATGTCCCCTAGTCTTTCTATATTCTGATAAGGTAAACAATCGATCTACGTTTACCCGTTCCACTCCGTTCATTAATTTATAGACTTCTATCATATCTCCCCTCAGCCGTCTCTTTTCCAGGTTAAAGAGCCCCAACCTTTTTAGCCTTTCTTCATAGGAGTAGCCTTCCATCCCCTTTACCATTTTGGTGGCTCTTCTCTGAACCTTTTCTAAAATTGCTATATCCTTTTTAAGATATGGCGACCAGAATTGCACACAATATTCAAGGTGCGGTCTCACCATGGAACGATATAGAGGCATTATAATATCTTTTGTTTTATTTTCCATTCCTTTCCTTATCATACCTAGCATTCTATTTGCTCTCTTGGCCGCCGCTGCACACTGGGCCGAGGGTTTTAACATGGTATCCACAAGGACGCCTAAATCTTTTTCTTGGGTGGTGGTTCCTAATGTGGAACCTTGCATCGTGTAACCATAGTTTGGGTTGTTCTTCCCTAGGTGCATAACCTTGCACTTCTCCACATTAAATTTCATCTGCCATTTTGATGCCCAGTCTTCCAATTTATCAAGATCCTCTTGCAATTTTCCACAATCCTCCTGGGTTTTAACAACTTTAAATAGTTTTGTGTCATCAGCAAATTTGATAACCTCACTCGTTATTCCACTTTCCAGGTCATTTATGAATATGTCAAAAAGCAGCGGACCCAGCACAGATCCCTGGGGTACACCACTATTCACCTTTCTCCATTGGGAAAATTGGCCATTTAGCCCTACCCTCTGCTTTCTATCTTTTAACCAGTTCCTGATCCACAGTAGTACACTGCCTCCTATCCCATGACTCTTTAGTTTTGCCAAAAGTCTCTCATGAGGGACCTTGTCAAAGGCTTTCTGAAAGTCCAGATACACAATATCAACCGACTCACCTTTGTCCACCTGTTTATTCACTCCTTCAAAAAAACATAACAGATTAGTAAGACAAGATCTTCCTTGTCTAAAGCCATGTTGGCTGTCTCCCATTAGGTCATGACTATCTATATGCTGAGTAATTTTATTCTTTATGATGGTTTCTACCATTTTTCCCGGTACTGATGTCAGGCTCACCGGTCTGTTGTTTCCCGGATCACCCCTCGAACCCTTTTTAAAAATTGGTGTTACATTGGCGATCCTCCAATCCTCAGGTATTAGAGATGATTTTAATGATAGTTCACAGATTACTGATAGCAGGTCTGCAATCTCAAATTTCAGTTCTTTCAACACCCTTGGATGTATACCATCCGGCCCAGGTGATTTGCTACTCTTCAGTTTATCTAATAGTTGTAGGACATCTTCCCGATGTATCGATATTTCCTTCAATTCTTCCACACCTTTAAATACCACTTCAGTCGTGGGTAACATCCCTACATCTTCCTCAGTAAAGACCGAAGCAAAGAATTCATTCAGTCTCTCCGCTATCGCCTTGTCGCCTCTTAGTGCTCCTTTAACCCCTTTATCATCTAATGGACCAACTGACTCTCTCACGGGTTTTTTGCTACGAATGTACTTGAAAAGGTCTTTATTTCGCGTTTTTGCTTCCGCAGCAAGCTTCTTCTCAAATTCTCTCTTTGCCTGCCTTATCAATGCCTTGCATTTGACTTGCCAGTGCTTGTGCTGTTTCCAGGTTTCATCATTTGGCTCTTTTTTCCATTTCTTGAAAGATGCTTTTTTGGCAACAACAGCCTCTCTGACCTCAGCTTTAAACCATGCTGGCAATTTTTTGGGCTTCCTTCCACTTTTCTTAAAGCGTGGAATACAGCTGGTCTGGGCTTCCAAGATAGTATTTTTCAACAACACCCAAGCTTGATGTACGTCTTTAACCTTTGCAACTGCTCCTTTTAGTTTTTTCTTAACTGTTTTCCTCATTCTATCATAGTCTCCCTTTCGAAAGTTAAAGGGTAGTACTGTGGATTTCCTTACTATCCCTCCTCCACTAATTAAATCAAAGGTGATCATGCTATGATCACTATTGCCAAGTGGCCCCAACACCCTTATCTCTTGCACTACATCTGGTGTTCCACTAAGGACTAGGTCTAATATTGCTTCCCTTCTGGTCGGTTCATGAACCAGCTGCTCCAAGAAGCAGTCATTTATTTCATCTAGGAACTTTATCTCCCTAGCATGTCCTGTTGTGACACTGACCCAGTCGATGCCGGGGTAATTGAAATCACCCATTATTATTACTGCACTGTAACTTTTGCTAGCTTCCTTGATTTCTTTGAGCATTTCATCATCCATTTGTTCATTCTGGCCAGGCGGACGATAGTACACCCCCACTGCCATCGCCTTCCCCTTTTTACATGGAATTTCAATCCATAGAGATTCTACAGCAAATTTTGTTTCTTGCAAAACTTTAATCCTTTCTGACTCAATGCCCTCTCTAACATAGAGCGCAACCCCTCCACCAATTTGATCAGCTCTATCATTTCGATATAGTTTGTACCCAGGTATCACAGTGTCCCACTGGTTGTCCTCCTTCCACCATGTCTCTGATATTCCAATCATATCTAACCTCTCGTTTAGTGCTATATATTCTAACTCTCCCATCTTGTTTTGTAGACTTCTAGCATTTGCATACAAGCATTTTAGAGACTGTATTTTATTCATATTAATTTGGCTATTGGTAGACATGGGTAATTTGGGATCTTTAAGTTCTGTCTGCTCCATACTCGAGGGCATTTGGGCTACTTTACTCTTTTTTGGAACCTCTCTGCTTTTTGTAGTATCCTTCAAGGATACATTCTTCCGAACCATGCGCTCTTGGGCGACTGTCGGCTTTCCCCTATTATCTAGTTTAAAAGCTGCTCTATCTCCTTTTTAAAGGTTAATGCCAGCAGCCTGGCAAATTACTGCAGTACAGATCCCTACATACAAACATCATGTTAACAGAACACTTGGCCTTGGTCACACACTCAGAACACAGACCCTCACCAAGTACAGAACAAGTGACCACAAACTAAAGCAAAAATATGTAGATAAAAAGTAAAATGAAACCCCAAGAAGTCAGACTCTGCATGCAGTGCCACACCAGATAAGAGATGCAGTTCCCCATACTGTGTGAAATATAGATAGTGCAAAGTCTAATCACTAAATTGAAAGTACAATTATTTTTTCTACATTTATTGTCTGATTTTTGATCATGCTGGTACCGATCTGAGGTTTCTGTTTTCCTCTGTCTTCTCTTAGCTCTTTTTCTATGGTCTATAGTCCATCTGCCATTTCTTGTCTCTTTTTGCTTTCTTCATTTTCTTCCATCAGCCTTTTTCCAGTCCCAGTAATTCTCCCCAGTCTCGGCATCCTTTACAGCTTCCCCTTGCATTCCCAGTATCACCACTGGTGTCTATTCTCTTCCAGTCCCCCTCCTCCTCCACCGTCCAGCCCCTTCTAGTCAAAATACCATCCCAGGTATCAGCGAACTTCCAGTGCCTCCTCCCATGTCAATTCCCTTCCGTTCACCATCTCCTCTGTCCATCCACCTTCCAGTGCCATCAGCAGGTGTCAGCTCCCTTCCAGCCCCCACCTTCACCTCTTTTCTGCTCCCTTCCAACCCCCATGTTGGCTGCTTCGAGCTCCCACCTTCCCCCCTGTCAGTTCTCTTCCAACACCCCTCCTATTACTCAGCCACCTTCCAGCCCCATCTCCAAGTGTCTGCTCCCTTCCAGCCCCCCCCCCCCCCCATGTCTGCTCCCTTCTGGTGACTTTCTCTCCTCCCCCCTCATTGATTCATCCTTTAAAAAAAAAAAAGAAAAGCAGCCGCAGGAACATTTCTCTGTTCCTGCAGCTCTGCTAACTTTTAAACTGCTGGGTCACAGGGTTTCTAAAAGCAATCTGCGACCCAGCATTTTAAAGGTTAGCAGAGCCGCGGGAACAGAGAAATGGTCCCATGGCTGCTTTCTTATCAGAGCAGCGGCAGTGGTGGCAACCTCAAACCCCCCCCCTCCCACCGCCACCGCCCTCGTGCCACACTTACGTGGTTTACTGGGTAGCACTGGTGCTGCTGGAAGATTGGCGGTTCTATCATAGGCAGTTTCTAGGGGAACAGCAAATCAGAAATAAACTGCCGCCTGAGGCCACAGCCTCAGTTGGCCTAATGATAGAACTGCTCCTGGTGATAAAGCTGCTGCTCAAGGGGGCTCTGAGTGTCCATTTTCCTGCTGTGAGGGGAAGAGGAAGGGCCACTCCAGGCCTGGCAGCTCAAGAGGCCTAGCAGACTGAACCTGAAGCCAGAGGACTCTGTGCTGCATTGTGCGTGAGTCTTATAGGACAGCTGTGAGAAGGCTCTGAATATACCAGCTTGCTGCTGCCATCAAGAGGGTCCATTGGTGCTACACAGAGTAAGGTTAAATGATTAATTTTCTCAATGGAGGATAGTGAATAGTGGAGTATCCAGGGGATCTGTATTAGGACCAGTGCCTTAACATATCTGTAAATGATCTGGAATTGGGAATACCAAGTGAGGTGATTTATTTGGTGTCATCTGCAAATGTATTCAAAGTTGCTAAATCACATGCGGATTGAGAAACTGCAGGACGATCTTGAGTCTGGGAAAATGGGCATCCTAATGCCAGATGTGTGCAGAGTAGTGCACACAGTGAAGAATAACCCGAACTATACTACACAAGGGTCTAGGAGTCGTCATGGACAAGATATTAATCTTCTGTTTAGTGTGCAGCAGAGACCAAAGCAATAATAGGAGTTTTTAGGAAAGGAATAAAGGAGAGAGCAATATCATAATGCTTCTGTATTGCTCCATGGTTCGACTGCACCTCAGTTTTGTGTGCAATTCTTGTCTCTGCATTTCAAAAGGATGTAGTGGAATTGGAAAAGGCACAGAAGGGTAGGGCTGACCAGTCCATTAGACTATCTACATGTTCAGTAATTTTGTTGTTTGATGGTTTCTACCATTTTCCTGGTACTGGCATCAGGCTCACTGGTCTAGTTTCCAGGATTACCTCTTTTTATTTAACTAAAATTAAAGTGGACTAACAGTGATGAGACTACTTTAATCACATTAGGACAGTCTTTTTTGCTATGCATGTATTAACAGTGACTTTCCCTAGATCTGTCTTAAGTCTGTTGATGCTTTCTCCATACTGGTCTGACCCAGTATGGCATATCTTATGTTCTTATAAACCATTATTAAGAAGGGACCCAGGATATCAATGCTTGAACCAGTACAAGCATTGTGGAACCTGTGTCCCTTGGGGAAACTGCTAGGTACGTATGACCTAGATTGGCCACTGTTGGAAACAGAATGCTGGGCTTGATGGACCTTGGTCTGACCCAGTATGGCATATCTTATGTTCTTATGTTCTTATAACATGCCCAAATCTTCATAAACCCAGCTGATCTCATTGTTGCCACATCCTTTAGGAACAAGTTCCAGAGCTTACCTTAGGCGGCTTGAAAATAATTTCCTCATCTGCTTTCAATATATTGTTAACCAGGCTAGCCTCAGAGTTGTTTCAAGGTGTTGCCCTGGGCAGATCTTAACCTTGACATGCACCATGGCTGTCAATCTATTGTTTAGCTTTGAATTTCCTGCTCTTTGCCACTGCCCTAGGCAATTGCCTAGTTTGCCTAATGGTTGGGCTGGCCCTGCTTGCAACTTCACCTAACTATTCTCGCCCCTTTGCTCTGGAATGCCATTCCCAAGTACCTACACTTGGAGACTCTTATCCAGATTAATGTCTGGACTTAAAACTTAACTTTTGTAGGAACTTGTCTACCAATGTAGATCAGGCTTTCTCCCCACTGTTGCTTGTAGCAGTAAGTATTTTACAGTCTAAGCTTTTCCTTGCATTTTGCTATTTGTGGCAGTTTAACAGTTCCCCCCCTCCCCCCCCCCCACTACACCTTGTTTTAAAGAAATATGCAGCATTTCAGTCCTCAAATGTCCCTCAGTTTCTGTTGGAAGTGTCTAATTTAAAAAAAAAAAACACCACCTTCCTTCATGGAAGCTATCCTGTGTTCCAGACTTCATAGTCTTAGAACAACCTCCTTAAAAATTTGCTTCACCGCTCGTGAAATCCATGGCATCGTTTATATCTGCTCTTCCTACTTTGCTACACACTGACTCTTCTTGCTGTTACCTGATGGAGTAGGTTCTGATCTGTCTCACCCCTTTTGCAGACCCTGCTGAAAGATCAATATTTCTAATGTCATCTTCCCTTCTAATTCTACCTTCTCATCTCTTGGAAACCATAGGGAATAATTACAATGCAGAAAGCACCACCCTAGAGGCTTCAGCAGTCTTACAGTACCAATGTTTCACAAGACCATCTTGTTTCTTCCCTTCTTTGGGAAATGATGATTAAATCAATGAATAGACTTGCAACTGAATACTTCTCAGCCTACACAAACTGTACTCGATGGGTGGATCTGGTCCATCCTTCAGTTTGCTTTTAACTTCTTGCCAATTGTGATCATTCCTTCACACCAGCTACACTATCATAGTTCAGTACGTAAACATCTGTAGTGAACTTCCCTGAAAACTTCAGCCTGCCATAATAATGCTTCCTCTTTGCAAACTTCAGCTAACTTAGTATGCTCTTTTCAGGTATTTCCTTATCGTTCCTCCAGTTCAGTCCTCTACCTCTGGGTTGTCAATCTCCTCCTGCAGCTTGTAGATTGGTATGTCAGAATGATGACATCACTGGATATAGCCTGCTGTACTCTCACCTCCATCCCAGTGTGACCAGTCTCCATGCAGCAGGAGGACTTGGCGAGCCTTGGGTAGAGGCTCGCTGGAGGAACTAATAAGGAGCTAGGTGGTCATTAGGATAGCTGTTTCCTTTATCTGGATTGAATTTGATCAATGGGGGGTCTGGCTCTTTAAAAAAAAAAAAAAAAAAAAAAGAATACAAACAGCATAAGGTGCTGGATATCTGTGCAGTCGGGCCTTCTTACTCCCTGCCCCTGATCTGTGGTGGGGTTTCAGGGGGAAGTCCATTTTTTTTAGAGGAGCCAGACCGGTGGTTGTTGGGCCCAGAAGTTCTCTCCCCCAGGACGGATCGGGGGAGAGCCCTTCTCATTGCCGTCAAGCTTGCAGCTTGCCGTGGCAGCGTCTCAGTCAGAGAGACTGCAGCACGATGTTTCAGCGGGATCGCAGCACCGGCGATCGTCCTTGCAGCTGTTGATCGGGCTACGGAACTGCACTGTGCACTGGTAGGAGGGGTACCGGGGCAAAGCTGTTCCATTTACCGGCTTCCCTTCCATAAATTCAGGTAAGGCTCCGCTGGGTTTCGCGCCTTTTTGAAGGTCTCGGGGAGCCACGTGGTGGCCATCTTGGAGCCGCGTGTACAGCCGCGAGCAGGCACACCGTGCTTGTTTCCCTGCAGGGGTTTATTTTCCTTTCCTTTCTTTATTTGTTTGATACTCATTTCGGGTTTTTACTTAGTTGCTTTGTTTTTCCTTTTCGCTTTTCGGGTTTTCTGTCAGCCGCTCCTCCGGGAGGAGGGGGGGAGCTGTAGCGAGTTGTTGGCCTTTCAGACAGGGGTAGAAGGCTTAATTCTAGCATTTTTCGAGGGTCCTGAAAAAAAAAATACAATAAAATAAAATAATAACCCAAGGGCCTCTTTGCATAGCACATGCCTGCCAGGGCGCAGTGTGTTTGCGGTAATAGGAGGGGCACGGTGGCGGAGACCGGAGTGTGCCGGCCTTGTGCTACCCTTTCATCCGTAGTGGAAATGCAGATGGAGCCTGAAGAGTCCCCAGAGCTGCAGGGGCTGCCCGCAGGGGAGGGGGTGGTTTCGCCGCGGCCTCAGGCTCTCGGTCCCAGGTGTGAGGAGATGGCGGGGCCTTACGGGGTTTCGCTGGAGACTCCGGAGTCCACTTTCAGTGAGTTCAGCCCTGAGTTTATCTTGCTCATGCATCAAGCCTTTTGTCTGCGATGCTTGGGCAGAGGGGCGGATACCGGAGCTCTGGCAGCTCCTTCTCGTCAGTTAGATGCAGTTGCTCCCTCGGCAGAGGCTCCGGCGCTGCCTAAGCGAGTCTGGAGGCAGGACTCGGCCTCGGCGGAGGCTGAGTGGCTGGTGGAACAGGATGCGGATTGGGATCCGGACCTCGGTGCGCAAGATCTGGAAGAAGGTGAGATACTAGAGCCAGAGGATCAGGCTAAGATAGTTCGGGTCTTCCGTAGAGAGGAGCTTCCAGCCTTGGTCTCCGAGACGTTGAAGATGTTGACTCTTCCGGCGCAGGTACCGGTAGAGGATGACCTAGAAGACCCTGTCATTCAGGCGGTCCGTCGGTAGGTGGTTTTTCCGGTACACCGAGTGGTCGACCAGATGATTCAGGAAGAGTGGGATAAGCCTGAAGCGGGTCTCCGAGGAGTGTGTACGCTCCATAGGCTGTATCCCCTGGCCGATAAGGATAAAGAAAGGTTCCGGCTGCCGCGGGTGGATGTGGTGGTGTCGGCGGTTACCAAGAAAACTACCATTCCAGTGGAGGGTAGTGCGGCTCTAAAGGATGCACAGGATCATAAGGTTGACGGTTTGCTGAAACAGACTTTTGAATCAGATTCTATTTCGCTTCAGGCTTCCATCTGTGGAGCTTGGGAAGCCAGGGCCTGTCTCCATTGGGTCCAGCGGTTACGTCTGCCTTCGCACCTGGAGAGCGAGGAGATCAAAGAGCTGGATCGGTTGGAATCCGGGGCGGCTTATTTAGCAGATGTACATTATGACCTAATCAGAGCGTTGGCCAATAGTACGGCATCGGTGGTGGCTGCGCGCTGGTCGGTGTGGTTACGGAATTGGGCGGCCGACGGCTCCTCTAAATCCCGTCTTGGTAAGCTTCCCTTTAAGGGGGGTTTGCTTTTTGGTGACGATTTGGATAAGTTGGTGAAGGACCTGGGTGAATCTAAGGTGGGTAGGCTCCCGGAAGATAAGCCGAAACCTGGAAAGGCCAGTTTGGGTTCCCGAGGTCAGTTTCGGGATTTCCGCCGGTTTCGTTCAGCGCGATTCGGGGGCTTCCAGAGGGGTCGGTTTCCAGCTAGAGCCCAGGGGTTTCGGGGGTTTTGAGGGCCATCCAGAGGGTTCTCCTCCAACCCGGCGTCAGCGTCTCATGAGCCGCAATGAGGCGAGGCGGGTCCCGGCGGAGGGGCCTCCCATAGGTGGACGACTTCGAGAGTTTCTTTCCGCTTGGACCCACATCACCTCGGACCAGTGGGTGTTGGAGATAATTCAACACGGCTATGCTCTGGAATTGGCTCGCCCGGTGAGGGATTCCTTTATGTCTCCTTGCAGAGGGCCTCAGAAGGTGGCAGCTGTTCGACTGACTTTGGAGAACCTGCTTCGCTTGGGGGCTGTGGTGCAGGTTCCCGAGGAAGAATGCGACTTGGGTCGATACTCGATCTATTTCGTGGTCCCAAAGAAGGGCGGGACGTTCAGGCCCATATTAGACTTAAAGGCCGTCAATCGTTGTTTACGCGTGCCGCATTTCCGAATGGAGACGTTGCGCTCAGTGATCTTGGCGGTCCATCGCGGGGAGTTCTTAACGTCTCTGGATCTTTCAGAGGCCTATTTGCACATTCCCATCCGGGAAGCTCATCAAAGATTTCTGAGATTCGCTCTTCCTTGGGGACATCACCAGTTCCAGGCGTTGCCATTCGGTCTGGCAACGGCGCCACGCACCTTTACCAAAATCATGGTGGTGGTGGTGGTGGCGGCGGCCTTGCGCAAAGAAGGGATTCTGGTTCATCCTTATCTGGACGATTGGTTGATTCGTGCCAAGTCAGAGGAGGAGAGTTTGCGAGTGACGGACAGGGTGGTAAAGTTTTTGCAGAGTCTTGGTTGGGTGGTGAACCAGCTGAAGAGTCATTTGATGCCCACTGTAATGGGGAAAAGATATCCTGTGATAGGAAAGCAGAGGAACCTATGAGTAATAGGGCTGTTTCTAGCAGGAAGGAAGATATCAGGACACCCAGTTGCCAAGAGCAACATAAACATTCCCAGCCACGAGGGAAGGAACCCTGCACAGCTGATAGGCATTCCCCAGCTCTTAGCTCTAATAGCTTTCACCTGGGAGGGGGAAGGGCTGGAGTAGAGCCTCAGCAAACGTATAAGGGACGTTCATTAGAGAATAGTGGTAGCTGTAGGACGAGCAATGGTAGGAGCAGCAATAGCAGGAGCTGGAGAAGGAGTTCTGACTTTGGCTTTGGTAGCTCCGGTAACTCCAGAGAAAGCAGAGTGGAAGATTCAGTGAAACCAGTAACTGGAAGCAGGAGAGACGTGCTGAATGAGAACCAGCTGGATACTGAGTGCAAGCTGAGGTTTGAATCTGGGAAGCAACGTCTGCTTTGGGCTGGTAGGAAAACTGATGTGAATGACTTTGATTCTGAATGTGAAAGAGAAAGGCAGATAACAGCTGATAGTCTTAATTGGAGGAGAAAGGCTCAAAAACCTTTTAACCAAGCCTCCAAACATATATCTTATCGTGAAGGCATTTATAAGGAGAAAGTACCAGTCAGAATAACTGGAAAGCAATTACAGGCTTCAGGAAGGAAAGAATATACGGTGCAAGACATCTGTATGTTGGAAGAGGGTGACAAACAGCCTAAGCATAGAGAAAAGCCTCTGAGGTTTAAACCCCGACTGAATGAAGCTATGCATAGCTTTTCTCCTGCCTCAAACCAAGAAGGTGGCCTAATTAACCAAGGTAAAGCTGCTTACAAGTCTTTTCCACCTAGAAGTTATAAAGGACGTAAGTCTTATTGGAATTGTATGCCAAGATATGGTGACTCTGACCCTTACCTGCTGGAGGAAATAGTAGGGAGGTCAAGGGAGCTGGCAGAGGAGAATAGTCTACCAACTCACTATAGGCAACAACCTTATGCAGATGATAGTCAGATTGAATCAATGATAATTGATCCGCCAGAGCCTGAATTATCTGACTACCAGATGGACTGTACATTGGCTGTGATGAATGATAGGATTTCATTGTGCTGAAGATATACCATTGTGGAAGTGAATTAACTGCTTGTTTAAAAGCACAAGAGTTTACTTTATCCTTTTTGCCAGAGTATATGGCTTTGGTTCTTTTGTTACCTGTGTTATAATCCAAACCCCGGGAGGGGAAATAAAACCTTGATTTGACCTTACCACTCGGGTCTCAACTATCTTATTGCAAAGGAGCCCAACTACAATCCTTTCAATAAAAGGTCCCCCTGTAGCCCAACCAGTATACCACGCTGCTGGCCGAACAGGGTGTGACACCACCCAGGATCTCGAGTACCTTGGGGTTCGGTTTGACACAAGGGCTGGACAAATTTTCCTGCCGCTCAAACGGGCGCAGGCCTTGCGGTTGTTGGTGCGGCAGTTCCGATCGGTGCCAGCTCCATCGGCTTGGGATTATCTCCGGGTGCTGGGCACGATGGCAGCCACGTTGGAAGCGGTACCTTGGGCCAAGGTGCATATGCGACCCCTGCAGAGAGCACTGCTACGCCGGTGGTCACATCAGTCCGATTCTTTGAGCAAGCGTCTTCCTTGTCCGTTCCAAGTCAGGCAGTCTCTTCGTTGGTGGCTGCTCCAGACGTCTCTAGCAGCCGGGATGCCCCTGGAGCAGCCAGATTGGATTACGTTATTGACGGATGCAAGTCTGATGGGCTGGGGAGCCCACTGCGAATCACACTTTGCGCAGGGACTTTGGTCGCTTCAGGAATCCGCATGGTCGATAAATCGGCTGGAGCTTCGTGCGGTTTTCTGAGCTCTCCAGGCTTTCGAGGAGGTGGTGCGGGGTCGTCCCGTGCGGGTTCTCTCCGACAATTCGGCGACAGTTGCATACATAAATCATCAAGGCGGCACGGGGAGTGCCGCCATGGAGGAAGAGGCGGACGCGTTGTTCGCTTGGGTGGAAGGTCGCTTGAGTGCGATCTCGGCAGCGCACATTGCGGGAAAGGACAATGTCACAGCGGACTTTCTCAGCCGAGTGCAGGTAGATGCCGGAGAATGGGAGTTACATCCCGATGTATTCCAGCAAGTGATCGAGCATTGGGGGACTCCAATAATGGATCTGATGGCAACTTTCTGCTCGGCAAAGGTCAGCAGATTCTTCAGCAGAAGACGAGAAAGGATGTCGGAAGGTATAGACGCGTTGCTACATCGCTGGCCAGTCGGCAGGCTCCTCTATGTCTTTCCTCCGTGGGCCTTGATAGGCCGGGTGGTTCAAAAAATCGGAGCTCACCCGGGGAGGGTACTGTTGGTAGCGCCCGATTGGCCACGACAGCCCTGGTATGCCGACCTGGTATGTCTGCTGGACGGTCCACCTTGGCGGTTCCCGGAGCGGGAGGATCTGTTGTTTCAGGGGCCTCTTCTCATGCCTCAAGTGGATCGATTCTCGCTTACGGTATGGCCCTTGAGAGGGATAAACTGAGGAAGAAAGGATACTCGTCGGCAGTCGTGTCGACCTTGCTTAAAGCGCGAAAACAATCTACGTCCTTGGCATACGTGAGTATCTAGTGGATTTTCGAGGATTGGTGTACGCAACATCGAGCTCGGGTGGCCGTGGCTGCTGATCCTTTGATTTTGGAGTTTCTGCAGGACGGCTTTCTTAAAGGTCTTGCAGCTAGTTCCTTGCGAGTGCAATTGGCGGCGCTTTCCTGTTATCGCGGCAAGGTACACGGAGTGTCGCTAGGGACCCATCCAGATGTGGGTCGTTTTCTGAAGGCGGTTTCTAGGTTGAGGCCTGCTCGGAGAGCTTGTGTTCCGCCGTGGGATCTTAACCTCGTGTTGGTAGCCCTGTCCAGATCTCCATTCGAGCCGTTGCGTCAGGCCTCTGTTGAAGGATTTGACGTTGAAGGCAGTGTTTCTCGTGGCAATTTGCTCGGCAAGGCACATTTTGGAGTTGCAAGCGTTGTCGTGTCGAGAGCCGTTCTTGTCTTTTTCAAAAGAAAATGTGGTGTTACGTACGATTCCATCCTTTTTGCCTAAGGTGGTTTCTCCCTTTCATGTGAACCAGGTGGTTTCTTTGCCCGTGCTGGGGGATTTGGAGGGCGGTGCTTCGGATCGCAGCCTTCGTTGTCTAGATGTTAAGAGGGTCTTGCGCCAATATCTGCGAGTGACACAGCCTTTCCGTAAGTCGGATCGGTTGTTTGTGGTGTTCGGTGGTGCGCGTAAAGGAGAGGCGGCAGCTAAGACTTCCATTGCGCGTTGGATTTGAGAAGCTATTGCGTCTGCTTACTTGTTGCAAGGTCGAGCGGTACCGGTGGGGTTGCGGGTGCATTCCACCAGAGCGCAGGCGTGTTCTTGGGTGGAACACAGTTTGGTTCCGCCGGGAGACATTTGGGCGTCGCTGCATACGTTCAGTAAACATTACCAGCTGGATGTTGCGTCGGCCGCAGATGCCCGATTCGGGTCGGCGGTGCTGTCAGCTGGCTGGAAGGGTCCCTCCCAATGATTACTGCTCTGGTACATCCCAGAAGTAGAGGACTGAACTGGAGGAACGATAAGGAAATGATAATTACACTTACCTGGTAATTATAGTTCCTTGAGTGATGACAGTTCAGTCCTCCTTTCCGCCCAAGTATTCAGGAGGGATCCGGGGTGGCTAGCGAAGAAGAAGCGAAGAAGGAGAAGTCGGTTACAGGTAGGCCTACGTGCCTTTCATTTAGCAGTCTTTGCCCTTTCTCTCTTTCTGATGGGGCAGGCGGTAAGAATGCCTTCCTGCGGGGGTTCTGTGTATTATATAGTATTATGTATATAGTTCTTGTTTGCTACTTATTTGTTGCTCCTTTGAGTCTGCTTTGTTAATAGTTCACACTGGGATGGAGGTGAGAGTACAGCAGGCTATATCCAGTGATTTCATCATTCTGACATACCAGTCTCCAAGCTGCAGGAGGAGATTGACAACCCAGAGGTAGAGGACTGAACTGTCGTCACTCAAGGAACTACAATTACCAGGTAAGTGTAATTATCATTTTCCTGTGCCCGTTCAGTATCTAGCTTGTTTGTTTGTTTTGTTAGTGTGGGTCCTATGGTCTCTGTCCTTTACCTAGCTCCTGCCCTCTAAAGTGCTGTCTCCCTTCTCAACATTTTATTGCCTCCGTTCTCTGATTAGTGCTATCTGACTGAACATTTAGGAGCGCTTCCTTTCTCTCCTTCTCCCCTATTCCTTTCTCTCCTTCTCCCTTATTCCTTTCTCTCCTTCTCCCTTATTCTTTACAAGGCCTGTCTTGTAGGTATTTGAAAGTCTTTTTTTTTTTTTTTTTTACCTTGCCCGACTTCTTACTAGGACACGTCTGTGGAATCTGCCTGCTTTCACTTACTAGCATTCAGCACTTGCCCTGCCCCTCCCCCTGCTGGGGCTTTGTTCAGAAGCTTTCCTCTGAGTGCATGGGCTGCTGATCCTCCAGTTGCTAGTGGTTCCTGCTTAGGTGAACACCCTCATTGCAAGCTTCAGCCAACTTTGTATGTGCTTTTCAGGTATTTTCCTGTGCCTGTTCAGTATCTAGCTTGTTTTATTCTGTATATATTTGTTTTGTCAGTATGTTCTATCTTCTATCTGTCCTTTACCCAGCTCCTGCTCTATGCAGTGCTGTCTCCCTTCTAAACACTTTATTACTCACCCATCCCTGGTCTCATAGCCTTTCTCTGCTCAACACAATTACTCAGGTGCACCCAACCCACCCCACCCCACCACCAGTATTTCTGTGATTTGCATTCTCTCCTCTTCCTCCTCTTCTATGGCTCCACATCACCTTTTGTTCTTGCTGATAACTCTCCCTAATCTTTATTGCTCTTTCCCTCAGCTCCATGGCCCTGCTTCTCATTATCCACCCCTTACTGTCGCCATCTTCCCTACCATTTTGTCTTCTACCTTTTCTGCCCTTGAGCTTCACCTTTCTTCCTCTCATTCAGCCATTCATTCCCTCTCACTGAGGGAACTTCACCCTCGCTTCTGGCATGCTGCCTCCTCTTCCCCCCCCCCCCTTTCTCTCCTACTCATCTCATCTAGAGATGCTGACCTCAACCCTGGCCATCCTGGACCTTTTTTCACACTCCCAGGGCCAGGTCCATGTGTAAACTTTCTAATCATGCTCATATCCCCCTCCTGTCTCCCTCTTTCATGTGCATTGTGGAATGCACATGGTTTCTAATAAACTTGCCTTCATTTGTGACTTCATCTCCAATATTCTACATTTCCTGGCTCTTACTGAAACTTGGCTTCTCCCTGAAGATTCAGCTTCAGTTGCTGCCCTCTGTTACAGAGGCTACCTATATTCCCATACGCCTTGGCCCATTGGCAGTGTTGGGTTCCTGCTCTCTCATTCCTGCCAATTCCAGCCCCTCCTGCCTTCATCTAATTCTTTGCTTCCTTTGAAGTCTGTCATCCACCTATTTTCTCCACTACCTCTCCAGATAGCTGGCATTTGACACCCCCCTCTCTCAGGCGGTGAGCACTAAGGCTTGACCTTGTTGCTGTCCTTGTTGGGGGCTCCAAATCCCATCTGTGTGGGATGCAATTCAGGGTAGACCACTGGCAACTGTTGGCATGGTGTGGGGATTTCCTGCTGTTTTCAGCATGTGCTAGTAGTGTTTTCTTCTATTGTGTGCCTGGAGGTCACACGGTCTGTACGCATGTTCTGCCCAAGCGGTTTCAACTCTTTCCTACCCTAGTGACTGTAGCGCATGTTGCAGTAAAAGCACAGTTAATGCACACCTTCAGGGCACCATGGCCTTAGTGCATGCTGTTGTGCCTTAACTCTTATGTCTTCCTCCAGGAATCGTTTGGTCTGTGGCAAGCATAGTGCCTTATCTCCAGCTTCTGTACACTTTTCTAGCATGGCAGCTCTGGAGTTGTCCCTGGAGGGATTGCTTCCCCTCTATGCCAGGGGATGTGGTTAGTCTGGCTTTGCCTGCTTAAGGGCAGGAGGTGATGGATGGCACTGTGGGGAAGGATAACCAGCCAGATGGAGGTTCTAGCGACCATGATGTGCTCCCCGATCTCTAGGGCAGGGGTCTCGAAACTGTCCTGGAGGACTGCAATCCTGCCAAATTTCTGGGATATCCCTAATGAATATCCATGAGTTATATTTGCATGCATTGCCCCCATCGTATCTGAATTGATTTCATGCATATTCATTAGTGATATCCTGAATACCTGACTGATTTGTATGCCTCCAGGGCTGGATTTGGAGACTGTTCCCTGGTGTAGGGGGGCTCATTTCTGTGAGGAGACCTTCCAGAGTCTGGATTGTCCTCCCTGGCATTCTTTTCCTTTTTATAACAGGCCCAGTCATTCTGACATGGAAATTCAGACAATGCAGCCTTTGGGTTCCCCTGAGCACAGTCTCATGAGGGACAGGCTGTCAGTGGAGGCCATGTTCAATTGGCTATGGCTAAGAGTTTCTGGCAAAGGATGCCCCCTGGAGATGGGGATTAGCTGGCATCTGTCTGAGATTTAGGCTCTGGTTTGGATTCAGATGTCTGATGTGAATGAAGTACTCTCAACTTCAAAAGGATTGTGAGGAGGCCAATGTTATCTGCCTGTTCTGGAAGGAGGAACTGAAGATGTTGATTCCGAGGGTTTTATCCACATTGGGCTTGGCGGATGCTCCCAGGCATGGAGCAGGAACGGAAGATGCATCCACTTCTGCAAGAAGTGTGGAAATCCACTACTGTCTTCTCGTTCCCGGAGGTGTCCAAGGGCCTTTTCCAATCAGAGTGGGATTTAACTTTAATTTGATATACTGCCCAGACTGAAAGGCATGAGAACGGTTTACAAATATTACAAGTAGGTATTGGATGTATTTTGTCATTCCCAAAGGCTCACAATCTACATGCATACTTGATTATCCCGACTCCCGCTTAAGGGGCTAAGGGTTGTATAGGACAATGCACACTCTCACGGAGAAGGAGTGCATTGTGAAGTTTGATATTTGCAAGGTGGACACTCAGGTCATGATGGTTACCAGTAGGACCACAATTCCTGTGGAAGGCAGATTGGCCTTAACAGATACTCTGGACTGAAAGGTGGATTCACGTTGAAGAACCAGTTCACTGCGGCGGCTGCTATTCAGTTGCAGTATAAGCAGGCCTAATGTCTTGAGCCCTGCTCCAGTGGATTCAGTCTCTTCCAACAGATGATTCTACTGCTCTTTTGGAGTCTGCTATGGCCTTCCTTTCTGATGCCATGTATGTATGGCCAGGCAGGGCCGTACCGAGTGTAAATCATGCCCTGCAACTTGCACATCAGGTGCGCCCCCCCTCCCCCCCCCCCCGTGGCAGGAGAGAATAGGCATGCCCGATGAGCAAGTTGCCAGCATGTTAAGCAGATCTGTCCCTCCCTGCAAGAGCAGGACAGATCTGCTTAGCATGCCGGCAAGAAGGCTTAAGGGGTGCATTTTAGCTGTCTTCCGTTGCCTGCCGCCACTGAAAGAAGAAAAAGTGGCAGTGGCAGGCAACGGCAGACAGTTGAAATGCGCCCCTTAAGCCTTTGCACCCTGTGCGGCCGCACCGCTCGCACAGGGCTAGGTACGTGCCTGTGGCCAGGTATGTCTAGTGGCCAGGAATTGTGCCCTGTTGACAGTGACATTGTATAGTCTTGGCTCTGACACAGGGCAGCGTACTTATCTTCCAAAGCCCAGTTGCTCATCTTGCCTCAGAGGGATGTTTCTCTTGCTCCAATGTGGAGAAGCTAGTGAAGGACTTGGGTGAGATGACATCTTACCACCTTGTGGTCATGCTGGTCAGACTCCAAGGGGTCTAGGCAGTTCTGTCGCTGCCATTTTGTAAACCTGCAGTTGTGGCCAATGTTTTTGGCACCCTTGCAGTTCAACCCTATATTATAATAGAGGATATTATAATACCTCTGTATCGTTCTATGGTGTATCCGCACCTTGAATATTGTGTGCAATTCTGGTCACCGTATCTTAAAAAGGTACAGAGAAGAGCCTCCAAAATGGTAAAGAAGATGGAAGGATACCCCTATGAGGAGAGGCTAAAAAGGTTAGGGCTCTTCAACCTGGAAAAGAGTCGACTGAGGGGAGATATGAAATAGGTCTATAGATTAATGAATGGAGTGGAATGGGTAAATGTATATTGTTTATACCATCAAAATATAGAAAGTCTAGGGGACATGCAATGAAGCTACAGTGTAACCTGTTTAAGACTAAGAGAAAATATATTTTTTCATGCAATGTGTAATCAAACTCTGGAATTCGTTACCGGAGGATGTAATGAAAGCTGGTAGTGTAGCTGGGTTTAAAAAAGGTTTGGACAAGTTCCTGGAGGAAAAGTCCATAAACCATTAAAGGGACGTGGGAAATCCACTGCTCTCCCCAGTACAAGCATTGTGGAACCTGTGTCTTGGGGAAACTGCTAGGTACTTGTGACCTAGACTGGCCACTGTTGAAACAGGATACTGGACTTGATGGACCTTGGTCTGACCCAGTATGGCATTTATGTTACTAAAAAAGTGGCCAGTGAAATGACTTTGGACTACATATCCACACACTTGTAATCAAACTCTGGAATTTGTTACCAGAGGATGTAGTTAAGGCTGATAGTGTAGCTGGGTTTAAAAAAGGTTTGGACAGGTCCATAAACCATTATTAAGAAGGGACCCAGGATATCAATGCTTGGCCCAGTACAAGCATTGCAGAACCTGTGTCTTTTGGGGAAACTGCTAGGTACGTATGACCTAGATTGGCCACTGTTGGAAACAGGATACTGGGCTTGATGGACCTTGGTCTGACCCAGTATGGCATATCTTATGTTCTTATGTTCACTTGTGACACATAAACATATAAAACAAGATCAATTAAAAAAAGGAAATAGTAGGGAATAACATAAAAACTGGGACATTCCCAGGACATTATTGGCACCCTGATAAACATTTCAAATCCGTTTGAACAGAAGAACCACATTCTCATTCCAGTAAAATTTAGGCATACCTGTGATCAATTCAGTACTCACATGGCTTGAGTCAATCAGTGATGGCTCTAATGTTTAAAATGGTCACATTCACTCTGTGTGCCATTTTCACAATGATGAAAAGAGCTGCCTGAGATTGTCAGAAAAGCAGTTATCATCAAACTTCAAAAGGGGTACAAGGCCATCTCTAAAGACCTTGGGATTCTTGTGTCTACAGCTTGCAATGTTCGTTTTCTGCCTATGGAACTGTTAAACTGCCAGGACATGGTGGGAAGAGGAAATTAATCCAAGAGGTCTTTGAAAGTTATTACAAACTGTTGGAAACACATCATGCACAACATCCAATGAGCTTAAGGTTGACCTGGAGCAACCCGCACCATACACCACACACCAAACAAAGAAGGACTTCATGGGCAAAGGCAAGGAGGACCCCACTGCTCAAAGACAGACATAAAAAGGCACACCTGATCTTTGCCAAAAACCACAATCCTTCTGGGAAAACGTTCTGTGGACAGATGAAACCAAACTTGAACTTTTTGGCAATGCACACCAGCAATACATTTACAGGCGAAGAAATGAAACCTGAAAGGAAAAAAAATCCTTCCTACAGTTAAATATGGTAGAGATTCCATAATGTTGTCAAACTGTTTTGCTGCCTCAGGAACTGGAAGCCTGGAATGCATTAAAGGAATCATGGAGTCTGAGGACTACCATGGTATTTTGGAGCAAAATGTGCTGCCTAATGTCAGAAAGCTAGGTCTGGGCTGAAGGTCATGGGTCCTCCAGCAGGACATTGACCCAAAACATACATACAAACATACAAAAGAATGGTTAAAAAGGAACAAATTGACTGTTTTAAATTGGTGAGCAATGAGTCCTGATTTCAATCCAATTGCAAACCTTTGGAAAGAGCTGAAATTTGCCATTGGTCCAAGGAATCCTGGAAACATTCTTGAGCTGAAACGAATTGCAGTTGAAGAATGGGAGAAACTACCAGACAGATGTAAAACTTATAGAAAGCTACAAGATATGTTTGAAGGCTGTCGTCATTGTCAAGAGTTGTGCAACTAAATATTAGTGAAGGGTGGTGCCATTAATCCTGTCCAGTTCCAATTTAGGTGTTTATTTGTCTTAGAAATTACTGAGTTTCTCAGACATCTTTTTGTTGTATGCCTTTAAAATACTATTAAAATATCATGACATACAGTTGGAGTATTTCCAGTTATTTCTCAAGATATTGTACACAACATACCTAAAATGCAAGGGTGCCAATAATATTGACCACAACTGTAGATGTGGTGGTGGTATTGCTGGTGTCGATTCATGGTAACCCTCTGGATAATTGTCCTAAACTGTTTGGTCTTCAATCAGGGATCTCATTGTTGATAGTGGCATCCATAGCTGCTTTTATTGTATTGATACATCTCACTGCTGACCTTCCTCTTTTACGTTAACCTTCAACCTTACCAAGCATGATGCCTTTCTCTCTTCGTATGATGTGTTCAAAGTATGAAAGTCAGTCTTATCATCGGAGCTTCTAAAGAAAGCTTAGGTTTGATCTCCTTTAGTACTGGCTTGTTTGTTCTTTGGACAGTCCATGGTATACACAGTATTCTTTGCCAGCACCATAATTCAAAGGCATCAATTTTCTCCCTGTCTATCTTTGACTGTCCTACTTTCGTAGCCATATGACGTTATTGAAAATAGCATGACTTCGACAAGTCAAATCTTTGTACAGAGAAAGAGCGACATCATTGCTCTTGAGAATCTTGTCTTGGTCCTTCATAGCCATTCTGCCAAGAGTAATGTTCCATTGGATTTCTTGACTGTTTGTCGTTTATTGATTATTGATCCAAGCAGGTTAAAGTTGTCTACTATTTGATTTTCTTCTCCATCACCGATGAACTTGTTGATTTTTGCCCATTGTCAGGATCTTTTTCTTCGCTATGTTAAGATGCAAGTCCATTTTAATTCTGTTCCTTGATCTTGAGAAATGAATGTTTCAGATAATCTTCATGTTCAGCCAGTATTGTGGTATCAGCATAGCAAAGGTTGAGTTGTCCACCAATATTCATACCTCAGTTGTCTTCATACAGTCCTGCTTCTCTGATTAATTCTGCATATAAATTAAACAGATAGGGGGAAAGTATGAAGCCTTGTCATACACCTTTGCTGATTTTAAACCATTCTGTTTCTCCATGTTCTTTTGGAACTGTTGCTTCTTGATCAAAGTAAAGGTTGTGCAAGAGAACTATTGGATTAAAAGATAGAAAGCAGTGAGTAGGGCTAAATGGGCAATTTTCTCAATGGAGAAAGGTGAATAGTAGAGTACCTCAGGGATCTGTCCTGGGTCCGCTTCTTTTCAACATATTCATTTTGAGGGGCATTTTGTGCTGGCCACCGCCTCCCTGTATGGCCTTTCAGAATCGGGCTGTACAGAGGTAGATCAGATTCTGATAGTGCAGGGCTAGATGTGCCTGTGGGATCAGAATCGGATCTATGGCCTGGACATGCAGGCTGTGCCACAATTCCGATCGGCCGCACGTTCAGCCCACATACCCAGCTAACTCAGTCAAGCTCCTGAATGAAGTCGCTGTGCCATGGTGTCCTGTTGCCATAGCACCACAGCTCCATTCAGGTGTCGCAATTCCCTGGCTGCAGAAACAAAACCTTTCCCCGTAGCCCAACCTCCAATCTTGTCTCCTATGGCCAGGGTCAGGCTGCAGTGATCCCTCTGCACCCCCTCACCTCTTGACGCTGCCCAGAGCTATGGTCCCTCGACATCCAGGGGGACTTATTCCACCATCTCCGTGGCCAACCCCAGATGTACAGGGCTGACCTCAGAATCAGTACTGTACATTCAGGGTCACTTTGCTCACCGTCTACCCTCGTTCTGCCTCTGTCCCGCCCCCTCCCTACCACTCCTTCCCTCCCACAAACTGAGCTCCTCATACAAATCACCTGTTCATATAGGGAGCTCTGTCCGTGGCAGGCTGCCCAGTCATTTAGCAGGTCTGGATTTCCGGATTGGATGTCCAGACCTGCTAATCACAGCTCAGAATGACCCCAATAGTAAATGACCTGGAAATGGGAATAAAGAGTGAGGTGATCAAAATTGCAGATGACACAAAATTATTCAAAGTTGTTAAAACACAAGAGTATTGTGAAAAGTTGCAAGAGGACCTTGATAAAATGCAAGACTGGGCATCCAAATGGCAGATTAAATTTAATGTGGTGAAGTGCAAAGTTATACACCTAGGAAAGAAAAATCCAAACTATGGTTCACGATGCAAGGTTTCACATTTGGAACCACCACCCAGGAAAAGGATTTAGGTGTCATCATAGATAATATATTGAAACCCTTTGCCCAGTGTGCCATGATGGCTAAGAAAGCAAACAATGCTAGGAATCATAAGGAAAGGAATGGAGAATAATCAAAGGATATTATAATGCCTCTATATTCCACGGTGCGACCGCACTTTGAATATTGTGTGCAATTCTGGTTGCCATATCTTAAGAAGGATATAGCAGAATTAGAAAAGGTTCAGGGAAGCGCCACCAAAATGGTAAATGGGATGGAAGGATACCCCTATGGAAAGGCTTAAAAAGTTTATTGCTTTTCAACTTGGAAAAGAGATGGCTGAGGTGAGATGTGATACTGAGCTCAGGATACTGAGCTTGATCGACGTTAGTCTGACCCAGTATGGCATTTCATAGTAACATAGTAAATGACGGCAGATAAAGACCAGTATGGTCCATCTAGTCTGCCCAGTAAGATGGCAAGAGTAGGTGCACCTGCTGCTCTGTGCAGGCCACCCCTCCCCATGTCTTTGTTTAGGGGTGAACCCGCTGCTCCGTGTAGGACACCCCTATTTGTTGAGAATTTAGATGGTTCCGTTTATTTTGATTTTATCCTGTTGCTGTAAAGGGATCCACTGTGTCTTTCCCATGCCATTTTGAATTCCATCACTGTGTTTGCCCCCACCACTACTATCAGGAGGGCATTCCAAGCATCCACCATCCTTTCAGTGAAAAAATATTTCCTGACATTGCCTTTCAATTTACCACCTTGCAGCTTCATGTTATGCCCTCTAGTTTTACAGCTTCCCCGTCTTTGGAAGAGGTTTGTTTGTTCATTATATCTCTTTAAGTATTTAAAGGTCTGAATCATATCTCCCCTATCCCTCCTCTCCTCCAAAGTGTACATATTTAGGTCTTCAAGTCTCTTCTCATAAGGCTTCTGATGCAGGCTCCAAATCATTTTGGTCGCCAATGTAATCTTCTGGTATCTACTCTCCGTTTGGTCCTGGGTTCATTTCACAGAGACAGTATGGTAAGTAGCACAATAAGACAACCAAAACTGGTGTGGCTTGGAAAAAGGGTTTTATATAGAAATAGGCTTATTACATAGGTACAGAACAGAGTTATAAGGTTGTTACAGAGCTGCGTCTGTGTGTATGTGCATGTGTGTTTGTGTGAGAGAGAGTGGGGGGGCAAGAAGTGTGTGTCAGAGCCTTATAGTAAGAAGTGTCCCATGAATGGGGAGAGAGAGAGAACAAAAGGGGGGGGTAAGGAGAAGTGGGTGTAAGGAGTGTCCGATTGTAACGAGTCTGCTCCTTGTTGGTCACTCCAGGCCAGGGAAGTCCCGACCCCTCATCTGCGGTGTGCTGCTTCAGCTGGCTGGAATCAAGGGGAATAAAACTCACAACCGACACAGAAGGAAAGGTGTGCAAGTTTATTCCAACGTTAGAAGTGCAGTCTAACTTTTATACAGTAGCAAAAACATATATACGTCATAAACCCATCCCAGCAGCATAGCCCTGCACCTGATATTGCTAATTAGCAATCGTACAAACTGGTACCTATCTCTGTGAAGATCACTGAATCTTGTCTTAGCACAACACATTCCTTTCTATCTAGGTATTCACAGATGGGCCTCATGGTCCCTTTGTATAACAAGAAACTGATTTCCCCTTACACCGATGAAATAAGAAGAGAGGAGAGAGAAGGGCGGGGTGTCTGATGATTAGGAAGAGAGGAGAGAGAAGGGGGGGGGGTGTAAGGAGTAGTGTGTGTCAGAGCCTCATAGCAAGAAGTATCCGATGAATAGGAAGAGAGAGATATTTTGTGTTTCTCTGTATTTATAGTGAAATTCTTCAGCACCTCCCCTCTGTCATAATTTGGTTTGTTTGAGATCTGCTATCACTTGATTAGCAAGGAGGGGATGTTTCATTAAGTCTGGAGACAGACATCACCAGGGGGGTCAGAGCTAATCTCATCCTGTGAACTACGCTCATTAAGTTTGGAGACTGACATCACCAGAATAACAAAGCTGCTTGCAATCCAAGGTCTGGGAAAAGCCATGACACCTATGCTAGGCATAATGTCATGCTGATGTATGCTGACATCTCCCACACCTTTGTTATTTTTATTTATTATTTGTGCCGGGAAAGGGTGGAAGCAAACCTGTGGTAACTGTCCCAGCTGCAATTACATGATAGGCAGCTTGTCTAATACTTCCTGTATTAAATACCTTGCTATGTCCTGCAGGTCCCCTGTCCTGCACAGTACTGTCTCTAGTGTTCTAGAGATAAGTAAGTCCCATTATGAGTCCAAACCTCGTGTCTTAGGTAGGGCAGCCACTACTGGGTGGAGAACCCAATATGCCACCTCAGTGCCCGTCTTAGAGAGAGTGAACAGTGCATAAGGGATGTAGGAATTTCTGAGGAGGTTAAAGCTGAAAGGTACCAGGATGCTATGAGTGAGGGCAGGAAGCAATACTAGACTGCAGCTGACTCTGGTATTCAGTGTAGTAGGAAATGCCAAATTAGCAGGAAATGCCAAATGAGCCTGAATGTAGAGGTAGATGCTGGAGAAATTCAGTGTAACTACCTTAAAATGTTAATGGTATTTTTGTAGGACATGCCCTGCAAGGAGATGTACATTTGTTTCATTTTACAACACAGGAAAATTATGATAATGCATAGCAATATTTGTACAGCAGTTAAAATAATAATAGGGTGAATAAAAACATTAAAGACATGATCAGCAGTAGGTGAATAACCAAATAACAATTCCCACACAGACACATGAGCATCTTGTAGCAAGTGGGTCCATTCTCATAAGTGATGGTGTGATTCACTTCAGTGGATGTTGTTTTAAGGTGATCAATATAGGCATGGAGTTCTGTAAAGTTGAGCAGTTTATGTAGTGCAGAGGTACTCAAATCCAGTCCTGGAGGGCTGCAAACCAGTCGGGTTTTCGGGATATCCCTAATGAATATGCATGAGAGAGATTCAAATACAATGGAGGCAGTGCATGCAAATATATCTCATGCATATTCATTAGGGACATCCCAAAAACCTGACTGGTTTGCGGCCCTCCGGGACTGGATTTGAGTACCTCTGATGTAGTGTCTCTTCTCCCATGCCAAGTGGTAATGGATGCACAGCATATGAGATAAAGTCTGGAATGTCCATAGAGTCATTGGTAACCAGCGGTGTGGAATAAGTTGTCCCGTTAATGGTGATGGAGACCAGTGGTGTATGACTGCACCAGGTATTGTTTAGTAAATAGTTTGAACTGTACAACAAAGTGTTCTTAGGAAGGCGGATGTCGTGCATTCTGGGAGCAACTGAAAAAGAAACATTCTTTGTCCTGACAGGAAGTATTGTACAAAATCAAGGCTGGAGGACCTAAAAAGTAATGTTCTGAAGGTGCCCTCAATTCTTGTGTCCTTTCTAGAGAAGTGGAAACTCGTGGCACCTACTGTACTTGAGTGATGTTTAATGAATAGAACACTGGCATGTCCTGTATGGAAAAGAAACTCAGGATGACCAGATCCTTTCCTTCCGGGAAAGGTGGGGGTATTTCTTGATAGCGATATACCCCACCTGTGGAGTTAGCCCAGCCAATCTTGCATATTCAGATGATAGTTCCTGTAATGAGACTTGGGTAGAAGAGAGCAGATACAAGAACAACAGGAAACCGAGACATAATAAAAGCTAACTTGTTTCACTCTACTAGGGAGTAAACTAGTGCTCCCCACTTATACTATGCAACAACAGAAATAATGTTTACTACTTATTTACATAACTATTAGATACATGTCCAGTATCTAGGACACATCAACTATACAGCAGAAGTAAATAGTTCCCATCCTCAAGCAACTTTTGTTCAGAAAGCAGCTGTCCGTGCTGTCTTCAGAAAGCAGCTGTCCGTGCTGTCTTCAGGTGGTATCTGAAAGCAAAGACTGATAAAACACATATTACCCATATGGTTTCAACTGGGTGATGTGTTTCCAATACTGCTGGTTGTCGGGCATTAGGATCTGGGACAGGGAATGCTTCTACCCAATGAGAAAAGGAACCAACAACAGTGAGTAAAAATCTATTTTTCCTAGCTGTTAATGGAAGAGGGCCCACATGACCTATTTGCAATCTCTCAAATGGGCCACAAGGAGGTGCTCTCATTAACTGTCCCCTTCTCTTTTTAGGTTGCCTCCCAAATGAAGCACAGATTACAAAGGAGGAAACATGATCCTGTATATCAGGTTTCATTTCTGGCCACCATACCAACCTATTGAGGATAGTCTGCATTTCTTCTGCTTTAGGGTGTCCCATAGGACCTGCATCATGAACCCAATGCATCCACTCTTTACCTCGAGCTCTGCAGATAGCTATAACCAAGCTTTCCTCTCTTTTTGCACATAGAATGTCTTTCTCTATAGTGAGTGTGAGAAAGGGTGTGTGCTGATATAGGTTATCTGGGGCGTCCTGCACAAGCTTCCTCAAATTGGAAAGCTCAGGGTCCTTTGTCTGCAGTGCTACGAAGTAATCTGGTGGTATTATCTGATCATAATCTGTGGAACGTGTAGCAATAGCAACCATGCGTGTCTGCTCATACCAGGGCCATATGAGGCCTATATGGCATGCTTCCTTGGCTAGTGAGTCTGCTAATGTGTTTCCTTTCACTAAAGGGCCTTTCTTCCTATGTGCCTTTACTTTAATTGAAAGTAAGCTTGTTTGTACAGGGCGGTGTACACATCCAGACTGTCTAATAAAACCTGAGAAAGAAGTCTCAGGGGTATAAGAAATCCCATGTAGGAAACTCTTATATTTCAGTAGTACAATTAATGTCAGTTCAAGGGAACCAGGTGCATGATAGCACAGTTACTTACCTGTAACAGGTGATCTCTGGGAACAGCAGGAATTAGTCCTCACATATGGGTACGTCGGTACCGACGGAGCCTGAGTGGGAAAGCTCCCCAGCTTCCCAGAAGGAAAGGTTTTGGGGCCTCCCACTGCGCATGCGCGCTGCCTTCCCGCCTTCCTGACCAACTCTCCTCAGTTCGAGTTTATAGCTGAGACAATAGAGAGAGGAAAGGAAGTGTAGCAGCAGATAAGCATGCAATAAATAAATCCAGGAGTCTTTTCAAGGATCCAAGCCAGTTTAATGTGCACATGGCTCAAGCAATAAGCAATTTCAAAATGGCTGAGCAATGGCTGGATCGGTATGTATTTGTATGCATCCTTTAGAACCAAGGAGCATAGCCAATCATCCTGTAGAAGGTACAGGAACAGCGTCCCCAGCAAGACCATTTTGAACTTCTTGTGCACCAGGAACTGGTTTAGGTTTTTGCAGGTCCTTAGTGATATAAGCAAAGGTGCACAGATCCTCTGGATCCTGAGCTGCACAAGAGATGTTCCGAATTTCATGCTCTGCGATGATATTCTTGTTGGAAGCATCTATGAATTTCACTCCTTTGTAAGTAATGGATAATATTATGGTTGGAATTTTCTTCATTTGCTCTGTGGATTTCCTCATTTTTTGCACAGGCATCCTGTGTGGTTGAAAAAAAACACTCTGATGTTGTCACCAATTCTGGGTCTACCAGATGTCCAGAAAAACCTTACAGGAAGAGAGAGAGAGATACAACTAGGGGAGGTGGGCGGGTTGTGAGGACTAATTCCTGCTGTTCCCAGAGATCACCTGTTACAGGTAAGTAACTGTGCTATCTCCAGGAACAAGCAGGAATAAGTCCTCACATATGGGGACTCCCTAGCTAAGATGCCCGGGAGATCCCCTGAAGGGTATGAGACCCTGAAAGGTTCCTCATCTTCCTATGGATCTCGGGCATCCATTCAGGGAAGGTGGGCTGGAGTTGTTCAAGAATGGAACAGGTGTCTGAGGACAGCCTGACCAAACAAGGCATCCCGGCGGGAGTCCTTGTCCAAACAGTAATGGGCTGTAAAGGTATGAACCGAGGCCCAGGTGGCTGCTCGACAGATCTGGTCAATGGACACAGAGTTTAAATGAGCCATAGAGGTGGCCATGGCCCTCACGTTGTGAGCGGTGACATGGCCCTCCAGAGAAAGGTTCTTACTCTGGTAAGCAAAAGAGATACACTGAGCAATCCAATTGGAGAGTGTTCTTTTGGAGACTGGAAGTCCTAAATGAGAAGGATCAAAAGCAACAAAAAGCTGAGAAGACTTTCGATGTTGCTGTGTCCTGTGGAGGTAAAAGGCAAGAGCTCTTTTACAGTCTAGAGTATGAAGGTTCCTCTCTGCACTGGATGCATGAGGAGCTGGAAAAAAGACAGGTAAATATACCTCTTGATTAAGATGAAAAGGTGAGACCACTTTAGGCATAAAGTGAGGATTTGTCCTAAGGACTACCTTATGATGGAACCTTGTATAAGGTGGATTAGCCACTAAGGCCTGCAGTTCACTGATGCGGTGAGCTGAAGTGACTGCAATGAGGAAAATAACCTTCCAGGAAAGAAATTTCAAGGAGGTAGTGGCTAAGGGTTCAAAAGGTGGCTTCATAAGCTGACCAAGAACCAAGTTTAAGTCCCATGCCACCGGAGGAGGTCGAATGGGAGGTTTAGTTAAAGTTAGGCCTCTCATGAATCTTGCAATAAGAGGATGAGAGGAAACAGGTTGTCCATTGATGGGCTTAAGTGATGCCGCAATAGCACTCAAATGGACTCTTACTGAATTCGTTTTGAGTCCTGCATTGGAGAGATGCAGGAGATATTCCAAAAGAGAATTCAATGGGAGTGCCAGAGGGTTAAGACCCTTTTGAGCACACCAAATGGAAAATCTTTTCCATTTAAAAGCGTAAGAACGCCTAGTGGAAGGTTTCCTAGAGGCATGTAGGATATCCTTCACTTGCTGCGAAAGATTGAAGTGTTGAAGGTCTAGGCCTTCAGTAACCAAGCTCTGAGGTGAAGGGACTTGGGGTTTGGGTGCCACAAAGTCCCCTCCTCCTGAGACAGAAGGTCTGGAGCCGTTCCCAAGTCCAGGGAGGGGGCTTGGGAGAGATGCAGAAGTAGAGGGTACCACACTTGGCGTGGCCAGCGTGGAGCTATGAGGATCATGGACCCTTGATCCCTTTGAAGTTTGAACAGAGTCTTGGGAATCAAAGGAATGGGTGGAAAGGCATACAGGAAGCCCTGACCCCAATGCAGGAGGAAGGCATCCTTGGCCTGAACTCCCTGACACGGAATTCTGGAACAGAACCGGGGAAGTTTGGCATTCCACGGACTTGCAAAGAGGTCTATGTCCGGAGTTCCCCATTTCTGGAAGATTCTGAGTACCTGATCCATGTGCAGGGACCATTCGTGTGGAAGCAGAACTCGACTGAGTCTGTCTGCCCAAGAGTTTTGGATTCCTGGAAGATATACTGCCAGGAGATGGATTTGATGCTCTCTGGCGAAGGCCCATGATCTTAGAGCTTCGTTGCAAAACGACAGAGAGCCAGTCCCTCCTTGTTTGTTTATGTAAAACATGGCTACTTGATTGTCCGTGTGAATAAGGACTGTCATGTTGCTGAGGAGGGTATGAAAAACTTTGAGAGCCAGAAAGATTGCTCGAAGTTCCAAGTGGTTGATATGAAGGGTAGTCTCCTGTGGAGACCAAGTGCCCTGAGTGGAGAGATCTTGGAGATGAGCCCCCCAACCTGTTTGGGAGGCATTTGTTGTGAGGGTTGCTTGGGGCAACAATGGTTGAAAGGGGGCCCCCAACAACAGATTTTGAGTGGATATCCACCATTGGAGAGACCAAAAGAGACGATTGGAGTTTGCTATTTGGTCTGAGAGAGCTCCTGATGCTTGAGTCCACTGGGTGGATAAAGTCCATTGAGCTGCTCTCATATGTAGGCGAGCATAAGGCACCACATGCATTTGTGGAGGCCATGTGGCCTAATAGTTGTAGCATCTCTCTGGCAGTCAAGTGGCTTCTGGACTGAGTCTGAGAGGCTAAGTGCACTAGACGTTGGCAACGGGCCTGAGGTAGATAGGCCCTTGCAGTGGTGGTATCCAACCAGGCCCCTATGAATTCTAGGGATTGAGTAGGGGTGAGTTGGGACTTTGGCAGATTGATCACAAGTCCCAGATACTGTAGAATTCGCCTGGTGCGATCCAGGGAAGTCTGAGCCTCGGACTGAGATGGAGCTCGGATGAGCCAGTCGTCCAGGTATGGGAAGACAAAAATTCCCAGGGCGCGTAGAAATGCAGCTACTATTGCCATGCATTTGGTAAATACCCTTGGAGCAGAGGCTAGACCGAAGGGAAGTACTCTGTATTGGAAATGTTTTCCCTGGAACAGAAACCGTAGGAATTTTCTGTGGGATGGATGGATGAGTATATGTGTGTACGCATCCTTGAGATCTAGAGAACAAAGCCAATCCTGACTCTGTAGGTATGGAAGGAGAGTACCTAGAGAAAGCATCTTGAATTTCTCCTTGTATAGAAATTTGTTCAATTCTCTGAGATCCAGAATGGGTCTGTACCCCCCTGTTTTCTTGGGAATGAGAAAATAAGGGGAGTAAAAACCTGACCCCTGTTGAGGAAGAGGAACCTCTTCTATTGCCTTTTGGGCGAGAAGAGTGGTCACCTCCTGACCCAACAGGTCTAGGAGAGATGGGGGAGAATTGAAACTTCTCACCATGGTATGGGGAGGAAGGTTGGAGAAATGTAGTTTGTAGCCCTCTCTGATGATAGAGAGGGTCCATTGTTCTGATGTGGTTTGCTCCCATCTGGGAGCAAAATGAGTTAACCTTCCTGGAATGGTGAGAGGTTCTGGATGTTTTAGAGCCAGAAAGGTTAAGTTCTCTAGTTTTAAGTCAAAAACCCTGAGGGGGTTGGGACTGTTGGGCTGTAGCAGCCCCTGCAGGATTTGCCCTGGCCTGTTTAGGCTGCTGATGCTTAGGAGCAAAGCGAGCTGCAGAAGATTGTTGGCCAGTATTTGTGACAAATCTGGTCTTCTTGTAGAAAGGCTTTTTGAAAGATTTCTTCTTGACAGGAGTAGAGGTAGACTTAGAAAGTCTATCTAAAGCAGCATTTTCTGCATCCATTTGAGTGGCTTTGATTTGCCACTCCTTACCAAACAGATTCTCACCTGTATAGGGCAAATTTCCCAACCCATCCTGGACCCAGGGTTCTAGGTCAGAGGCCTGGAGCCAAGCAATTCTGCGAGCCGCTATGGCAATACCTGAGGCTCTGCTAGCACCCTCAAAGGAGTCAAAGGCTGCTCTGTTGGAGAACTTTGAAATATCTTGGGTATTCTTCAGCAAAAGAAGGAACTCCTCCTTTCTATCCTCTGGGATAAAGGGGAGAAAATGGCGTATTTTTAATGCAATTTCCTTCAGAAACATGCCAATATAGAGGCTGTATGAGTTGATTCTGCCAATAAGCATACTTGCTTGGAAGAGTTTTCTTCCAAAAGCATCCAGAGTCCTACATTCTCTTCCTGGGGGAGTAGAAGAGTGTCTTTTAGTACTCTTGATCCTTTTCATAGCTGACTGCACCACGATGGAGTGGTGAGGGAGCTGAGTTTTTTGAAACCCAGGAGAAGGGGGGACACGATACATGGTGTCCAGACGACGAGAATGTGGAGATAGGGTGAGAGGAGTCTCCCACAAGTCCATCATGTGTTTTTGAAGAATTTCATGGATGGGTAAGGTGACTGCCTCTTTTGGAACCTTAGAGTATCCTAAAATGTCTAACTATTTTGCTCTAGGTTCTTTTTCAGAGGATACAGAAATAGAAAGACCTTTAGTTACTTCAATGATGAAGTCTTGAAAGGATAAATCCTCTGGAGGAGACATTCTCCTCTTTGGAGAAGAGGGCTCCTCAGGTAGAGTAAGGGATACTTCAGCAGAGTCATCTGATGAATCAGAATCATCAGAAGACTCAAAGTATCGTCTGTTTGCTTCCAGGGATCGATAAGCGTATCGACCGGTATCGACATCGGGGGTACCCGGAACCGGAATCGGTATCCTGGTCGATGTGGATGGCCTGGGTACTGGTATCGGTTGTGGTACCGGAACCGGAGTCGGTACCGCAGGGTGCGGTACCGAGGGCGTCGCAGCCTTAATAAAAGCCAAAATGGCCTGCTGCATGGATTGAACTGTATGATCCATGGACGCCACGACTGTCTAGATGTCGGTACCGGATGATTGAGCCGGTACCCCAGAACAGTCTTAACAGGTGATCGGTCGAGGCCGTGCCATCGATGTCAACCTGTAACCCCATAGGAGGAGCTTTGGAAGCCGGAGCTTCCCGCCGGGGTTGTTTGGCTGGGGTCAGGGTCCTCAGGGTCAAGCCCAGGGGTATCTCGATACTTAGAGGGAGATTTGCCCTTTGAGGACCTGCCAGAGGAATGTTTGGTTACCTGAGATCCATCAGGAGAGGAAGACCTGGAAGATGTCGATGCTGGAGTATCTGTAGAAAACAGCATGTAAAACTTGGCTGCCCGGTTCTGTAAGCCACGTTTAGACATCCAAAGAACAGGATGGGCAATCCGGAATGGAATGGTCAGGCCCCAAACATTTAAGACACCATTCATGGGTGTCTGTGACTGAAATAGTACCGCTGCACTTGGTGCATTTTTTAAACCCAGAGGCTTGTTTCTCCATGAGGGAGAATTAGTGAAGGCCTAAAGGCCTCACAGAACAAAGACACCAAGTGAGGGAAAAAAGAAGATTTTTTTTTTTTTTTTTAAGAAATAAAGGAAAAAAGACCGGCGGTACCGGTCTGGAATCGGGGAAGGCAGACACGCAGCCAAAGAAATAAATTAAAATAACAACTTCTTCAGCGGTGACAGGAACACGACCTGCTGGCTCCGCAGAAAAAGAAGAACTGAGGAGAGTTGGTCAGGAAGGCGGGAAGGCAGCGCGCATGCACAGTGGGAGGCCCCAAAAGCTTTCCTTCTGGGAAGCTGGGGAGCTTTCCCGCTCAGGCTCCATCGGTACCGACGTACCCATATGTGAGGACTTATTCCTTCTTGTTCCTGGAGATTATTAATTACTACAATATAATAGTTCTGGCTACCCTTTGAATGACTCTAGTTCAAACCTAAACATACCTAACTGGAGTTTCCCTTTTACTAGGGTATTATCATCCCTGGAAACGTAATTTGTCTGGAGGGCTTAATGAAATGGACATGACTCAGTGGGCTTTGAATAATTGTATCCAGAATATATCTTGTCCCTAGAATTTGACAATCTGGGAAGATGGCTTAGTGGCTTTAGAAGGAGATTATTTTGTGTGTGGTACGATTGCGTATACAGAGCTTCCCAGAGGTTGGTCAGGTACTTGTTATATAGCCCAATTAGATACCCCGTGGTGATTTGTACTTTACCAGAACATTACTTTATTATCAACCCTGAACAATTCTTTTAGAAGAAAAAGGGATGTTTCTTCACAGGATAAGGCCATAGAGGCTGCTCAACAACTGGTAGACACTACAAAACCTTTAACTAAATCTCAAATAGATGCATTCACAGGTACTATGTGGCTTTCAACCTTTGGAGCTATAGCACCCACTAGAGAATATGGTACCCAGATTATGCGACTACAGTCAGTTGTTGAACTTACAGCCCTGGACCTCACTGAGGCAATACGTGTATTGCAAGGTGCAGTGAACAAAGTGTCAGCTTATGCAGCCCAGAACCGAATGGCTTTAGACTATCTCCTAGCAAAGGAAAATGGTGGTGTGTGGAGTAATAGTTGGTTTTTGTTGTAGTATGCTTGATAATAATGAGAAAATAGTAAAAGGCCTATTAGATAAAGTTAGAAACCGTACTTTTGTTTCAAGTGATAGTTATGTAAGTTCTTTTTCAGATCTATTTGATTCTGTTTCTTCATTTTGGAATTCATTATCCAGGCCTTTGCAAGGCATGTTAGCATCATTACTTGGCTTTTTGGGGATTCTCATTCTAGGAGTATTAATTCTCTGTGTAATATCAGCCTGCTGTAAGAAATCAGTGGAATCACTGACCCCTACAATGATGATACAGATTGACCCAGAATCTAGTTTTAATTCCACTTTAATGGCAATGTCTGAGTTTCCTTACTTTGGGAATGATTCTTTACAGAATCAGAGGAGGGACTGAAAGTAAGCTTGTCTGTACAGGGCGGTGTACACAACCAGACTGTCTAATAAAACCTGCGAAAGAGTTAAATATGTTCAGAACTTTGCCTAGAAATAAACTTCATATATTTGCTTACTAAGTAGGTAAAGAGGTACAAGTCCTGTAAGCTATGTGAAATAAGAAAAAGGGCAGCTTGTCCTCCAGCCTTTCAGTCTCAGGGATACTATATATCAAGCAGTCAGCAGTAAACAGTTATGTCTTGGAATACATGTATGTCTCCTCATACTGACCTATGCTGATTAGAAATTGACCTATGATGTGATGAATACGTAATACCTGACGTAGAACAATAAAATGAAATTATGCTGTATCCTCCAAAAGAGCCTTATAAAATAAGTAAACCATAGCTAATAGTTAGAGTAAACAAAGAGAACTTGTTTCTATTTGTTTCTCTCCGCAAAGCTTTGGTGTATCTATATATATATAGAAGTGTGTGGTATTTTATTGCTGTCTCTTAGATTTCCTTCTCATTGCTTTGAGTGTGGTTTTCCGTTACTCCAAGAGCCCTGCAGTGTTGCTAGTGAGGGGGGCGCAGAGTATCTTTTCATTAATTAGATGTACTCTCTGAAACTTCTCACTCAATTCTTGTGCCATAGTCCACAGTGATGAATTTTTCACTGTGGACCCATCTGTAGATTTAAATTTATTTGCCAGCCACCAGGGTAACAGGGCAATGGCACTTTTAAGGACATAATCAGAATCTAAAATGATTTGTATCTCTGGGTGTGAATCCTGATATTGTTGCATACAAGCCACAAAAGCAGCCAGCTCACAGTACTGTGCTGATGCTGACCCACAGGAATACTGTCTCTGCAGTACCACTTGGTTATTTGGGTCCAATTGTACAATTACAAAACCTGCTAGTTGCCTGCCTACTTCACATTGGCTACTACCATCAATATATTGTTTCTGTGGTGGAGGATCCTCGCCTTCCAACAGTATTTCAGTGTGCATTTTCCCACAATCTAACTTGCCTTGTGCCCAGACTGGAATATAAGCCACCTCTGAGGGAATTACACACAGATCATACTGCTGAGCTGCCTTGGTACACTGAGTTGCTAACTGCATGGGAATGACTTCATGCACTAAAGTTTTAGAAGCACTTGAAGTTCCTGAATACTGCCACAATTTAAGATTAGCCATATCCACCACCAAATTTAACTGGTTGAGAACATCAATTCCAATTATTTCTTTTGGTGTGTTCACTATAGTGGAGGCAGTGGTTTCTAACATGTCCTTGTTTTGTTCACTGTGCACAGGGATACCCCATTTAACTGGGATAGCCACACACTTGGAAGCTGTGTCATTAATTCCTTGAATTTCATAAATTTCCCTAATTTTCTGATCTGCAGTGGGAGAAGCTCTGTTTGTAAAACTAATTCCAGTCCCTGTGTCATCAAAGCTAGTTTATCCTGACCCCCTATTCTACTGATAACATTGGGGCGTCCACAAGAGTCCAGTATCAAGGATGTTACAAGCCTTAAACTGTATTCTGGGCCTGTATCTGTTTCATCATCCAGAGGCTCTGGAATCGAGTCCTCTGCTGAGAGAACGGAGGCAGGCTGGGCTATGAAGGCTTGAGACATTTTGATATCTGAACCCAGGAGGTCAGGACACCCTTATGCATTAGCCTTGTGTTTGTCCTGAGCTGCTTGTAAGTCCTGTTTTAATTTATCTAGTTCTACCTGCAGTATGTGTTTGTCCTGTTCCCATTTAATTTTCTCCTTTTCTAATTCATCTCTATCTAGTTTGTCCTTCCATATCAACAACTACAGCAGTCCACTTTTTACCTTTAGAAATCCTCTGTGTTGGTCCCATGCTTTTTTGAATTCAGTTACTGTCCTCATCTCTACCACCTCCACTGGGAGACTATTCCATGGATCCACTACTCTTTCCGTAAAGAAATATTTCCGCATATCACTCCTGAATCTATCTCCCTTCACCCTCATCCCATGTCCCCTCGTAGTAGAACTTGCTTTCAATTGAAAGAGGCTCTCTCCCTGAACCTTTATGCCACGGAGGTATTTAAACATCTCAATCATATCACCTCTATCCCGCCTTTCCTCTAAGGTGTACATATTAAGATCATTAAGTCTGTCCTCATATGCTTTATAAAGAAGCCCACTAATCATTTTAGTAGCCACCTTCTGCACCGACTCCATCCTGTTCACATCCTTTTGAAGGTGCGGTCTCCAGAATTGCACACTATACTCCAAATGAGGTCGCACCAAAGACTTATACAGAGGCATTATCACCTCCTTTTTTCTGCTAGCCATTCCTCTCTGTATGCACCCAAGCATCCTTCTAGCTTTTGCTGTCGCCTTTTCTACCTGTTTAGCTACTTTAAGATCATCAGACACAACCACGCCTAGGTCCCGCTCTTCTTTAGTGGACAAAAGTACTTCACCTCCTATACTGTATTGCTCCCTTGGATTGCTGCAGCCCAAATGCATGACCTTACATTTTTTAACATTAAATCCCAGCTGCCAAATTCTAGACCATTCTTCAAGCTTAGCTAGATCCCTCCTCATGTTATCTAAACCTTCCTGGGTGTCTACTCTATTGCAGATTTTGGTATCATCCGCAAAGAGGCAAACCTTACCCGACAGCCCTTCCGCTATATCACTAACAAAGATGTTAAAAAGAATCGGACCAAGGACAGATCCCTGGGGCACACCACTGGTAACATCCTTCTCCTCAGAGTGAGCTCCATTTATTTGTACTCTTTGTCGCCTCCCACCCAACTAATTTCTAACCCAAGCAGTAACTTTAGGGTCCATCCCTAGGGTGCTCAGTTTGTTTATAAGTCGCCTGTGAGGAACAGTGTCAAAGGCTTTACTGAAATCTAAATACACCACATCTAGAGCTCTCCCTCGGTCCAACTCCCTGGTCACCCAGTCAAAGAAATCAATCAGATTCGTCTGACAAGACCTGCCTCTGGTGAATCCATACTGCCTCGGATCCTGTAATCCGCTGGACTCCAGAAACCTCACTATTTTCTCTTTCAGCAGTGTTTCAATAATTTACTCACCACCGAAGTTAAACTAACCGGCCTGTAGTTTTCAACCACATCCTTACTTCTGCTTTTGTGTAAAGGCACCACATGAGCCTCTCTCCAGTCCTTTGGCACCACTCCCGACTCCAACGAGGCATTGAAAAGGTCAGTCAGTGGAGTTGTGCTAGAACGTCCCCAAGTTCCCTCAGTATTCTAGGGTGTATCCCATCCAGTCCCATCGCTTTGTCTACTTTAAGTTGAGCTAATTTCTCACGAACACAGTCTTCTGAAAATTGTTCAAGATGTCCCTCGCTTCTGTTCCTATTTATGGGTGTTTTCTGAGGTCCTGCGCCTGGTTCTTCATCTGTGAACACAGAACAAAAATATTTGTTAAGCAATTCCGCTGTATCCTTATCAGCTTCTACATATTCCCCCCCCTGCACCCTTGAGTCTGACAATACCACTTTTGCCCTTCCTCTTCTCACTAATATATCTGAAAAATGTCTTATCCCCCCATTTTATTGCATTGGCTATTTCCTCCTCCTTTTGAATCTTTGCCTTCTTGACTGCTTTGCTAGCTTCTCTACGTTTTTCCAAATACAGATGCCTGTCTTCCTCTCTGTGATCTCTTGTATTTCATGAAGGCCTCCCTCTATTTCTTCACTTTTTCTGCTACTTCCTTCGAAAACCATAGCGGTCTCCTTTTCCTTTTGTCTTTATTTACCATTTTAACAAAAAGGTTGGTTGCCCTTAAAATATCCCCTTTCAGTTTTGCCAACTGTTTTTCTACATTCCCCAGCTGTTCCCATCCCACTAACGACTCCCTGAGGTATTGGCCCATCTTCGCAAAGTTAGTCTTCCTAAAGTCTAAGATCCTCACCTTGGAATGGATTCTAACAGCCCTAGCAATTCTGGTCGCTGTACCTTAAAAAGGATATAGCGTTATTAGAAAAGGTTCAGAGAAGAGCCACCAAAATAGTAAAGGGGATGGAAGGATACTCCTATGAAGAAAGGCTAAAAAGGTTAGGGCTCTTTAACCTGGAAAAGAGACGGCTGAGGGGAGATATGATAGAAGTCTATAAATTAATGAACGGAGTGGAACGGGTAAACGTAGATCGATTGTTTACGTTATCAGAATATAGACAGACTAGGGGACATGCAATGAAGCTACAGGGTAAACTATTTAAGACTAATAAAAGAAAATATTTTTTCACTCAACGTGTAATCAAACTCTGGAATTTGTTACCGGAGGATGTAGTAAAGGCTGTTAGTGTAGCTGGGTTTAAAAAAGGTTTGGACAAGTTCCTGGAGGAAAAGTCCATAAACCATTATTAAGAAGGGACCCAGGATATCAATGCTTGACCCAGTACAAGCATTGTGGAACCTGTGTCTTTTGGGGAAACTGCTAGGTACGTATGACCTAGAATGGCCACTGTTGGAAACAGGATACTGGGCTTGATGGACCTTGGTCTGACCCAGTATGGCATATCTTATGTTCTTAGTCCTAATACTGAACCACACCATCTGGTGATCACTGGATGCAAAATGATCTCCCACTACAACATCAGAAACACTTTCACCATTGGTAAGCACCAAGTCCATTATGGCCCCTTCACGTCTGGGGTCTGTTACCAATTGCCTGAATAGTTCTCCCTGTAGAGAATCCAGGATCTCCTTACTTCTAGATGATAGTGCAGCAGGAATGTGCCAATCAACATCTGGCATATTGAAATCTCCTATCAGTAGCACTTCCCCTTTCCTAGCAATACTGCGTATGTCTTGAAAGGGGATGTAACCTGAGGAATTTCTAAAAGTACCTCTGCCTTGTCCCCTCTCCAAGGTGTCTGTCCTCTGTATCCTTTGTCTGTGTTTTTTGTGTATTGAGAGGATCCCTCAGCTTGCCACTTACGTGCTTCTGATATTGTTATGACCTGCGAGGGCTGGGTTTTCCAAACAGACCCAATTCTGAGCATTAAAGTATCAAAAGGGGTTGCTTTAGGGTCTTCAGAAAATAACAGAAGATGTTTTGTAATCTCAGGGGATAGTAAGTCTAATAAAAATGTCTTATGTGTACTCTCCCCATAATCTTCTGCATTGGGCCAGGACTCCTCATTAAAAAACTGCCTTTAAAATCCAGGCTCTATATGCAAACTCTTCCAGTGTATCATTTGGTAGAGGTGAAATAATTTTAAATACTTGCATTGGGGAACAGTGAAATAGTTTCTCAATACCCCTTTTAACCAACTGGTATGGGTGAGTGAGAGAGACGAGTTTATAATAGTGTGGCCCCAGAGCCAGATGCATAAGTCTATCAAAGTCTGATTGTTTTCTTCTGTATTTCCCTAGACACCAGTGAATCAGAATATCAGTGGCCCATTTACAGCATTCATTTATATTAAAAGGCATAGGGCCCGCTTTCTCAACTATCCTTTCCATGTCCCTATCTTTTAATGAGTCCTGCAGCATCACTTTAACTGGTGCTCTGAGTTCGGTACTGGGTGCCCAGGGTCTGAGTCATCTGAATTATCCTCCTGACACAGGTCCTGGTTATTGCTCTGTTCTGGCTGAGATAAACTATTAGAGAGGAAAACTGCACAGAAGAAAATCCTATTTTTCCCATTCCTAAGCCCAGCTATAAATACTTCAGTATTCTTTTGTTTATAGGGTGTGTCATAGGCAGGGGGGGGGGGGCTGAGGGTGAAATAGTGCAGAGCTTATATTTCTTTTGTCTTTCAGGGCCAATTCATCCTTATCGTGCCTCAATTCAAGTTTAATTGCTTCTAATTGTTCACTAACAGTTATAAAGGAATTTGTGGCTTGTATCACCTGAGCCCTTCGCATGGAAATGCAAATTTGTGCCTCCTCTAGGTCTTTTGTTAATTGTGTACAATGAGAAGTCAGTTCAATATTGTCCTGTTTCATGCTAATGAGCCCCCTGCACATGCCTTGGATAAAAAGGCATTTTCTTTTATTTGTTTTCTTTTTGAATTCTTGATAATGGTTTAATATTTGTCTTTGAATATTCTACCATGATGCCTCAGAGAATTTACCTTCAAAGGGACCACCTTTTCTCTTACAGTATATCAATACTATTTCTTTAAGTTCTTTAAAATCAAAGGCTTCCATATTTGAGACTGCAGAAAGACTGTAGTTGGTACAGGGGCCTAGCTTATAATGTTTTTATTTGGTTTTATGAGACTATCTCAAATGTGCAACCTTGGAAGGAGGAATGCTCACTTTTATGAAGAAGTGAGACTTAGAATTATAGTTGGAATGGCATAAATTTTATGGGTGTTCAGTAAAGAGTACTGGCATAAAGACCACGCCTTAAAATTATACCTGAATAAAAAGTGCTTACCACCTTTTAACAGGGTGGAAGTTTAGGATGAAATTATAGTAAGAAAGTTGTTAGGAGATTAACAGAATTGTCAGTTACTGTATCAATTGCAGCCTGCCCTAACTAAGATACCTACTAACAGGAAACTGAGAAATAAAAGGCAAAGGGACAGGAGGTAATAGTGTTACCAGGAACGATGTATATTGTATTCAATGAGAGAATGTTTACCTGTGTAACTATCTTTTCTTAGCAGCTCAAATACTATAGAAAAATCTGTAGCAAGCCTATACATAAAAATAAGAAAATTGCAAGCCACCCTATGTAATGTCCCAAGGTGTAGGTAATAATTAAAATTCAGGATTATTAAAGTCTTTTGACAATAAAAATCTTACCTTGTCTTACCCACAAAACAAAGTTATCACTGGAAATTTTCACTAAATAGTGTGTCATCCAGCCTGTACCCCAAAATTGTAAATGGTCACAAGGGCTTCTGATTTTCCTCTCGCACCCTGTCTGAAATCCACTTTAATGTTCAAAACAAAATTGCTACTTACCCAACTGGAGATCTGCTGTGAAGTCTGAGACGGGCCCCCATAAAATGTAATCTTCTGGTATCTACTCTCCGTTTGGTCCTGGGTTCATTTCACAGAGACAGTATGGTAAGTAGCACAATAAGACAACCAAAACTGGTGTGGCTTGGAAAAAGGGTTTTATATAGAAATAGGCTTATTACATAGGTACAGAACAGAATTATAAGGTTGTTACAGAGCTGCGTCTGTGTGTATGTGCATATATGTTTGTGTAAGAGAGAAGGGGGGGGGGGAGGGCAAGAAGTGTGTGTCAGAGCCTTATAGTAAGAAGTGTCCCATGAATGGGGAGAGAGAGAGAACAAAAGGGGGGGGGGGTAAGGAGAAGTGGGTGTAAGAGGTATCCAATGAAATAAGAAGAGAGGAGAGAGAAGGGCGGGGTGTCTGATGAATAGGAAGAAAGGAGAGAGAAGGAGGTGTAAGGAGTAGTGTGTATCAGAGCCTCATAGCAAGAAGTATCCGATGAATAGGAAGAGAGAGATATTTTGTGTTTCTCTGTATTTATAGTGAAATTCTTCAGCACCTCCCTCTGTCATAATTTGGTTTGTTTGAGGTCTGCTATCACTTGATTAGCAAGGAGGGGCTGTTTCATTAAGTCTGGAGACAGACATCACCAGGGGGTCAGAGCTAATCTCATCCTGTGAACTACGCTCATTAAGTTTGGAGACTGACATCACCAGAGTAACAAAGCTGCTTGCAATCCAAGGTCTGGGAAAAGCCATGACACCTATGCTAGGCATAATGTCATGCTGATGTATGCTGACAGCCTTCCTCTGAACAGTTTCCAATCTTTTTACATCCTTAGCAAGATATGGTCTCCAAAACTGAACACAGTATTCCAAGTGAGCTATAATTTAAATTAAATAAGAATATAGATTAGCACAAAAGGCAAAACAGGGTCAGTACTCTTTGAGCAGCAAATAAAGTCTTCTAGAGACCTTTACAGAGGCCTTCTACCTAGGGGGCAAGAGACCTGTGAAACCTTTTCAATAGGTGTTAACACCAGGTGGCAGGTCAAAAGACCATTTTGAAAGACTCCTTCTATCCAAGCAAGGACTGTTAATCATCCAGGAAGTTGGTCACAGCTTACCTCAGCAGCACAGGCATAAATAGCTCAACCAGAGCTCTGTGATCCTCCGTCTTGAAGGACTAGAAAAGGGGACTGTTACTTCTGGAGAGAGATTTGCAATTGTGAGTATATACTTCTGGGAATTTTCTGAAAGGAATTCTTTTTATTAAAGCTAATTAATCTGTGCACCCACTATTTTTTGTTAAATCAGTCAGGGCCTAGTAGCAGCAGTTTAAGTTTAAATTTAAAACACAGAAGAGAACTTTCTGGTTACATTTTGTACCCAGCAGAGAGCTTGTAGTTTTAATTTAACAGTCACTCAGGGCCTAGTATCAGCAAAGTACTTTTAGTTTAAATTTAAAACACAGAAGAGAGCTTTCTGGTTAAATTTGGAACCCAGCAGAGAGCTGTAGTTTTAATTTCATAATAAGTTAGAGCCTAGCATCAGCAAAGAGCTATAATTTAAATCAAATAAGAATATAGCTTACCTCAGCAGCACAGGACAGGGTACTGTGTAGCAGCCCTCTTTTAATAAGTGTTATTTCCCTCCCCACACCCACCCACCCCTGGGATAATCGTAGCTTTATAGGTACTTACACATCTTAAAAGACAGGAGGTGCTCTCAGGTGAAGCTCGTTACCCAAATCAGTCATACATTTAGGACCTGAGATTAATTAAGCTTCAGGTGAACAAGGTATATTAAATGTATTAGGTACAGTTTTATTGGTATAAATATCCATAGCAACCCTTAGTAAGTAAAGAACTTAAGGATTTAAACAAAAACTTAAAACTAAGATGCAGACAGCAGTCCAGCAGCGAGATGGGGGCTTTCCAGTCTTTTGCATTGAGTGTGACATGTATGATTTTCTCCCAGTTGGTGAGAGGTCTTACATGTGCACTAGGTGCAAGGAGCTCTTTGCTCTCAGGGAACGAGTCCGTTCTCTAGAGGCTAGAGTAGCAGACTTGGAAAACATAAGAAAGACAGAGAGATACATAGACGAGACCTACAGGGATATAGTCCTGAAGTCCCACCTCCAGTCTGGCAACATCCCTGTTGCCATGGAGGAGAGAGGTCACGTGACAGGAGAGCATCACCCTGGTGTGGCAGGAAGTGATCCTGTAACTAGGACCTGTCCTCCAGGTGATGTAAAACCCTCTCGCACCGAGGATGTTTCTCCAGGGCCATGTGCCCATGAGGGAAGGGTTAGGACAGCCGTTATAGTTGGTGATTCATTCATTAGGCATGTAGATAGCTGGGAGGCTGGTGTACATGAGGATCGCCTGGTAATATGCCTGCCTGGTGCGAAGGTAGCGGACCTCATGCGCCACCTAGATAAGGTCTTAGATAGTGCTGGGGAGGAGTCTGCTGTCTTGGTACATGTCGGTACCAATGACATAAGAAAATGTGGTAGGGAGGTTCTGGAGGCTAAATTTAGGCTTTTAGGTAGGAAGTTGAAATCCAGAACCTCCAGGGTAGCGTTCTCCGAAATGCTTCCCGTTCCATGTGCAGGACCCAAAAGGCAGGCAGAGCTCAGGAGTCTCAATGTGTGGATGAGACAGTGGTGCAGAGTTGAGGGTTTTGGATTTGTTAGGAACTGGGGAACATTCTGGGGAAAGGAGGGGCTCTTCCGAAGGGATGGGCTTCACCTTAACCGGGATGGAACCAGGCTGCTGTCATTAACCTTTAAAAAGGAGATAGAGCAGCTTTTAAACTAGATAATAGGGGATAGCCGACAGTTGCCCAAGAGCGCATGGTTCGGAAGAATGTATCCTTGAAGGATACTACCAAAAGCAGAGAGGTTCCAAAAAAGAGTAAAGTAGCCCAAATGCCCTCAAGTATGGAACAGACAGAGCTTAAAGATCCCAAATTACTCATGTCTACCAATAGCCAAATTAATCTGAATAAAATACAGTCTCTAAAATGCTTGTAGGCAAATGCTAGAAGTCTAAAAAATAAGATGGGAGAGTTAGAATATATAGCACTAAATGGGAGGTTAGATATGATTGGAATATCAGAGACATGGTGGAAGGAGGACAACCAGTGGGACACTGTGATAACTGGGTACAAACTAAATTGTAATGATAGAGCTGATCAAATTGGTGGAGGGATTGCGCTCTATGTTAGAGAGGGCATTGAGTCAGAAAGGATTAAAGTTTTGTAGGAAGCAAAATTTGCTGTAGAATCTCTATGGATTGAAATTCCATGTAAAAAGAGGAAGGCGATGGCAGTGGGGGGTGTACTATTGACCTCCTGGCCAGAATGAACAAATGGATGATGAAATGCTCAAAGAAATCAAGGAAGCTAACAAAAGTTACAGCGCAGTAATAATAATGGGTGATTTCAATTACCCCGGTATCGACTGGGTCAGTGTCACTGCAGGACATGTTAGGGAGATAAAATTCCTAGATGACATAAATGACTGCTTCTTGGAGCAGCTGGTTCATGAACTGACCAGAGGGGAAGCCATATTAGACCTAGTCCTTAGTGGAACACCAGATCTAGTGCAAGAGATAAGGGTGTTGGGGCCACTTGGCAATAGTGATCATAGCATGATCGCCTTTGATTTAATTAGTGGAGGAGGGATAGTAAGGAAATCCACCGTACTACCTTTTAACTTTCGAAAGGGAGACAGGTGAGATAAGGATGACAGGAGCCAATCAGCGTTCACTTCTGGTGTATGTCCTGCCTTAGGCCATGCCCCCTCCCATAGAAGTGAATGGTGATCTAGCCCCACCCACTCCCACCCCCAGGCGTGGCCATGGCCCCCACTTTGACACACCCCACCCCAACCCCAAGGATGACATCATCCAATCAGCACCCACTTCCGGGGGTTTGTGCCACACCCCGCCCCCCAATGTTGGCATTAGCCAATCAGTACCCACTTCTGGGTTTGTGCCACACCCACAATCTCCCACCCTCAACCACGCCCCTGCCTACATCATCAGAAATGACATCACCAGAAACAGGATGTCATCGGAAATGGACAGTATCGCTTTTTTGCTGACATCACTGGAAACAGAGTGACTGACTCCGGAAATGTGTTTTGCTTCTGGTTAATGCTGACATCTGAAAAAAAGCAGGAACCCTGGAAAACAAAAAATGCTTTTCTCGCCCCACACTGCCCCAGTTCTTTTTTCTCACAAAGCAATGCAATGCTTTTATTGCAGGCTATTTAGAACTGATTCTTAACACAGCACACAGGTATACAGGCTTTTCATAGAGGCACAACCCCCCTTGGTATAGAAGCTTTTTCTTTCCAAAAATGCAATTAACACATCTTTGTTAGAGGAATCAGTGCTGTCCATGTGATAGAATTTTGCTTTTAAGACCTCATGGTTAGAGAGAAATATTCTGGCAGTCCTGTAGTTCAGACTGAAATACAGAGAGAGACCTGAGTTCAAATCCCACTACTACAGCTATTTTTTAGTGGCTTTTGAAAAAAAACAATACAGAGAGACAAGTCTGGACATGCTTTTACTAGGAATGCTTCTAGGATATGGCAACACGTGATTGGTTGAAACAAGAGACCTGTTTTGAGCATGCTTCTAGGATGTGGTAAAACGTGATTGGTTGAAACAAGAGACTTGTTCTGAGCATGCTCCTGGTGTAAGGCTGTGTGTCCTGTGTGGGGGAACATAAGAACATAAGATATGCCATACTGGGTCAGACCAAGGTCCATCAAGCCCAGTATCCTGTTTCCAACAGTGGCCAATCTAGGTCATACGTACCTAGCAATATCCCCAAAAGACACAGGTTCCACAATGCTTGTACTGGGTCAAGCATTGATATCCTGGGTCCCTTTTTAATAGTGGTTTATGGACCTTTCCTCCAGGAACTGGTCCAAACCTTTTTTAAACCCAGCTATACTAACAGCCCTTACTACATCCTCCGGTAACAGATTCCAGAGTTTGATTACACGTTGTGAAAAAATATTTTCTCTTATTTGTCTTAAATAGTTTACCCTGTAGCTTCATTACATGTCCCCTAGTCTTTCTATACTCTGATAGCATAAACAATTGATCCACGTTTATCCGTTCCACTCCATTCATTAATTTATAGACTTCTATCATATCTCCCCTCAGCCGTCTCTTTTCCAGGTTAAAGAGCCCTAACCTTTTTAGCCTTTCTTCATAGGAGTATCCTTCCCTCCCCTTTACCATTTTGGTGGCTCTTCTCTGAACCTTTTCTAATAACGCTATATCCTTTTTAAGATACGGCGACCAGAATTGCACACAATATTCAAGGTGCGGTCGTATCATGGAGCGATACAGAGGCATTATAATATCCTTTGTTTTATTCTCCATCCCTTTCCTTATGATACCTAGCATTCTATTTGCTCTCTTGGCCACCACTGCACACTGGGCCGAGGGTTTTAACATGTTATCCACAATGACGCCTAAATCTTTTTCCTGGGTGGTGGTTCCTAATGTGGAACCTTGCATTGTCTAAGCATAGTTTGGGTTGTTCTTCCCTAGGTGCATAACTTTGCACTTGTCCACATTAAATTTCATCTGCCATTTTGATGCCCAGTCTTCCAATTTATCAAGATCCTCTTGCAATTTTCCACAATCCTCTTGGGTTTTAACAACTTTAGGTAGTTTTGTGTCATCTGCAAATTTGATAACCTCACTCGTTATTCCACTTTCCAGGTCATTTATGAATATGTCAAACATTTTAACACAGAGATTCAAAAAGAAAAAAATGGTTCTTTTTGGAACACCAAGCAGAATTTCCAACAGGGCACACAACATTAATTACTTTCTTAAGGATCGTGATGCCGCAGCAGAGGGGTATCCAACGATTGAAAATCCATTTGAACAACAGGAGAGTCTGACAGAGCCTGAACAAGAAATAGCAGAGATTGTAGATTTACCAGATGGGCAGATATTATTTGACTCTCAAGAACTCTGCCATTCTGGCACCGAACTTGACTTAACATCTGACAATGCAACGGATACAGAGGATATAGAATTATATTATGCCGCGGCATATGTAGAAACAAACAGTTTACTGGAAGAACCAGGATCAGCAGAGGTAAGAGAAGTCTTTTTTTTTTTTTTTCTTTTTTTGTAGAAAAGTGTTATAGACGAGGTGGTTCACAATTTCACACTGACATTGTTTTGTTTTTGTAGGGAAGTAACGAATCTCTGCTCCTACAAGAGCTAGAGGACATACAGGCAACCAATCCACGCTGTTTGTGCTTTCTCTGTACATATTGTGGCGGTCGTGCCCCTACCAGGCGGTCGCCTAGTAGGGACGGGAAGCCATCTTGAATTCCTCTTTACCAAGGATTGTAGTTGTGTATAGAGATAAATGAACCAAGTGGTTGTTTCAAAGCACACAGGAATTTTATTAGCTTCCGTGGCAAGTGGGTAACAAATCTTTAAAGCAGTTGTACACTCAAGTCAAAGAAAATAAAGGATAATCTTCTCCCATTAAAGCAAAGCTTACAACCAGTGTTGTAGTAGAATTATTTACACAGGCTTTCTTTTCTTTTCTCTTTATGATGCTTCTCAATTCCGTAATCATAACGCACATGTATTTACAATTCCTAACTTCTCACTGCTCTCAGGCTTTCATTACTTAGCCACAATGCACATATCACAGTCCATCTCAGAACAAGCTGAAGTCAGGTCACTTTCTTTACTTTCTACCTCCATGTTTTCTGCTGAGCTGTATCTTGGCAAAGTTTGAAAACGCTCGGGCACTTTATGCTTAATGTCCTTTAACAGGTTAAACAGCCTATTCCCCTGAATGGCCCCTTCTCCTCTAGGTAGGACTTCAACGGGCTTCTCCTGTTCAGTTTCTCCTGAAAACCCCTTCTTCCTAATCCGGGTTTTCTCAGGCCTAAACCTCTCTTCAGAGTCAGAGCAAGAAACATAGGGTTTTGGTTTTGCTGCTTTCTTTCTCCTATCTTGGAGTCTTGTTGCAGCACCTTCCTGGCTGAGGCTTCTGTGGCTTGTGACTTTCTCTGCCTCTGAGCTAGACAGAGAATCAGGGTAAGACCTCCACTTCCCTTCCTGGGGCTTCTGCTGCCTGCAGACAGACCCTTCATCAGAGGAGTCTAAGCACTCTTGCCTTAGCCTTCTCAAAGCCAACCTTTTCTCTCTCTCCCTCTTGCCAGTCTGTTTGGTCCTTTGCCTGGAACCTTCTCTGTAGCTTCCTTGACTGCAGTGCTGGCTGCTCTTGTCTCTGCTGCTGCTCTCTTTGTGTCTGCTTCTCTCTTGGCTGCTTCTTGCTTGGCTGCTTCTCGCTTGCCTGCTTCTTGCTTGGCTGCTTCTCCCAACTTTGTTTGTTCTCTCAAACTTAAACGTTGAGCAGGGCACCTCCCTCTCTGACTCCACCCACTTGTACCTCCTACTCTTACCTGGGGTTGTCATGGAGTCTGGGAGTGGCTTAAACCTAGCTCTACCCTCTTGGTTTCTCTCAGGGATTTTACTGTGGTGTATATGTTCTAGTGCACCCATCCCCCGAAAAGAAGAAAAAGTTCTTCTTTCTCTTTTATTTCCATGCTGAGCTACACTCTCCTTACCACAATATCAAAGGGAGGCATTTGATGTCATAGCCAGCCAAAAGGACAACTCAAAACCTGATGAAATAAACACATTTAAATCTGTTATACAAGCAATGGTGTGCTGTATTATCAAGAAATGCTGGCAGGACGTTATGCAAAGAGACTGTGCAGCTTGTGTAATACATGCTCCAGGGCAAAGACATCATGATTGCCTGAGGTGGGGGCACAAGGAAATACAACAGAAAATCCATAAAACTTGTAAGAGGTTGTGTCTAGGACCTATTGTAAATGTTGCCATGATTGTTGGTCATAAAATGAAAGCAACTGCCCTAGTTTATGAAAATTTGAATTTTTTGTTTTTTTGAATTCATCAGAGATTTTAATACCACTAGAAATCCAGGACAACTGCTCAATATTTTGCTTAGATCTGCAGCAGACTGTGATATGGAGCTAGTGGAAGTTTTAATCTGTGACAGGGATTATAGATCGTTCTTTAAAAAACACCAAGTTCTGTAAAAATTGACTTTTTATGAAAATGTATGTATTTCCAGAATCTATTAGCTGAACATACAGATGAGCAAAAATTATATGTATGCCTTTTTTTTTAAACTTGTAATGCTCAAATGAATCATTTCACAAGATGAAAACATTTTATTTGAAATAAAATATTTTGAACCTACAGCTTTGTGTGGTGTGTTTTAGGAATGCCTAGTTAATTAAACCTACAATGGGTTGTCTAGAAAAATGGGGCCGTGTGAATTATCTAGGTGTGTCCTACACAATAGGCCATATGATAAGAATGTGAAGAGCAGAGCTCTATTGTAAAACTAAAAGCCACTTAAGGCGTCTGGGAATGGGGGAATGTGTATTAGCCACATAGGTCCACATACACAATATATAGCATCTATTACAATGTACATCCAGAGATGTTTCAGTTAAAGAGTCTAGGGGGCTGTAAAACCCATCAAAGAATTTCATTTAAAAAGGCGCAGTACATTTCAGCAGCCAGAAAAGATCACATAGTCTCTATAGCTTGTAACATCTGCACCTCTTCTTCAGACATGGTGAGTAGATATGAGTCTTACTTTTTAAAAATATTGGCTGTGTAATATTTCTGTCTCTTATGATTGTCTTTAAAAATAGGAGCAGAAACCGGGGGTTACAAATAAACTTTCTCTTACAAATCGAAGACAGCAAAGAAAGTTAAAAGGTATGTCATGTGTTTTTTAATTTTCCAGCAGCTATGCTCTTCATAATGTGCTTCAACCTTTAATCTTTTTTATTTTAGGCCAAGAAGATGCTACAAAACAAGATGACCAGCCTAACCAACAGACGGTACCTTACAGAAAGCCAAAAGACAAGCAAAATAGTGAGTATTCAGGCTTTATCCCCCACCTAGATTTTAAGGCCGCTGTAAAAGAAAAAAAAAGCATTAGCCACTACGTTTTCTTTTTCACATCGAGAAAATGTTAGAAAATCAGCGACTATGGGAGAGAAGCCTAACAGGAAAAGAACATACAGCAAGAGTTTTTCTGACAGTGAATCTACACATGCTGATACAGAAGAGCAATCAGCTCCGTACGAAAGCCAAAAGACAAGCAAAATAGTAAGTATACAGGTTTTATCCAGCTCCTAAATTTTAAGCCCGCTGTAAAAGAAAAAAAAGTATTAGCCCCTACGTTTTCTTTTTCAGATCGAGAAAATGTTAGAAAATCCACGACTATGCGAGAGAAGTCTAAACAGGAAAAGATCATACAGCGAAAGTTTTTCTGACGGCGAATCTACACAAGCCGATACAGAATACGGAGAGCGTGGTGAAAGCCGTGTCTTTGATCACAGTGTTTCAGAGGAGAGAACAAATAATCTTGCACTAGCCCCCGCTGAAGAATCAGAAACAGTTAGCTATGTTCAGTTTGTGAAAAGGTGGGATCGTAAATTGGACAAGTTTAATGGTGTAATTTATTCAGAGGAATTTAGGTTTATTAATTTAGACAGGGTAACATTATTATCTGAGGCTCAATACGCTATTCGGCAAGCTATTCAGCATATTCTGGATGAGGTTAGCAGCAGAGTTTCACCCGGTGATTATGTACAGGTGCATCTACATTCATCTCTTTTTCACAATTCCTTGTATTCTGGAAAGTTAAACCCAGAAGCATTAGACGCTGACGATTTCTTAGACCAGATCGCTAAACTCCTTCAGTCACAGAGAAATCCAGGTTTGTGATATATTCCGTGTTATCATAAGAAATCGGGGGTGGAGGAGCTCGTGGGGGCCATGGCCACGCCTGGGGGCAGGAGTGGGCGGGGCTGGATCACCATTCACTTCTATGGGGGGGCCTAAGGCGGACATACACCGGAAGTGAACGCTGATTGGCTCCTGTCATCCTTATCTCACCTGTCAATCAGTTTGATGAGTAGTGCATCCATTATACTACTTTAGTGGTTTCTCTTAGGAGAGTTTGAAGCGAGGCAATTAGACCAGTAAAATAGGAGGGGTGTGTGTGATACTGATAATTTGAGACAGAATTATTATTACTTACAGCTCCGATGAGGCAGTTTTCTTTATGTTTAAACATTTTTTATTAACACCATAACACATAAGCTTACATGACACATAAGTCTGTAATATTTATAGCCACACTATAAGATTCATCTAAGTGATCTGTTCATAAAATATACTTGGACTTATAACCAGTCATTAACCTTCTATGAGTCAATTAACAATTTTAATACTTTCAATTTTTATCTTTTTCCCCCTTTCCCCTTCCCCCCTCCCCCTCATCCCTCCCTCCCTCCTCCCACCCTCCCTGAGGGGCTATCTATGTCCACCGTTCCAGCCAACCTATATTGTTAAGATATCATTCCTCGCCTTGGCAGATACGCCATCCAAATATGGGGACCAAATCACCAGGAAAATTTCTCTTCTTCATGTGTCACCTAGAGGACTCCCCCTCCCACATGACCATTTGGTGCAGTGTATTCCGCCACTCCCAGTACTCTGGACCACCTGTGTCCCTCCACCTGTGAAGTATACATTGTTTGGCAACAAGGCAGCTTTTCCTCACCATCAATCTATTCCCTGCTTTAGTAAGTCCCAGGTGGTCCGGGGCATCCAGAATAGTCAGGCCTGGGGGTCAACGTCAATGCCTGCCCCAGCAATTTCCCCAGATACCGCTGGATTCTATTTCAAAACTTTCCCAGATGTGCTCCTGCTACCCCACACCATGGGCATCCACTATGTTCTGCAAATCCTGCCCTCCACGTTCTGTATGGTGAAATATAGGCCCACTCCAGAATTCTAAATTGCATATCTCGGAGTCTAGCCCCTCTAATTGGTCTAGGGATTCTTCCCACCACAGCCTTCCAAGCAAATGAGTCAAGATCTACTCCCAATTCCAGTCCCCACTGCATAACCAATTGGACATGACATTTGCCTGGGGCACGTCCACTAAGGGCCCTACAGTATCCAGCAACTGTTATCCGCTCTTTATCCTCCAGCTCAAACCACTCCACTAACTTCTCAAAATTCTCCTTTCTCAGGCCTCTTTTTCCTTCTTTCAGAGAGGCCACATAATGTTTTAATTGTAGGTATGCATAAAAATGTCCACTAGGCAAATCATACAGCTCTTTCAACTCCAAAAAAGGTTTGAGTTCTCCCTCATCGTTAATTACTTGCCGCACCTGATTAAGGCCCCGTAATGCCCACCTTCGAAAGAAACTTGACTCTATGCTTGGCTGAAAGGACAAATTGCCCTGTAAGGTTAAATATCCTGATATCTCGAATGGAATATCTAATCTACCACACAGACCGCCAACTCCAGCGAACCCCTTTGAATAAAATATTGTCTTGAAGATATTCGGGTAATTGTAATTATGGAACATGCAGCACAGACAAAAGAGAATATGGGGCAACCAATGCCTATTCAAGGTCATATGGGGTATACACTGAACTCCCCCCCCCAGCCAATCTCAGACATTTTGCAGTAGACATCCCAAGTTATACTGTTCCAATCTTGGTAGCCCCATTCCTCTCTGCTGCCACTGACCATATAACCGATCAATTTTAAGTCTAGGTTTTTTTCTCTTTCCAAAAAAATCACTGTAGTGACCGTTCAAGTTTTTGAACATCCTGCCTCATCAGCTGTAGTGGGAGGAGTTGACGGACATATAACATTTTTGGGAAAAGTATCATTTTATAAGCAGCCACCCGTCCTATAAGGGAGAGAGGTAGCGGTGTCCAGTCTCTTAATTTATTTTGAATTTCTTGCAATAGAGAATGGACATTTAAATGGTACAATCTTTTTGGATCACAGGGCAACCATATTCCTAAGTACTTCAATTTATTCTCTGCCCATCTTAGGGGAAACGGTCTGCCCCAGGCATCTTGCAACCCACCTGTAACATCCAAGGCCTCAGACTTGGCCATATTCAATTTTAATCCTGCCATTGTCCCATAATATGCTATAACCTCCAAAAGCCTGGGCAAAGAGTCCCGAGGATCGGTAAGCATGACCAGTAAATCATCCGCAAAAGCCGAGATCTTGAATGTACAGGACCCCAATGTCACCCCCTGTATATCATCTTGGGCATGAATCATTCTCAGCAATGGATCTAAGGAAAGTAAGAATAATAACGGGGATAGTGGGCAACCCTGTTGTGTCCCACGTGTAATCTCAAAACTAGATGTGACCACTCCATTAACTCCAACTACCGCTGCCGGTCTCTGTTACAGTCCCCGAACACCTTGTATGAACCCCAATCTCAATCTATATGCTTCAAGAGTCTCAAATAAATATGTCCACCCTACCATGTCAAAGGCTTTCTCTGCATCAAAACTAACCAGCAAAGAGGGGACACCTTGCCTTCGAACCCATTCAAGAGCCCCCTAGTATTCTTCACATATTTTTAGTGGAGTAATCCCCCTGTATAAACCCTGTCTGACAAGTGTGTATTAGGCTAGGGAGGTACATGGCTAAGCGATCCGCCAAGATTTTCACAAACAATTTGAGGTCATAGTTGATCAGTGAGATTGGCTGGTAGGACCCCACTTCTGTTGGGTCCTTTCCTGGTTTAGGTAAAACCACTATATGGGCTGTATTACTGTTATACTTAAAAACTCCTGTGTTTAGTCAGGTGTTAAACAAGGCCACTAATGTAAGGGTAACCTTTGTTATTAATAATTTATAATATTCAGCTCGATAGCCATCTGGTCCAGGGGTCTGGCAGGTTGCTACCCTTTCAATGCCACGCTGAACCTCCTCTATTGTTATTGGAGCCGCCAAGTACCCCTGTTGCTCTTGTGTAAGATGGGATAAATCCACCCCAGCTAAGAACTGCCTAATCCGCGAACATGAGGCATCCTCACTTGAGTACAACTTACGGTAATAATCCACAAAAATTTGTCCTATAGCTGAGGCTTCCGTTTGAGTCTTCCCCATCCCATCTCTTAACAGTGGCACAAATCGGGATCCCTGATTACATGAGAGGCAACGGGCCAGGAGCTTCCCAGCTTTATCCCCAAATTGGTATAGCTGATATTTATAGAGGGCTATGATCTCTGATGTAAGAGTATTTAGAGCTGCCTGAGTTGCCAACAACTGTGCCCTATTAGCTGCAGTAGGGTAATTCGCCATGGACCGACGCTCCCTACAAATCTGCTTCTCCAACCTTAAGATCCTTGCTGCCATTTCTCGCCTCTGGCAGATACCATAGGCTATAATGTTGCCCCGCAATACAGCTTTGGATGCCTCCCAAAACATCTCTGGGTCCCCTTGGTGAGCCTGATTATGATGTTCATAATCTTTCTATCTATCTATCAAATAGCCTTTGAACTTATCATCCTGACACAGATCCAGTGGTAAATGCCAAGGCGCTCTATTGCCACTTGATTGCCCACATGTCCAGTCTATCCACACTGGAGCATGGTCCGATATTTCGTAGGGCCCAATTGTCGCGTCCGTTATTGCCTGAAAGAGCTCCTCAGAAACTAATATAGGATCAAGTCGCGCACTTGTGCCGTGTGCCCTGGACAAATGCGTATAGTCTCTCTCCATTGGGTGGAGGGATCTCCATACATCTATGATTTGACACCGTTGGCAAAACCTCTTCAGGTGCCATGCAGTGCTTAAATGATTACTCCTATGCTCTCCCGAAATGTCTATGGTTGGGTCGAAGACCCCATTCCAATCACCCCCTACAATTACTGGGGATTCCGGCAATATGTCAATTTCTGCGGCTATTCTGGCAAAAGCTTTTGGGTCAGGCACATTAGGAGCATATATACTGCCCACTATCACCCTCTGCCCCTTTAGGTCCCCCTGCACCAGTACAAATCGACCTTCTGGGTCTGCCACTGTGTGCTCCACTTTAAATCTTATTCCTTTCCGGATTAAAACTTCAACCCTGCCCTTTTTCCCACATGCTGATGCCCCGTAAATTTGCTCTATCCCACCCCTCCTCAACCTGGCCAAATTCCCTGTGGCTTGATGAGTTTCCTGTAATAATAATATATCTCCTTTATGTCGCTCCAATGCACGTAGTATTTTAATTCTTTTAAATGGGCTCGCTAGTCCACATACATTCCAGGAAAGTATTCTCAACCTGGCTGTACTGTCTGTTGTATATTATCTGAAAGTGTCCTTTTCCCATATCTATTAGAAGGGCCCTCCCAGCCTAAAGACCCCCCCCCCCATCCATTCCACTAAGTTCATTCCTACCCAGTGGACCTTAAGTTGACTCTGTGTGCTTAATGTCCCTTTATGCCCCTCATACCTTCCTACCCTCCCTCTTACCCCCCCCCCTAATCCTTCCCCTTATCCCTGTACAGTATATCTCTCACACCTTCACCATGATCACTTTTGATGTTAGGCCCCCCAACACCCTCCCTCACTATATTATTATTCCTCCACCCCTCTATCTTATTAGCTAAAAAATCCCCCCCCCCCCCGCTCCATTAAGAATTTCTCACCCTCCCAGTGGCTTGTCCTATTAGTGAATTGTTATTTCTCCTATACCTCCCTCTCAAACAATAAATATTGGAGAATGAAAGAAATAGAAAAAAAAAAAGGAAACCGCATAATATTCAAATTTCCCTCTTATAGTCCTCCATGAATTACAATTTTCTTTCTCTTTCAGCAAGCCAGAATCAGTAGCTTCTCCCGTACAGCCGTCCTCATTCCTCACTTCCAAAATTTCAATTAGGGCTCCACTCCCCAACAATCATATACTCCCTTTTGAGATGTCTGCATGACTCTGGATCCATTTGTAAGCATCCTCTGGTATTTTCAATGTCACTGTTGTACCATTGTAAAAAACGCGCAGCCTTGCCGGATATTGTACCACAAATTTCAAATGTGCTGATACCAGTTTCTGACATACAGCAGCATACACCTAGCTCTTCATGCCCAATTGCACGGAATAGTCCTGAAAGACCTGAATGCGTGCTCCCTCGTGCATTAAGGGTCCTTTGGCTCGTACAGCATGCAGAACGCCATCTTTCTGCAAAAAGTTCAAAAATCTGGCCAGCACTATTCGAGGCCGCGTGTCTCCTGGGCGAGTCCTTCCCAGCCTGTGTATCCTTTCAATAATGATCTGGGCGCTATCCTCCCCCAGGTTTAACATACGTATCAAATCCAAAAAATATTTGTGCAAATTCGCATCTTTTACAGTCTCAGGTATACCGAGTATCCGGAGGTTTTTCCGACAACCACGATTTTCCAGATCATAAAGTTTTTCTCCCTGCTTGTTGACTATTACCTGTAATGAAGTGATCTCTCTTCCCGCATTATGTAGCTCATCTTTTAATGATATGCGACCCTCCGCTGCCTGCATCCGTGCTCCCACAGCCTCTAGTTGTTTGCTAATGCCATCTAATTGTCCCATGATACCATCAAGTCTGCCACTCAATGCATTAACTACAGCATTAGTCACCTCTTCCATGGACACCACTGGCTGGCCCGGTGAGGGAGGTCCATCGGCCATCTTTGTTGGAGCTGTGGAAGTTTTCTCCCGATCACGACGAGCTGTCTTCATTCTACGCAGTAAATTTGCAATATTCGTCTTGTTAGACTGATCACGCAGTTTTCCATCTCCGTTTCTACTAGCTTTTATCTTATTTAGGGCATTTTCAGGGTCCGTAGGGTGGAGGGAGCCACGGAGCTAACCCAGTAGACGTCCAAGCTAGCTCAGCACATCACGTGACCTCAGGCAGTTTTCTTTAATGGGTGGCCTGTTTTCTTCTGGCAGTTAGTTGCTTTCTTGCCTAAGTTCCCCGCCCAAGGTTTCCTTGAAACGTCTGTGGAGGTGATAATAGAAAGGACTATCCTGGTGGTGGGATTTGCTCTGCTACTGTGCTACATCTGTATTTTCAGAATTTGCATGATCTTTTTCAGGTTGTAAAGTCCCAGATATTTCCTGATTTTTCTCCAGACACACCGAAAAATGCATAGGAACCTTTTGGTGTTTAAGCCAAGGTTTCTTGCCTTAGGTGCAAGTTTGATTTCAAAATTTCCTTGTAGATGCTTTTATATCTCTAGGGGGTGGGAGAGGAGAGGTAAGCAATGTTTACTTTTTTTTTTTTAACCCACTGAGTTGTTGGTTTGTTTTTTTGACTAGTGAAGAGCCGAGAGTAGTTTTTGGTGGACAGTCCCAAGCAGTACACTTTTTTTGCCGGCTACATTAGCCTGTCAGGTAAGGTTTGTTTATTTAACAAGTTTTTTATACCACCTTATCATAAAAAAGGCAATTTACAGTAGAACTCAACAATTTTACAAATAACTCATGGAATAGGTAGGGGTGGCATGTGGTATATGCTCAGAAGCATAACTTATATAATTTTAGCATTTCTGCATTGATCGATCAGAGCGTTGGGGGAGGGGGTGATGTTTAGACTTGTCAGGTGTTTTGGGGAGTGGATTGCAGTGTTAAGTCATTGAAGTGTTTTATGAAGAGGAATGTTTTTCAGCTTTTTTTCAGAAGTCTTTTAAGTCTGTGGTGGATCTCAGTGCTTCAGGAAGGGCGTTCCAGATGGCAGGTGCTGCTAATGATAAAACTCTTTTGGTTCATGTAGTTTGCTTTGGTGAATACGCTGGGTGATTGGATGCTGCCACTGTTCCATTGTCTTCGTGGTCCATTGGGTTGGGTGCTGATTAGTTCCTGGAGCATGAGTACTGAGAGATTTTGTTTGATTTTGCAGATGGTCAGCAATGTTTTGAATCTGATCTGTGAGGTGATCGGGAGCCAGTGGAGCTGGTATAAGATACAGTAGGTGTTATATGGTCAGATTTTGTAGAGCCAGTGATTCGGGCAGCCATAATTTGTGCCAATTGTAATGGCTACTGCAACTCTATCCTCAGTGGTTTCCCGAAACAAACTATCAAGCCAAGTAATGGAAAAATGATAGCTTGAAATATTGTGTGGAAGTGGTCCTGGCTGAGGAGAGATTGGAGTCTGCGGATAGTAGCCATTTTGTAATAAGCATCTCTAATGTTTTTGTTGATGTGTGCTTTTAGTTTAGGTTGGTGTCTAGGGCGATTCCTAGGTACCTCACTTCTTTTACAGGGATAGAAACATTTGCCAAAGTGATTGATTCTGGGGGTATACCTTGTGATGATTAGGTCTTCAGTCGTCTTAAAGATCATGTTAAGATTATTTGATAGTATAGTCCGGTAGGTCAACTGGCTAACATGACGACATGCACAAAGTGGATGTCCCTGATTCTTTTTACTGGTTTATGGACTTTTCCTCCAGAAATTTGTCCAAACCTCTTTTAAAACACTCTGTTACCAGAGGATATAAAAGCTGTTAGTGCAAACTCCAGAGTTTGATTTTGCATTGAGGGTAAGACATGTTTTCTACAATTAGTCTTAAATGTGCTACATTGTAACTTAATTATGTCTCCCTAGTCTTTTTACTTTTTGAAGGGGTAAACAACCGATTTATACATTCTACTCCATTTATTATTTTATAGACCTCTATTATATCTCCCCTCAGCCTTCTCTTTTCCAAGTTGAAGAGCCCTAACCTTTTAAGCCTTTCCTCATAGGGATAGCCTTCCAGCCCTTTTACCATTTTTGTTGCTCTTCTCTGTACCTTTTCTAATTCTGCTATATCCTTTTTAAGATATGGTGACCAGAACTGCACACAATATTCAAGATGTGGTCGCACCATGGAGTGATACAGAGGTGTTCTTTTGTTTTATTCTCCAGACCAACAGGAAGGATGTGATAATGCCTCTGTATGTCTTTGAGACGTCATTTGAAGTAGTGTGCATAATTCTAGAGACCATTCTACCAAAAGGATATGAACAGGATTGAGTCTGTGCAGAGGATGGCTACCAAAATGGGACCAACACAGAAGATCAATTAAGTAAAAAGCTGCTGACTAATCTGTTGAACCAGAAATAATGGTACTCGCATTATCCAGTAATAGTAATTCTTCAAATAAAGCTATAAACACAGTTTCTGTACTATATAAAGATCTAAAATGTCATTGTGATTGTGCTAAACTATTATACTTATCTAAGAACTCCTTAAGTTGTTGCTTTCCCATTGCCTCCAGTACCTTGCAGTACAGTGCAAAATTAGCAACCGGTTTATAACACAGGTACACTAAAAAAAAATTTTTTTTAAACTGCCTCTAATGTTTCGATTGATTTTTACGTTTTTTGGTGCGCTGAATCCAAATCTGGTAACCAATTTGCTCCATCACGTACAGATTGTTTGCTACATTGGGTTAGCAGTTTGAGGTGAACGTTTCAGATTGAGTGTGATCGAGATAAAAGTTTCTTGGATGAATTCTTTATACTAATTGTTTAGTAGTTATTCAAATAAGAATAAAGAAAATTGTAACAAGGCAGCACATAAGAATAGAGTAATGTCAACAAAACACACTGTGATGGTAGCAAAATTGTCTGCACTTAAAACAGCCACCTACATGTGCACAAACATTGAGCATATAAGAGCGAGGTTAGACACAAAGCAAAGCAAAGCAAAGAAATGTGCAAAAAATGTTGTACAGGTATGTATGTAAGAATAGAAAACGCAAACCGCACCATTGCAATACATGAAGACAAACACCCAATGGTGTGAAAATAAAATCCTAATAAATGAGATCCGACACTGTGGTAATAACTAGCAAATTTTTATTTCAAAGTTTAGTAAAAACACGATATTTGTCAACACAGTTTAGATTTTAAAGTCATTCTTGGGTCAATCAATCTCCTGGTGGGCCCGTTTCTTCTTCCCCCGAATGCTTCTCTTGGTGCGCTGCTTGGCATATTTTTCATCTGGGCTTTCCCACAGCAGCAACCAGCAGAAATCAGCCATCATAGTGGTGTTCCATCTTCCTTGGTACCTTCTCTCTGCGTCCTTGATGTCCTGGTGAAACCTTTCACCTTGTTCTTCACTGTACGCCCCCAAGTTTTCGGGAAAGTAGTTCACATGGGAGTGCAAGAAATGGACTTTCAGGCTCATGTTACAGCCTTGTTCTTTGAAGGCATTGAGCATCCTGGCAACAATATCCTTATAGTTCTCATCCCGCCTGTTCCCCAAGAATTTGAGAACAACATCCTTTGAGGAATCCCAGGCTTCTTTTTCCTTCTCAGACATCGTTTCAGCGAATGCTCCATCTGAAATGAGTTTCCTTATATCAGGGCCAACAAACCCTCCTTCCTTTAGCTTTGCTTCAGAAAGTCGGGGAAACTTTGAGCAAAGGTACCGAAAGCACTCACCATCTTTTGGAAGGGACTTGATGAATTGCTTAATGAGACCCAACTTAATGTGGAGAGGTGGTAATAGAATTTTATCACAAGGTACCAAGCTCTCATGAAGATCATTTTTCTCACCGGGTCTCAAATACTCCCGAATTGGCCAGTCTTTTTTCCCCCAGTGTAGGGCGCGGGCCCGGCTATCCCACAAGCAAAGGAAGCAGGGATATTTGGTGAAACCGGATTGCTGCCCTAATAGCATGGATAGAATTTTAAAGTCTCCACAAATCATCCACTTATGCTCATCATAACGAATCTTCTGAAGAATCAGGGCCAAATTCTCGTATTTTTCTTGGAGAATAACAAAGTGAGCAATAGGAACTGAAGCGAATGTGTTGCCATTATGAAGAAGAACACCTTTTATGCTGTCTTTTGACGAATCAATGAACAGCCGCCATTCAGCAGGATCATACTTGAGTTTAAACTTTTCCATCACTCCGTATATATCGTTGCAAAATACCAAATCTTCCTCTTTGCTGAAATACTTCAAAAATTGTGTCTCGCGGTTGCGGTACCAATAAAAAGTTGTTCCTGGTGACAATAGATTTTTCTGTTTAAGCCGAGAACCTAGCAGTTGGGCAACATCTTTTGGGAGTCCTAAATCCTGGACTAAATCATTCAATTCAGCTTGAGAGAAAAGTTCAGGTTTCAGATCTGGTTCAGTTTCAAACTCGGAAGTACTGGACTCATCGGGAAAAGCCATCTGATGAGTCTCATCATGATCAGAACCGTCCACACAAATATGATCCAAAGATTTTGGTGGTTCAGGCACAGGTACTTTGTTGCTATGAGGCATAGGCCTAATTGCTGAGGGAAGGTTGGGGTAACTTATTACGTTCTTATTTTTTAAGTTGTATCCCTTCACAATGCAAGAGCAAAAATAGCAGTCACTGCTGTGGTCTCTTTGTTCACACGCCACATCATAGGTATTCCGAAACGAAATGCTTGTTTTTTACCTTTCATCCATAAGCGTAGATCTTCCTCACATGTCTTGCACACTTTGTGAGGAGCCCACGGTTTGTCTTGATCACCTAACTTCAAACCGAAATAGGCGAAATATACTTTTTAAATAAATGCAGAAATGTTCCTCTGCCGCTTTTTCACGGTATATTCCCCACAAATAAAACAAAAACTGTCCGGAGAGTTGACGCAACCTTGGCTCTGTGAGCCATCACAAATACACAGCACTGCAAACTACAACTGTAGTGAACCACTTCGGAATAAAGCTGGATTACGACTGAGCAAACAAAAGGTAATAATGAACTTGCAAGAAACTGAAATTTGACAGGAACGTTCATGTCGCAAACACCGTGTTTGAGCGAGTGAACGAGACGAGGCGAGGCGAACATGAAAGAACATGCGCCAGCGCGAGTACTGGATTTAGCCCCCCGCCTCCCAATTCTCCTGTTAATGTATAAAATGAATACAAAACACTTTAAAATATCATGAGGGAGTGTTTCTAGTTAGTTAACCATTACAACCTCTATTTTGGGCCAAGAAAATAAACTGCAGTCGGCTAAAAAGAAATTATGTGAACATTCCTTATATGGGTAAGAAATCTAATTTTGCAAGAAAACGTGACGTGATGGAACATTTTGGCTATTTTTCCTGGATTCAGCACCCCAAAATCTATAGGAATCAGTTGCAAAACTGGAGGCAGTTTTTTGGTAGTGTACCTGTGTAATTAGAGCAATCCTCTGGATCACTTTTACTGGTCTTCTTTAAAAGATGCAATAGAATGGGCCCCTTTTGCTAACACTTAACTCAAGCTATCTGCCACACATCCCAAAGGAATAAAATGGGCCATGCAGCAGATAGCATGATTTAAGTGTTAGTAAAAGGAGTCCAATCTGTTTAGGTGCATTGGAATAGATCCCCTCTCTAAAAGCCATATTCACCCAAGCCATTATAATCTGAGCCTAGACATGGATTCACGATAGCATTTCCTTTACTAAATTTCAGTTTCCCAATTTTTCCTATATGCACTGCATGAAATTGCAACCAATTACAGTCCATCTTAACACTACTCTTTCTAAATGAAGTCAAACTATATTTCCTTCAAACTTTCACTACTCAAACCAGGGCTGGCCCAACCAGTAGGCAAACTAGGTGATCGCCTAGGGCCACAACTTCTGTTCCGGGGGAAGCAAAGAGCAGAGCATTCAAAGCTAAACAAGACATTTTGGCAGCCGGAAGGGGGAGGGGGAAGTGTAAAGCTTACAGTCTGCCTAAGGCACCAACACCTTGAACCAACTCTAGAGCCTGCCCTGACTCAACCTTTTATTTTTTTATTTTATATTTATCATTTTACAAAGGTATTCCAAGTATATAGAACTTGAACAGCAATAAGGTTATTGGGTACAACAAGTTCCAAGGCAAATAAAAATGAAGCAATACAAGGCTTTTTATGTGAAACACAAACCTCCTCCACTCCTCCCCCTATCCCAATCCCTTCTCCAGCCCAAAATAACAGGGGCAATCACAAAGGAGAAAATAAACATTCACCATCAAGAAGAAGAAACATGTAGGCGTGGAAGCAAGCAGTCAGTTATACAGTGGAGAGAGTTACCCAGTTCAGAATACATGGAACTACATGCATTCAGAAAGGCCAGCAGTTGGGAAGATAAAAAAAAATAAAATAAAATACAATAAACATGAGATTGAAATTTAACCATGCATTTGCATGGAAACGTAAGGAAGAAAAGAGCCCCCAACTGCTGAACCCCAAGATGGAGCAGTAGAAATTCCTTCTGTCTGTTTCCCTAGACAGGTCTGAAAAAAACATGTACAGCCATTCCTTTAAAAAGAAAATTCATCTTTCTAAAAAACAATTTCAGAAATCACTTTCAATCAGTAGCAAGTGCAAACATTACAAGTAAAGTTGCAGGAGAAATAGATTCCAAATCAGACTATTCCAAAACAGCAAAAACATTTAAAGGAGTATTTAAGGCATCTGCTTGCTGAAGCCCCGATAATACTCTGCCACCTTGAACCTTTTTTTAACATTGGTAGATAATAAATATTTTTGTCATGGAGGGATGAGATTCCAATGGGACACGTAAACTCTCCATTACATACAATTTAAACACTTCCCTCGCACCAACACAAGAAGGTTTAGGAAAGATGATTCAATGCAAATTTAAGAACCCGACTGTTCGCCAACATCTCTAGTCTAAAGAGTCTAATAAAGGCCTCTATGTTTTTCTGCCAATCAGCAGCCCTTCACAGCCCTCTTCAACGGCTTCTAAACCGCCGCTTCTGAGGCGCGCCCGCACCAGAGGGCCCTTTGGCGTGGCCCTTAGGCGTTGGTCCGTGGCGTTCTGTTGCTGAGGGTTGCTCCGATGACATGGACCTGGTCAATGTGTCTCTATGTTGTGGTAATTTGCTGTTCCTGTTCCTCTTCTTCTCCTATCTTTCTGACTGTCTCTGTTCTCTATTCTGTCCTATTATATAAATGGCGTTCCTTTCCTAATTCCTCAAAAGATGTAGCATTGTAAACCGCTCTGATGCCTTCGGCCTGAGCGGTATATCAAATTATAATAAACATTATATAACTGATTGTAGAGCAGAAATCTCTTCAGCTTGCTTGTGTACTGCTAAAGAGTTACACTGAATTTGTCCAGCAAAAGTTTGATTTGAGAAACAAGAGTTTCACCAAGTTTCAGAATGGCTGACCAAATAGTCTCCAATGTGAAAACGTCAGGTCGTATTAGTGAAAATGCCAGCTTACCACCAACCGCACCCTTTCCATCTTCTGAAGCCAGCAGTTCCATCGCCGATGACCAGATGGGAGCCTAATCTACCACCGCTCCCAAACTACACCTCTTGGTGCTTGGCTGCTGGAGAGATGACCCGGAACTGCTCCACCGAGCTTCCTGCTCTGTCCTGGAGCCAGCCCCCTCACAGGAGTATGCTCACCACTGTCGGGGAGAGAATCCTCCTGCAAACTTCCAGAGTCAGATGCCAGCTGTGCCACTTTGAAGGGCCTCCACCGGCTCAATGGTGAGAAGTCTGTTCCCAGGCTAACCACTGAGCCTCCCGACTCTGGGGAAAAGCCAGTAGGACACTGTGCCACTGCTGCAACCGCCTGCTGCTCGGAACAAACCACAAATGCATCCAAAGGTCCAGAAGCCACTACAGGTAATGGAGGGGAAGCTGTTTGGGTAGAGGAGAAATTCTTGCCCATTTTTACTTTTCTCTTCCCCATTAGGAAAGGTGGTCAGAGCAAACGCCCACCTCGCGCCATCTTGGATTCCCTCAACGTTCTATCTCCCTCAGTACAGAAAACCTAAGTTATCAATGCCTCAAAAAATAAAGCTACAGTGCCCTGTGAAAGTATTCATCCCCTCGGTGTTTGTCCTGTTTTGTCGCATTACAACCTGGAATTAAAATGGAGTTTTGGGAGTTAGCGCCATGTGATTTACCCAACATGTCTACCACTTTGAAGGTGCAAAATATCCTTTATTGTGATACAATGAAGACAAAAAAAAAATCATGATTGTGCATATGTATCCCCCCCCCCCCCAGTCAATACTTTGTACCTTTTGCTGCAATTAAAGCTGCAAGTCTCTTGGGGTATATTCTATTAGCACATCTAGCCACTGGGATTTTCACCTATTCCTCAAATCAAAACTGCTTCAGTTCCTTCAAGTTAATTGAGTTGCATTGATGTACAGCAATCTTAGTTATGCCACAGATTCTCAATTGGATTGAGGTCTGGGCTTTGACTAGGCCACTACAAGACATTTAAATGTTTCCCTTTAAAACACTCCAGTGTAGTTTGCACAGTATGTTTAGGGTCATTGTCCTGCTGGAAGGTGAACCTTCGTCCCAGTCTCTAATCTCTGGCAGACTGAAACACGTTTTCCTCAAGAATTGTCTCTGTATTTAGTACCATCCATCGTTTCTTCAATCCTGACCAGTTTTTCCATCCTTGGCCAATGCAAAACATCCCCACAGCATGATACTGCCACCACAATGTTTCATTGTGGGAATGGTGTACTTGGGGTGATGGGAAATATGGGGTTTGCGCCACACATAGTAGATCTGTGATGGCTAAAAAATTCAATTTTTGTCTCATCTGACCAGAGAACCTTTTTCGATGTGTTTTGGGGGGGTCCTCCACATGCTATTGTGCAAACTCCAAACGTGCTTTCTTATTTCTTTCTGCCTTGCTGGGCAGACTAAATGGACCATGCTGGCCTTAATCTGCTGTCATATACTATGTTAAGCAATGGCTTTTTTCTGGCCACTCTTCCATACAGCTCTGCTCTGTGGAGTGTATGACTTAAAGTGGTCCTATGGACAGATACCCCCATCTCCACTGTGGATTTTTGCAGCTCCTTCAGTGTTATCCTTGATGTCTTTGTAGCATCTCTAATGCCCTTCTTGCCCGGTCTGTGAGTTTTGGTGGGCGGCCTTCTCTTGTCAGGTTTGTAGTGGTGCCATATTCTTTTTATTGTTATAATGGATTTAATGGTGCTCCAGGGGTTATTCAGAATTTGGGATATTTGTATATAACCCAACCCTGATCTATACTTCTCCACAACTTTGTCTCTGAGCTGTTTGGAGTGCTCCTTGGTCTTCATGTTGCTTGCTCAGTGGTGTTGCAGAGACGGGGCCTTTCAGAACAGATATATTTATACAGGCATCATGTGACACTGATTGCACACAGGTGGACCCTAATCAATTAATTATATGACTGCTGAGGTTAATTGGTTGGACCAGATCTTATTTAGGGGTTTCATAGCAAAAGGGATGAACACACACACACAACTTTTCAGTTTTTACTTGGTTTCTTTATATATACAAGGTAATTTGTCATTCCACTTCACCAATTTTGACTACTGTATATTGTTAGGTCCATTGCCTAACATCCAAATGAACCTCCATTTTCATTCCAGGTTGTAATGTGACCAGAGGACAGAAATGGAGGGAACGAATACTTTCACAAGGCACTGTAGCTCCCTAGCTTCTGGCATTTCCTACCAACTTCACATCTGAGGCTGAAAAGATCTGCTTAACAACTTTAAATACATTTTTATAACTCTGTTCAATCATCTGTTTCACACAAAATGCTTTTGTTCCTTGAATAATCATCTTATACTGCTATCTGCAACTTACATTTTATTCTGCAATCTCAGTGCTAGTGTTTCTTTCCAACTTAGAACGTTCTCTTTGTTGTTCTGCAATGTCTGTGTACCAAAGGCATAGTTTTTTTCTGGGCACCTTTTTCTCTAGCACAATGGAGCAATTTTATCTAATTCAGAAGTATAGAAATCATTCAATCTATATAAAGCTTGCACTAAAACACTTGACCCTTGATATATAAAAATGTTCACTAGCTGTTCTGTACAAGCTTCCAAATTTACCTTCCCTCCTGTCAAAATCTTCCCTCTATAAACCTTAAAATTGCTACTTACTATCCTTCCTCTAATTTACAATTAAAACCTAGTGACAGAGCCAGCGCAAGGACTAGAAGACACCCTAGATGGAATCCTCCATCCTGCCTAGTGATTAGACCATAAACTGATTTAGCATCCAGACAAACTATCTCCATAATACAAGTCCCTTCCCTAAATTTTGAAGTAGCATCCAAATTATATGCTGCCTGAAGTGTAGGACCATTCTCTGTTAATCCCATCCCAGAGATTATATAGTCATGACAAAATATTTCAGCTAGCTTTTTTATCATCTAGATGCAAATTAAAATCACCCAAATGAACATAAGTGCAGCATATAAGAGCATACCCTAAAATTACCTTTCCTTCCCTGGGAGATTATAAACTAGGACTTCCAATATCTGGTTATAACTGAAAAACATTGAAGACCCTATAGCCACCCCTTTAACCTGTTTGTAAAATAAACTGTCAAACCAAGGTTCCTCACGAGAGACTCTTGGAGAAGTTTAAAAAGTTACGGGATAGGAGGCAGCGTACTATTGTGAATCAGGAACCAGTTAAAAGATAGCAACCAGATGGTAGAGCTAAATGGCCAATTTCCTCAATGGAGAAAGGTGAATAGTGGAGTACCCCAGGGATCTGTGCTGGGTCTGCTGCTTTTTAACATATTTGTTAGTGACCTGGAAATGCGAACTTCTATCCTCATCTTAACCTTACTTCTATCCTCATCTTAACCTAACCCCGTCAATTTTCATGACCAAATTGTAAAGACCATATTGCGCCTTGCACCATTTTGACTAATACCCTGTATTATTGCGCCTAGATTGTAAGCTCTGATGAGCAAGACTCTGACAAGCAGGGACTGTCTCTTGTATGTTTGACTGTACAGCGCTGCGTGCGTGGCACTATATAAGTGCTAAATAGTAGTAGTAGGTAGTCAAATTTGTAGATGACACAATTATTCAAAGTTGTTAAAACCCAAGAGGATTGTGAAAAATTGCAAGAGGACCTTGCTAAATTGGAAGACTGGTCTTTCAAATGGCAGGTGAAATTTAATCTGGAGACGTGCAAAGTTAGGCATTTAGGAAAGAAAAACCAAATTATGGTTACATGATGCAAAGTTCCACATTAGAAACCACAACCCAGGAAAAAGGTTTAGGCGTCATTGTGGCTAACATGTTGAAACCCTCTGCCCAGTGTGTAGTGGCAGCCAAGAAGGCAAATAAAATGCTAGGAATCATAAGGAAAGTAATGGAGAACAAAACAAAGGATATTATAATGCCTCTGTATCGTTCCATGGTACAACTGCACCTTGAATATTGTGTGCAATTCTGATTGCCGTATCTTAAAGATATAGCAGAATTAGAAAAAGTACAGAGAAGAACCACCAAAATGGTAGAGGGGATGGAAGGATACCCCTATGAGGAGAGGCTCAAGGTTAGGGTTCTTCAACCTGGAAAAGAGATGGCTGAGGCAAGAGATGATAGATGTCTATAAACTTAATGAATTGAATGGAACAAGTAAACATACAAAAGATAGGCTGTTTATACCATCATAAAGTAGAGAGACTAGAAGACACACAATGACGTCGCCTCAATGAATGATCACACAAGGAAGGAACCATCGTGGTCATGAACTGCAAAAATTATATCACAGAATTTGAGACAATTAGGTAACAATACATTTTATGTATGGCTGGACAAAGAGCCCACTCCTTTTTTTGAAATAGCAACTCTAATTTCTCATTCAGGTGGGTTTAGAAGCCGGTTTTCTTACTAACAAAGAGTAGGAATTTCTCACTGTCTCATCCAGTGGGCCCGACAATTCACTTACTGCCCAAAATGCACAAATCCTTCAGTAATCCACCAGGCTGCCCGATCATATCAGCGATTGGCTCTCTTTGAACCTGTCTAAATTTTTGGGTATTTAGCTAAAATCATTTGTCACCAACATTCATTCCTTCATATTCCCATGATTCTGCACACATTATTCCAATTCTTGAAACATTTGAAGATTACCATACAGACCTCCTTTTAGTAATGCTAGACAGTTTCATTGTATACAAACATACCATACAGAGGAGTCATCAGGATGTCCTCCATAGGCGTGATCATTCATTGTGGAGGCTTACTATATTTTTTTATGCATTTGGCCCAATTGGCTCTCACTGAGAACTTTTTGGTTTGACGGTTTATTTTACAAAGAGTTTAAAGGGGTGGCCATGGGGTCTTCAATGGCAACGGATGTGGCAAACCTTTATGTAGCAGCATTTGAAACCAAATTTTTGACTAGACATGATTTTAAGAATAAAATCAAACTATGGCAGCATTGCTTAGATGTCATTCTTTTTATATGGGATGGTGAATGACAATTATTGGAAGCAGTTCCTGACATGGCTCAATACACTGGATCAAAATCTACAGTTTGAGGCACACATCAGAGACACATCAGTGGCCTACATGGATGTTGTGATCAGTAAAGGATTACATGGTTTTAAGACATATCAATATCGAAAACCCGCAAACCGGAATCATTTTTTGCACTATTTCAGCTTTCACAACATGTCTCCTAAGAATAATCTTCCAGTCAGCCAGTTCCTTAAAGCTAAATCTATCTGTTCAGAGGACCACTGTTTTGAGAAGAATGCTGAGATCCTACAAGATGGGTTTAAAGAAACAATATCCTCAGTCTGTACAAGCAACCTATGAGCATGCCAAGAACATGACTAGAAATTCTCTTTGTACTAACAAGATGGTTTATCCGCTTCTTTTTTTCATCTGTTTAAACAAATTTCAGATGATATTCAATACTAATGCCATATTGGAGTGGAGGAGTGGCCTAGTGGTTGGGGCAAGGTACTTCAGGCCGGAAGGTCGTGGGTTCAAATCCCACTAGAGGACAGCAACCTCGGGCCGGAAGGACTGGGGTTTCTAGTCCCACAGGTGCTCCTTGTGGTCTTGGGCAAGCCACTTAACCCTCCATAGCCCATGTTCCCTGTAAAATAGTTATCTCCAAGTTATAATGCCCTGTTCAATGTAATTTCAGTTTGTTCAATGTAAACCGCACTGATGCAGAATAGCGCGGTATATAAGAGAATGTAAATAAATAAATAAAATAAATAAAAATATTGTCCAGACAATCCCTGCCTTTGCAGCACATGAAGTTATGATAGCCCATATGAGAAATCCTAACTTATGTAATATATTGGTGCTTTCTGCTCTACCCGTTCCCCCGTCACAACCCTGTTACTATGGGCCATTTCTACTTGTGGGTCATGCCCTGTGATCTCGTAATTACCTCCAAGGATACAGTCATCCTTCCACTTAATCATCATACTGATGGACTGAATTTACCAATTGCTAATCAGAAAATGTGGTATATGCTGTCATCTGCCCACGTATGTTGGAAAAACCAGCAGGCGCTTTGACGAGTATTATTGAACATCGCAGCTGTATTAAGAGGAATGTTCCACAAAAGCCCCTGGTAGAGCATTGGGCTTTAGACAAACACAATATTAATGATATAAAGTTTTTGGTTCTCAAGCAAATCTATCCTCACTGGCAAGGAGGTGACATGAACAAAACTTAAATGTGTATGGAGCAGAGGCTTATTTTTCAATTTAATACAATGCATCCCTCAAGACTGAATCAGGAATTTGATCTTATGCTATTTCTGTGACCCCTTTTCTGCTACCTCTACTGTGGTCATTTATATTAAAATAAAAAAAATAATAAAATTGTTTTTTATTTGATTACTTTTTAATATTATACTACATATTATACTACATATATCACTTTTTATCAATCATATTTGGTATTTTTTATTTTATTGATTTTATGTTTTAGCCACATTCTTTTATGTTTTACCCCCTATGGCTGTTGCCCCTTATCTGTCCTTCACTAATCTGCAATGAGCCTGAAGACTTTATTTTATATTACATTAATTTAATTTTAATTTTTACTTGCAATTATTGTATTACTTGTTTACATCCACTATGCAGTCCTTGTTTTTATTATATTGGATTTGTTGGTTATGTTTGCCAATGTGTTTCATGTGGATGATTACATCACTAATCAACCATTGTAACATGAGATGCAACATTTTATTACCCATCATTTTTACTATTAAATTTTTCATAATTATTTTTATATAATTATCAACTTAATGTTGCTTTGTTTTAATTTTTACGTTCCACATGTGTCCATCCCATACCTGTTCTCCTTTACCTCAATGGTCAAGACCACATCCTGTAACCTGTGGATTGTATTTTTTATTACCACTTTTGTGATTTAGTGCCCGATTGTTTTTTAACTAGCCCTCAGCTTTTTTGCTATTTTTGCTTCTATTTTGAATATATTGCATTTGCCATTCATAACTTTTTTTCATGTATGTCATAATTGTTTTTACTCTGAAGTACTCTCCTCCATCTACATTTGTATCCGATTATTTGATATCTCTTCGGGAGCGTGTTAGCTGGTTTAATCATGGGTTACTGCTCTACTATATATTCGGGGTGAACTAAGAACTATGTATTTCAACAGCTACTGTTCTAACTTTTCAAAGTAGCTTTATTGCCACATGCTGTTTATCTCTTTAATCCATTTTCATATAGGAATCATTCTGTTCTACCCCCTCTTCGGATATTTGAATTTGAGTAATTCATTATGAGCCTGTGATGCTCCCCAATGGTTTTGTTATATCGCTGGTATTTGTTTTGCACCCTTTTTGATCTCACTGTTTCCAACGGAGCGGGTATGGCGTCACAGTTTTCTTATCTTTTGGTTTCCTCCTTTTTTCTATTGTGATGATATTTTGCTTGTCATTGTTTCAGATTATAAATGTTTTAAATTATGAAGGTTTATACTGTTGTCATTGACGGCATCTCTGCATTTTTCGGTTTTGAATGAGAATCCCATGACATGTTAAGTTGTGCTATTCATGGTGGTTCTGCCATTCCTATGTGGAGCTCTCATCACCACCTTTGTCCCCGTATTAGCCTAAGATAAGGCATTACTACCTGCATTGTATATAGTGCTGACCATACTGGCGTTTCTCTCTGCAATGATCATGTGATGCACTGGTCACTGGTTCCAATTATAAGGGGTTCTGCTGTCAATATCGCCAATGTTATCTGTTTTATCAGTTCTGATTGACGAACACTGTACACCTTAATGTTGTGATATGCATGATGTCCTGATATTTTATGTATAGATCTTCAATCACAATCACATCAGATGCAGCTGTTTAGATTACACACTCAGCTGAATATGTTGGCATTTCTATTTTGCATATACTGCAGCACATGTCGTTTCTACTTTGCACTGACTTTGAAATGTGTCTGCTTCTACATATACTAGCAGTTGCATATTGACATCTTTATTCCCTATGGTCCTGAAATGACATTAGCGAACATTAGCTAACTTCACTTTCACCGTTGCATATTATTGGATGTTTGACAGTCTTCTATTTCAGTGTAGGGAGAGCAACTCCCTAACGACCAGTTTCACACCATTGATCACATGTTACATTGTGGTCCAACATTTTATGTTCTTGTGTTAATGTTTCCCATTTATATTATTCATCTCACTACTAGCATTCCTTCCATTCCTATGAGGTGATTCGAAGGTTTTCCCCTCCGATACAGACATGCTTATTGATACTCCTAGGTATAATATAATACTACATATCTTTTTATTTATTTTTGCTCTTCAAATTAGATAGGATTGCTTTGTCTTAATTGTTCTAAAAGCTCATATCTCCAACCTGTAATCGTCTTCTACCTACAGGTTAGTTTAAGATGTTTTATTGATACTATTTTTATTTTCCTTCCAGTTTTACCATTTAGATCTAAAATTTTTAGAGTACGTGATTGATTGTCTCTGATAGGGTGAGTTTTGATTTGTCATACACCATCAAACGTATCCCACTTGTATGTCTTTTTATTGTAGAGCAATTTGTCCAGTACTGAATGTATTTATTTAATTTAGTTATTCTATTATTGGTTTTTATTATATCAATTTATTCTATTGTGATATGATTCATGAGGGACTTTTCAAAGATTATCTACCTTCCTGCATGACTACTTTGGGACTGCATTCTCATTCTTATGTTTTTATTATTTCATGTTTACGTACTCATATGTGTTTGTTTTTTAAGGTCATAGTCCCCTGAAGAAGGCCAGATGGCCAAAACAGATGTAAGGCTGACCTTGACACCAACAAAGCTTAGTTCTTTCAGTGGTGATTGTCTTCATTCTTTCTGTGCTGTCTGACTTGCAAGAGGGGTGCTTTTCTGTATCCTGTTGGTCTCCATGGACACAAACTAAGGTCACAAGCTTCTCATAGTTGATCAGCTGTCCTGTCCTTATGTCCCATCTAATGAGTCCTCACGCTTCGAGTCCACAAGCGCTTGCCAACAAGTGCCCTCCAGTTCAATGTGTATCACAAACATTCCCCCCTCCACTAGGGACACCTCCACAACACGGCACTCATGGGAGGACATAAAATTGATGTCCATTGGTTTCCCTATCACCATGGGGCACTCATGAGCACAGTGGCCCTTATCCCCACACGTGAAGCAGGACAAATAGCCCCTGGATCCTCAAAGGGTTTGTGACTGTAGAGGCCTTGATGCAAGCCCTCAAAGGCTGAGGTTTCATCTCCCCCCCCCCCCCCCTCTTGGGATATAGACTGCTTTGTTTCCTCCACCTTGGGTGCCTTAGCCTCAGGCTGAACTACCTAAAATCCTTTTGCTATTTCCACAGCACTTTTCAGGGTCAATTTGGAGAAGTGGTACACCCACTGTCTCATGGGAGAGGTCAGGTCCTCTAAGAGCTGCTCCAACAGAACAATCTTGGCCACCTCCAATCGTCTTCCCCTCTGATTACAGCCATTTCCAAGCAATCTATAAAAAGTTCTGGGTTTTCTTTAGGCATCAGAACCCCCTTTCTGAACTGTTGCCAGTAGGCCTCTGGTGTACACCCAGCTCTCTTCAAGATGGTGGTCTTTACTATTGCATAAGCAGCTCTTCCGTCAGGATTAGCCTCTTGGAAGGTGGCTTGACTGCTTCCAGTCAGTAAGTTTCCCAGATACATAGTCCACATTGCTTCCAGCCACCCAGCCAATCGGGTTGTCTGCTCAAAATTTATAAGAAGTGGTTGAGATCCTCACCCTCCACCATTTTAAGTAGAGGTGGTACGGCTGTCATCCCTCAAGTTCCTGGGAGACTTAAGACAGAGCAGTCTGCTGCATTACTAATGATTTCTCCAGGGCTTGCTGTAGCTGCGCCCCTTGTGCTTGCAGAAGATCCTGCAGCAGCTGTTGCTGTCCTTCCACTATGGTGCATTGCAGCTGCTACTGCCGCCTTTCTACCAGAGCCTGGAGTAGTCTCTCCATTTTGGTTTAATGAATGATGGGAGGAAAAAAACCTGCCTGTCCAGCTTCTGACTGAACTGGATTTCTCTTCCTCAATGCAACAGGGTTAACCCCTTTAGCCATGCACCAAAACCCCTTCCCTCTTCTTCATGTACTGTGGAGAGGTCACAGCCCAAGGAGTGTGTTTTCTTCTGTCACTGAGTTAAGAAGACATTAAACTCCTGATATCATCTGGCCATAGGCAGCGTGAGGCATTGACAGACGGCTCCAGAGTCACTGCAGATGTAAAGAAAATACACGTTATTTTGGGGATAAGAAACCAAGCAAACAACTCTGGCCCTTCTTGATTCTGCAGTACACATAAGGTTAAAACACACTGTTCCAGGCTTTTCCCTAGTTCTAACAGTTCCTTAATTAGTCTCTGCAGGACTGATCTGTTAGGTGGAAAAAAATGCTGTTTCAACACTGACAGTACTTCTGAGGTAAGAAAACAAAAAAGGTTCTTCCAAAGTTCCTTCACTCGGGGCAGTACTACACGGAGGTACTCTTTCAGTTGCTAGCAGCAGAACAGGGCAGGGCCAGTCCAAGGGTCCCCCTGAGCTCTGCAGTGGGATCAAGGGGGTGGGGCATGGCTCAGCTCTGTGGCAGGCCATGTGCTTCAGGACACATGGTCTGCAGCAGGAAGGTCAGAAGCAGCAGGCCATGTGTACTGAAGTACATGGCCTATGGCTGAGCCTACACATCCCTCTAACACTACAATCAGCAGCAGCGGGGGTGGCTCAGCTTCATGCACAGGGATGGTGGCAGGCCATGTGTGCCAAAGTACATGGCCTGCTGCCCACAGTGATCTGCTGCCCAGCTGACAGGCCAGCCCTGCAAAAGGGTAACATAACCATAGTTAAAAAGAAACAGCATTACTCTGTGGCACAAAGGTTCTCCAGCAGGATAAACAGAGTTACTTACCTGTAACTGGAGTTCTCTGTGGACAGCAGGATAAGTCAGCCACAATAGGTGTCATCATCCGACGGCGCTGAGACGGAAGTACTACTATCTATAGCTCAGAAGGGCTTTGCCCTTCTGAGCATAGGCCAGCCCCCGGGTCTGCCCCTAGCCAGCCACTGAGTAACTAGCTGTCAACTGCTAGGGGCACCTGTGGGATTCAGAGTGGCGCCTTGCAGGGGAAGGAGGGTGGGAATGTGTGGCTGACTTATCCTGCTGTCCACAGAGAACTCCAGTTACAGGTATTCTCCTAGGACAAGCAGGATGAGTCAGCTACAATTGGTGCCTCCCCAGCTATGTGGGGCTGTGGTGCAAGGACGGTCAAGAAGGAGACAAGGCAGTGATCGAGGACAAAATGCCTGCTTTATTGTGGAGCAGCGTGATTTGGGGCTGCTTTGCTGCGACAAAAGCTGGGCAGGTTGCCAAATGGTGCACAGTGACAATAACAATAGTAGTGCAGAACAAGGTGTGAACCGTGCAAGTAACAGTGCAAACATCAGTGCAGGTATTGCTGGGAATCACAGATGTGGATCAGACAGTGCTACAGGCATTGCCGGTCCGCTGAGGTCAAGACTGCCCGACCACAGGCAAGGCCTTCACTGGAGAGGTCGCGGAAGTAGTGTCTCTGCAACGTAAGGGGGGACGACCATGTGGTCACTTTGCAGATATCCGCCACGGAGATGGATCTCAGGTTGGCAATGGAGAAGGCCATTGCCCGCAGCTGGTGCGCGTTGACTGGAGGTGCAGATTCTGCTCCCGCCCGCTCAAGGCAGAAGGCAATGCAGGCTGAGATCCAGAGGGACAGGGTCCATTTGGAGACAGGACGCCCCAGTTTGTTGGGGTCATAGGAGATGAAGAGCTGCGTACCAGAGCGGTGAGGCGCAGTCCGTTGGAGGTAGACACGGAGGGCTCTGATGCAGTCTAAGGTGTGTAGTCTCTGTTGCTCTGCAATGGAGTGGGGTTCTGGGTGGAAGCTAGGCAGCTCTATGGATTGGTTCATATGAAAAGCAGAGTTCAGTTTTGGCACAAATTTAGGGTGCGTCTGGAGGGTGGCTCTGTCGTTGGTGATCTGGGTGTAGGGCGGGTGCATCACCAGTGCCTGCAACTCACTGATTCATCGAGCTAATGTGATGGCGACCAAGAACAGAGTTTTCCAGGAGACGTGTTTCATGTCCGCTGTAGTCATGGGCTCAAATTGAGGAAGCGTGAGTTGGCCAAGGATGGCGTTGAGGTCCCAGTGGGGGATCGGGTCCTTGCGCAGAGGGTACAGGTTGGTGAGCCCTTTCATGAATTGAGCGACGATAGGATGGGCCGCTATAGATGTGTCACTGCAGCAGTCTTGAAAAGCTGCGATCACGGCCAGGTGGACTCGTACTGATTGGGGTTGCAGAGCCACCTGAGAGAGTTCTGTCAGGTATTGCAGCACCTGTGATGTGGGGCAGGAGAAAGGATTGAGTTGCAGGGTGGAGCACCAGGAGGAGAAGCATCGCCACTTCAAGCCGTATGACTTCCTAGTTGATGGTCATCGTGCTGCAAGCACCACCTGCACGACCTCCTGCGGGAGGAGGAGTGGTGTTAGAGTGACCCGTTCAGCCTCCATGCTACCAAGGACAGGGTCTGTAGATTGGGGTGCAGGGTATTGCCATCGTCCTGAGAGATGAGGTCCTGTCATAGGGAAGGCGAAGAGGTGCTTCCCGTGCCAAGTGGCTGAGGATTGGAAACCATCCCTGGTGGGGCCAGAAGGGGGCTATGAGGATGGCCTGTGCACTGTCTGAGATGATGCATTGCAGGGTCAATGGTATCAGCGGAAAGGGCGGGAAGGCATACACCAGTGACCAGTCCCCCCAGCACATGTCGAATGCATCCGGGGCGATGCTGTGGGGGGGACAGTCATTTCGAGCAGAAGAGGTTGCATTTGGTATTCTCCTCTGTGGCAAAAAGGTCTATCCGCGGTTGACCCCATCACTGGAAGATGATGAGGGTCACTTGACCGTTGTGTGTCCATTCGTGCGGGCTGAGCTGTCGGCTGAGGTGGTCTGCTAGCTCGTTCTGGAGCCCTGGCAGGTAGGAAGCCTGGATGTGGCAATAGTTGTGCAGGGCAAAGATCCATATCTTCAGGGCCTCCCTGCAAGAGAGCACGTGAGCCTGTACCCCCTTGTTTGTTGATGTAGAACATGGCCACCTGGTTGTCTTTCCGAAGGAGAATGTGTTTTCCGTGAGTCTGACTCCGGATAGCCCTGAGTTCCAGGAGGTTGATGTGCTGGTTCCGCTCTCGTGCTGTCCATGCTCCCTGGGTGCGGAGATGAAGGCAGTGTGCCCCCCAGCCAAACGGGGAGGCATCCGTGGTTATGGTCAGCTGATTTGGGGGCTTCTTTAGTGGGCGGCCCTGCGCCAGGTTCCTCTTGCAGGTCCACCAGAGGAGAGACACTTTGACGGCGGTGTCCATGCAGATGGAGGTGATGAGGGGCTGCGAGTGCTGGTTCCAGTGCGATCTCAGGTGCCATTTGTCAGATGGCTGCCTGGGTGACAATCTTCACAGTCTTGGCAAGTGCATATATCTATATGATTTGCAAGGTATTGTGGGCAATGTAGTTCATTCACACCAGACACAGCTGCTGACAATAATTTAGTTGTGCTCTTGGGTAAAGCCAATAAGATATTTATTTGTGGGGTTATTTCTCCCAACACAGATATGCTTGGTAGCACATAAATTTGGTAACTTGCTTTCAGTGTTAACTTGGAAAAACAAAGTCAAAATCAGGAAAACAACAAATGAAAAGCCACAAAGCAAGAAACAAATTGTTCTTTTCAGGTTAACTTCTGATTACTTCCCACATAGATACAGAAGTGATTCTCTCCTAGCTCACAAGCAATTAGGTAAGGCTTAATTGCTAGCAGTCACCAGCTGAAACCCCTTAGCTGGCTTGCTTTCTACTGTGTGGGTCAAATCCTGCTTCAGGAGCTTTTCTGAGTAGATTAAAGAACAAATTTGTATTTCTTTGTGATGGTTGCTGTACTTTATAACAGAAAGTTACCAACGGAGTTTAGATAGAGAGCAGTCCATATAAACAGGATCCTCATCTGCTATTATTCCCCCTTGTTCAACAAGCATGGGTTCAATATCATGGATTGGCACAGATGAATCTCTCAATGGAGCATTTTCAGGAGAATACTTGCTTCCCTGCTGTCTTTCAAGGTTATAGCTAGGGCATAGATCAGTGTTCATACCTGAGCTTCCATTGCTGCTGGAGTTCCTCTCTATATAGCCTGGCCAGTATGTAGTCCAGTTCTTATGTCCAGCCTTCCAATCCAGATCCCTGGACACTGGATCTCTCTTCACATACCTTCTGGCACAGGTCTTAGGGTCCCTTCCACGTGCAGCCGTCTCCCTCACAGGTAGCCTCTGGTGATTCCTAGCTCTGCAGCACCATTCCTCTGGCTTTCCCAAGTCCAATGGTGTATGCTGGCCCTTGGAATACCTCCCAGTATACGTACTGCTTTGGACTCTTCTAGACCTCTCAAAGGCTTTTCTCTCCCTTCTTCCAAAGGGTCTCTTTCCCTCTCTGTCCGTCCGATTTGGCTTCTGCTTCTGATGATCCTTCAGATGAAACTGATGATCAAACTCAAGCTGATTCTCAGGATACTGAGGACAATTCTCTGGATATCCAAGGTGATCATGAAGAAGATGGTCATCTGTAGAATAAACTCTACTCTTATTCTGCTTAGATGAGTGCTCCTCCCTAACACAGCGCAGCTGTGCTGAATCAGGCCCTGCCCTTTGAGATGAGTGCTTAGGGATTACCTCATAGCCCTCATGATTGAACACACGTTTCCCCACTTCAGCTCCTCTAATGGCTGTTGGAAACCTGGTGCATTCTGGGACTGGTAGTCTTTTATGGGAAAATTCTGTTTTCTTATTTCTACCAGAACTGACAGGTTGCTTGTTCAGAGTCACTTCACCTTTTCTATAGCTCCTTCCTGAGCTATGATAAGCTTCCTTATCACACATTGCAAGTGGCGCATGTGTAGCTTCGCCAGGAGTATGACCTGGGTAGAGGCTGCCATATGTCCCAAAAGACAGAGAAGTGTTCTTGCGGGTGTGGAACCCGTCTCTGAGACTTGTCTTATCAGGCGGATGATAGTGTCCCTTCAAGGGGGAGGCAAAAACACCCGTGAGGTTTTGGTGTCTATTATCGCTCTGATGAACTAGAGGCGTTGCCTGGGTCGTGGGTGCGACTTCTGGCAATTGATCATTGGTAGATGACAGGAGGGCGATGGTCCGCCGCATCGATGTTGTGGCTTCCTGTAGGGATGACGCTGAAATCAGCCAGTCGTCCAGGTATGGAAAGACGCATATGCCCTGTTTGCGTAGGTGGGCAGCCGCTACAATGACACATTTGGTGAAAACTCTTGGTGCCGGAGAAAGGCCAAAGGGGAGGATCTTGTACTGGAAGTGTCTCCCCCAGATCTGGAAGCGGAGGAACTTGCGGTGGTCCTTGTGGATGCTGATGTGAGTGTAGGCGTCCATTAAATCTAGGAATGAAAGCCACTTCCCCACTGGATGAGGGGGAGGATGGATCCAAGGGAGTGCATACGGAACTTTTCCTTGACTATAAATTTGTTGAGTTTGCGCAGGTTGAGGATGGGACGAGAATCACCTGACTTCTTGGGAACCATAAAGTATCTGGAGTAGAAGCCAGTGTGAATTTCTTCTGGTGGCACAGGTTTGATTGCTTTGGAAGTCCGAAGGGAGGATATTTCTTGTGGCAGACCTGTGGGCGATGCGAGGTCTGCCCTCTCTTGGGGGGGTTAGCGTTACCACGGAGTAGAGTGGAACCTGATGCGGTACCTGCTCCTGATTATTTGTATTATCCATTTGTCCGTCATGATGGACTCCCAGGCTGGGAGGAAGGTGGCGAGCCGGCCCCCTGGGGGGGGCAGGCTTTGCATCGTTTGTCAAAAAGGCTGGCTTTGTTTCGTTGGCCCAGCTTGGGGGGCCTTTTGCTACCTCCAGTCACGCTGGCGGGGCTTATTGCGGTAGGAGGAATGCTGCTGCTGTGGCTTGTATCATGGCTGTTGCCATTTCGGGTATGTTGTGTATTGTCATTTTGAAGTGTGGTACTGTCTCTGCTGGTAGGAGCTCTTACAGTTGTTGCGCTTGAGGCCCTCGTCGGCGATGGTCTGAAGTGTGGTGCAGTGGTCCTTTATAATGGAGATGGTATCATTGACCGTGTCTCCGAACAGCAAGTCGCCAGGACAGGGGGCAGCAGCGATGCGGTCATGGGTATCTTCTCTGAGACCAGAGGCCCGGAGCCAGGTGAGCCTGCGGGCGGAAATGGCCATCCCTGCTGTGCGTGCGGCCGCATCAAAGGAATCAAAGGATGCTTGCACTTGGTGCTTCGTGCACTCCTGTAGGTCTGCTAAAGAGGCATTGGCAGGGGCTCTTGGGGTCTCAAGGAATTTCAATGCTGCTTGGGTTTTGGGACGCTGGTCTGAGGGCTGTCCAGTTGTAGGGAGGTCCATTGCTGATGCCAGCTTGCGGAGAAATCTGGGATAAGTGAGGTCCTCTGGGATGCTTGTAGTGGGATCTGTCGGTGCAGGCACTATGTCAAGGCCTGAGGTTTCAGCTGTCGTAGGTGACCCAGGGTCAACAGGGGCAGCAGCATCACAGGCGGGCAGGGGTGCCGTCTCTGTAGGTATAGGCTCTCTGGGTGCAGCTAGTGAGGTGGGGACCTTCGGGTTTGAAGAAGTAGAGGTAGGTGCTTGATTTTTCGCCCATTGGTCAAAGAGGCTGGAGAGCAAGGTTGAAAACTGTTTTGTCTGGGTGTTGCGCTCTGTCCGGCACCTCAAGCAGTGTGGGGTTCTGGATGGCGGTCTCCACACCCTCCTTTGGGGAAGGATAAACGTTTTCGTGTATGAGAGCTGGTTCAGAGTCAGAGGAGGGGGAAAGTAGGTAGTTGCTGTGGGCCATAGGTGCAGAGGGGCTGCTGGAGGGTGAACTCCTGTGTCTGTGGAAGGACCTGCGTTTGTCCCTGCTCCTATGTCTGTGGTAACTTTTGGGAGCATGTCTGCTGCTGGAGCTGCTGCTTCTTCTGCGTCTGCGACATTTCTTTGGGGCTGGGCTGCTGCTGTATCTGCTGCTGTCCTTTGAGCACCTTCTCCAGTGTCTGCACCGCCTTCCTGAGCTTCTGCTATGTCGGCGCAGGTGTCTCCGTGCTGACGGAGAGGCTTGCTGGTGCAGGGGGGAGTGTCCTGAGCTGCTTGGTGATGCAGTCCCATAGCTGTGGCGCCATCCATTGGTGCCGTGGGAGGTGGAGCCGGGGAGGTCTCATTGCCATGGCGCCGACCATTGGCGCCACGGGGGAGTGGAGCCAGAGGCAGAGAAGGAAGGCAAGATGGCTGCCTGCATGCCTTGGAGGTCCCATGTTGCCTGCTGAATCGCTGGAGGGGATTCCGGGGGAGCCGGAGCCTGCTAGATCATAGAAGGAGCTGCAGCGAGAGCGAGGAGACTGGAGGGAAGGGCAGGAGCATCGTGGCTGCGGATGGAGGCCGGAGAGGGCACATCTAGAGCTGCAGAGAAGGTTGGCTGCACCAGAAGAGCATCGGGGGCTGCATGGGCAGCAGCGTGGTTGGCAGGAGCTTGCAGCACTGATGTTCCTACCTCCTGTAGGAGATCCTGGAGAGCAAGTCGTCTGAACTTCCTGGCCCGGGGGGACATTCTTGCACAGTGAGTGCAGTTCTCCACCCTGTGTGAGACTCCGAGGCATCTCAAGCAGCAGTCATAAGTGTCCGTGGAGTACATCCTTCTTGAGCAGGTAGGACATTTTTTAAAACCCTGTTTAGGCATAATAGACGGTGATTGAAATTTCTGTCTCTACCATCTAATCTCAATCAATATTGCAATGAAGAGAGTGTAGAAGAGTCTGTCTTGCTGGCAAGGCGGAAAAATGAAGAGTGGCTGGCTAGGGGCGGACCCAGGGGGGTGGCCTGGGTAGCCCATGCTCAGAAGGGCAAAGCCCTTCTGAGCTATAGAGAGTAGTACTTCTGTCTCGGTGCTGTCGGATGACGACACCTATTGTGGCTGACTCATCCTTCTTGTCTTAGGAGAAAATTTTAACTGCCAAGCTGAGTGCTCAATAACAAACTTAAACACATTCCTATCTTCTTCAAAAGGTAAGTAGTCACACATATGCCATAGAACCCCAGGCTCCTCTCCTGATTCCAGGTTTGAACCATGGGACCTGGCCACACCCTTCCCAAGCTTTCTCCAGCCTATTTTCTTAAAGGAGCAAGAGTTTGGCTCTTTACAAGAGGAATGCCTCACCCATTCCAAGTCCCTGCAGGGAATGGGGAGTTTCCTATACACTTCATCACAGTCTTCTAGAATACCCCACCTCCCCAAATCTGCCCATGTTATTATCGGTGATTACTTTAGTCACAGCTTGTGAGATTTAATTTTATTATCTTGCAGTCACTAAAACACATTTAAATGTTTTCCCTTTTTCTCTTCTAGTATCATTTTTAAGGAGTTTCTGGTGAAAGTAGATTTTATATCCTCTCCTAAATCTTTCCTTATGTTCAAATTATAATCCATAAACTTACCTCACCTTCATTCACTAGTATATTCCTTACATCAGGCACTGTAGGAGAAATCAGATACAAGGTACAGAAAAGGACAACCAAAATGGTAAAATAGATAGAACTATTGGTTAGCGTTCCTCAGTTTAGAGAAAAAAACTAATGAAGAGAGAGATGATAGAGGTTTATAAAATCCTGAATGGAGTGGCCGGGGTAAAAGCATATTGATTTGGTTTTATATACCATACTATTTAGAAATCAGTGTGGTTTGCAAGGAACAAAATCAGTAGTTATGTGGAACAAGCTTTAGAGTTTCCTCTTTCAAAAAGGACAAAGACTAGGGGATAGTCATAAAGTTACTAAGTATCACATTTAAAACATGCAGAGAAACAAATGTTCCAGTTTAAGTAAGTTCTGGAATTGCCTACAGGAGAATGTGATGAAAGCAGCACTGCTGGCTTTATAAAGGACTTGGACAAGTGCCTGAAGGAAAAGTCTATACACGCCACTGTTCCCTCTAAGCTGTGCGCGTGTGCGCGCGCACACACCTCGCCGAGTGAGTGCACATACTTTACAACAGAGCGCACAAAATTTACGGTTCTGATTCTGATAGAAAACAACATAGACGTCTTAAAATTTAAAAGTTGTTGTATATTTACGGTTTTCACAAGTTCTACAATATTTTCTAGTGCAATCAATGTGGTGTACATACTGTATTCTGACGTGTAGTCAAATTTTAAAGTATATAACTCCGAGTGTCGTTATGTGGCGCACAAAAATTTAACCTTCCTTCAAAAGCTGCACAGCTGATATTTTATGTGCACACAGCCTACAGAAAATTAGAGGGAACATTGATACACGCTCAAGGTGGATTCTAGGGAAGGCCAGAGCTTATCCCCGAGGATAAAAGCTTCTACTTCTGGGGATTCTGCCAGGTACTTGTGAACTGGATTGGCCACTATTGGAAACAGGATACTGGACTTGATGGACCTATGATCTGACCTATTATGGCAATTATGTTGCTATGATATTTAGAAAGCAGGGTTAATCTGTTAAATTGTAGAGAAAACCGTTTTATTGAATAAATTTAATACATTTATGATTAGCTTTCAAGAGTTGCATTCTGTGGCTCAGAGTCAGGCAGGATCGGTGCCCCCATTAGGTATGTAGCAGCTTCTGAGATACATAATTGGACATCACACTTAAAAATAATAAACTTTCCATGGTTACAGAATTGGTGGGAGGGGGATTATTGAATGTAAATTATCAGAATCTTGGTTGGGGAGATGCTGTAAAGCTAAAGGTTAGCCTAGGGTGTTCAAAACCCTTACGCTGGCCTTGGGGAGAGGCAAGCTCCGGTTGCCTCATTATTGCCCAATTTGCTTTTCCCATTCACTTCCATTCAAGTTTTGAATCACCTTTTAACCTTCAATCTTCAGCTTCCGCTGTCTCAACCCCGTCCCATCTCCTCCGACCTATTTAGAAACCTTCATAATATCGATCCTTTGACTCTCTCCTCCACCATCTCCCCATCTCTTTCCTCCATTTTGTCCTCCAAATCCGTCGACGAGGCGGTAGCCTCTCATAATGCTGCACTATTCTCAGCTCTTGATACTCTTGCCCCGCTCACCCCTCGTCCCATTAGACGTTCTACTCCTCAGCCCTGGCTTTCATCTACAACCCGCTATTTACACATCTGTGCCTGCTCTGCTAAACGTGCCTGGACCAAATCCCGCTCCCCTGAAGACCTTCTACGCTTCAAATTCATGCTTGGCTCCTTCCAGTCAGCCATAGCACTTGCCAAACAAACATACATCATCCATCTGACCATCTCCCTAGCCTCTGATCCTCACCGCCTCTTTAATACCCTCAATTCTCTCCTTAAGGTGTCCCCGCCCCCAGTCCTGCCCTCACTCTCTGCCCAAACCCTTGCCGACTACTTCCATGACAAAATCCAAAAGATTATCCTCCAATTCCCCATACCCTCATCTACCTCCCCCCCCATCCTGACTTCCTCTGCTACCCTCTCCTCCTTCCCTACGATCTTTGAAGAGGAAACCACACTTATTCTTTCCTCCTCCAAACTCACCACCTGTTCCTCTAACCCTATCCCCACCCATCTTCTACACCCCATCTCCCCCACCGTTATCCCCTCCATCTCTCATATTCTCAACCTATAACTCTCCACTGCAACTGTCCCTATCAATTTCAAACACGCTGTTGTCACACCTCTCCTCCAGAAACCCTCACTCGATCCCACCTGTCCTTCTAATTATCGACCCATCTCCCTCATTCCCTTCATATCTAAAATTCTAGAATGAGCAGTCCACCAATGCTGCCTCGACTTCCTCACCTCCCAGGCCCTCCTGGACCCACTACAGTCCGGCTTCCGTCCCCTACACTCCACCGAAACGGCTCTTACAAAAGTCTCCAATGACTTGTTCCTCGCTAAATCTAAAGGCCTCTACTCTGTCCTCATCCTTCTCGACCTCTCCGCTGCCTTTGACACTGTTGATCACAATCTTCTCTCCACCCTCTCCTCGCTTGGTTTCAAGGGCTCCGTATTATCCTGGTTCTCCTCCTATCTCTTCCATTGCTGCTTTAGTGTATGCTCTGGTGGCTCCTCTTCTCCCACCCCGCTCCATGTTGGTGTACCCCAAGGATCCGTCTTGGGCCCCCTCCTTTTCTCTCTCTATAACCAATCCCTTAGCATGCTTATCTCCACCCATGGCTTTCAGTACCATCTCTATGCCGACGACTCCCAAATCTACCTCTCTACACCTAATATCTCTCCAGCAATCCAAACCAAGATCTCTGCCTGCCTTTCTGACATCGCCGCTTGAAATTGAACATGGCCAAGACTGAGCTCCCCCTCTTTCACCCTAACTCCTCTCCTCCTCTTCCCCCTTTCTCAGTCTCCGTGGATGGATCTATGATCTTTCCTTTTCCCTCGGCCCACAATCTGGGGGTCATCTTTGACACCTCTCTCTCCTTCTCCACACATATCCAGCACGTTGTTACAACCTGCTGCTTCTTTCTCTACAACATTAGCAAAATCCACCCCTTCCTGTCAGAACACACTACCAAAACCCTTATCCACTCCTTAATCTCCTCGACTACTGCAACCTACTCCTTGCTGGTCTCCCCGTGAGCCATCTCCTCCCTCTTCAATCCATACAAAATTATATTGCTCGACTAATCTTTCGCCAATCCCACATTACTCCTCTTCTCAAGTCGCTTCATTGGTTCCCTATCCAATTCCACATCCAGTTCAAGCTTCTCCTACTCACCTATAAATGCATTCACTCTGCGGCCCCTCAATACCTCTCATCTCTTATTTCTCCCCACATCCCAGCTCGGGAACTTTGTCCACTAACAAATTACTTCTATCTAGGCCTTTCACTCATACCGCTAACTCCCAACTTCGCTCCTTTCACCTTGCTGCACCCTATGCCTGGAACAGCTTACCTGTGGCTATACGTCAGGCACCCTCTTCAAATCCAGGTTAAAAACCCATCTCTTCACCGTCGCGTTCAGATCCTGACTTCTATCCTTCATCTTAACCTTACTCCCATCAAATTGACTAATGTTTTGTACTGTCTTGACTAGATTGTAAGCTTGGACGAGCAGGGACTGTCTCTTGTACGTACGTCTGTACAGCGCTGAGTGTGTGGTGCTATATAAGTGTTTAATAGTAGGAGTAGTTGAATAGTGCTTTTGTTTTAAATATGCTTTGTTCTTCTTTCAGCCCTAAATTGATATGCATTCCTCCCTTTTACTGGCTTTCATTATACCTGGAATTTTTTGCTCGCTGGTCTGTTTTATGATACCATAAACATAAAACCAGTGGCACCAACCACCTACGTCCTTGAAGCTTTTCTTTTTTTTTCAATGACTGAGGAACTACTACCAATACTAATTTTCACTTGCGGAAGACTATTGCTCAACAGCGCCTTGTCAAAAATCTTTCAGAATCCTTCCACTTTCATGGATGTCACTCATTGCATGCCTCTTGTTGGTAGTAAACTTTTTCATGTCAAATATATTGCCTGCCTTAAATTTAGTTGAACTATGTTTCCTCTTATATACCACCTGACAAGGTTGTACCGAGTAAAGTACATGACAGGGTGGTTGAAAGCACCTTTCTTATAATCCTTGTGGAAAGAGGTCAAATGTAAGTATTTAAAAAAAAACCAGCGTCTAGTATAGAAAGTAACCATTGGTCATAGCGTACGAATCTTGACCGGTTTTTCCCAGGAGAAGACTTGTCACAGTTCCGTTTTTGCTCTTGGGAGTATGCGTTTAACTGAAGGAGCACAAACTAGCTGTCAGGCTCAAATCAACGTCCATGAAAGAAAACAGGCTAACAACTGCAACAAGCCCAGTGCTTTCTGCTTTCCCCCGAAACGTCTGTGCCTGGTTAATGATTGCAAACCTTGAGCGAAACTCCTGTGCCCCGAGGACAAACACCCAATAATTACGGAAAGCTAAACTCGCCCTTTGTTGGGAACGAGCTAGGTGGGCGGTGGTTCGTAGCTTTCCAGTGGACCGAGGTGTCCAGTGACTAAGCTGCTATCTTGCGCTCGCTGGCCCCACCTCCTAAGGGAGCGAAAGTTATAAAAGCGGGCCGTGGAAGCGAATGCTCCGAGATAGGCGCGTTGATAGTTGCGAGCTATGGGCAACAAGGTGACCAGGGGAGACTTTGAATGGGTGTATACCGATCAGCCCCACACGCAACGGAGGAAGGAAATACTAGGTATGGAACGCGCTGTAAAAATAAAACCACGCGCATAAGTTGACGGGGTTTATGGAATGTTAGGCTGCCCTTAGTTCTATTATTACATCCGTTCAACTCTCCAAGAGATGCTACAGGTGCCGCCAACATACTCTTCCTGTTTTTCTTGCTTAGCCTGAAATGTTCATAATCTTGACTATGTTGTTCGTACAAGATATTTATGCTCTCTTATATATTTTAAGATTCCCCCAAAAAAAGTACAATTGTACGTGTCGTATTTTTTTTAAGATGATAGGGGACCATGTTTGCTTGTAGTAAATCTGGTATTTTTTTTCTCTGAAATCTAGAATGAGATAATAACCTTTAACTAGCGCTACAGTAGGTTATAAGGTTACAATATTTTCTAAAACTGACACTTCCGTTTTAACTAACTACATTATATCAGACGTGGTTTGTAACGCTTCTCGTGTATTCTCCACTTTGATATCGGTTGTTAAACGAATAGGAGCAGGTGTAGACTCTTTAGTACGTATAGATTTAATCTCTAAAAATCGCAACGTTCAGGTTCGTATTCGCTTGTGGGGCAGGGCTCGCTTACATCTGAAAGGCTTGTTAGCTTTAGGCAATGTTATGGCTTTTTCGACTGAAACATTTCTCTACTAAAGTTTCTTATTTCTCGGTCGGGGCTGATGAGAGCTGCAGTGTTTTGAACATTTCTGGGCGTTCCTTGTTTCAACAATACGTAAAACCACCCTTAAACTGATGTTAAAACAGGTGTTTTCTCCTTTTCACAAAATGATTATTCCTGTGCTGCACTACAGCAAATGGGTAAAACTGACCAGGTGTGTTAGATTGACACCCTTATAGGTGTTTTGCTTATACACAGACTTCATTTAAACAATCCAATCCATATATATTCACTAGAGTGAACTCAAAGGCGTTTCTGAAGCTTATAATACTTTTTTCAAATCCTTTCCCATAGGATAATATAGCTTCAGGGTTGGCCCCTAGAGGAAACTTCAGCCTTGCCTCTCTCTCCCCCCCCCCCCCCCCCCAAAAAAAAAGATTTTTATTAAATTCAGTTGTAATCATCTTAAAGCCATTCCTCCCTGAACAAACCTATACAAATGAGTTTTTGAACATCACATTTCTTAAATTCTAAACTTTATTGTTTAAACACATATAATGAGGGACCTGAAAAAGCCACTTAAAAGGGTAAATAGGCTATTTACATATTGCCCATTCTCACTGCAGTTAAAAGTACCGGCTGCCAGGATCCACTGTTTCAGTTTGACTGTAGCTGCTGGCTACTGCCGTGGTGGTTGGGCCTGCTCTGTATGGTGTATGTTCCACAATCCATTGAAACTGTGTTATGGAAAATGCAGTATTTGGGATTAATAAAATCAAGCATGTTCATTTACTCTTTTAGATATTATATTGTAGAATGATATAAAAGAAGGCTTATAGACTGATGCTTAACCGTCATAAACTACTCTTTTCTTAGAGGGGTCTGCAGCTAAATGGGTCTAACATACTTTCCTTCCTGATTCTGCTTAATTTTGGCCAGATAATGGTATGGAAAGCTTTTGTAAGCTTCTATGTGGTTCTAGCAGAATAATGGTGCGGTCTTGTTGATCCTTACCAGAATACTATGAAGGAATGGCTGCCACGAAATGTGGAGGGTAGATGAGCAGGGCCCTCTCCCACTCTAGTAATGCTATAGAAGGGACTGCAAATTCACGTCTTCCCAGACTGGGGGCCACAGGAATGGCAGGAGCAGCCGTCTTGCATTTTATTCCTCTTATGCCAGGCCTGATCATAGCTGAGGAAGGCGATAGTGCAGCTCTGTAAGCTGTATCGTCTTGTACTGTTGCTGGGTCTGGAGTGTCAGTTTGAACCCTGCAACATGTTGTTGTTGTTAAGTGCGGTCGAGTTGGAGTCGACTCATGTACTTACAAGGCTTACCTGCAACATGATGGTATCCCCTATAGTGGAAGAGGAAATGGCATGACTTGTCACACTGTTGCTGTTCTTCTGCAGCTAGACTGGAATGGAAGGTGACTGGATATGAGGGAAGAGGGGCAAGGCAGGGTGGAGAAATGAGCTAGATACAGAGTGGAGGGTTTCATCCAGTGGATGGCTCTGAGAAAGAAAAGGGGGGGGGCGAGTGAGGGGATTAGAGGTGCTGTAGGTGAAGTCCTTTGGTATCTTTCTTCCTTTTCCTGTATGCATCACAAGTGAAATGTTTCCCTTCACTATGAGAGCTAGGATTGGTTCACACACTAACAAGAAGGGAACCTAAAAAAAAAAAGCCAGCTGGATACCCTATTCTGTGTCTCTCCCCCCCCCCCCCCCCTCGTTAAAATTTCCTGGTAATCCCGTTAGCCATGGATATTCCTGTCCACCACCCAACCCTGGATCTATCTGGTCCAGAGCACTCTAGGCCCAAGCACACAGTACAGTGAGCCCTTCAATGAAAGAGCCTGCAGTGATGGACTGGAGCCCCCTGGAGCAAACATAGCATCTTGCCCCAAGGAGATGACATGTGGTGATTCTCTTTATACTGCCATCTTGGAAAATGGCTGCATTGACTCCTAACAAATATGTCAGGACATACAGCCAGGGGTTAGTCTGCTAAATCCGGTAATACTTCATTTGGCAGGCTGATCCCTAGCTGCATGACCTGATGCCCCACTAGGAGTTAAGAGCTAAAAATGACTGAATGGGGAGTGAAGTTAACATGAGTAAAAGCACAGCTCGTGCATCAGTCTGGATGGGGTAAGAACTTCGGAGCAGGGGGACTATACAGAAAGGGCTTAGGAATTTGAAAAACAATTAATTTTAAAGATGACAAATTTTACTTTACAAGGAAATAAACCATGTGTTAACTTTTTTGTCAACAAAAGTGCATCCCTAATGTTTAGTAATACAGATCTCCTTTTGCCTTTCAATCCTGGAGAAAGTTGTAATCCTTTAGGGTATAAGAACTTATTTCTGTAGTAGATAGCATCTACCTTTTTGTTATTTTCCCTCTTTATTTTACTTTTTATGTTCTTAACTTACAAAACCTAAACATAATTTTATATATTTGCTGTTTGTTCCTTCCCTTGTTTTTTGTAAGTTTTGAACTTCATTGTAAACCACTTTGATTTTAGGATAAAGTGGTATTGAAATCCTGTTAACTAAATAAACAATAACAATGTATGAAAATGATCTTTAAGTTTGAACTCAATTTATGTTATAAAGAAGTTCATGCAGGCAACTTGTAGATCTAGCTTTTTACAAGGTAACTTATCAGTCTCATTTTAAAAGCAGTTTAATGAGGGAGGAGGGACATTGAATATTGTGACATTCTTTAATCTTGAAAAAAAAAAGACAAAAGATCTGTTGGAACAAAAAAAAATGTAGTCTAGCACATTAAACCAAAAAAATACAGGTACATAAATATTTTGCAGCAAGCTTAACTTTAAGAACCACCCTACGCTTGCCCACTTTGGTTAGGTTTGAGTGACCATTTCGATCTTCTTTTTCTTCTGAAGTAATTTTCACATAGTGCTTATAGGTAGGAAATGTAAAAATATTTAAAAGCATTAATATTGAACCAGTAACTATGGCTATCATCAAGTGATGTCATGCTACCAAGATGGCTGACTAAGGCAAGAGCTCCGTACCCCTGCAAGAAAATTGAGACTACCTAATTAGAGAGCAGTTTTGTCCATGAAAGAGCCTCCTGGCCTGCAGAGTGAAGGGGGATTTGGCTGATGTCCACCACATGTGGTAAAATGGCAAGAGTTTGCATATAGTGCATATAAGTGTAAGCCATGAGAGTAGGCCAAGATAGCAGCCGGCTGCGTATCCAATACACAGGAAGGAAGCACATAGCAAGAAGGGCGGACCATCTGAGGAAACAGCATACAAGACTCAAGTGAACATGAGAACTGTTTTTGGGAATTAGAGGACATTGGTGCGAGCAACCTTATTCAGGATGTGAAAGCAGGGGTAGCCGATCTGAATGTGTGCAGAGAAAGTGAGAGGATCTGTGGCAGAGCACAAAGAGGCCTTGGACACATTGAAGGTCGCTATGAAGGAATTGGTGAAAGAGGGAGCAGATGTTGGAAAAGTTGAAGGACGTTGAGCCGCTGCAATAACTTGAGAATTGGGTGGGGGAGGGGGGGTCCTGGAAACAGCTGAGTTTTGCAATGTCAAATAGGTGGCAATTCGGATCAGTTTTACAGGGAACATGGGCAATGGAGGGTTAAGTAGCTTGCCCAAGACAAGGAGCACCTGTGGGACTAGAAACCCCAGTCCTTACAGCCCAAGGTTGCTGTCCTCGAGTGGGATTTGAACCCCAACCTTCTGGCCTGAAGTACCTTGCCCCAACCACTAGGCCACTCCTCCCTCATTTGATTTGGCACATAGGATGTTGAGGTACCTAGGACTGAAAGTTGTTTGCAATTCTGGTGGGCATATCTTAAAAAGGATATAGCAGAATTAGAAAAGATAGAGAAGAGCCACCAAAATGGTAAAGGGGATGGAAGGATACCTCTATGAGGTGAGGTTTAACAGGTTAGGGCTCTTCAACCTGGAAAAGAGATGACTGAGGGGAGATATGATAGAGGTCTATTAAATAACGAATGGAGTGGAACGGGTAAATATAGATTGATTATGCCATCAAAATATAGAAAGACTAGGGGACATGCAATGAAGTTAGTGTAATCCATTTAAGACTAATAAGAGAATACTTTTCTTACTCAATGTGTAATCAAACTCTGGTATTCATTACTGGAGGATGTAGTAAAAGTTGTTTAGTGTAGCTCTGTTTTAAAAAAAAAATTAGATGAGATCTTGGAGGAGAGGACCTGGGAAATCCATTGCTTGCCCCAATAAAAGCATCGTGGAATCTGTGTATTTTTGGGAAACTGCCAGATACGTGTGACATGACTTGGCCTCCATTGGAAATAGGATACTGGGCTTCACGGACCTTGATGTGACCCAGTATGGCATTTTTTAATGTGCTGAGGGACATCGTGCTTTGTGTCCATAGCTACAAGGTGAAAGAGCAGATTGTGGAGAAATGATTGCTGAAGACATTTGCATAGGAAGGCCAGAAAGTTGCAGTGTGTGCAGATTTATTACAGTTAGCCACTGTAGCATTAAGAGAATTTAGGGAGATCACTCTGTCTGCAAAAGGACATCTTCACTACCAATGGCTGTACCCTTTTGGGTTGGCCTTTACCAAAGATGGTGTAACAAGTGTGGTAGAGGAGGCTGTGTGCTCAAGGAGGTGGAAAGTGTACAGTCTGCCTGTACTAAGTCAAGAGGTGTCAGAGTGGCTGAGTGGATGGCAGATTGTCATAAAAAGGATCACAAGGATCACCAGATAATGATTGGCAGGGAGCGAAGAAGCCAGCAGCAACAAGACTAGTTGAAGGAAGTCTACTACTACTAATTAGCATTTATATAGCGCTATGCACGCAGCGCTGTACAGAAATATATGCAAAAGTCTGTTCTGAGAAGTGATATTTGAACTTGAAGGATACTTTTAAGTGATTTCACCTTAAAGTTTTTTTGTTGGATAAAAGGAAGGTGGAGGAAGGGGGATGGTGTCGTTGCCCCTTGAAGCCCCTTGGATGACACAAATGTGCTGGTGGTGGGAGCTTGGGGAATGGTTGGAAGGGGAGAGTCTCACTGGGGTTTTTGAATGCAAGATTGGCTGTTTTGAAGGGGGAACAGATGGGAGAGTGGAGGTTTGAATATGTGGATGGCTGGTAGGGAAGGCTATTTGATCGGTTTGCTTGGGGGATGAGATCTTTCTCAAGGGATTGCCATGGAGAGATGGGATGGGAGGGGGAGGAGTTTAAGTGGCTCTTTGGGAAGGTTGGGAGAAGGGTGTTACAATCTTTAACTGCTTACTCATTTTGTAACATAAATGTTATAAGGTTAAATGTTAAAGGACACACACTAGTGCTAACAAATGTTATTTAGAGATGGGTGGCAGTGGGGAGCTGATACTTTAATGATACAAGAGACTCACCTAAAGCAAGGTGAGAGGTATTTGTTGGGGGGTAAACAGTACTCGGATGTCTTTTGGTCACCAACTCAATACAACCGAGGAAGGGAGGGGTGGGTAGTTTGGTTTCAAAGGACTGTAGAGTTGTGATTAAGGAGGTGCTCAAAGATAAAGGAGCAGATATTTGATATTGCAAGGGAAAGTGAACGATGAAACAATATCTTTGGGGATCGATGTTCTAAATGTGCAGCATGTTTGTTTTTGACAAGTTAGAATGTGTTGGAAGGCTTAACATTGGCCACAAGGTTGATGGTGGGGTGGGGTGAGGTGGGAAGGAAGCAGACACAAATGTTGTGAAACATTTGAATTAGTAGAAGCATGGATGTTGCTGAATCTCAAGAGGAAGGATTTTACTTTCTCTTCACCAGTGCATAAGACTTATTCTAGGCTGGTTTATGCTCCTGGTGGACAGCAGAACTGCAGGTGAACTTGGGGGGTGGGGGCAGGGGCTTAATGTTGTTGATGAGTTGGTCAGATCATGTTCCAGTTTGAGACTGGTGGGAGACAGTAGAGGAAGGGAGTTTGAATTCTGGAGGTTGAATGAGCCTTGGGGGGAAAGGTTGAGGTGTGTAAGTGACTAAGGATCTGTGGGAGCAGTGGCGTTCCCAGCCCCCTTGTTACCACCCAGGGCTGTGTGCCCAGCCCACTCTCCCAAGGCACCACATTGCACTGTGCACCCACATGTGGAGGCAGTATGACACTTAAAAGCAGTCTGTGGCTTGCCGTGCTGTGTCTGCTCCAGGCCCAGCAGCAATTCTCACAAGCCAAAGTCTCGCAATTCAGAAGACTTCAGCTGGGAGAGAGAAGAGCCGCCAGACCTGGAGCAGAGGCAGCACAGCAAGTCACATATGGCTTGGTTTGCTGCGCTGCCTCCATATGCAGGACCGGTGGGGGTGCACCCTCTCCCAGTTGGCACCCTGGGCAGGTTGCATCCACTCTCCACCTTTGGTGTTCCATTGTGTGGGAGTACTTAAGCTTTAATAAGAGGGGAAATTACCTGCAGCGGGGGTTTGGGAAGGTTTCAAGAGCTTATATTATAGATTCCTTTATTTTGGTAGCATCTCACTACAAAATGGGAAAGGAAAAAGGCAGAGGAGTTAAGAGACACAGTAGTGTATTGGGAGAAAGTGCACAAAAGAACACAAGTAAGGCCTGGCTGGAACTGAAGCAGGCAAGAAAGGCCCTTCTGGGTTTGGAGGGTTTTAAGATTGCATGGGAGTCGGACAGAGTGAAGCAGTGTGTTTTGGAGGAGGGGACTAGAGCTAGCAGGTTGCTAATGAATGAATTGCAGAAGAGAGACTTGAAAGCCAGTATTTTACAGATCAAAGGTGGAGACGGGCAGATGAGGCATGAGAACATTTAGTTCTGGCTTTCTACCGGGAATTATATCATAGTGCTATGTCAATTACCCTGCAGAAAGTTCAGGACAGTTTAGATAAACTGGATTTACTTAGGTTAGAGGAGGGAGATTTAGTAGAGCTGGATAAAGAGATCACAGGAGAGAAGTACAGCAGGCAATAAAGCAACTGAAACCAGGGAAGGCACCAGGGTTAGCTGGGTTATTGGTGGGTTTTTATAAAACCTTTGGGGTATCTTACTACCCTGTTTGGTTGAGGAGTTTAATGGGGTTAGGGAGGGGAGGGGTTCTGGGAGATTCTATGAAAGTGGCTGGGATAACTGTTTTGCCAGAACTGGGGAAAGATTCCACACAATGAAGATCCCAGAGGCTGATTCTCTAATTTGTATGTGAAATTACTTGCCTGTGTTCTGACAGATAAATTGCTGGGGAAGATTTTTAAAATTGGTGGAGGAGAATCAATTTGGATTTGTTGGGAAGTGTGGCAGGAGATCATGTCAGAAAGGCACTAATAATATGGAAGGCAAAAAGCAGTAAAATCCGCTTGGTAGTGATTAGGGTAGATGCTGAAAAAGCATTTGATAGAGTTAATTGGGACTTTGTGGCAGCTAGGCAGAGGATGGGATTGGGGGTGGATTTCTAGACTGGATCTGGGAAGTTTATAATGGGCCCAGGACAGAATAAAAGTAAATGGTCATTTGGATATGTTTCAGTTAGAGGGGATACCTGTCAGGTTCCCCTACCTTGTTTGTCTCTTCTGTTTGCTCTATCACGCAAGCCTCTGGTGGGGAGGATATAGGGTAATGGAAACATAAAAGGGATTGAAAAGGAGGGGTCTTGCTTAAAATGATGTATACTGATGCTGTTTAGTATGCAATGGTACATTCCCAACTGACCTTGCCATTAGTCGTTAGGGAGATGAGGGAATATGGAGAGGTGTCTGGATTCAAAAATATGAATAAAATGGAGGTACTGAAATTGGATCTATTGGAGGGAGGAGGAGAAGCCCATTAAGAAGGGGTTTGGGTTTAGGTTGGTAGCTTATGGTTTATTAAGCACTTGATATACCACCTTCATACATTAGTGGTTTACATGAAAAAGTGACAGAAGGTCATAAGATTGAAACAAACTCCAGTAGTTACTGTAAATAGGAAAGTATCGTTCATACCCAGAAGTCCTAGCAGGGAGGAAGGAAAAGGGATTTGGGGGGGGGAGAGTTAGAGGAAACAGGGGGCGTGCATGCAATACAGCATATAAATTAGTAGAAGGTGGTCAAAACAAAGTTAACTGGTAGGATAATCAAAAGCAGCAAGGAACAAATGGGTTTTTACTGCAGATCTGAATTTCTTGACAAGATTCAAGATGTAATGCAAAAGGTAGACTATTCCATAACAGGGTGGGGGGGGGGGGAAGAAATAAAAGGCTGAATGTCTTGTGGACCCATACCTAGTCTGTGAGATGGAGGGAAGAGAGAGATTAGTGTGTATAGAACGCAGCATATGGAATGATCAAGGATGAGAGATAGGCAGGGGTACTAGTAGAGAAGACTTCGTGGATTAGAGTGACAATCTTTAAATCGAACACAGTACTGAACGGGGAAACCAATGGAAATAGTATAAAAGTCGGGTAACATGGTCAAGCTTAGACATGAGCAAGTAAATGAACTGTGGTGTGTTGGATATTTTGCAGTTTCTTAATATGATAATTAGTCAGGCTGGCAAACACTGTTCCAATAGTCAAGGTGTGATATGACCAATGTGAGAATTAAGATAGTGAGGGCTGCGGGGGGAAGAAAGGAGCGAATAGATCATATCCATCATTGGACCAGGAAGGAGCTCTTAACTACTGCACTAATGTGATCATGGAAAGAAAGTTGAGTCCAGCATAACCCAAAGATATCAGAGCTTAGTAACGAGAAATTCCAGTGACATTTAACGAGAAGAGTGAGGTCGGTGACTAATGTTTCAGTTAGCCAGATAACAGAGGTTTTAGAGATGGTTTGAACATATTGGACTGCAGCCATGATGTGAAAGCCTTAAATTATTTGGGAGAACTCACTTTGGAGGAGACGAATCTCTTTACATGTAACTGACATTGGAGGGAGAGGTACACATAGCTAGACTTTTAAATAAGTGGGTAGGTTTAGGTTAGTCTTCGGTGGGAAGACTAGCTGGAGATTTAAATGAATGTACTACCTTGTTTCTTATTTTTGTTCCACATGCTCCCAGTAAAGGTGCCAGAGCAGTTTTTGAGAGTGATTCAGCAGATAATCTTCCATGTTATCTGGTGGAGATGACCACCCAGGGTTGCCTGGGAGGTCTTATACAGACAGTGGGGGGAGAGGGGCTGGGGGTGCCCAATTTATGGGGTTACTATGCTGCTTCACAACTTGTGTATGGAGTTGGTATAAAATGCTTTACAGAATGTCCTTTACCCAAGATGAGATGGCCAAATGGGGTGGTAGGACAGGTAAATGCTGGAGAGGTTGTGGGACCCAGGGGATGTTTGCATATTTGAGAATGCCCAAAGCTGGAGAAATTTTGGGAGGTGGTGTGGGCTATGTGGGAAGAGGTCTTTGACTGTACACTGAAGTATAATCCTTGGAGGGGGCTATTAAATTTAGGAAAGAGTATCTGAAAGTGGTTGTGTTGGGTATAGTGGCAGCAAGGAGACTGATTGTGAGGAAATGGAGGCAGGCTGATTCACCAGGAGTTTGAGTTGTGGGAAATCTCTATCTATAAATATCAGTAGGGTCGACAGTGTTGCAACAGAAGCACCAGAGGGTGCAGTTGGTGTTGAGGGCAAGTTTTTGAGGGGTGATGAGAGACACCAATGAGACTAATGGATGAGGAGGGGGAAGGGGGGGGAGAAGAAAAAGTGTATTGCACCACAATTGTACTAGGAATTTATAAGGTTCAGCAATTTAGTTCCCTAATGTTAAATATCTACATAGCTAGATATATCTTTGTGTATACTGTGATGTACACAGTACTGTATGTATAATAACCAATATGTGAGGTGAGAGGAGAGGATGGGGGGTTGGGTACAGAAGTGTAAAAAGACACACAGCATCTGGATTGTAATTAGAGAATACTTGCTGTTTGAAGATGTTTTAATTGGAATATTGTTGATGTTGTATTACAAATGTAGAGTTAGGTCTTGTAACGTGGAAAGTATATGACAAACAAAAATATTGCTGTCATACCAATTAGTTTCTTCTGTTTTTTTAGGTTGAACTTTATTTGGTAGTGTGCTATTAGTTAAATAAGCATGTCGAGAAGGGATCTAGAGAGGGGGCAGAAACACAAACCTGTCAGTCTTCAGATTGATCTGGAAAAGAAAATTACCATAAAACCAAAATACTATTGCTTGATATGGGGAAATGATATCTTAACAAATACAATTTTATTTTTGCTTTTTTGTTGGAAGGCATTGCTCTTAGTATAAAAACCCCTGTGGATTTGCATTGCTAATGTGTTCATTCAGTGTAAAGTAATTTATATAAATGTTTGTGGTTTTTTTAAACTTTTGGCAGGTTTTAAACAGCCTCTGGTATGTTAGGGTCTCTTGGAAATCCAAAGTATCCTCACAATGAAGCACCCTAAAAAGCTCTTCATCTCAAGTTATATTCCTCAGTATTCTTTCCCCCCCCCCCCCCCCACCCCACGTCAGTCATTCACCAGCCTATCACCATGCCCCTCAACTTGTCATTTTCACTTTCCACATCCCACCAGTACATGCTGCTGGCTCTGTCAAAATACTGGTTTCCTTCTGGCACTGCAGCTATCAGTCATGTGTCCCACTGTGTTCAAGCTCTTACTGCAGTCTGCCTCAAAGCAATGGTGTTGCAGTGTGCGGGCAACACATAGCTCCTAGTAAGATTCAGCAGTGCAGTGCTCAGAGTTCCACAATGCTCTTAAGACATTGAACAGCATAAGGGTTGAAACACATTGGGGCTCAGATCAGAGAGTCATACAGCGCTGAAGGGAACAACCGCACTAAAAACAGAGCCATCAGTGCCCAAGACTCTTGCTTTTTGGAGTAATCTCAGAACCCAGGTGGAAAAGATGTGCTATACAACTTAATGAAAAGCATTCTTTACATGTGCATAGCTTTGACCACTTCACCAGTGGCGCTAATGTGTTTGGGCTTCATAGAGGTGGGGTTTTTTTTGTGTGTGTGTGTGTGGGGGGGGGGGTTGTAAGCTGGTTTAATTTTGAGTAACTCTGGACAGTAGAAGACTGATGCCGACCAGTTTACCGGGTTCTGTAGAAAAGGGATGTCAGGATTTGGTAACAAACTGGGGGAGACTGGACATCCAAATGGCAGATGAAATTTAATATAGACAAGTTAAAGTTATGCACTTGAGGAAGAACCCAACTACAATTGCACGATACAAGGTTCCACATTAGGAACCACCACCCAGGAAAAAGATTGTTGTCATTGTGGATAATCTATTGAAACACTCTGCCCAGTGTGTAGTGGCTGCCAAGGAAGAAACGGTATGCTAGGAATCAAGGAAAGGAATGGAGGATAAAGCGAAGGATGTTATAATGCCTCTGTATTGTTGCATAATGCGACCACACCTTGAATATTCTATGCAGTTCTGGTTGCCATATCTTGGAGAGGATATAGCAGAATTAGAAAATGTAAAGAGTGTCACATTAGGGCTCTTTGACCTGGAAAAGAGATGGCTGAGGGGAGATATGCTAGAGGTCTATAAATTAATGAATGGAATGGAAGGGGTAAAGGTAGATCGATTGTTTACACCATCACAAAGTAGTCTAGGGGGACATGCATTCCATTGAGATGGTACAAAGTGAGAGAGCAGTTTGCCTTGTTGTCTCACAAATGTATTTTAGGAGGGGAAGATGGTTGATGTATGGTGCAATGAGTGAGAATGAAAAGATCCTGAAAGATAGATGGAGGTTTTTAGCATTAAGGATGAACAAAACATTAAAATATCATGTTATATAAATGTGCCCCCATGATGCCCAAATTTGAGCAGGGCTTGGTATTATGCAGTGGACATTTTTAGTCCATTACTAGTAAAGATATAGTCATGCTGCAGCACCAGTAGCTGGATGGTGATTTGTCAGGTTGCCTTTATTAAAGTAAACCAGCATCTGTGCTATCAGTACCTTTATTTTATTTAACAGGTTTTTTTTATACCACTTATTTTAGTCAAAGTGGTTTACATTGTAACTTAAACTTGGTAATGAATATTAAACAGGGACATTGATAACCTTTTATCCAGTATAGGCATGTGGGAATGAAGAGAGACCCTGGCTATTTTACAGATCCATTTTGGGGGGGGGGACAGGGGAGGTGAATAAAACATGAGAACAGCACAAGTTCTGTGTGTTCCCATCAGTCTTGTAGCTGGTCATCCTTGTCCGTTTGGCAACCGGCCTACCAGCACCCTCTTGTCTGTGGGAACTGTAAACACCACATGCAATACCAGACTTTTGATAACTAAACTTCATATGAATGTGTCATGTAAAAGCCATGTGAATATTTGAAACAAAATTTCTCATTTGTTCAGACTACTTTTGCTTGTTTTTATAAAAAGAAATAAAATTCTGTTTTCCTGGAGTATTCTTAGACATATCTACTTCAGTATATAAAATGCTCTTCTATATGCTTAAGCCATAGGGCCAGTGTTTTCTTTGGGGGGGGGGGGGAAGAGCAGGGGCAACAAAGGGAACAGCTGCCCTGGGCCCCTGAGAGAACTTGCTTTTGGATTTGGCAGTCACCCTGTCTGACTGTCTCTCCTTTAATCTCGGCTGGTGGATTGGCAGTGTCATGGTATGAATCATGGCTTCAGAAACTCAAAGCATTAAGGCCTGGCCCATGCAGCCCTAGCAGTGATTAGCACAATTATCTGTGCTGCACCCTGGAATCTCTCAAATTTAATGCACAGGGGTGGGGGGGGTTTCATATGGGCTATGCAGGAAATGCAGTCGCCTCCAATTCCGGTCAAGACAAGCAGTCGAAACAAAACAGCCAGAGCACAAAGAATGTGATATCAGCAAGAAGAGACCTGCGCCACTGCCTACCTGTGTGGAGCTAAGTGTCACATGGGTGGTAGGAGCAAATCATTCAGACCACTGACCCAGAATCTGGATTTTTGTGCCTTTCATTAGGCACAGAATGCCCCCTTTCTTTGCTATTCCTGATTTAAAGGACATTAAATATAGGCTACACCAGGGTTAGGGAAGGGAAAGAGTGAGTTAGCTGTATTGGGGGCCAGGAGGGAAAGAGCATGAGAAGGAGCAGGTGGGCTGGGTTGAGGTCATAGGCAGTGGAATGGGGTGGACCACAGGGACCATGGGTCCACCAATATTTGGCCAAACACACAGCATCAGCAGCGTGGGTGCATGGGTGGAGATTAATTGGTTTAGTCCGTCAACAAAAGTGTTCCACTGCCCCTGGATTGGGTTGAAGAAATGTGTTCTAATTTATCTTTTTCCTGAACAAATCATTATGTTCTGCTGTGGTTAGAAGCAAGTGGGCAGATTTGGGATGGGGGGAAGCAGGGGGGAAAGGGATTAGGGGATCCCTTAATTTTTGCCCTTGAATCCAACATGCTTTTATTTCTTAAAGATTATATTAATGCTTTCCATTACACAATGGTTTTTAGGAAATAGCAAATATTTAACAATTGCTGTTAAATGGCGTGTCAAGAAAAACATAGCCATAAGTCTACATAATGCTTTCGGTGAGAAGATAATGAAAAAAATGCATAACTCTGCTCGCTCAATACAGCAAACTAACACAAAACCCTGATTTCAAACCACTGGGCAGTAAGTGGAGAGGAAAAAACAAAAGATTAAAATAAAAAACCAAAAAAAAAAGCCAATACATCATGCTGTAAAAACCTTGGAAATGTTTGTTATCTTAAGAGAGTTCCTAAGTGCCAGAACCCTAGTCCATAGAACTAAACAAGTTTCCTGTGCTACTGTCTGACATCAGGAAAAATAACTCTTGAGCTATAAAAGGAGAAAGCTTTAAAAAGAAAAAAAAAAAAGATTGCATAGTACTTTGTTACTTTTGTATCTAAGAATAAGCAAAGTGGCTCTGGGAGCAATATTATCCTGAAACACCTCATGAAAAGCAGCTCTGCATAGAGGAGTGGATCACAGGATCATCATTAGCCACCAGCGTCCAGAGCAAAACATCTGAACATCAGCGTCGTCTGTTTCAGCCTGATTTTAGAAACGTGGACTTTTCCCAGAAAAGGCTTCTTGGCCATCCCAGCAGGCATTTTCCAGAAGGGAGATGTCAGATGTTCACTGATGGTACTAATTTCTTTGACCAGAAAATACCGACCGTGCTAACAGCACATTGTACTCTTCTTCATGTGTGTTGAAGCACATGACCTGCAACTGAGCCTAGCTGTCACACCTGCTGCCAGAATCAGCAGCAATCAGGGGTGGCTCAGTATGGGGGAAGGGGGGTGTGGCAAGTCACCTGTGCTGAAGCACATGACCTGCCACCTACAGCAGTCTGCCTGGGGTGCTCCCATTCTGACAGACTAAAAAGCTGGACAGTTAAGGAGAAAACCACCACAATGGCATTAGAGATGTCGGTTCCAAGAGACTACTCTGAATCACGTGGAGAGGCAGAAGTCCCTGAAATACCAGGAAATGCAGTCAGACTGAGAAAATATGGCAGAAAGATACGGAAATATCTGTATCGTATTAAGAGCCACAGACTTGATGATGAAGAATTTCCAAGCACTTCTTGACAAACTACACATATATGTTACATCTTACGAACTCCAGCAGGAGGCGCTCTTCGGCACAATGGGATTATTCCGCGGAGCCTTAGCAGTAAATCTGAGAGACTAAGATCAAACTCCCCTTGCCTTGGTTTAGAAGTGAGGCTCACGACTGTCATGGTTTGCGCAAAACTAACCCATTTCGAGAAACTGCCCTGATCTGTCACCCTAGGCAGCTACCTAGCAGATGGGCCAGCCTGCAGCAGAGTAACATAACCAAAAATAAAGGAAAAGGTGGAGCGCTGTGGCACAGAGTCCTCCAGCAGTGTAGACATCTAACAGCCAGGCTGAGGCACAGTAACTAACTTAAACTCCGTCCTACCTTCTGAGCAGTCTCCTTTTCAAAGCTAAGTGGTCGTCTCGTATGCCATTGAACGGCAGGCTGCTCTCCCTCTGGGGTCTCCTGCTTCCTGGATTAAGCCCTAGGACCTGGCCACACCCTCCCCAGGCATTCTCCAGCCTATTTCCTTAATGGGGCAAGAGTTTAGGCTCTTACAAGAGAAACGCCTCACCCATTTCTGAGTTCGGTTGGGGATAGTCCCTGCAGCGATGGGGAGTTTACTATACACCGTCTTCAAAAATACCCCTGCCCCCAAATCTGTCATAGCGATTAAATCCCACGATAAAAATGTCTTGCATTCACTAAAAGATATTTAAACTTTTTCCCTTACAGCATCGCCATTAAAATCTACTTTCACCAGAAACTCCTTATCTCCTCTTTTAAATCTTTATGTTCAAATTTATGATCCATAAACTTACCTGACCTTCAATCATTAGTATGTTCGTTACATCATGCACAGCAGGATTAATCAGATACAAAGTACAAAAAAGGACAACCGAAAAGGTAAAATAGATTGAACTATTGGTTAGGATTCTTTAGCTTAGAGAATAGACTAATGGAGAGAGAGAGATGATAGAGGTTTATAAACTACTGAACGGACTAGCCGGGGTAAAAGAAAATTGATGGTTTAACGTTTCAAAAAGGACAAAGACTAGGGGATGGTCATAAAGTTACTAGGTATCGCCTTTAAAACAAACAGGAGAGAGCGTGCTTCACTGCATAAGTAAGATCTGGGATTGCCCGCAGGAGAATGCGATGAAAGCAGCACTGCTGGCTTTATAAAGGATTTGGACAAGTGCCTGAAGGAAAAGTCCATTCCCCTCCCCCTCCCTGGGGAAAGCCACAGCTTATCTCTGGGGCTGAAAAGCTGCATGAAAGTTTTCTACTTTTGGGGAGTCTGCCAAGTCCTTGTGAACTGGATTGGCCGCTATTGGAAACAGGCTACTGGACTTGATGGACCTTTTGATCTGATCTAGGATGGCAATTCATATGCGCTGTCCTGCGCTCGCTGGCCCCGCCTCCTAAGGGAGCCAAAGTTATAAAAGCGGGCCGTGGAAGCGAATGCTCCGAGATAGGCGCGTTGATAGTTGCGAGCTATGGGCAACAAGGTGACCAGGGGAGACTTTGAATGGGTGTATACCGATCAGCCCCACACGCAACGGAGGAAGGAAATACTAGGTATGGAACGCGCTGTAAAAATAAAACCACGCGCATAAGTTGACGGGGTTTATGGAATGTTAGGCTGCCCTTAGTTCTATTATTACATCCGTTCAACTCTCCAAGAGATGCTACAGGTGCCGCCAACATACTCTTCCTGTTTTTCTTGCTTAGCCTGAAATGTTCATAATCTTGACTATGTTGTTCGTACAAGATATTTATGCTCTCTTATATATTTTAAGATTCCCCCAAAAAAAGTACAATTGTACGTGTCGTATTTTTTTTAAGATGATAGGGGACCATGTTTGCTTGTAGTAAATCTGGTATTTTTTTTCTCTGAAATCTAGAATGAGATAATAACCTTTAACTAGCGCTACAGTAGGTTATAAGGTTACAATATTTTCTAAAACTGACACTTCCGTTTTAACTAACTACATTATATCAGACGTGGTTTGTAACGCTTCTCGTGTATTCTCCACTTTGATATCGGTTGTTAAACGAATAGGAGCAGGTGTAGACTCTTTAGTACGTATAGATTTAATCTCTAAAAATCGCAACGTTCAGGTTCGTATTCGCTTGTGGGGCAGGGCTCGCTTACATCTGAAAGGCTTGTTAGCTTTAGGCAATGTTATGGCTTTTTTCGACTGAAACATTTCTCTACTAAAGTTTCTTATTTCTCGGTCGGGGCTGATGAGAGCTGCAGTGTTTTGAACATTTCTGGGCGTTCCTTGTTTCAACAATACGTAAAACCACCCTTAAACTGATGTTAAAACAGGTGTTTTCTCCTTTTCACAAAATGATTATTCCTGTGCTGCACTACAGCAAATGGGTAAAACTGACCAGGTGTGTTAGATTGACACCCTTATAGGTGTTTTGCTTATACACAGACTTCATTTAAACAATCCAATCCATATATTCACTAGAGTGAACTCAAAGGGGTTTCTTTAGCTTTTAATACTTTTTTCAAATCCTTTCCCCTTGGTTAATTTTGCTTCAGGGTTGGCCCCTTGCGGAAACTTAAGCCTTGCCTCTCTCGCCCCCCCCCCCCCCCCCAAAAAAAAAGATTTTTATTAAATTCAGTTGTAATCATCTTAAAGCCATTCCTCCCTGAACAAACCTATACAAATGAGTTTTTGAACATCACATTTCTTAAATTCTAAACTTTATTGTTTAAACACATATAATGAGGGACCTGAAAAAGCCACTTAAAAGGGTAAATAGGCTATTTACATATTGCCCATTCTCACTGCAGTTAAAAGTACCGGCTGCCAGGATCCACTGTTTCAGTTTGACTGTAGCTGCTGGCTACTGCCGTGGTGGTTGGGCCTGCTCTGTATGGTGTATGTTCCACAATCCATTGAAACTGTGTTATGGAAAATGCAGTATTTGGGATTAATAAAATCAAGCATGTTCATTTACTCTTTTAGATATTATATTGTAGAATGATATAAAAGAAGGCTTATAGACTGATGCTTAACCGTCATAAACTACTCTTTTCTTAGAGGGGTCTGCAGCTAAATGGGTCTAACATACTTTCCTTCCTGATTCTGCTTAATTTTGGCCAGATAATGGTATGGAAAGCTTTTGTAAGCTTCTATGTGGTTCTAGCAGAATAATGGTGCGGTCTTGTTGATCCTTACCAGAATACTATGAAGGAATGGCTGCCACGAAATGTGGAGGGTAGATGAGCAGGGCCCTCTCCCACTCTAGTAATGCTATAGAAGGGACTGCAAATTCACGTCTTCCCAGACTGGGGGCCACAGGAATGGCAGGAGCAGCCGTCTTGCATTTTATTCCTCTTATGCCAGGCCTGATCATAGCTGAGGAAGGCGATAGTGCAGCTCTGTAAGCTGTATCGTCTTGTACTGTTGCTGGGTCTGGAGTGTCAGTTTGAACCCTGCAACATGTTGTTGTTGTTAAGTGCGGTCGAGTTGGAGTCGACTCATGTACTTACAAGGCTTACCTGCAACATGATGGTATCCCCTATAGTGGAAGAGGAAATGGCATGACTTGTCACACTGTTGCTGTTCTTCTGCAGCTAGACTGGAATGGAAGGTGACTGGATATGAGGGAAGAGGGGCAAGGCAGGGTGGAGAAATGAGCTAGATACAGAGTGGAGGGTTTCATCCAGTGGATGGCTCTGAGAAAGAAAAGGGGGGGGGGAGTGATGGGATTAGAGGTGCTGTAGGTGAAGTCCTTTGGTATCTTTCTTCCTTTTCCTGTATGCATCACAAGTGAAATGTTTCCCTTCACTATGAGAGCTAGGATTGGTTCACACACTAACAAGAAGGGAACCTAAAAAAAAAAAGCCAGCTGGATACCCTATTCTGTGTCTCTCCCCCCCCCCCCCCCTCGTTAAAATTTCCTGGTAATCCCGTTAGCCATGGATATTCCTGTCCACCACCCAACCCTGGATCTATCTGGTCCAGAGCACTCTAGGCCCAAGCACACAGTACAGTGAGCCCTTCAATGAAAGAGCCTGCAGTGATGGACTGGAGCCCCCTGGAGCAAACATAGCATCTTGCCCCAAGGAGATGACATGTGGTGATTCTCTTTATACTGCCATCTTGGAAAATGGCTGCATTGACTCCTAACAAATATGTCAGGACATACAGCCAGGGGTTAGTCTGCTAAATCCGGTAATACTTCATTTGGCAGGCTGATCCCTAGCTGCATGACCTGATGCCCCACTAGGAGTTAAGAGCTAAAAATGACTGAATGGGGAGTGAAGTTAACATGAGTAAAAGCACAGCTCGTGCATCAGTCTGGATGGGGTAAGAACTTCGGAGCAGGGGGACTATACAGAAAGGGCTTAGGAATTTGAAAAACAATTAATTTTAAAGATGACAAATTTTACTTTACAAGGAAATAAACCATGTGTTAACTTTTTTGTCAACAAAAGTGCATCCCTAATGTTTAGTAATACAGATCTCCTTTTGCCTTTCAATCCTGGAGAAAGTTGTAATCCTTTAGGGTATAAGAACTTATTTCTGTAGTAGATAGCATCTACCTTTTTGTTATTTTCCCTCTTTATTTTACTTTTTATGTTCTTAACTTACAAAACCTAAACATAATTTTATATATTTGCTGTTTGTTCCTTCCCTTGTTTTTTTGTAAGTTTTGAACTTCATTGTAAACCACTTTGATTTTAGGATAAAGTGGTATTGAAATCCTGTTAACTAAATAAACAATAACAATGTATGAAAATGATCTTTAAGTTTGAACTCAATTTATGTTATAAAGAAGTTCATGCAGGCAACTTGTAGATCTAGCTTTTTACAAGGTAACTTATCAGTCTCATTTTAAAAGCAGTTTAATGAGGGAGAGGGACATTGAATATTGTGACATTCTTTAATCTTGAAAAAAAAAAGACAAAAGATCTGTTGGAACAAAAAAAAATGTAGTCTAGCACATTAAACCAAAAAATACAGGTACATAAATATTTTGCAGCAAGCTTAACTTTAAGAACCACCCTACGCTTGCCCACTTTGGTTAGGTTTTGAGTGACCATTTCGATCTTCTTTTTCTTCTGAAGTAATTTTCACATAGTGCTTATAGGTAGGAAATGTAAAAATATTTAAAAGCATTAATATTGAACCAGTAACTATGGCTATCATCAAGTGATGTCATGCTACCAAGATGGCTGACTAAGGCAAGAGCTCCGTACCCCTGCAAGAAAATTGAGACTACCTAATTAGAGAGCAGTTTTGTCCATGAAAGAGCCTCCTGGCCTGCAGAGTGAAGGGGGATTTGGCTGATGTCCACCACATGTGGTAAAATGGCAAGAGTTTGCATATAGTGCATATAAGTGTAAGCCATGAGAGTAGGCCAAGATAGCAGCCGGCTGCGTATCCAATACACAGGAAGGAAGCACATAGCAAGAAGGGCGGACCATCTGAGGAAACAGCATACAAGACTCAAGTGAACATGAGAACTGTTTTTGGGAATTAGAGGACATTGGTGCGAGCAACCTTATTCAGGATGTGAAAGCAGGGGTAGCCGATCTGAATGTGTGCAGAGAAAGTGAGAGGATCTGTGGCAGAGCACAAAGAGGCCTTGGACACATTGAAGGTCGCTATGAAGGAATTGGTGAAAGAGGGAGCAGATGTTGGAAAAGTTGAAGGACGTTGAGCCGCTGCAATAACTTGAGAATTGGGTGGGGGAGGGGGGTCCTGGAAACAGCTGAGTTTTGCAATGTCAAATAGGTGGCAATTCGGATCAGTTTTACAGGGAACATGGGCAATGGAGGGTTAAGTAGCTTGCCCAAGACAAGGAGCACCTGTGGGAACTAGAAACCCCAGTCCTTACAGCCCAAGGTTGCTGTCCTCGAGTGGGATTTGAACCCCAACCTTCTGGCCTGAAGTACCTTGCCCCAACCACTAGGCCACTCCTCCCTCATTTGATTTGGCACATAGGATGTTGAGGTACCTAGGACTGAAAGTTGTTTGCAATTCTGGTGGGCATATCTTAAAAAGGATATAGCAGAATTAGAAAAGATAGAGAAGAGCCACCAAAATGGTAAAGGGGATGGAAGGATACCTCTATGAGGTGAGGTTTAACAGGTTAGGGCTCTTCAACCTGGAAAAGAGATGACTGAGGGGAGATATGATAGAGGTCTATTAAATAACGAATGGAGTGGAACGGGTAAATATAGATTGATTATGCCATCAAAATATAGAAAGACTAGGGGACATGCAATGAAGTTAGTGTAATCCATTTAAGACTAATAAGAGAATACTTTTCTTACTCAATGTGTAATCAAACTCTGGTATTCATTACTGGAGGATGTAGTAAAAGTTGTTTAGTGTAGCTCTGTTTTAAAAAAAAATTAGATGAGATCTTGGAGGAGAGGACCTGGGAAATCCATTGCTTGCCCCAATAAAAGCATCGTGGAATCTGTGTATTTTTGGGAAACTGCCAGATACGTGTGACATGACTTGGCCTCCATTGGAAATAGGATACTGGGCTTCACGGACCTTGATGTGACCCAGTATGGCATTTTTTTAATGTGCTGAGGGACATCGTGCTTTGTGTCCATAGCTACAAGGTGAAAGAGCAGATTGTGGAGAAATGATTGCTGAAGACATTTGCATAGGAAGGCCAGAAAGTTGCAGTGTGTGCAGATTTATTACAGTTAGCCACTGTAGCATTAAGAGAATTTAGGGAGATCACTCTGTCTGCAAAAGGACATCTTCACTACCAATGGCTGTACCCTTTTGGGTTGGCCTTTACCAAAGATGGTGTAACAAGTGTGGTAGAGGAGGCTGTGTGCTCAAGGAGGTGGAAAGTGTACAGTCTGCCTGTACTAAGTCAAGAGGTGTCAGAGTGGCTGAGTGGATGGCAGATTGTCATAAAAAGGATCACAAGGATCACCAGATAATGATTGGCAGGGAGCGAAGAAGCCAGCAGCAACAAGACTAGTTGAAGGAAGTCTACTACTACTAATTAGCATTTATATAGCGCTATGCACGCAGCGCTGTACAGAAATATATGCAAAAGTCTGTTCTGAGAAGTGATATTTGAACTTGAAGGATACTTTTAAGTGATTTCACCTTAAAGTTTTTTTGTTGGATAAAAGGAAGGTGGAGGAAGGGGGATGGTGTCGTTGCCCCTTGAAGCCCCTTGGATGACACAAATGTGCTGGTGGTGGGAGCTTGGGGAATGGTTGGAAGGGGAGAGTCTCACTGGGGTTTTTGAATGCAAGATTGGCTGTTTTGAAGGGGGAACAGATGGGAGAGTGGAGGTTTGAATATGTGGATGGCTGGTAGGGAAGGCTATTTGATCGGTTTGCTTGGGGGATGAGATCTTTCTCAAGGGATTGCCATGGAGAGATGGGATGGGAGGGGGAGGAGTTTAAGTGGCTCTTTGGGAAGGTTGGGAGAAGGGTGTTACAATCTTTAACTGCTTACTCATTTTGTAACATAAATGTTATAAGGTTAAATGTTAAAGGACACACACTAGTGCTAACAAATGTTATTTAGAGATGGGTGGCAGTGGGGAGCTGATACTTTAATGATACAAGAGACTCACCTAAAGCAAGGTGAGAGGTATTTGTTGGGGGGTAAACTGTACTCGGATGTCTTTTGGTCACCAACTCAATACAACCGAGGACGGGAGGGGTGGGTAGTTTGGTTTCAAAGGACTGTAGAGTTGTGATTAAGGAGGTGCTCAAAGATAAAGGAGCAGATATTTGATATTGCAAGGGAAAGTGAACGATGTGAAACAATATCTTTGGGGATCGATGTTCTAAATGTGCAGCATGTTTGTTTTTGACAAGTTAGAATGTGTTGGAAGGCTTAACATTGGCCACAAGGTTGATGGTGGGGTGGGGTGAGGTGGGAAGGAAGCAGACACAAATGTTGTGAAACATTTTGAATTAGTAGAAGCATGGATGTTGCTGAATCTCAAGAGGAAGGATTTTACTTTCTCTTCACCAGTGCATAAGACTTATTCTAGGCTGGTTTATGCTCCTGGTGGACAGCAGAACTGCAGGTGAACTTGGGGGGTGGGGGCAGGGGCTTAATGTTGTTGATGAGTTGGTCAGATCATGTTCCAGTTTGAGACTGGTGGGAGACAGTAGAGGAAGGGAGTTTGAATTCTGGAGGTTGAATGAGCCTTGGGGGGAAAGGTTGAGGTGTGTAAGTGACTAAGGATCTGTGGGAGCAGTGGCGTTCCCAGCCCCCTTGTTACCACCCAGGGCTGTGTGCCCAGCCCACTCTCCCAAGGCACCACATTGCACTGTGCACCCACATGTGGAGGCAGTATGACACTTAAAAGCAGTCTGTGGCTTGCCGTGCTGTGTCTGCTCCAGGCCCAGCAGCAATTCTCACAAGCCAAAGTCTCGCAATTCAGAAGACTTCAGCTGGGAGAGAAGAGCCGCCAGACCTGGAGCAGAGGCAGCACAGCAAGTCACATATGGCTTGGTTTGCTGCGCTGCCTCCATATGCAGGACCGGTGGGGGTGCACCCTCTCCCAGTTGGCACCCTGGGCAGGTTGCATCCACTCTCCACCTTTGGTGTTCCATTGTGTGGGAGTACTTAAGCTTTAATAAGAGGGGAAATTACCTGCAGCGGGGGTTTGGGAAGGTTTCAAGAGCTTATATTATAGATTCCTTTATTTTGGTAGCATCTCACTACAAAATGGGAAAGGAAAAAGGCAGAGGAGTTAAGAGACACAGTAGTGTATTGGGAGAAAGTGCACAAAAGAACACAAGTAAGGCCTGGCTGGAACTGAAGCAGGCAAGAAAGGCCCTTCTGGGTTTGGAGGGTTTTAAGATTGCATGGGAGTCGGACAGAGTGAAGCAGTGTGTTTTGGAGGAGGGGACTAGAGCTAGCAGGTTGCTAATGAATGAATTGCAGAAGAGAGACTTGAAAGCCAGTATTTTACAGATCAAAGGTGGAGACGGGCAGATGAGGCATGAGAACATTTAGTTCTGGCTTTCTACCGGGAATTATATCATAGTGCTATGTCAATTACCCTGCAGAAAGTTCAGGACAGTTTAGATAAACTGGATTTACTTAGGTTAGAGGAGGGAGATTTAGTAGAGCTGGATAAAGAGATCACAGGAGAGAAGTACAGCAGGCAATAAAGCAACTGAAACCAGGGAAGGCACCAGGGTTAGCTGGGTTATTGGTGGGTTTTTATAAAACCTTTGGGGTATCTTACTACCCTGTTTGGTTGAGGAGTTTAATGGGGTTAGGGAGGGGAGGGGTTCTGGGAGATTCTATGAAAGTGGCTGGGATAACTGTTTTGCCAGAACTGGGGAAAGATTCCACACAATGAAGATCCCAGAGGCTGATTCTCTAATTTGTATGTGAAATTACTTGCCTGTGTTCTGACAGATAAATTGCTGGGGAAGATTTTTAAAATTGGTGGAGGAGAATCAATTTGGATTTGTTGGGAAGTGTGGCAGGAGATCATGTCAGAAAGGCACTAATAATATGGAAGGCAAAAAGCAGTAAAATCCGCTTGGTAGTGATTAGGGTAGATGCTGAAAAAGCATTTGATAGAGTTAATTGGGACTTTGTGGCAGCTAGGCAGAGGATGGGATTGGGGGTGGATTTCTAGACTGGATCTGGGAAGTTTATAATGGGCCCAGGACAGAATAAAAGTAAATGGTCATTTGGATATGTTTCAGTTAGAGGGGATACCTGTCAGGTTCCCCTACCTTGTTTGTCTCTTCTGTTTGCTCTATCACGCAAGCCTCTGGTGGGGAGGATATAGGGTAATGGAAACATAAAAGGGATTGAAAAGGAGGGGTCTTGCTTAAAATGATGTATACTGATGCTGTTTAGTATGCAATGGTACATTCCCAACTGACCTTGCCATTAGTCGTTAGGGAGATGAGGGAATATGGAGAGGTGTCTGGATTCAAAAATATGAATAAAATGGAGGTACTGAAATTGGATCTATTGGAGGGAGGAGGAGAAGCCCATTAAGAAGGGGTTTGGGTTTAGGTTGGTAGCTTATGGTTTATTAAGCACTTGATATACCACCTTCATACATTAGTGGTTTACATGAAAAAGTGACAGAAGGTCATAAGATTGAAACAAACTCCAGTAGTTACTGTAAATAGGAAAGTATCGTTCATACCCAGAAGTCCTAGCAGGGAGGAAGGAAAAGGGATTTGGGGGGGGGAGAGTTAGAGGAAACAGGGGGCGTGCATGCAATACAGCATATAAATTAGTAGAAGGTGGTCAAAACAAAGTTAACTGGTAGGATAATCAAAAGCAGCAAGGAACAAATGGGTTTTTACTGCAGATCTGAATTTCTTGACAAGATTCAAGATGTAATGCAAAAGGTAGACTATTCCATAACAGGGTGGGGGGGGGGGGGAAGAAATAAAAGGCTGAATGTCTTGTGGACCCATACCTAGTCTGTGAGATGGAGGGAAGAGAGAGATTAGTGTGTATAGAACGCAGCATATGGAATGATCAAGGATGAGAGATAGGCAGGGGTACTAGTAGAGAAGACTTCGTGGATTAGAGTGACAATCTTTAAATCGAACACAGTACTGAACGGGGAAACCAATGGAAATAGTATAAAAGTCGGGTAACATGGTCAAGCTTAGACATGAGCAAGTAAATGAACTGTGGTGTGTTGGATATTTTGCAGTTTCTTAATATGATAATTAGTCAGGCTGGCAAACACTGTTCCAATAGTCAAGGTGTGATATGACCAATGTGAGAATTAAGATAGTGAGGGCTTGCGGGGGAAGAAAGGAGCGAATAGATCATATCCATCATTGGACCAGGAAGGAGCTCTTAACTACTGCACTAATGTGATCATGGAAAGAAAGTTGAGTCCAGCATAACCCAAAGATATCAGAGCTTAGTAACGAGAAATTCCAGTGACATTTAACGAGAAGAGTGAGGTCGGTGACTAATGTTTCAGTTAGCCAGATAACAGAGGTTTTAGAGATGGTTTGAACATATTGGACTGCAGCCATGATGTGAAAGCCTTAAATTATTTGGGAGAACTCACTTTGGAGGAGACGAATCTCTTTACATGTAACTGACATTGGAGGGAGAGGTACACATAGCTAGACTTTTAAATAAGTGGGTAGGTTTAGGTTAGTCTTCGGTGGGAAGACTAGCTGGAGATTTAAATGAATGTACTACCTTGTTTCTTATTTTTGTTCCACATGCTCCCAGTAAAGGTGCCAGAGCAGTTTTTGAGAGTGATTCATCAGATAATCTTCCATGTTATCTGGTGGAGATGACCACCCAGGGTTGCCTGGGAGGTCTTATACAGACAGTGGGGGGAGAGGGGCTGGGGGTGCCCAATTTATGGGGTTACTATGCTGCTTCACAACTTGTGTATGGAGTTGGTATAAAATGCTTTACAGAATGTCCTTTACCCAAGATGAGATGGCCAAATGGGGTGGTAGGACAGGTAAATGCTGGAGAGGTTGTGGGACCCAGGGGATGTTTGCATATTTGAGAATGCCCAAAGCTGGAGAAATTTTGGGAGGTGGTGTGGGCTATGTGGGAAGAGGTCTTTGACTGTACACTGAAGTATAATCCTTGGAGGGGGCTATTAAATTTAGGAAAGAGTATCTGAAAGTGGTTGTGTTGGGTATAGTGGCAGCAAGGAGACTGATTGTGAGGAAATGGAGGCAGGCTGATTCACCAGGAGTTTGAGTTGTGGGAAATCTCTATCTATAAATATCAGTAGGGTCGACAGTGTTGCAACAGAAGCACCAGAGGGTGCAGTTGGTGTTGAGGGCAAGTTTTTGAGGGGTGATGAGAGACACCAATGAGACTAATGGATGAGGAGGGGGAAGGGGGGGGAGAAGAAAAAGTGTATTGCACCACAATTGTACTAGGAATTTATAAGGTTCAGCAATTTAGTTCCCTAATGTTAAATATCTACATAGCTAGATATATCTTTGTGTATACTGTGATGTACACAGTACTGTATGTATAATACCCAATATGTGAGGTGAGAGGAGAGGATGGGGGGTTGGGTACAGAAGTGTAAAAAGACACACAGCATCTGGATTGTAATTAGAGAATACTTGCTGTTTGAAGATGTTTTAATTGGAATATTGTTGATGTTGTATTACAAATGTAGAGTTAGGTCTTGTAACGTGGAAAGTATATGACAAACAAAAATATTGCTGTCATACCAATTAGTTTCTTCTGTTTTTTTTAGGTTGAACTTTATTTGGTAGTGTGCTATTAGTTAAATAAGCATGTCGAGAAGGGATCTAGAGAGGGGGCAGAAACACAAACCTGTCAGTCTTCAGATTGATCTGGAAAAGAAAATTACCATAAAACCAAAATACTATTGCTTGATATGGGGAAATGATATCTTAACAAATACAATTTTATTTTTGCTTTTTTGTTGGAAGGCATTGCTCTTAGTATAAAAACCCCTGTGGATTTGCATTGCTAATGTGTTCATTCAGTGTAAAGTAATTTATATAAATGTTTGTGGTTTTTTTTAAACTTTTGGCAGGTTTTAAACAGCCTCTGGTATGTTAGGGTCTCTTGGTAATCCAAAGTATCCTCACAATGAAGCACCCTAAAAAGCTCTTCATCTCAAGTTATATTCCTCAGTATTCTTTCCCCCCCCCCCCCCCACCCCACGTCAGTCATTCACCAGCCTATCACCATGCCCCTCAACTTGTCATTTTCACTTTCCACATCCCACCAGTACATGCTGCTGGCTCTGTCAAAATACTGGTTTCCTTCTGGCACTGCAGCTATCAGTCATGTGTCCCACTGTGTTCAAGCTCTTACTGCAGTCTGCCTCAAAGCAATGGTGTTGCAGTGTGCGGGCAACACATAGCTCCTAGTAAGATTCAGCAGTGCAGTGCTCAGAGTTCCACAATGCTCTTAAGACATTGAACAGCATAAGGGTTGAAACACATTGGGGCTCAGATCAGAGAGTCATACAGCGCTGAAGGGAACAACCGCACTAAAAACAGAGCCATCAGTGCCCAAGACTCTTGCTTTTTGGAGTAATCTCAGAACCCAGGTGGAAAAGATGTGCTATACAACTTAATGAAAAGCATTCTTTACATGTGCATAGCTTTGACCACTTCACCAGTGGCGCTAATGTGTTTGGGCTTCATAGAGGTGGGGTTTTTTTTGTGTGTGTGTGTGTGGGGGGGGGGGGTTGTAAGCTGGTTTAATTTTTAGTAACTCTGGACAGTAGAAGACTGATGCCGACCAGTTTACCGGGTTCTGTAGAAAAGGGATGTCAGGATTTGGTAACAAACTGGGGGAGACTGGACATCCAAATGGCAGATGAAATTTAATATAGACAAGTTAGTTATGCACTTGAGGAAGAACCCAACTACAATTGCACGATACAAGGTTCCACATTAGGAACCACCACCCAGGAAAAAGATTGTTGTCATTGTGGATAATCTATTGAAACACTCTGCCCAGTGTGTAGTGGCTGCCAAGGAAGAAACGGTATGCTAGGAATCAAGGAAAGGAATGGAGGATAAAGCGAAGGATGTTATAATGCCTCTGTATTGTTGCATAATGCGACCACACCTTGAATATTCTATGCAGTTCTGGTTGCCATATCTTGGAGAGGATATAGCAGAATTAGAAAATGTAAAGAGTGTCACATTAGGGCTCTTTGACCTGGAAAAGAGATGGCTGAGGGGAGATATGCTAGAGGTCTATAAATTAATGAATGGAATGGAAGGGGTAAAGGTAGATCGATTGTTTACACCATCACAAAGTAGTCTAGGGGGACATGCATTCCATTGAGATGGTACAAAGTGAGAGAGCAGTTTGCCTTGTTGTCTCACAAATGTATTTTAGGAGGGGAAGATGGTTGATGTATGGTGCAATGAGTGAGAATGAAAAGATCCTGAAAGATAGATGGAGGTTTTTAGCATTAAGGATGAACAAAACATTAAAATATCATGTTATATAAATGTGCCCCCATGATGCCCAAATTTGAGCAGGGCTTGGTATTATGCAGTGGACATTTTTAGTCCATTACTAGTAAAGATATAGTCATGCTGCAGCACCAGTAGCTGGATGGTGATTTGTCAGGTTGCCTTTATTAAAGTAAACCAGCATCTGTGCTATCAGTACCTTTATTTTATTTAACAGGTTTTTTTTATACCACTTATTTTAGTCAAAGTGGTTTACATTGTAACTTAAACTTGGTAATGAATATTAAACAGGGACATTGATAACCTTTTATCCAGTATAGGCATGTGGGAATGAAGAGAGACCCTGGCTATTTTACAGATCCATTTTGGGGGGGGGGACAGGGGAGGTGAATAAAACATGAGAACAGCACAAGTTCTGTGTGTTCCCATCAGTCTTGTAGCTGGTCATCCTTGTCCGTTTGGCAACCGGCCTACCAGCACCCTCTTGTCTGTGGGAACTGTAAACACCACATGCAATACCAGACTTTTGATAACTAAACTTCATATGAATGTGTCATGTAAAAGCCATGTGAATATTTGAAACAAAATTTCTCATTTGTTCAGACTACTTTTGCTTGTTTTTATAAAAAGAAATAAAATTCTGTTTTCCTGGAGTATTCTTAGACATATCTACTTCAGTATATAAAATGCTCTTCTATATGCTTAAGCCATAGGGCCAGTGTTTTCTTTGGGGGGGGGGGGGGAAGAGCAGGGGCAACAAAGGGAACAGCTGCCCTGGGCCCCTGAGAGAACTTGCTTTTGGATTTGGCAGTCACCCTGTCTGACTGTCTCTCCTTTAATCTCGGCTGGTGGATTGGCAGTGTCATGGTATGAATCATGGCTTCAGAAACTCAAAGCATTAAGGCCTGGCCCATGCAGCCCTAGCAGTGATTAGCACAATTATCTGTGCTGCACCCTGGAATCTCTCAAATTTAATGCACAGGGGTGGGGGGGGTTTCATATGGGCTATGCAGGAAATGCAGTCGCCTCCAATTCCGGTCAAGACAAGCAGTCGAAACAAAACAGCCAGAGCACAAAGAATGTGATATCAGCAAGAAGAGACCTGCGCCACTGCCTACCTGTGTGGAGCTAAGTGTCACATGGGTGGTAGGAGCAAATCATTCAGACCACTGACCCAGAATCTGGATTTTTGTGCCTTTCATTAGGCACAGAATGCCCCCTTTCTTTGCTATTCCTGATTTAAAGGACATTAAATATAGGCTACACCAGGGTTAGGGAAGGGAAAGAGTGAGTTAGCTGTATTGGGGGCCAGGAGGGAAAGAGCATGAGAAGGAGCAGGTGGGCTGGGTTGAGGTCATAGGCAGTGGAATGGGGTGGACCACAGGGACCATGGGTCCACCAATATTTGGCCAAACACACAGCATCAGCAGCGTGGGTGCATGGGTGGAGATTAATTGGTTTAGTCCGTCAACAAAAGTGTTCCACTGCCCCTGGATTGGGTTGAAGAAATGTGTTCTAATTTATCTTTTTCCTGAACAAATCATTATGTTCTGCTGTGGTTAGAAGCAAGTGGGCAGATTTGGGATGGGGGGAAGCAGGGGGGAAAGGGATTAGGGGATCCCTTAATTTTTGCCCTTGAATCCAACATGCTTTTATTTCTTAAAGATTATATTAATGCTTTCCATTACACAATGGTTTTTAGGAAATAGCAAATATTTAACAATTGCTGTTAAATGGCGTGTCAAGAAAAACATAGCCATAAGTCTACATAATGCTTTCGGTGAGAAGATAATGAAAAAAATGCATAACTCTGCTCGCTCAATACAGCAAACTAACACAAAAACCCTGATTTCAAACCACTGGGCAGTAAGTGGAGAGGAAAAAACAAAAGATTAAAATAAAAAACCAAAAAAAAAAGCCAATACATCATGCTGTAAAAACCTTGGAAATGTTTGTTATCTTAAGAGAGTTCCTAAGTGCCAGAACCCTAGTCCATAGAACTAAACAAGTTTCCTGTGCTACTGTCTGACATCAGGAAAAATAACTCTTGAGCTATAAAAGGAGAAAGCTTTAAAAAGAAAAAAAAAAAAGATTGCATAGTACTTTGTTACTTTTGTATCTAAGAATAAGCAAAGTGGCTCTGGGAGCAATATTATCCTGAAACACCTCATGAAAAGCAGCTCTGCATAGAGGAGTGGATCACAGGATCATCATTAGCCACCAGCGTCCAGAGCAAAACATCTGAACATCAGCGTCGTCTGTTTCAGCCTGATTTTAGAAACGTGGACTTTTCCCAGAAAAGGCTTCTTGGCCATCCCAGCAGGCATTTTCCAGAAGGGAGATGTCAGATGTTCACTGATGGTACTAATTTCTTTGACCAGAAAATACCGACCGTGCTAACAGCACATTGTACTCTTCTTCATGTGTGTTGAAGCACATGACCTGCAACTGAGCCTAGCTGTCACACCTGCTGCCAGAATCAGCAGCAATCAGGGGTGGCTCAGTATGGGGGAAGGGGGGTGTGGCAAGTCACCTGTGCTGAAGCACATGACCTGCCACCTACAGCAGTCTGCCTGGGGTGCTCCCATTCTGACAGACTAAAAAGCTGGACAGTTAAGGAGAAAACCACCACAATGGCATTAGAGATGTCGGTTCCAAGAGACTACTCTGAATCACGTGGAGAGGCAGAAGTCCCTGAAATACCAGGAAATGCAGTCAGACTGAGAAAATATGGCAGAAAGATACGGAAATATCTGTATCGTATTAAGAGCCACAGACTTGATGATGAAGAATTTCCAAGCACTTCTTGACAAACTACACATATATGTTACATCTTACGAACTCCAGCAGGAGGCGCTCTTCGGCACAATGGGATTATTCCGCGGAGCCTTAGCAGTAAATCTGAGAGACTAAGATCAAACTCCCCTTGCCTTGGTTTAGAAGTGAGGCTCACGACTGTCATGGTTTGCGCAAAACTAACCCATTTCGAGAAACTGCCCTGATCTGTCACCCTAGGCAGCTACCTAGCAGATGGGCCAGCCTGCAGCAGAGTAACATAACCAAAAATAAAGGAAAAGGTGGAGCGCTGTGGCACAGAGTCCTCCAGCAGTGTAGACATCTAACAGCCAGGCTGAGGCACAGTAACTAACTTAAACTCCGTCCTACCTTCTGAGCAGTCTCCTTTTCAAAGCTAAGTGGTCGTCTCGTATGCCATTGAACGGCAGGCTGCTCTCCCTCTGGGGTCTCCTGCTTCCTGGATTAAGCCCTAGGACCTGGCCACACCCTCCCCAGGCATTCTCCAGCCTATTTCCTTAATGGGGCAAGAGTTTAGGCTCTTACAAGAGAAACGCCTCACCCATTTCTGAGTTCGGTTGGGGATAGTCCCTGCAGCGATGGGGAGTTTACTATACACCGTCTTCAAAAATACCCCTGCCCCCAAATCTGTCATAGCGATTAAATCCCACGATAAAAATGTCTTGCATTCACTAAAAGATATTTAAACTTTTTCCCTTACAGCATCGCCATTAAAATCTACTTTCACCAGAAACTCCTTATCTCCTCTTTTAAATCTTTATGTTCAAATTTATGATCCATAAACTTACCTGACCTTCAATCATTAGTATGTTCGTTACATCATGCACAGCAGGATTAATCAGATACAAAGTACAAAAAAGGACAACCGAAAAGGTAAAATAGATTGAACTATTGGTTAGGATTCTTTAGCTTAGAGAATAGACTAATGGAGAGAGAGAGATGATAGAGGTTTATAAACTACTGAACGGACTAGCCGGGGTAAAAGAAAATTGATGGTTTAACGTTTCAAAAAGGACAAAGACTAGGGGATGGTCATAAAGTTACTAGGTATCGCCTTTAAAACAAACAGGAGAGAGCGTGCTTCACTGCATAAGTAAGATCTGGGATTGCCCGCAGGAGAATGCGATGAAAGCAGCACTGCTGGCTTTATAAAGGATTTGGACAAGTGCCTGAAGGAAAAGTCCATTCCCCTCCCCCTCCCTGGGGAAAGCCACAGCTTATCTCTGGGGCTGAAAAGCTGCATGAAAGTTTTCTACTTTTGGGGAGTCTGCCAAGTCCTTGTGAACTGGATTGGCCGCTATTGGAAACAGGCTACTGGACTTGATGGACCTTTTGATCTGATCTAGGATGGCAATTCATATGCGCTGTCCTGCGCTCGCTGGCCCCGCCTCCTAAGGGAGCCAAAGTTATAAAAGCGGGCCGTGGAAGCGAATGCTCCGAGATAGGCGCGTTGATAGTTGCGAGCTATGGGCAACAAGGTGACCAGGGGAGACTTTGAATGGGTGTATACCGATCAGCCCCACACGCAACGGAGGAAGGAAATACTAGGTATGGAACGCGCTAGAAAACGCGCATAAATTGACGGGGTTATGCTGCCCTTAGTTCTATTATTACATCTGTTCAACTTTCCAAAAGATGCTACAGGTGCCAACATACTTTTCCTGTTTTTCTTGCTTAGCATGAAATGTTCATAATCTTGACTGTATGGTTTTTATGAGGTATTTGTGCTCTCGTTATATTTTTAAGATTATTCTCCGTAGCAATTCTACGTGTCGTTTTTTTTTTTAAAGGACCTGTAGTAAATCCAGTTTTTTTTCCCTCTTTCACAGTCACTTATATTTGATTCTAGATTTGTTAGCACTACAGTAGGTTATAAGGCTGTATCTATAAGGTTAAAATATTTTTTAAAGCGGACACTTCTGTTTTAACCAACTACATTTATATCGGACGTGTTTGTAACGCTTCTTGTGCGACTACTTCATAGATACGGGTTATTAAACGAATGGGGCAGATATAGACTCTTAGGAAGTGCATATACGTCTAATTTCTAAAGATCTCCACGTTCAGGTTCGTATTCAATTGAATGTTTCTGGGCGTTCCTTGTTTCACCAATAAGTAAAACTATCAACAGAGTTTAAAACAGGTGTGGGTTTTTTTTTTCACAAAGTGATTATCCCTGTGTCGTACTGCTCTACAGCAAATGGGTAAAACTGATCAGGTGTGTTAGATTTAATGGAAACTGTGTCATGGAAAAAGGCAGTATTTGGGATTAATAAAATCAAGCATGTTCATTTACTCTTTAGATTTATATTGTAGAATGATATAAAAGAAGGCTCATAGACTGTTCATGACGTCTAAGCATCAACTACTCTTTTCTTAGAGGGGTCTGCAGCTAAATGGGTCTAACATGCTTTCTTTTCTGATTCTGCTTAATTTTGGCCAGATAATGGTATGGAAAGCTTTTGTAAGCTTCTATGTGGTTCTAGCAAAATAATGGTACTGTCTTGTTGATCCTTACCAGAATACTATGAAGGAATGGCTGCCAGAAATGTGGAGGGTAGATGAGCAGGGCCCTCTCCCACTCTAGTAATGCTATAGAAGGGACTGCAAATTCACTTCTTCCCAGACTGGGGGCCACAGGAATGGCAGGAGCAGCCATCTTGCATTTTATTCCTCTTAAGCCAGGCCTGATCATAGCTGAGGAAGGCGATAGTGCAGCTCTAAGCTGTATCGTCTTGTACTGTTGCTGGGTCTGGAGTGTCAGTTTGAACCCTGCAACATGATGATACCCCATATAGTGGAAGAGGAAATGGCATGACTTGTCACACTGTTGTAGTTCTTCTGCAACTAGACTGGAATGGAAGGTGACTGGATGTGAGGGAAGAGGGGCAAGGCAGGGTGGAGAAATGAGCTAGATACAGAGTGGAGGGTTTCGTCTAGTGGATGGCTCTGAGAAAGAAAAGGGGGGGGGGGAGTGATGGGATTAGAGGTGCTGTAGGTGAAGTCCTTTGGTATCTTACTTTTCCCTGTATGCATCACAAGCAAAATGGTTCCCTTCCTGTCAGTGTGAGAGCTGGGATTGGTTCACACACTAACAAGATAGGGCGTCCAACAGGCTTTTTAGGTTCCCCATTTTATATCCCCCACTCCTCAATTTCCTGCTAATCCAGTGAGCGATGGATATTCCTGTCCCCACCCAAGCCTGGGTCTATCTGGTCCAGAGCACTCTAGGCCCAAGCACCCAGTACAGTGAGCCCCTCAATGAAAGAGCCTGCAGTGGTGGACTGGATCCCCCTGGAGCAAATATATTTTCTTGCTCCAAGGAGGTGACCCATGGTGGTTCTCTTAATACTGCCATCTTGGAAAATGGCATCATTGACGCTTAAAAAATGTCAGGACATACAACCAGGGGTTATTGGTCTGCTAAATCAGGTAATACTTCATTTGGCAGGCTGATCTCTAGCTGCATGACCTGATGCCCCACTAGGAGTTAAGAGCTAAAAATTACTGAATTGGGAGTGAAGTTAGCATGGGAAAAGCATGAGTAAAAGCACAGCTCATGCATCAGGGTCTGGATGGGGTAAGAGCTTTGTTTGGGGGGGGGGGGGTACTATACAGAGAAGGCTTAGGAATTTGTAAAGCAATTAATTTATAAAGTAAAATCTGTAGTCCTTAAAGGAAATAAACAATGTGTTTAACATTTTTATCAACAAACTTTCATCCCTAGTTTTTAGTAATACAGATCTCCTCTTGCCTGTCAATCCTGGAGAAAGCTGTAATCCTTTAGGGTATAAGAACTTATTTCTGTAATAGATAAAATCTGCAAACACTAAGAATGTGTGAAAAGGATTTTTAAGCTTTAACTGAGTTTATATTACAAAGAAATTCATGTAGGCAAACTGCAAATCTAATGTTTTACAAGATGACTTATTACCAGAGCCTCATTTTAAAATAAGTTTAATGAGGGAGGAGGGACTTTTAATATTGTGATATTCCTTATGGTAAAAAGGATGGAAGGATACCCCTATGTCAGGGTCTTCAATCTGGAAAAGAGAGAGCTGAGGGGAGATATGATAAAGGTCTATTAAATAATGAATGGAGTGGAACAGGTAAAGGTAGATCGATTGTTTACACCATCAAAAAGTAGACTAGGGGACATGCAATGAAGTTAGTGTAACCCATTTAAGACTAAAAATCATTTTTCACTCAATGCATAATCAAACTCTGGGATTCATTACTGTAGGATGTAGTAAAAGCTGTTAGTGCAGCTGGGTTTAAAAAATATTTAAATGAGGTCCTGGTGGAAAGGTCTATAAATGATTATTAGAGAGGACCTGGGAAACCATTGCTTGCCCCAATACAAGCATTTTGGAACCTGTCTTTTTGGAAAATGGCCAGGTACTTCTGACCTGGCTTGGCCACTGTTGGAAACAGGATACTGGGCTTGATAGACCTTGATCTGACCCAGTATGACATTTCTTATGTTTAACATGCCAAGGCACATTGTGCTATGTGTCCATGGCTACTAGGTGAAAGAGCAGATTGCGCAGAAGATGATAGATGAAGACTTTCGCAGAGGAAGGCCAGAAAGTTGCAGCGCTTGCAGATATATCACAGTGAATGCTACAGTGACTAAGAGAATTTAGGGAGATCCCTCAATGTTTGTGAAAGGGACAGCCTTCACTATCAATGGTTGTACCCTTTTGGGTTGGCCTTTCCCACAGATGGTGTAACAAGGATAACGTGTTTGGTAGAGGAGGCTATGTGTGTGCTCAAGGAGATGGGAGTGGACAGTCTGCCTGTATGGAAATAGAGGAGGTGTCACATGAGAGCGGCCTAAATGAATGGCAAATGGTTGTAAAAAGGATCACCAGGCACACCAGATGGTGATTGGCAGGGAGCGAAGACCAGCAGTAACAAGGCTGGTTGAAGGAAGTCTGTTCTGAGAAGTGATATTTGAACTTGGACACTTTGAGTGATTTCACCTTAGTTTTTTTTTGTTGGGTAAAAAGGTGAAGGAGGGTGGTAGTGTGAGGTTGCCCCTTGAAGCCCCTTGGATGACACATGTGCTGGTGGGAGCTTGGGTTTGTTTGGGGAATGATTGGAAGGGGAGAGTGAACAGGGTTTTATGTGGGGGTTTTTTTTTTTTGGATGTGCGATGTGCAATGGAAAGATTGGCTTTTTGAAGGGGGAACAGATGGGGGAGCAAGTGGAGGCTTGAATATGTGGATGGCTGGTAGGGAAGTCTGGTCAGTTTGCTTGAGGGATGAGATGTCAAATTCTCGAATGCCATGGAGGGGATGGGATGGGAGGAGGAGGGTGGTTTGAGTAGCTCTTTGGGAAGGTGGGAGAAGGGTATTACAAAATGGGTTAGCAGTTAAGTTGTAATGTTAAATGTTAAAGGACTGCACACTGGTGCTAAGACAAAGGATATTTAGAGATCAGTGGCAGTGGGGAGCTGATACTTTAATGATACAGGAGACCCACCTAAAGCAAGCTGAGAAGTATTTGTTGTTGGCAAACGGTGTACTGTCTCCCCCCCCCCCCCCCAACTCAATGCAACTGAGGCAGGGAGGGGTGGCTGTTTTAATTTCAAAGGACTAAAGTTGAGATAAGAGGTGCTCAAAGATAAAGGGGGTAGATTTTGAAATGGTTTCATGCTTCACTTCCCCTTGCTATAACTTTGGGGATTTATGGTCCAAATGTGCAAGATGTCTTTTTTGACCAGATAAGTGTAATCCTCTGAAAATGTAATCTCTTTCCACTGCTGCTCCACTTTCGGCTACTCTCCGTTTCGTCCTGGGTTCATTTCACAGAGACAGTATGGTAAGTAGCACAAATAAGACAACCAAAACTGGTGTGGCTTGGAAAAAGAGTTTTATATAGAAATAGGCTTATTACATAGGTACAGAACAGTTATAAGGTTGTTACACAGCTGCATCTGTGTGTGTGTGCATGTGTGTTTTGTGTGAGAGAGAGGGGGGGGGGAGTGTGTGTCAGAGTCTCATAGTAAGAAGAATATATAGAGAAAGAGAACAAGGGGGAGGAGAGAGAGAGAGAAGTGGGTGTCAGAGCCTCATGTCCCTCATGTCTGATGAATAAGAAAGAGGAGAGAGAAGGGCGGGGTGTCTGAATAGGAAGAGAGGAGAGAGAAGGGGGGTGTAAGGAGTAGTGTGTGTCAGAGCCTCATAGCAAGAAGTATCCAATGAATAGGAAGAGAGATTGGTGAGAATTACGGTCTGGTCCTCTGGAAGAAAAGGATGCAGCATATTTTCCCACCGTTGCATTTGCCTTCCCATTAAGGCTTCATAGGGTGCAAAACCTGTGGATTTACAGACATTAGCTCTGATACCCATAGGGACTAAAGGGAGCACCAGATCCCAATTTTTCCCGGTCAGATTAAGCATAGGGCTGAGGTGGGCCTTAATTGTTTGATTCATTCTTTCTACCTGCCCTGCTGCCTGTGGATGGTACGGAATGTGGAGTTGTTCTAGGCCTAGAAAATCAAACAATTTCTTGATGAGCTGAGAAACAAATGCAGGACCATTATCAGAATCAATAGTCTTAGGAATGCCCCAGCGTGTAAAAAAAATTGCATAGTTAGGATTTCTGCAGTGGTTCGAGCAGTTTGATCTGGGACAGGGAATGCTTCTACCCAATGAGAAAAGGAATCAACAGTGAGCAAAAATCTTTTTCCTAGCTGTTAACGGAAGAGGGCCCACATGATCTATTTGCAATCTCTCAAATGGGCCATGAGGAGGTGCTCTCATTAACTGTCCCCTTCTCTTTTTAGGTTGCCTCCCAAATGAAGCACAGATTACACAGGAGGAAACATGATCCTGTATATCATGTTTTATTTCTGGCCACCATACCAACCTATTGAGGATAGTCTGCATTTCTTCTGCTTTAGGGTGTCCCATAGGACCTGCCCCATGAACCCAATGCATCCATTCTTTACCTTGAGCTCTAGGGATAGCTATAACCAAGCCTTCCTCTTTTTTTGCACATAGAATGTCTTTCTCTATAGCGAGTGTGAGGGTGTGTGCTGATATAGGTTATCTGGGGCATCCTGCACAAGCTTCCTCAAATTGGAAAGTTCAGGGTCCTTTGTCTGCAGTGTTATGAAGTAATCTGGTGGTATTATCTGATCATAATCTGTGGAACGTGTAGCAATAGCAACCATGTGTGTCTGCTCATACCAGGGCCATATGAAGCCTACATGGCATGCTTCCTTGGCTAGTGAGTCTGCTAATGTGTTTCCTTTCACTAAAGGGCCTTTCTTCCTATGTGCCTTCACTTTAATTAAATGTACTCTCTGAAACTTCTCACTCAATTCTTGTGCCATAGTCTACAGTGATGAATTTTTCACTGTGGACCCATCTGTAGATTTAAATTTATTTGCCAGCCACCAGGGTAACAGGGCAATGGCACTCTTAAAGACATAATCAGAATCTAAAATGATTTGTATCTCTGGGTGTGAATCCTGATATTGTTGCATACAAGCTACAAAAGCAGTCAGCTCACAGTACTGTGCTGACGCTGACCCACAGGAATACTGTCTCTGCAGTACCACTTGGTTATTTGAGTCCAATTGTACAATTGCAAAACCTGCTGGTCGCCTGCCTCCTTCACATTGGCTACTACCATCAATATATACTGTAGGAAGAAAAGGTGAAATTTTTGTCTAGTCCCAGTTCCCTAAAGATCATGTGATTAGGGGCACTGGGTGAGGACTGACAGTCATGAGGTTGCCCCTCCAGCAAGATTCCAGCCACTTGCACGTTAGGTTCTTTCAACAATTCAAACTTTACATTCTGTGCTTGCAACATGAGAGTCCACTGGACTATTCTCTGTCCTAATCTTGCTACATGCTAACTTTCCCTCTACAATGAATTTGAGTAGGGTGTGGTGGCTGCATATGTATGTGCTTTGAGCACCAATGATGTATGTAAATTTCTGCATAGCAGCATAGGAAGCCAGTACATGTTCAGTTTTCCATTTTGAGTTCAGGAGAAGTAAGAACTCTGGAACAGAAAGCAATAGGGTGATCTACTCCTCCTAGGCGTTGTGTTAGAGCTGCACCTATACTGTTCTCTCCAACTACAGGGTACAGGAAAAAATGTTGTGTGTGATCTGGGTGTGCAAGAACAGGAGCAGAAGTCAAAATGTGCTTTAATTTAGTTACAGCTTCTGTATGTTCTGCCTCCCAAACATAACTTTTACTTTTTAGCAGGGAGTAAAGTGGAGCTGCCACGTCAGCATAATTGTGCAAGAAGTCACAACAGAAACCAGTGAGCCCTAGAAATGACTGGAGTGATTTCTGATCTGTAGGAAGTGGAAGTTTCTGTATCAGCTCTATCCTCTGAGAATCTACAGATTTACCATCTGGCCAATTGTAACCCCTAAAAATGAAACCTGTGATTTGCACAGTTGAGCCTTGTCAGGATTAACTTTAAGACCACCTTGTAAGAGGGTTTTTAAAACTTCTCTTACATGATTCCAGTGTACAGCTTCATTCTCAGACTGAATCAGAATGTAATCTATGTACTGAATTATATTATCTCTGCAAGACAATAGTGATAGGGCTTCCTGCATGTATTTATGGAAGATCGATGGTGAATCCTTATAGCCCTGTGGAAGCACAGTCCATGCATATTGTTCAGCCACTGAAAGGCTGTTTTGTACTGGCATTCAAGGGCCAGGGGCAGACTCCAAAACCCATTGGATATGTCTCAAACAGAGAAAAATTTACATTTGGGGTTCAGTTTAGAGATCATTTCAGGGTATGAGGCTACCACGGGCACTACAGATTTTGAAACTTGATTCAGGGCACGGAAGTCCATAGTGAGCCTGAAGGAACCCCCCGGTTTAACTACCGGCCAGGCTGGTGAATTGCATGTGGAAGAAATAGGTCTAATCAGACCCCTCTCCTCCAGTATCTTCACAATTTTAGTCACAGGTTCTATAGCCTGTTGAGGTACTGGGTATTGTTTCTGTGGTGGAGGATCCTCACCTTCCAACAGTATTTCAGTGTGCATTTTCCCACAATCTAACTTGTCTTGTGCCCAGACTGGAATATCAGCCACCTCTGAGGGAATTACACACAGATCATACTGCTGAGCTGCCTTGATGCACTGAGTTGCTAACTGCATGGGAATGACTTCATGCACTAAAGTTTTAGAAGCACTTAAAGTTCCTGAATACTGCCACAATTTAAGATTAGCCATATCCACCACCAAATTTAACTGGTTGAGAATGTCAATTCAAATTATTTCTTTTTGGTGTTCACTATAGTGGAGGCAGTGGTTTCCAACATTTCCTTGTTTTGTTCACTGTGCACAGGGATACCCCATTTAACTGGGATAGCGACACATTTGGAAGCTGTGTCATTAATTCCTTGAATTTCATAAATTTCCATATTTCTCTGATCTGTAGTGGGAGAAGCTCTGTTTGTAAAACTAATTCCAGCCCCTTTGTCAATCAAAGCTAGTTTATCCTGCCCCCCTATTCTGCTGATAACATTGGGGCGTCCACAAGAGTCCAGTATCAAGGATGTTACAGGCCCAGAATACAGTTTAAGGCTTGTATATGTTTCATCATCCAGAGGCTCTGGAATCGAGTCCTCTGCTGAGAGAATGGAGGCAGGCTGAGCTATGAAGGCTTAAGACATTTTGATATCGGAACCCAGAAGGTCAGGACACCCCTATGCACTAGCCTTGTGTTTTGTCCTGAGCTGCTTGTATGTCCTGTTTTAATTTATCTATTTCTACCTGCAGTATGTGTTTGTCCTGTTCCCATTTAATTTTCTCCTTTTCTAATCCATCTCTCTGTGATTTGAGCTCCTGAAAGGGAATGTAACCTGAGGAATTTCTAAAAGTACCTCTGCTCTGTCCTCTCCAAGGTGTCTGTCCTCTGTATCCTTTGTGTTTTTTGTGTATTGGGAGGATCCCTCAGCTTGCTACTTCTGTGCTTCTGATACTGTTATGACCTGCGAGGGCTGGGTCTTCCAAACAGACCCAATTCTGAGCATTAAAGTATCAAAAGGGGTTGCTTTAGGGTCTTCAGAAAATAACAGAAGGTATTTTGTAATCTCAGGGGATAGCAATTCTAATAAAAATGCCTTACGCGTGCTCTCCCCATAATCCTCTGCATTGGGCCAGGACTCCTGCTCATTAAGAACTGCTTTTAAAATCCAGGCTCCATATGTAAACTGTTCCAGTGTATCATTTGGTAGAGGTGAAATAATTTTAAATTTGAATTGGGGAACAGTGAAATAGTTTCTCAATGCCCCTTTTAGCCAACTGGTATGGGTGAGTGAGAGCCAACTTTATAATAGTGTGGCCCCAGAGCCAGATGCATAAGTCTATCAAAGTGTGATTGTTTTCTTCTGTATTTCCCTAGACCTAGTGAATCAGAATATCAGTGGCCCATTTGCACCATTCATTTACATTAAAAGGCATAGGACCCACTTTCTCAACTATCCTTTCCATGTCCCTATCTTTTAAAGAGTCCTGTAGCATCACTTTAACTGGTGCTCTGTGCTCGGTACTGGGTGCCGGGTCTGAGTCATCTGAATTATCCTCCTGACACAGGTCCTGGTTATTGCTCTGTTCTGGCTGAGATAAACTATTAGGATTTTCTTCCACTGATTCATCTTTATTTTTCCCATTCCTAAGCCCAGCTATAGATACTTCTGTATTCTTTTGTTTATAGGGTGTGTCATAGGCAGGGGGGAGGGGCTGAGGGTGAAATAGTGTTTGGCCAGAGCTTATATTTCTTTTGTCTTTCAGAGACCAAGTCATCCTTAACGTGCCTCAATTCAAGTTTAAGTGCTTCTAATTGCTCACTAACATTTATAAAGATATTTGTGGCTTGTATCACCTGAGCCCTTTGTATGGAAATGCAAATTTGTGCCGCCTCTAGGTCTTTGGTTAATTGTGTACAATGAGAAGTCAGTTCAGTATTGTCCTGTTTCATGCTAATGAGCCCCCTGCACATGCCTTGGATAAAAAGGCATTTTCTTTTATTTGTTTTCTTTTTGAATTCTTGATAATGGTTTAACATTTGTCTTTGAATATTATACCATGACGCCTCAGGGAATTCCCCTTCAAAGGGACCACCTTTTCTCTTACAGTATGTCAATACTATTTCTTTCAGTTCTTTAAAATCTCAAAGGCTTCCATATTTGAGTCTGCAGAAAGACTGTAGTTGGTACAGGGGCCTAGTTTATTATGTTTGTTTTTTTATTTGGTTTTATGCGACTTATCTCAAATGTGTAACCTTGGAAGGAGGAATGCTCACTTTTATGAAGAAGTGAGACTTAGAATTATAGTTGGAATGTCATAAACTTTATGGGTGTTCAGTAAAGAGTACTGGCATAAAGACCACGCCTTAAAATTATACCTGAATAAAAAGTGCTTACCACCTTTTAACAGGGTGAACGTTTAGGGTGAAATTATAGTAAGAAGGGTGTTATGAGATTAACAGAATTGTTGGTTACTGTATCAGTTACAGCAAACATTAAGCCTACCCTAACCAAGATACCTACTGACAGGAGACTGAGAAATAAAAGGCATATCTGGAGCCGCAAGGCAGGAGCACATCACACCTACATTAAAGGACTTACACTGGCTCCCAATCAGTGCTCGCATCAGATACAAGACTATCATAAACCTATTTAAGATAAATCAGCACACATCAGCCAACAGCCTCCACACGCTCATACAACCGGAAACCAGCGCACGTCCTAGAAGAAGTCAAACACGCAACCGAGTCAGTACCCCAAATGAATACAAGCACACACACAAGGACACAACAGACAGAGCTCTCTCCATGGCTGCTCCAACAATATGGAACAATCTACCGGACGATCTAAGGGCAAATCCAGACCTCAAAGACTTCAGAAAACAGCTGAAAACCATGCTGTTCATAGAGCACTATGGTCACATCACATAACCTAAGAGCATGTATAACAGCACTCCAATCCTCCTAATGACTGTATGTATATAAAATGTGTTTTTAGCACCACTGTAAATAGCCCACCTTGTACATAGCTCAAACGGATCAAGCACCAAACACAGCCCTCACACTTCTAAGTTTCACCCTCACTGCATGTATAACACACACACTTTACCTGATTGCTTGCTGTGATACCACCTTGATTATTAAGATAAGGCGGTTTAGAAATACTGTTAAATAAAATAAATAAATAAATAAAGGAACAGGAGGTAATATTACCAGGAAAGATGTATATTGTATTCAATGTGGGACTGTTTACCTGTGTACCACTTCCAAACTAAAGCTGGACTATCTGTCTTTTCTTAGCAGCTCAAATACTAGAGAAAAATCTGTGCCTTGTAACAAACCGTAACAAGCCTCTACATACAAATAAGAAAATTGCAAGCCACTCTATGTAATGTCCCTAGGTGTAGGTAATATTAAAATTCAGGATTATTACAGAGCCTTTTGACAATAAAAATCTCACCTTGTCTAACCCACCAAACAAAGTTATCACTGGAACTTTTCACTAAATAGTGTGTCATCTAGCCCAACTGGAGATCTGCTGTGAAGTCTGAGACGGGCCCCCATAAAATGTAATCTTCTGAAAATGTAATCTCTTTCCGCTGCTGCTCCACTTTCGACTACTCTCCGTTTGGTCCTGGGTTCATTTCACAGAGACAGTATGGTAAGTAGCACAAATAAGACAACCAAAACTGGTGTGGCTTGGAAAAAGTTTTATATAGAAATAGGCTTATTACATAGGTACAGAACAGAGTTATAAGGTTGTTACAGAGCTGCGTCTCTGTGTGTGTGCATGTGTTTGTGTGAGAGAGAGAGGGGGGGGGGAAGTGTGTTTCAGAATCTCATAGTAAGAAGAATATATAGAGAAAGAGAGAACAAGGGGGAGGAGAGAGAGAGAGAGAAGTGGGTGTCAGAGCCTCATGTCCCTCATGTCCGATGGATAAGAAAGAGAGGAGAGAGAAGGGTGGGGTGTGGGTGTCTGATGAATAGGAAGAGAGGAGAGAGAAGGGGGGGGGGTGTAAGGAGTAGTGTGTGTCAGAGCCTCATAGCAAGAAGTATCCGATGAATAGGAAGAGAGATTTTGTTTCTCTGTATTTATAGTGAAATTTTTCAGCACCTCCCTCTGCCATAATTTGGTTTGTTTGAGGTCTGTTATCACTTGATTAGCAAGGAGGGGCTGTTTCATTAAGTCTGGAGACAGACATCACCAGGGGGTCAGAGCTAATCTCATCCTGTGAACTATGCTCATTAAGTTTGGAGACTGACATCACCAGAGTAACAAAGCTGCTTGCAATCCAAGGTCTGGGAAAAGCCATGACACCTATGCTAGGCATAATGTCATGCTGATGTATGCTGACAATAAGGAGGGTGCTGGAAGGCCACAAGGTTGGTGGGGTGGTGGGGGGATTTTTAACTTGATTTTGAATCCCCTCCTAGACACCTCATCAGGTGCCAGCAAGGTAGGAAGGAAGCAGACACAAGTTGAACGATTTTGTGAAACGTTTTGAATTAGCAGAGGCATGGATGTTGCTGAACGTGAAGAGGAAGGATTTTACCTTCTCTTCACCAATGCATAAGACTTTTATTTTAGGCTGAATATGCTCCCGGTGGACAACAGAATGGCAGGTGAACTTTGGAGGGGGGAGGGGAGGGGTGTTTAACATAGTCGATGGGCTGATCAGATCATGCTCCAGTTTGGTTGAGACTGGCTGGAGACATTGGAGAAAGGGAGCTTAAATTCTGGAGGTTGAATGAGTGTAAGTGATTAATGATCTGTGTGAGCATGGGCATTCCCAGCCCCCTTGTCACCCCAGGAGGGTGCCCTCCCATGCAGCCAGCCCACTTCCCTGTGGCACCACATCACATTGTGCACCCATATGGAGGCAGCATGACTCTTAAAGCAGTGTGTGGCTTGCCGCAGTGCCTCTACTCCAAGCCCAGTGGCTCTTCTCACAGACCAAAATCTCGAGATTCACAAGACGTCAGTTGGGAGAGAAGAGCCACTGGGCCTGGAGCAGAGGCAGCACAGCAAGCCACATAGAGCTTTGTTTGCTGCGCTGCCTCCATATGCAGGACCAGTGGGGGTGCACCCTCTCCCAGTTGGCACCCTGGGCAGGCTGCATCCAATGTCCACCTTTCGTGTGCTACTGTGCGGGAGTACGTAAACTTTAATGAGGGGGTGAGGTACCTACAGCAGGGGTTTGGGAACGTTTTAAGAGCCTATATTGTAGGTTCCTTTATTTTGGTAGCATCTCACTACAACAGAGAAAAGAAAACGGAGAGGAGTTGAGGCAAGGTGGTGCATTGGGGAAACTACACAAAAGCACACAATCAAGTAAGGCCTAGAGGGAATTGGAGCAGGCAAGAAAGGCCCTTCTGGGTTTGGAGGGTGAAAAGGTTGCATGGGAGTTGGACAAAGTGAAGCAGTGTGTGTTTGAGGGGAATAGAGCTAGCAAGTTGCTAGCTAATAAACTGCAGAAGAGACTTGAAAGCCAGTATTTTGCAGATCAAAGGTGGAGACGGGCAGATGAGGCATGAGAACATTTAGTTCTGACTTTTTACCAGAAATTATATCATAGTGCTATGTCAATTACCCTGCAGAAAGTTCAGGTCAATTTAGATAAACTGGGTTTACTTAGGTTAGAGGAGGGAGATATAGTAGAGCTGGATAAAGAGATCACAGGAGAGAAGTACAGCAGGCAATAAAGCAACTGAAACCAGGGAAGGCACCAGAATTAGCTGGGCTATTGTGTTTTTATAAAACTATTGGGAATATCTTAATTCCCTGTTTGGTTGAGGTGTTTAATGGATCCAGGGAGGGAGGGTCCCTGGGAGATTCTATGAAAGTGACTGGGATAATTGTTTTGCCATAACTGGGGCAAGATCCCACACAGTGAGGATCCTAGAGGCTGATTCTCTACATAATTTGGATGTGAAATTACTTGACTCTGTTCTGGCAGATAATTTGCTGGGGAAGGTATTAAAATTGGTGGAGAAGGATCAATTGGGATTTATGCTGGAAAGCGTGGCAGGGGATCATGTCAGAATGGCCCTAATTATAATATGGAAGGCAAAAATCAGTAAAATCCACTAGGTTGTGGTTAGGGTAGATGCTGAAAAAGCATTTGATAGAGTACACTGGGATTTTATGTTGGCAACTATGTAGTGGAGGGGAGTGAGTTTCTAGGCTGGATTAGAGAAGTTTACAATGGGTTTGGGGCAAGAATAAAAGTGAATGGTAGGTATATGGGGGGGACACCCCTCTCAGGTTCCCCTACCTTGCAGTCTTAACCTGATGTGTTTTATTTTTAGCTAGGTTTATATATCACTTTTCACCAGGTTAAAGCAGTTTTCAGAGAACAAAACATTTTAGAGTACAGCATAAATAATTAGGCAGGCTGGCAAAGATGATGCAGTAGTCGAGGCATGATATGACCAATGTTAGAATCAAGGTGGTGAGGGCTGCTGGGGAAAGGAAGGAGCAAATAGATTGTATCCGTCATAGGACCAGGAAGGAGCTCTTAACTACTGCACTAATGTGATCATGGAAAGAAAGTTGAGAGTCCAGCATAACCCCAAGATATCAGAGCTTCTTAGTAACAAGAGAAATTGCAGTGACATTTAACAAGAAGAGTGAGGTTGGTGACTGTTTCCAATTAGCCAAATAGTGTCGAGACAGTTTGAGCACATTGGACTGCAGCCATGATAAAGCCTTAAAGTATTTTGGAGAACTCAATTTTGAGGAGACAAGTCTCTTTACATGTAACTGAGACCTTGGAGGGGGAGATACACGTAGCTAGAGATTTAAATAAGCAGGCAGGTTTAGGTTTGTCCTGGGTGGGAAGAATAACTAGAGATTTAAATAAGTGTACTACCGCGTTTCTTATTTTTGTTCCAAACTCTCCTAGTAAAGGTACCAGAGCACTTTTTGAAAGGGATTCTGCAGAAGATCTTGCATTTTATCTGGTGGAGATGACCACCCTGAGTTGCCTGGGAGGTTTTATACAGTCATTGGGAGGAGGGGGGCTGGGGTTTCCAATTTATGGGGTTACGATGCTGCCTTGCAGCTTGGAAGGTGCAGGTGAACGCCTCAACTCGGCTCCAGAACTGTTATAAAACGCTTTACAGAATGAGCGTATCCCCAGATAAGATGTCCAAATGGGGTGGTGGGACAGGTAAATTTTGGAGAGGTTGTAGAACCCAGGAGACCTTTTAGCAGATTTGGGAATGCCCAAAGCTGAAAAAACTTTGGGAGGTGGTGTGGGCTGTGTTGGAAGAGGTCTTTGGCTGTACACGGGAGTATAATCCACTGGAGGGGGCTATTAAATTTAGGAAAGAGTATCTGAAAGTGATTTTGTTGGATATAGTGACAGCAAGGAGACTGAGGAAATGGAGGCAGGCTGACTCACCAGTATTTTTGGAGTCATGGGAAATTGAGTAGGGTCGACAGTGTTTCAACAGAAGCAAATGGGGAAGCACCAGACGATGCCTTCGATGTTGGGGTAAGCTTTTGAGGGGTGATGAGAAACACCAAGGAGATTAATGAACAAGGAGGGGAAGGGGGGGGGGGGGTGGAGAAGAAAATGTGTATTGCACCACGGTTAGTTGTACTTGGAATTTATAGGGTTCAGCAATTTAGTTCCATAGTGTGTTATAGCTATAGTTAAAAAGTATTGTGTATCACATAAATATATATTTGTTTTTGTTTGTTTTTTATATTGCTTTATCACATAATCAAGGCTATTTACAGAGAACCAAATGTACTGCACTGGGCAGTTTACAAGGAACAGATTAAATTAACTTATTGATTGTATTAACTAAATTATAATAAGAGAGGCCGTCATGATGAAGTAAGTGGCCAACTATTTACAGGATTGGTGTATCATCACGGGAATGGATGGATGTATAGCATGTTAATTTCACGTCAAGGTGGTCTATGCAAGAATGGGTGCGTTAGGGCTGTATGTGGTATGTCCATTAGATTGAGTCCGGTTTATCCATTATGGACTAGTAGGATTCGGTGAACAGTAGTGTTTTGAATTGTTCTCACTGTCAACACAATTTTTCTCAGACCCGCTCTGACCTGTTTCATATGTAATTTTTCCCATTGTTTGCAAATATGGTATCAAAACTTTTCTGTCACCCATACTTCAGGAGATATCATCTAGTAAAGTGTGCACATTACTGTAAACAGCCGTTACAGTTTTGTTTCAGTAAACAAAGGTTGAATACAAAAAATTCCATCATAATTATTATTGTATGTTGTCAGCCACAACCAAAAATGCTGAGTCATGTAGTTATAATATAATTAACCGGGCCCCTTGCCCTACTGGTCCGGCTGATACAAGCAGAAAACGCTGAGTCATGTATTGGTATGCTTTCTGTTGCCGTCAGTGATTGTGGTTTGTATTTTTTGGGGAAAAAAAAACAGAATCTGAATGGATGTGAGTTTGCATTAATCTATTTCATAAACAGCAGTTAATGAATATTACGATTCTCGCTTGTACTTTAACAATGCCTCGAAAGTGTGTTAATCGTCTGGATTCATTTTGCTACATTTGCAGTGAGGTTACTTTTAAGAAGCAGAGAAGATATTTTACTCCGCTTGTTAAGACATGTTATAAGTTGTTCTTTGGATGTCAAGGCGGTGACCAGGACAAAAATTGGGCACCTCACGTCTGCTGTATTACCTCTGTCAGACTAACAGATTTTGTAAAGGGTGTTCGACACATGAATTTTGCTATTCCAATGATCCGGAGGGAACCAAGAGATCACTTGACAGATTGCTACTTTTGCCTTACAAAAATTGCAGGCATTACTTCAAAATCAAAACGCACTGTAAATTACGCAAATTTGCCATCTGCCATGAGGCCTGAGCCTCACTGTCAAGAATTGCCGATGTCAAAACCTCCAGAAAATCTTAGTGAATGAGGATGAAGAAGAAGAACCAATGAATGCTGATGTTGATGATGGCGATGCTGTAATGCAGGATCCAAGTTTTGAGGCATCTGGTTCCTCTTCTGAACCACATTTACTGGACCAAGGCGATTTGAATGATCTCGTCAGAGATTTGAATCTCTCAAAGCGACAAGCAGAACTGTTAGGGTCACGATTGAAAGGCTGGAATCTTCTTCAGAAAGAAACCAAAGTGTGCACTTTTAGAAATAGGCATACCGAGTTTGTGGATTACTTTGCCTTTGAAGATGGAATTGCTTTTTGTTGTGAAGTTAAATCCCTGATGGAAACACTTCCTCCGGATTATAGAACAGAGGATTGACAACCATTTATTGATTCTTCTAAATATAGCCTAAAAGCTGTACTTATCCACAACGGAAATATTTTACCATCAGTTCCAGTAGCTCATGCCACCAATATGAAAAACTTACAGCAGTATGCATCTCCTGCTAACAAATATAAAGTATGAAGAACACAAGTGGAATATTTGTGGTGATTTAAAAGTAATTGCCCTCTTGCTTGGACAACAGCTTAGTTGGACAAAATATTGTTGCTTTCTGTGTGAGTGGGACAGCGGGGACAGGAAAAATCATTACATCTGGAAACGGTGGCCAAAGAGAACATCACTAGTCCCAGGCCAGAAAAATGTTGCACCTGACCCACTTGTGGAGCCGAATAAAGTATATCTACCTCCACTCCATATAAAGTTGGGTCTTATGAAGAACTTTGTAAAAGCCATGGATAGAAGTGGACTTGGATTTGCATATCTAAGAGACATTTCCACGAATCAGTGAGGCGAAGATCAAAGAAGGGATCTTTGTAGGACCTGATATTAGAAAACTGATGAAAGATGAAAACTTTGACGGTCAGTTGAATGAAACTAAAAGAGCTGAATGGGAGTTCTTTAAGACTGTTTGCCGCGACTTCATGGGAAATAAGGCAGGCAACTACGCTGAATCAGTGGATACTCTACTGAAATCTTACCAGAAACTGGGATGTAACATGTTTTTGAAAATGCACATCTTGCATTCACACCTGGATTTTTTTTTTCCTGCAAATCTAGGAGCAGTCAGTGATGAACATGGGGCAAGGTTTCATCAGGACATTTTGGTAATGGAAAATAGGTACCAGGGCAAGTGGAGCTCCAGTATGCTTGCAGACTGTTGTTGGACCCTTAAGAGGGATGTTCTTGAGGCGCAATACAGCAGAAAATCATATACAACTACCTTTTAGGAGACAATACGTTACAATATACATCTATATACATCTAATGTAAATATGAGCAGCATAGTCTAAATTTAAACTACATGTCACTCAAAAAGTTACGTGATGGAGAATTTCTAAGTACATAGCCGAGCTTGTAACCAAAACCAGTACTAGAATCAGCCATTTTCATTTCTGTGACAGAAAAGTTTTTGAATTTTGTTTACCCGTGATATAGTTAGGTCCTTTATTTCATGTAGATTGTTTGGAAGCGAGTTCCATAGTATAGGTGAGTATAAAGAGAATGCCCCCTCACTTGGTTTGCAGCTTGTTGTGCTGTGAAGCCTTGTGTGCATCACTGATGCTGAGGGCTAAGCTCCCAAAATGGACAGGCCTCAACTGAGGTGCCAGACCCAGATAAACCACCCATCTGGGCAGTGGCAGAATGGGACAGTGTTGGCAGCAGAGGATCACATTTCTGCGACAACAGCAAAACTACCTCCTAACCCAATACAGAGACAAACAACAGGAATACAACAATCTAATAAATGCGCGTAAATGGCAACACCATACCAACCTAATCATGAAATCTACTAATAGACCAAGAGAACTCCTTAGCATTGTTCAAAAGCTCACCAAGGACGACACGCAACAAAGCACCCATCTTGACCCACAAAAATATGCAGACTACATGAAGTCAAACACCAACCAAATATGCTCTACTACACCACAAACGATCACACGATAAAAAAAAGCAACATTAAACATGGGAGAGCTTCAATATACCAACAAAGCAGCAAGTAGAAGACATTATATCTGGACTCAACACAACAACTTCACCGTCAGACCCATACCCAGTGACATGGCTCAAAGCTACAAAAGGCCAACTCTCTCATCACATTCAAAAATCGTCAAAGATTCACTCCAACAAGGATACATGCCGCAACCCCTAAAGCATGCAATGATATGACCAATACTTAAAAGTAGCAGTCTGAGCCCCTCCGTCCCATCTCCAGCCTGTCATTCCTTGCTAAAATCGTGGAAAAGGCAGTCAGGACCATATTGATATAAATGCCCCACTGGACATACATCAGCATGGATTTAAGCCCCAACACGGTGTGGAAACACTACTCACCTCCCTCTTTGACTATCTCTTAAGAGGCATAGACAACATAACCGGGTGCTCTGCCCGGCGCGGGACCCTGCTCGTGCACGGCAGCGTCACGGGTGCCGCGCTGGGCCGTGCACGGGGGTGCGGGGTTTAAATTGATTGGCTGTGCTGGGAGAGGCTAACCAGCGGAGCCAATCAAGGAGCAGCCCGCCATGTGCTCTGGCGTGCGATATCAGGCCAGAGCACAGGCGGTCAGGCGGGAGGCGCGACAGCCCACCCGCCCACCCAGCCGTTGTGATGGGGCTGGAGTCGGGGTGTTGCAGCTGGGGGGGGGTGAGGCGGGATCCCGGAGGTTTCCGGGGTCCGGAGCCTTTGGCAACTCGGGATGGGGGCGGGGTGCCCTCGGCCCGGACTGCCCCTGGAAGACTTTTGCTAGTAATATGGCGAAGTCGGATAGGGGTAGTCGGAACGTTGCTGGTGGTGTGAACTTGGATGGAGCGGAAGCAAGGTCGCTTTGCTAGTAGCATGGCTGGTGACGCAACGCTCTGCTGGTGGGGATGGGGGGGGATTTGAGATCATTGTTCCTGTTATTGTTTGAAAATTGTTGAAATAAAGCTGCGACCAGTTGTCACCCATACTTGGTTTCTGTGCAATTATGTGAAATGTTAAATGGGATGTGTTCAGTAAAGGGGGGGGAGGGGGAAGTAAGAGGCTAAGAAAAGGGGGGAGCGCCGGGTCTGCCTACCCGGTTAACAGCTAGGACTATGCAAGAACACCTTGAAGTGGTTTATATCATACTTGGAAGGGCGAACGCAGCAAGTCAAATGCGACCAAAAGAAATCACTACAATTCCCCGTCATGCAGGGAATACCTCAGGGCTCAGCTCTATCATCAATGCTCTTTAACATCTACATACAGCCCATATTCAACATCAAGCACCACAAACTTCACTATCACATTTATGCTGACGACATCATGGTGTATGCTCCAATCAACCTACTAGCAAACCCATAGTGGTTAAAGAAGTTAAGTATTTGTTTGAGGTCAAGAATGAAATGGAACGTGTACAACTTGATCTGAGTATCAGCGAACTGAAATGGACTGGCATCGAGCACTTTGCATCAGATGATCACATGGTCTACTATGCTTGAAATGAAAGAGAGAAAGAAGAAATGGTGTTGCATTTACAATAAAGAAGAAACTTGCAAGCAATGTAATAAACAAGGCAGTCAATGAATGCTTAATCTCTATTCGTCTATGAGGAATGCCTATCAACACAAATATAATTCAAGTATATGCCCCAACAGAAGAGGATGAAATTGATGAATTCTATGAACACGTATAAGCTGAAATTGACAGAACATGCAAACAGGATATCTTGATAGTCATGGATGACTGGAACACACAAGCTGGCAACAAAGCAAAATGGTGGAAAATATTGACTTGGCAACAGAAATGAAGCTAGAGAAAGACTGATAGAATTCTGCAAGACCAATGATCTATTCATCTCAAACACCTTCCAGCAACACAAACAGCAACTGTACACATGGACTTCACCCAATGGATTGTACAAAAATAAAATTGACTACATCAGTGGAAGGCAATGATGGAAAAGCTCTATAACATCAACAAAGACAAAACCTGGAGGAGACTGGTACAGATCACCAACTACTAGTATGCAAACTCAAGCCAAAGTTGAAAAAAGAGCAAGCCACTCATGAATGTACTAGTGGAATTTAAAGACTGCCTGCAAAATTGATTTGCTGCTTTAGATACAAATGACAGAACTCCAGAAGTGTTATGGAATGACATCAAGAAGATTTGTGTCGGAAGAAAGCGAAGTCTCTACAAAAGGTGAAAAAGCAAAAACAGCCAAAATGGATGAGGGAAGAAACTCTGAAAATTGCCCAGAAATGCAGAGAAGCTAAAGCCAATCTCAAACTCAAGAGTGATTTCCCATGTGCAGCAAGGAAAAGTACTACAATGGCACATGCAAGGAAATAGAAGCAGAAACTATTAGAGGAAGAACAAGATCGGCTTTCCTAAAGCTATGAGAGTTAAAGAAAAAATTCCAGCTTTGAATTGGAATGTTACAAGATGCTCAAGGTTCTATGCTGAATGATATTGAGAAGATCAAGAAAAGGTTGAAAATATAGAGGTTTTTATATGATAAAGATCAAGTGGCTCAACAGCTGTTTCAACCTGTTCCTTATGATCCAGAACCATTTGTGATTAAAGAAGAAGCTGAACAGCATTTAAAGCCTTATCAAAGAACAAAACACCAGGCATTGATGGTATTCCCATAAGTATTACAGCAATCTGATGCAGCTGTTACCATACTTTCAAGACTCTGCCAGGAAATTTGGAAGACAACATCATGGCTAACTGACTGAAAAAGATCTCTTTATACCAGTACTAAAGAAAGGTCATCCAGCTGACTGTGGAACAGTCGCTTTGATCCCACATGCCAGCAACGTTTTTACTGAAGATTATCCAACAGACTACAACCATACCTGGAACAAGAACTACCTGAAGTGCAAGCAGGGTTCTGGAAAGGGCGAGGAACGAGACATTGTGGATTTCAGATGGATCCTTTAAAAGACTAAAAAATGCCAAAAGGATATTTATTTGTGCTTTGACTACAGCAAGGCTTTTGACTGGGTAAGCCATGAGAAACTCTGGGCCACATTAAGAAGTATGGGTATACCAGAACACCTGCTCATTCTCTTGCACAATCTGTACACTGATCATGAAGCAACAGTTTGAACAGAACAAGGAGAAACAGAATGGTTTAAAATCAGCAAAGTATGACAAGACTGCATACCTGTTTAATTTATATGCAGAATAAATCATCGGAGAAGCAGGATTGTATGAAGACAACAGAGGTGTGAAGATTGGAAGACTCAACATTTGCTATGCTGATACCACATTACTGGCTGAAAGTGAAGATGATCTGAAACATTTGCTTCTCACGATTAAGGAACATAGTCTTAAAATGGGTCTGCACCTTAATATAAAGACAAAGATCATGACAACTGGCAAAATAAGTTCATCATTGATGGCAAAGAAATTGAAATTGTGGACAACTTTAACCTACTTGGATCAATTATCGAAGCAACAAACAGTCAAGAAATTGGACAATGCATTGCTCTTGGCAGAATGGCTCTGAAGTACCTAGACAAGATTCTAAAGAGCAGAGATGTCTCTTCATGCAAAGATTTGACTCGTTCAGGCCATGGTATTTTCAATAACATATGGATGTAAAAGTTGGACAGTGAAAAAGGAAGAAAATTGATCCCTTTGAATTATGGTGCTGGTGGCGAATACTGCGTATATCATGGACTGCCTGAAGAACAAACCAGTCAGTACTAGAAGAGGTCAAACCTAAGCTTTCTTTAGAAGTTCAGATGACAAGATTTCATCTTTCATGCTTTAGACACATCATGCAAAAGAGATCATTAGAGAAGGACATCATGCTTGGCAAGATAGGTCAACACAAGAGGAAGGCCAACAATGAGATGGATTGATACAATAACAGCAGCTACAGGTGCCAGTCTGTCAACAATGAGCTGCCTGACTGAAGACTTAACACAATTTAGGACAACTATCCAGAGGGTCATCGTGAGTTGGCACACTCAACGGCATTTAACAACAACAAAGAGAATGCCCTGTTTTTTCATTTCTACAGGTTGTTGGGATGGGTAGGAGACGTTTTTTTGTTTTTGTTTTTGTTTTTCTTCTGCTTCTTGTTGGGTCTGGATTAGTGAAGTTAAGTATTTTGGGGCAATGTTTATTGTCTTAAAAGTGGTAAGTATTGCCTTGATTTAGATTCTCTGTGAAACAGGTAGCCAATGTAAGTGGTATAGGATTAGAGTGATGTGATCAGATCTTGGAACTTTCATTATGGTACGAGTCAGTGTTCTGGGCCATCTGGAGTGGTTTCAGGATTTGTTTGGGTAATCCCTGTAGTATAATATTACTTATGTCAAAGTGTGGAACAATAAATGCTTGAGCTATTGTGTGGAAATCCTCCGGAGATAGCAGGGGTCTTAAGTTCTATACCATACGTGTCGTCTTATATATTGTTCGTGTTATGCTGATGTTTTGTCATGTTGAGGTTCTGATCTAGTAGAATGCCAAGATTATCATTTTTGATTTCGAGAGAGGAATCTTTAATTTGAAGTTGTGAGGGTGGTGAAAATGACTTGTTTCTTGGGATCCTTAAGACTTCTGTTTTGTTTTGTTTTTAGATTAACTGACACATTGAGTTAAGCCATTGTGAAGTCTTTGATGCAATTTATTTTCTCATAGTTTGGATTTGGTGCATCTAATGCTGTGAAGAGCATGGTGGTATCTGCAGAGATTCTGTATTCCACATTGTGTTTGAGGATTGTGTCAGATTGGTTGAATATAAATATTGAATAGTAATTCAGATAATACAGAGCCTTGTGTAACCCCTTGGGTTAGTTGGGATTGTTTGGAGAGAGTATTGAGTATGATCTGCTGTGTGCGATCAGATAGGTAGGACTTGAACCACTGAATTATGGTGCCACCTATTCTGAGATGTTTTGGATGGTTGATCAGAATTTCATGGTTTATAGAATCAAAGGCAGCTGTTATGTCGAGGAAAATGAGAATGTGGGCATACTTAGTATTTTCTGTTCCTTGAATAATATTGTCTAGGAGGGATGTTAGGAGGGTCTCAGTTCCATGATAAGTATGGAAGCCATGCTGGTGTGGATCAAGTGGAGCATTTTTGTTGACTAAATCTTGTGTGGAGGGAGAGGGTGAGGAAGGGATGGGGGGGAGTGGGGTACAGAAGTCAAAAGACTGAGTATCTGGATTGTAGCTAAAGAATACTTGCTGTTTATAAGAGGCTCTTGTGGTTGGAATAGTGTTGATGATCTATTACAAATGCAGAGTTTGGTCTTGTAATGTGGAAAGTGTATGGCAATGAAAAACAAAAAAATATGGCTGCTATCATACCAATTAGTTTTTTCTGTTTTTTAGGTCTACCTCTATTTGGTAGTATGCTATTAGTTAAACAACAAGTATGTGGAGAAGGAATCTGGAGAGGGGGCAGAAACACAAACCAGTCTGTAGCTAACATGAGGAGAGATCTAGCTAAGCTTGAAGAATGGTCTAGAATTTGGCAGCTGAGATTTAATGTTAAAAAATGCAAGGTCATGCATTTGGGCTGCAGCAATTCAAGGGAGCAATATAGAAGAGCAGGACCTAGGCATGATTGTGTTTGATCTTAAAGAAGCTAAACAGGTAGAAAAGGTGACAGCAAAAGCTAGAGGAAGGAGGTGATAGTGCCTCTGTATAAGTCTTTGGTGCAAACTCATTTGGAGTATTGTGTGCAATTCTGGAGACCACACCTTCAAAAGAATATAAACAGGCTGGAGTCCGTACATAGGGTAGCTACTAAAATGGTTAGTGGTCTTCTTTATAAAGCATATGAGGACAGACTTAAGGATCTTAATATGTACACCTTAGAGGAAAGGTGGGATAGAGGTGATATATTTGAGACGTTTAAATACCTCCTTGACATAAATGCATAGGAGAGCCTCTTTCGATTGAAAGCAAACTCTGCTACAAGAGGACATGGGATGAGAATAAAAGGGGATAGATTAAGGAGGGATATGTGGAAATATTTCTTTATGGAAAGAGTGGTGGATCTGTAGAATAGTCTCCCAGTGGAGGTGGTAGAGATGAGGACAGTATCTGAATTCAAAGAAGCATGGGACAAACACAGGATCTCGAAAGGGGAAAAAGGGGACTGTTGCAGTGGTTGATATGTAAGGACAGACCAGATAGGCCATGTGGTTTTTTTTTTCTGTCCTTATGTTTCTATTATCTGGAAAAGAAAATGACCATAAAATTAAAATACTTTTTTGCTTGATGTGGGAAATATGTCTTAACAAATAATTTTTTTGTTAGAAGACATTGCTCTTTTAATATAAAAACATCTGTAAATTTGCATTGCTAATGTGTTCATTCAGTGTAAAACGATATAAAATGCTGGATTTTAACTTTTGGCGGTTTTAAGAAATCTCTGGTATGGTATGGAGTCTCTTGGAACTCCATAGCATCCTCTCACAATGAAGCACCCTAAAAAGCTCTTCATCTCGAGTTATATTCCTCGGTATTCTCCCCCCCCCCCCGCGCCTCCCCCCCCTTCAGTTATCCACCAGCCTGTCACCACCATGCCCCTCAACTTGTTCTCACTTCCCACATCCCACCAGTACATGCTGCTGGCTCTCAAATTACTGGTTTCCTTCTGGCACTGCAGCTATCGGTCATGTGTCCCACTGTGTCCAAGCTCTTATTGTAGTAGACCTCAAAACAATGGTGGTGCAGTGTGTGGGCAACACATGGCTCCTAATAAGTTTGAGCCGTGCAGTGCTCAAAGTTTCACATTGCTATTTTAAGACATTGAACAGCATGAGCGTTGAACACATTGGGGCTCAAATCAGAGAGCCATATGGTGCTGGAAGGGAACAGCTGCACTAAAAACAGAGTTCTCAGTGTGCCGTTAAGTGCTGTCAAGTCTGTCTACTCATGGCGACCCTCTGAATAGTCGACCCAAGCGGCTCATTGTTGATAGAGTGGTATCCATAGCTGCTGTTGTATCAAGCCATCTCATTGTCAGCCTTCCTCTCTTACGGTGACTTTCTACCTTGCCAAGCATTATTATCTTTCTCCAATGATCTCTTTTTGTATGATGTGTCCAAAGTATGAAATTCAGTATCTTGTTTGAGCTTCTAAGGAATGCTTAGGTTTTATCTCCTCTAGTACTGACTGGATTGTTCAGGCAGTCCACGATATACACAGTATTTGTTGCCAGCACCATAATTCAAAGGCATCAGTTTTCTTCCTGTATCTTTCACTGTCCAACTTTTGCATCCATGAGACACTGAAAATTACCATGGCCTGGACAAGTCGAATCTTTGTATGGAGAGACATCTCTGCTCTTGAGAATCTTGTCTAGGTCCTTCATAGCCATTCTACCAAGAGTATTATATCTGATTTCTTGACTGCTAGTACTTCCTTTACTGATAGTTAACAGCTTTAACTTGGATCAACAATTTCAATTTCTTCTCCATCAAGGATGAACTTATTGGAGTTTTGCCAGTTGTCGGGATCTTTGCCTTCTTAATGTTAAGGTGCAGACCCATTTTAAGACTATATTCCTTGACCTTGAGAAGCAAATGTTTCAAATAGTCTTCACTTTCAGCCAGTAATATGGTGGTATCAGCATAGTGAAGGCTGAGTCTTCCAGTCTTGACACCTCAGATGTCGTCATACTGTCCTGCTTCTCTAATTTGCTCTGTATATAAATTAGAGGTAGGGGGAAAGAATGCAGCCTTGTCATACATCTTTGCTGATTTTTAAACCATTCTGTTTTTCCTAGTTCTGTTCAAACTGTTTTTTTTTTTTTAATCAATGTAAAGGGTTATACAAGAGGAATTATAAGATACCTATGCTTAATATGGCCCAGAATTTCTCATGGTTCACAATCAAGTCTTGCTGTAGTCGATAACACACGTGGATATCCTTTTGGTATTCTTTTGTCTTTTCAAGTGTCCATCTCACATCTGCAATGATGTCTCTCAATCCTCGCCTTTTCCTGGACCCTGCTTGCACTTCAGGCATTTCTTGTTCCAGGTATGTTGGTAGTCTCTGCTGAATGATCTTGAGTAGAATTTTGCTGGCATGTGGGATCACAGCGATTGTGTGATGATGTTTTCCAGTCAGTTGGGTCACCTTTCTATAGTATAAACACAGATCTCTTCCAGTCAGTTGGCTATGATGTCTTCCAAATTTCCTGGCAGAGCCTTGTAATATGGTAGCAGCTGCATCAGATTGCTGTAATACTTCAATGGGAATGCCATCAATGCCCGGTGCTTTATTTGATAAGGCTTTCAATGCTGCTTCGACTTCTTCTTTCATCACCAATGGTTCCTGATCATAAGGTACAGGTTGAAACGGCTGTTGGTCCGCTTGATCTTTATGGTATAATGACTCTGTATATTCTTTCCACCTTTTCTTGATCTTCTCAGCATCCATCATGGATCCTTGAGCATCTTGTAGCATTCTATTTCGAGGATGGAATTTCTTTCTCTCATAGCTTTAGAAAAGCTGATCTTGTTCTTTAGCTTCTCTGTTCCTGGACAATTTTCAGAGTTTCTTCAGTCATCCATTTTGGCTGTTTTTGCTTTTTCACCTTATGACTTCTCACTTTCTTCCAACACCACTTTCTTGATGAAATTCCATAACTCTTCTAGAACTCTCATTTATATCTAAAGCAGCAAATCAATTTTTCAGGCAGTATTTAAATTCCAGTGGTATATTCTTAAGGTCATGTTCTGCCACATTCATGAGTGGCTTGCTCTTTTTCAACTTTAGCTTGTTTGCATGCTAGTATTTGGTGAGCTATATCACTCAGCTCCAGGTTTTGTCTTTGTTGATGTTACCGAGCTTTTCAATCATTGTCTTCCACAGATGTAGTCTTTTTTTTAATTTTTTTTATTTCTGTAGAATATTGGGTGAAGTCCACGTGAACTGTCGGCGCTGGAAGAAGGTGTTAGAATTCTGTAAGACCAATGATCTATCCATCTCGATCATTTTCTTCAGCTTCGTTTCTGTTGCCAAGTCCATATTTTCCAACTACTTTGCCGCTGCCTTTGTTGGCAACTTGCATTCCAGTCACCCATGACTATCAGGATATCCTGTTTGCTTGTTCTGTCAATTTCAGCTTGTTTATAGAACTCAACGTCTTCCTCTTCTGCAGCTGTTGTTGATGGGCTTTCCTCGTAGGCTAATAGAAATTAAGCGTTCATTGACTGCATTGCGTTTCATTACGGTTCTTGCAAGTTTCTTCTTAATTATAAATGCAACACCATTTAGGCGTTACGGATAATCCATTTGGAACCTTCCACCCAGGTTTCAGTGGTGGCTAAGAAAGCAAATAGAATGCTAGGAATCATAAGAAAAGGAATGGAGACTAAAACAAAGGATATTAAAATGCCTCTGTTTTTCCATGATGTGACTGTACCTTGAATATTGTGTTTAGTTCTGGTCGCTATATCTTGAAAAGGATATAGCAGAATTAAAAAAAAAAAAAAAGTACAGAGAAGAGCCAACAAAATGATAAATGGGATGGAAGGATACCACTATGAGGAAAGGTTTAAAATGTTAGGGCTTTTTGTCTTGGATTAGATGGCTGAGGGGAGATATGATAGTTCTATAAATTAATGAATGGATAAGTAAACTTAGATCAGTTATTTATGCCATCAAAAAGTAAACTAGGAAACACGCAATGAAGCTACAATGTAACCCACTGCCTCGAAGGCTTGTTAAGATCCAGCAAAGTGGTTTAAAGAAAAATTTGAAAAAGTAAGAAAAGAACAAGGAAATACTTTATTTTTACTATGAATATTGTAATAAGATATAAGAACAGAACAAACGTGCAGTCTCCAGAAGCATGGGGGTGGGATGGTTAAGGTAAGGCTTAAGTTTAGCATTAAATTTATTTGTTTGCCTCCACACCTCAGAGGTGCATCAATGCATTCCACTGAGATGGTACAAAGTGAGAGAACTGTTTGCCAGGTTGTCTCCCAAATGTACTTTAGAAGGAGGGGAAAGGCGGTTGAGTGTTATGAGATCTTGTATGGTGCAATAAGGGAGAAAGAAAAGATCTGAAAGATGGAGGTTTTTAGTATTATGGATGAACAAAAAATTAAAATATTATATTAATATTATAAACCCTCACTTGGTTTGCAGCTTGTGCTGTGAGGGCTTGTTGCATCAGTGATGCTGAGAGCTAAACTATCGGTAGTTTAACTACTGGCAGGGTCTTCAAAGACGGACAGGTCTCAGCTGAGGTGCCAGACCAAGACAAATCACCCATCTGGGCAGCAGCAGAATGGGATAGTGTTGACGGCGGAGGATCACATTTCTGTGACAATGGCAACAACACCAAACTTAAACTGTGCGGAAGAAAGGCCCGGCAATCTACTTCTGTATCTTGCCATGAAAACCCAATGGATAGTTACAACAAAACAAATTGTGCTGTAGTGCTGGAAGATGAGACCCCCAGGTCGGAAGGCACTCAACTAGCTACTGGGGAAGAGCTGAAGACTTTTCAGAGTAAAGCCAGCATTTATGATGTGGTTGGATCAAAGCCCTCGGGACGTCTGACTGCTGATGTAGCTGCGCATGAAATGAGAGTCAGAAGCTGTAAAGATGTCTTACACATTGGAACATGGAACGTACGAAGCATGAACCAAGGGAAGTTCCTTATCGTCACTCCAGTCCAGTCCCTTCACTTCTGGGTTGCGCAACCCTTCCAGCAGCTTGGAGGCTGAGCCCAACCTTTTTGGGGGATGGAGCAGTAGAAATACCACTGGGACCACCCACCCACTCCAGTATTCTCAGCCTCCAAGCAGCTGGAGGGTTCCGTAAGCCTGGGGCTTACTGGAGTCCTACCTTGAATTCCTTAATTTCCTTAATTTTTAGCTTAATTTTTAGCTTAATTGTGGCTTAATCTGCTTATTTCATTTAGTTATTAGACTTTGTTTTTTAGCGTTTTTAGGGGCTCTGCTCCTTTAAGAATTGTTTCTCCCTCTTTGGGGGGCCCCCCCCCCCCCCCCCCCCGCCCCCGGCTCCGACGCGGCTCGCAGAGCAAAGCCTCTGGTCTGTAGCAGTGAGGAGGTGCTCTGCTCTCCCCGGCTTCCTGCTCCTTTCTGCTCTGCCGTCTTCGGGGGAAACAGCCTCGCGCCGAAGCCCTGAAGGTGGCTGAGCACTAGAGGCTGCATCGTCAGCCGGAGGGAAGCCTGCCATCCCGGCCCGACGCGGCTGACCGCAAAGAGGATCCACGCGGTGTTCCAGTTACCTCACGGTGCGATCGGTCGGCGATCGCACTCGTGCTGCAGAAGGAGCTCTGCGCCGGTTTCAGCGTGGAGAGCAGGCAGGCGCCAGAGTCCTTTTTTCCCCGAGCAGGCTCCACGTGGTGAGGCCTACCACGTGTAGAGTCCTCGGGTGGGATTCATAGCATCGGGCCCAGGATCTTCAATCTACAAACAGCAAGTACCTCCCTTAGGGGACTAAGGAGTGCTAGCCACTAATTGTATTTAATTTAGATTTGATTCTAATTACTTTAATTGTTTTTGTTTCATGCTCGATTTTCCTTTTTATTTTAATTAACGTCTATTTTAATCGCCATTAACTTTTTGCACCCCCTTTTGAGTTTAGTTTAAGGTAATCCCTTTAATTCTGCTAGGGGTATTTTAAAGGATTTGTGCCCTAAGGGAAAGTGGGCTTTAGTTGCAAGGGCCTACAAAGTTAAGCCTCAACCTTTCCCCATGGCATCTAAGCCACGCTGTCCTTCATGTGGGATGCGCAGGGGCACCTCCGCAGAGGCAGGAATCTGCAGGAGCTGCGCCGCAGTAGCTGCATCAGTAGAACAGGAGATATTGCAGCCTTCCCAGGGATCATCTGACCCTCTAGTAGGGGAGGGGGGGTCCCAGAGTTCAATCTCTACCCCCTCTGAGCTACCCACGCCTCCTCCGCTTCCCCCGCCCCCCACCCTCGAGTGCAGGAGGGGACGGAGAATTTTTCTCCCCTGACTTCATCCTTTTACTCCATAAGGCCTGCCTGCGCAAGCAGGGCCTAGGGGTAGAGGAGGTTGCCACACCAGTGGAAGAGAGATCATCCAGACTCCTAGAGGCTATCAATCCAGATCCTAGCATCCCTTCTAAGCGTCAGCAGCTGGACGGGGAAGTCCTACCGTCCCTTTCCCAGGGGACTCCGGAGGAGGATGGCTCGGTGAAGGATTTGGACGAGGATGAGGAGGAACTGGAAGAAGGAGAGATCCTGGAAGAAGACCAGTCTCGGATAGTTAGGGTCTTTAGGCGAGAGGAGCTTCCGGCGTTAATTAATGAATCCTTAAAAGTACTCAATGTGGCCTCAGATGTGCCATCGCAGGAAGAGGCATTGGAGGACCCCTTAATACAGGCCATTAGGAGATCCCAGAAGGTCTTTCCGGTCCACAGAGTAGTACGCCAGATGATCCAGGAAGAATGGGACCAACCGGAATCCAGTTTAAGGGGAGTCCGAACCATGTCTCGCCTATACCCTCTCCCAGAGTCAGATAAGGAACTGCTAAAATCGCCCAGGGTGGATGCAGCGGTATCAGCAGTCACTAAGAAGATGACTATCCCTGTTGAGGGCAGTTCAGCCTTAAAAGACGCACAAGACAGGAAGCTGGATACACTCTTGAAACAAGCCTTTGATGTAAGCGCTCTTGCATTACAGGCCTCAGTGTCAGGAGCCTGGGTAGCTCGGGCCTGCTTAAGATGGGCTCAGCAGCTTCAATCAGAGGACTCTTCGGCCGAGATCCAAGCAAACTCGTCCAGAGTGGAATCCGGAGCAGCCTACTTGGCGGATAGTCAGTATGACCTCATCAGAAGCCTAGCCAAGAACATGGTCTCGGTGGTGGCGGCTAGGCGTTATCTGTGGCTACGTAATTGGGCAGCTGATGCTTCCTCGAAGGCTCGGCTAAGTCGGCTCCCTTTTAAAGGGAAACTCTTATTTGGGGAGGATCTGGAGAAGCTGGTCAAAGATCTGGGCGAGTCTAAGGGAGGTAGACTCCCAGAAGATAGGCCGAGACAAGGCCGCTCCCAAGCCCCAGTACGCACACAGCCTAGGGAGGCGCGGAGATTTCGAACAGCCAGATCAAATCCCTTTTCCAGGGGCCGGTTTTCCTCTAAGGGACAAGGCTTCAGAAGTTTTCGTGGGGCAGGTCGGGGATTTGGGGCTTCCTCCTCCTCCTCCTCCTCCTCCTCCTCCTCCTCCTTCTCGGGCCCTAGGAAACAACGAGGTGTCGGGGGTCCAGGGGGGAGACGGGCCGGTAGGCGGCCGCCTGAGGCTGTTTCTCCCCGCCTGGACCCGGGTCACGTCCGATCAATGGGTCCTAGAGGTGATCAGAGAAGGTTATGCACTAGAATTCGCAAAGCAAATCCCACCAGCATTTGTTCAGTCGCCCTGTGGCGCTCCGGCAAAAAGGGCGGCAATCGAGTCTACTCTTGCCCGTCTAATAGCCTTAGGGGCGGTAATTCCAGTGCCTCCAGACCAGTGCGGATCCGGTCGGTACTCGATTTACTTTGTGGTCCCAAAAAGGGAGGATTCCTTTCGGCCAATCCTAGATCTAAAACAAGTCAACCGCTGCCTCAGGGTTCCTCACTTTCGGATGGAGACCCTACGTTCAGTCATAGCGGCCGTGAGAGGAGGGGAGTTCCTCACTTCCCTCGACTTGACGGAAGCCTACTTGCACATCCCGGTCAGGAAGTCCCATCAACAATTCCTGAGATTCGCGGTACCAAGAGGCCACTTTCAGTTCCAGGCCCTGCCCTTTGGCCTAGCCACGGCGCCCAGGACGTTCACCAAGGTAATGATCGTAGTGGTGGCCTTCCTAAGGAAGGAGGGCATATTAGTACACCCCTACTTGGACGACTGGCTGATCCGCGCAAAGTCGGCACAGGAAAGCCACACGGCAACGTCCAGAGTGATTCAGGTCCTAGAGGAGTTGGGGTGGGTCATCAACCGGACAAAGAGCAGGTTGTCTCCCTCTCAGGACCTCGAGTACCTCGGAGCAAGATTCAACACCCTCAGGGGCAGGGTATTCCTGTCTCGGTCAAGATCAAGGGATCTAAGAGTTCTAATCACGCAGTTTCTGGGCAGATGAAATCCCTCAGCCTGGCATTATCTCCAAGTTCTGGGAACTATGGCGGCTTCAATAGAGGTGGTGCCATGGGCCAGGGCCCACATGCGACCGCTGCAGCGGGCGCTATTGCGTCGTTGGTCTCCCCAGCATCAGCCCCTCTCTATGCAGTTACCTTGCACTCCACGGACCAAACAGTCCCTCCAATGGTGGAGGTGCCCGAAGAACCTGGACTGCGGAATGCCCCTCGATCCCCATCGGTGGTTGCTGTTAACGACAGATGCCAGCTTGTCAGGGTGGGGAGCGCACTGCGAGGACCAGTTCGTTCAGGGTCGCTGGTCACAGTTGGAGTCACAGTGGCCCATCAACAGACTGGAATTGCGGGCCGTCACTCTGGCCCTCAAAGCATTCAAGGGATTAGTGCAGGGAAAGGCAGTTCGCGTTCTCTCCGACAATGTCACCGCGGTGGCCTACATCAACCACCAGGGAGGCACCAGCAGTCGCGCCTTAGAGAAGGAGGCAGACTCTCTCTTCCTCTGGGCGGAGTCCCGACTACTGGCTCTGTCAGCGCAGCATGTGGCGAGAGAGGACAACGTCGCTGCCGACTTCCTCAGCAGGTGCAAGATAGACCACGGAGAGTGGGAGCTAGAACAAGAGACCTTCAACCGGATAGTAGCCCTTTGGGGCCTCCCAGTCATGGACCTCATGGCACGGTTCTCCACAGCCAAGGTGGACATTCTTCAGCCGAAGGAAGGAAAGGATGTCCGAAGGGCTAGATGCCCTGTCTCAAAAGTGGCCTTCGGAGGGTCTGCTCTATGTATTCCCCCCTTGGGCTATGATTGGGAAAGTTCTCCAACGGGTAGAGTCTCACCAGGGCTTGGTAATCCTCATAGCTCCGGATTGGCCTCGCCGCCCATGGTATGCCGATCTGATCAGGCTGCTCACCGACCGTCCTTGGCGGCTCCCTTACAGAAGGGACCTGCTGAGGCAGGGTCCGGTCCAGATGCCTCACGTGGATCGGTTCTCGCTTACGGCCTGGCTATTGAAAGGGCGCGGCTGCTAAAACGGGGCTACTCAGGAGCTGTAATCTCGACTCTGCTGAAGGCCAAAAAGCGCTCGACCTGTCTGTCTTATGTAAGGGTCTGGCGCATCTTCGAAGCTTGGTGCGCGGAGCATTGTCGGAAACCGCTCTCGGCCTCTGTTCCGGAGATTCTGGACTTCTTGCAAGCAGGTTTCGAAAAAGGTCTGGCGCATAGCTCCTTGCGGGTTCAGTTGGCGGCTATCTCTTGCTATAGAGGAAAGGTCCGGGGTAAACCCTTGGGGGCCCACCCGGACGTTTCCAGGTTCCTACGAGCGGTTAGTCGGCTACATCCGCAACGGAGATCGGTCATCCCTCCTTGGGATCTCAACTTAGTTCTAAGTGCCTTGATCGGGGAACCCTTCGAGCCAGTGAAGAGAGCCTCCTTAAAGGATTTAACTCTAAAGACAGTCTTCCTGGTCGCCATCTGCTCGGTCAGAAGGGTCTCGGAATTGCAGGTGCTTTCTTCCCAGCCCCCCTTCCTGGCCTTCCTCAAGGACAAAGTGGTTCTGCGTACAGTGCCGTCCTTTTTACCCAAGGTTATCTCTCCTTTTCATGTGAACCAGACAGTTACCCTACCAGTCTTTCCGTCCAAGGGGCAGGAAGGTAAAGACGACAGGCTGCGTCTTCTAGACCTGCAGAGGATCTTGAAACGTTACCTCTCTCGCACAGCGCCATTCCGAAAGTCCGACCGACTATTCATCCAGTTTGGAGGGCCGCACAAAGGGGAGGCGGCGGCCAAGGCTTCCATCTCCAGGTGGATCAGAGAGGCGATTGCCTCCGCTTACATCCTGAAGGGGAAACAGGTTCCGGTGGGGCTGCGGGCCCACTCCACTAGGGCTCAGGCGGCCTCTTGGGCGGAATTTTCCCTGGTACCTCCGCTGGACATCTGTAGGGCAGCGACTTGGTCATCGCTGCATACCTTCTCCAAGCACTATAGGTTGGACGTACAGAGTGCAGCGGACGCCCGGTTCGGGCTAGCGGTTCTTCAGTCCGGTATGCCGGAACCCACCCAGGGGTGATCTGCTCTGGTACTTCCCAGAAGTGAAGGGACTGGACTGGAGTGACGATAAGGAAATAGTAATTAGATCTTATCTGCTAATTGCTGTTCCTGAAGGAACGACAGTCCAGTCCCTGATCCCACCCGCTTCCGGCAACCGTTTTAGACCTCTGGTTCATGGCAAGGCATTGTTTTGGCCGTAGCTCCGGTACAGCAGGAAGAAGACCGGGAGGAAGCCGACTCGGGTAGAAGCAGACATCTCCTCAGGCTATCCCCAGGCCTCCTCTCCTTTGTTTTCCCTTAACATGAAAAAGAAAAAAAAAACAAAAAAAAACCCCAGAAACAAAAGAAGAAAAGTTTTCAATATATATGCCTGTTACATAGGTTTGAGTTTTTTACAGTTAGGTTACGTTATGTAGTTTCCAGTAGAAGTTTGTTAGATCTGCTTTTTCAATCGAATACTGGAGTGGGTGGGTGGTCCCAGTGGTATTTCTACCGCTCCATCCCCCAAAAAGGTTGGGCTCAGCCTCCAAGCTGCTGGAAGGGTTGCGCAACCCAGAAGTGAAGGGACTGGACTGTCGTTCCTTCAGGAACAGCAATTAGCAGGTAAGATCTAATTACTATTTGGAGGTGCTCAAGAATGAAATGGAGCGTGTACAACTTGATCTGTTGAGTGTCAGCGAACTGAAATGGACTGGCATTGGGCACTTTGCATCCGATGATCGCATGGTCGTCTATGCCAGAAATGAAAGACAAAGAAGAAATGTTGTTGCATTTATAATAAAGAAGAAACTTGCAAGAACTGTAATGAAATACAGTGCAGTCAATGAACGCTTAATCTCTATTCGTCTAGGAGGAATGCCTATCAACACAACTATAATTCAAGTATATGCCCCAACAGCTGCAGACGAGAATGAAATTGAAGAGTTCTATGAACAAGTACAAGCTGAAATTGACAGAACATGCAAACAGGATATCCTGATAGTCATGGGTGACTGGAACGCAAAAGTTGGCAACAAAGAAGACAAAGTAGTTGGAAAATATGGACTTGGCAACAGAAATGAAGCTGGAGAAAGACTGAGAATTCTGCAAGACCAATGATCTATTCATCTCAAACACCTTCTTCCAGCAACATAAGCGGCAACTGTACACATGGACTTCACCCAATGGATTGTATAAAAATCAAATTGACTACATCTGTGGAAGTCAGCGATGGAAAAGCTCTATAACATCAACAAAGACAAAACCTGGAGCCGACTGTGGTACAGATCAACTACTAGTATGCAAACTCAAGCTAAAGTTGAAAAAAGAGCAAACCACTCATAAATGCAGCAAAATATGACCTTGAGAATATACCACTGAAATTTAAAGACTGCCTGCAAATTTGATTTGCTGCTTTAGATGCAAATGACAGAGCTCCAGAAGAGTTATTGAATGACATCAAGAAGGTTGTGTTGGAAGAAAGCGAGAAGTCTCTACAAAAGGTGAAAAAGAAATAACAGCCAAAATGGATGACAGAAGAAACTCTGAAAATTGCCCAGAAACACAGAGAAGCTAAAGCCAAGGAGAAAGAAAGGCAATCACAGAACTCAAGAGATTTCCAACGTGCAGCAAAACAAGACAAGGAAAAGTACTACAATGACGCATGCAAGGAAATAGAAGCAGAAACTATTAGAGGAAGAACAAGATCGGCTTTCCTAAAACTACGAGAGTTAAAGAAAAAGTTCCAGCCTCGAATTGGAATGTTACAAGATGCTCAAGGTTCTATGTTGAATGATGCTGAGAAGATCAAGAAAAGATGGAAGGAATATGCAGAGTTTTTGTATGATAAAGATCAAGTGGACTAACAGCCGTTTCAACCTGTACCTTATGATCGGGAACCATTGGTGATGAAAGAAGAAGTTGAAGCAACATTGAAAGCCTTATCAAAGAACAAAGCACCAGGCATTGATTGCTGTAATACTTCTATGGGAATGCTATCTGATGCAGCTGTTACTGTACTTACAAAGCTCTGCCAAGAAATATGGAAGACAACATCATGGCCAGCTGACTGGTATAAACACAGATCTTTTCCAATACTAAAGAAAGGTGATCCAACTGTGGAAATTATCGCAGAATCGCTCTGATCCCACATGCCAGCAAGATTCTACTGAAGATTATTCAAGAGACTACAACCATACCTGGAACAAGAACTACCTGAAGTGCAAGCAGGGTTCAGGAAAGGGTGAGGAACAAGAGACATCATTGCGGATGTGAGATGTATCCTTTAAAAGACTAAAGAATACCAAAAGGATATCTATTTGTCCTTTATCGACTGTAGCAAAGCTTTTGACTGTGTAAACCATGAGAAACTGGGCCACATTAAGAAGCATGGGTATACCAGAACACCTGATCGTACTCTTGCACAATCTGTACATTGATCAAGAAGCAACAGTTCGAATGGAACAAGGAGAAACAGAATGGTTTAAAATAAGCAAAGGTGTAAGACAAGGCTGCATACTTTCCTCCTACCTGTTTAATTTATATGCAGAACAAATCAAAGAAGCAGGATTGTATGAAGACAACAGAGGTGTGAAGATTGGTGGAAGACACATCAACAACCTTTGCTATGCTGATACCACATTCCTGGCTGAAAGTGAAGATGATCTGAAACATTTGCTTCTCACAATCAAAGAACATAGTCTCAAAATGGGCATGCACCTTAATGTAAAGAAGACAAAGATCATGACCACTGGCATAATCAAACAGGTTCATCGTTGAAGGAGAAGAAATTGAAATCGTGAGCAACTTTAACCTACTTGGATCAACTATCAATAAAGAAGTAACAAGCAGTCAAGAAATCAGACGACGCATTGCTCTTGGCAGAATGGCTATGAAAGACTTAGATAAGATTCTCAAGAGCAGAGATGTCTCTCCATACAAAGATTCGACTTGTTCAAGCCATGGTATTTTCAACATCATATGGATGTGAAAGCTGGACAGTGAAAAAGATACAGGAAGAAAATTGATGCCTTTGAATTATGGTGCTGGGGGCGAATACTGTGTATACCATGGACTGCCCGAAGAACATACCAGTCTGTACTAGAGGAGATCAAACCTAAGCTTTCTTTAGAAGCTCAGATGACAAGACTTCGACTTTCATACTTTGGACACATCATGCGAAGAGAGATTATTAGAGAAAGACGACATGCTTGGCAAGATAGGTCAACGCAAAAGAGGAAGGCCAGCAATGAGATGGATTGATACAATAACAGCAGCTATGGGTACCAGTCTGTCAACAATGAGCCGCCTGACTGAAGACTCAAAACAATTTAGGATAGCTATCCAGAGGGTTGCCATGAGTCGACCCCGACTCGACGGCACTTAATAACAAACACTTTTTTTTTCTGTTTTCAAACCATAGCATAACAATATGTGCCCCCATGATGCCCAAATTGAGCAGGGTTTGGTATTATGCAGAGTGGATGTTTTTAGTCCATTTCTAGTAAAGATACATATTCATGATGTGGTGCCAGTAGCTGAATGGTGATTTGTCAGGTTGTCTATTAAAGTAAACTAGCATCTGTGCTATCGGTACATTACTTTTTTCATAAATACAAGCAATAGTAGTCTTTGAACAAATGAGAAATGATTTTATTTCAAATATTCAAATAGCTTTTACATGACAGATTCATATTAAGTTATGAAGAATCTTGTATTGTATTTGGTGGTTTTTACAGTTCCCGCAGACCAGAGGGTGCTGGTGGGCTGGTTGTCAAGTGGACAAGGATAACCAGCTGCAAGACTGATGGACTTGTGCTGTTCTCATGTCTTATTTTAGTGGTCCTACTGCCTCCCCCTCCCCCCACGAAAACACGGATCTATAAAATAGCCAGGTACTCTTTCACAAAGCCATGTAAGTGCATGTGTATTTTTGTTCCCCCATGCCTATATTGCATAAAAGGTTCTGTTTTCCTGGAGTAGTGTTACTTAGCTACTTGAGCATGTAAAATACTCTTCTATATGCTTAAGCCTTTGTGCCCCTGCTGCCACCCTCCCCCCACCCCATAGAAAACACTGGCCCTAACAGGACAGCTGCCCTGTGCCCCACAGCCTCTGGGGACCCCTGAACTTGTGTTTGGATTTGGCAGCCACCCTGTCTGACCGGTCTCTCCTTTAATCTCTGCTGGTGGATTGGCAGTGGCATGATATGACTCATGGCTTCAGAAACTCAAAGCATTAAGGCCTGGCCTATGCAGTCCTTGCAGTGATTAGCACAATTGTCTGCTGTTCCCTGGGATCTGCAAGTTTAATGCCCGGGGAGGGGGGGGGGAAGGTTGGGAAGGAAAGGGAACGAGCATGAGTAAGTTGACTATATTGGGGACCAGGAGGGAAGAGATCAGGTGAAGGAGCAGGTGGGCCGTGTTTGGGTCATAGGCACGGAATGAGGTGGGCCACAGGGGCCATCACAGCACCAATATTTTGCCAAACACACACAGCATCAGCTAGAAAGCTTGGGCATATGGGTGGAGATTAATAGGTTTGGCCCTTCCATACAAAAAGGTGTTCTGCCCCTGGATTGGGTTGAAGAAATTTGTTCTAATTTCTTTTTCCTGAATAAGTCATTTTTATGTTGTCTAGTGATGAGAAGTGAGTGGGGAGATTTGGGGGGGGGGGGTGGAAGCAGGTGGAGGAGAAGGCATTAGGGGGGGGGGTCTCAGTTTCTGCCCTTGATCCCCCAGCATGTGTTTAATTCGATTTCTTCAACATTGTATTAATGCTTTCCATTGCACGGTGGTTTTTAGGAGATGGCAAATATTTAACAATTGCTATTAATAGGCTTGTCAAGAAAAACATTTAATGGAGAGACTCATGCTTTCAATGAGAAGATGAAGAAATTGGATTAACTCTGCTTTCTCAATATAGCAAATTAATACAAAACTGATTTCAAACCACTGTGCAGTATGTGTGTGTGGGGGGGGGGAGGGGAGGGTGTCAAAACAAAAAATTACAATACTTCATGCGCCTCCCTGTTTCCTATCCATAAGGAAACTCCAACTGAGGTATCAACAAAAATGTACTGGTTATTCTGATAACCTTATAAATGTTTGTTATCTTATCAAAGAAAGAGGCCCCAAGGGCCAGAACCCCAGCCTGTAGAGCTAAACAAAAGTTTCCTGCGCTACTGTGTCTGATTTGACATCAGGAAAAATAACTCTTGAGCCATAAAAGGAAGAATTATTTTTTTAAAGTAGGCTTTCATAATATTTTTACTTTTGCATCTGAGGATGATATAGTGGCTGTGGTAGCAATACTATCCTGAAACTCCTCATGAAAAACAGTTACATTTAAACGCGGAAGAGTCACAGGATCATCAGTAGCCCCCATACCCGTCTTGTGCACATAGTATACAGTATTGATTTTAATACTTTTAAGGAGGGGTTCAGGAGACAAGCTCAGCATAGGAAATGGCAGAAATATCAAGGTATTCTCTAAATGTCTAATTTTATGATGTAAAGTTAGAAGAATCTTGATAAGATGCTGATGTCTGTACTGTACTAACTTGGGAATCCAAAGTTGCGTCCTTTTTTTCTTATGACTATTTTCAATCTGCACATCCAAGTTGGGGGAACGTTTTCAACTACATTTTGTGTGAACGGGCAAAGTTCAGGGGTGGTATCAATTGAAGATTCAATTTTAGTAATAGCTTGCCATATATCTTCAAGAGAAATCTGGCCGCCACTATTCATTGAAGAGGAAACTTTCAAAGGGTCCCAAGACACTGCACAGGGCAGAAGAGAGGAGATGGATTTCTACAAGCAATAACTCAGCTGTGCCACTCTCAATGGAGAAGCTAATAAGTAATGACACTCCCGGTATTAAGGGTGGTGATTATCCGCTCCATAGAGCTTAGATGTACCTTCTGCTGAGGAGGAGTTTGAGTATCTGTTGGTGATGACTCTCCTCGCAGCTTCTCATGTGTGCCCATTGGGCCTGATGAGATTTCCACGGCTGCCTGAGGAGCTTTGGTCCTTGTACTTTCAACCCTGGGCCCCCCCCCCCCCCCCCCAGCTTCAGCTCCTTACTGCTCTTAAGGGGCTCCAAAAGGGCTTGACCTACCTTTTAGAGTGTGTCCCTTTGGGTATGCTTGCTTTTTTCGGCAGAAGTGCTGGAGTCCTGGACTGTCCTCTGCAGTATCTGCCTGATGATCCTGGCTTAGGACAGGTAAGCCACAAAAGCAGCTGGCTACTCACTGAACCCCTCTCCCCCCCCCCCCCCCCCAGCATGTCTAACATGGACCCTGTCAAGTCACTGGTGTAGTTTGCCTTATTTTGAGGGGGCAAAGGGTAAGGAGGTCATGCTGACAGTGGGAGCAGGGGTACCAGATTACCATTAGTGCCTGTAACAGTCAAGTTACTTATAAAATCACCCCAATAGTGAGTAAACGGCAGGAAAAATGCTTTGGAATTCCTATTTCAGATTTTGAATTAACAGTTTTGAAACCTTTCTTTTACTATGGTGGCGGTGATAAATCAGACCCTATGGAGCGGCATGACCCATCAGTGGGGAGTATTTTATTTTGGGGTATTAGATACTTTACTAGTCAGGGCCGGCCATAGACATGTTTGCGCGTGTTGCCCACACATGACTGTGCTCCATTAGGGGCCTGATGTAATGTCTGCACCTGAAACACATCTGGAATTACAGTATCGCTACAGCAGCAGTGGCAACACTGGTCATAACACCTCTGGAGCATGTTTTCAGTGGAGCTGTGATAACAGGGTCTTCTACGTGCTCTTAGTTTCTGTGCATGCCCTCGGGGGTGGGGCGGGGGAAGTCCTAGCATTAGCCCTGGCAACAGAAACATGACAACAGATTAAGATCACAGGGTCTATCCAGTCTGCCTTTCCATACCAACTATACCAACTACTAAGCTTTACAGTCTCCTTTTTTCCTTTAGAGATCTGTTTGTCTCAAGCTTTCTTGAATTCAGTGTGGTGTTGTCTCTACTACCACCACTGGAAGACTATTCCATGCATTTACCACTCTTTCCATAAGGAGATTTCAACAAATTACTCCTAAATGTCAGAATGAAATCCATGAAGTACTTCTGTATGTTAAAGACAATCTGTATGTAGAGCTATTGTGGGTGCAGAGACATCTAGTGGCTCTACCAGGTATAGGAATTGATATTCTATAAACAGAACCTTCCAGAGTTTGAGGGCATCCCACTAGTGAGTTACTGGTAGGAGTCACCACAGAAAAAGAAGGAATCTGGGTACATAAATACAGCCCATGGACCATTTTGCCCTTTGGTTTAGCCAGCCACAACATACTTGATGGCACAATAGCTTAGCCAGCCAATGTACCACAAACAAGTACTTAATGTAAGGATTCGGAGGCCTTTGGAGAAAAATATGGATATGATCACTGGAAGAGAAATGACAGGAGCTCGAAGAAAAACCCTAGGAGCAGAGTACAGGGAGCAAATAGTTCAAATGTTGGAGGAAGTTGGGCTGGGGTTTGAGACCAGTCTCATGTTCAAAAGGTATGTGACGTGTTCAAGTATATCTGGTTTCTTCCCATTGAAGAATTTCCAGAGTAGAAGGGCCAAATGAGCCATCTCTTATTTTTCTAAAATGAAGTTCACATCAGCCATAAGCTTAGCAACTTTAGTGTTCAATGACAAATCATCCTCCTCTAAAGATTTTAAACTGATGGTCCATGATGGGTGTCTAATTTTAATGGAATCCACTTCTCACATGGGCCTAGACCTTCTCAAAAGTTTCTAAGGTCCCTTTTCTGATTGCAGTCATCTGATTTAACAAATAGATGTTTCACAGTCTTGGCGATGCTGCCATTGAGGGAATACTGGGTTGTCTCCATCTCTTGCTTTCTCTCACCATTGCACCATGACACAACAAAATGGAAGATTTGCCACTTATTCAAATGCTGAGGTTTATGAAGGCGTAGGAAGTCCCAGGTATCTATTTATGAAAATTGCACATACGCAAGAATAAATCTTGCACAGGAAAAAATGATTGAATATATTACTGAAAAAGTAAAATATAGTGGACAATAGTTACATTATCAGTCAACTCTAGACCACAGATTACTCAAGAGGGGGGAGGGGATGCATATTCTAATGGGAAAGGGAAAAAGCAAATATTTAAAACTGGTATAGGCAGAAGTTCTGTCTAAAGGATGCAGAGAAGTGGACATGACATGCTGCTTTAAATCAAGAAAAGAACATAACTGGTTGGGTTCAAAAAATACATGGTGAACATTCAAATATCTAATAATGCATTTACAAGGGTAATGCAACAAAAAGGTGGCCCCAGGCTCAGTAAGAACATAAAAGCCTAAGAGATGCCATACTGGGTCAGACCAAGGTCCATCAAGCCCAGTATCTTGTTTCCAACAGTGGCCAATCTAGTTCACAAGGAACCTGGCAGGTTCCCCACAAGACACAGGTTCAACAATGCTTGTATTGGGGCAAGCAGTGGATTTTCTGGGTCCCCTTTAATAATGGTTTATGGTCCTTCCCTCCAGGAATTTATTCAAACCTTTTTTTAAACCCAGCTACATCAGCTTTTACTACATCTCTCATCTCAAAGTAAGAATAGTTGATGCTGTTCCTGGGTTGCACAAGCCACATCTAGATAGCCATATTCTCTTGCCCAAGAAACACTCCTTGCTTCAGTTGGGGAAAAATGCAAAATCATATTTAGATCCTGTTCAAAAACAGAAGAAGCTAGCAAAGTCAGTCTCTTGTGTACATCTATTAGTGATATTTCCAACAAAGCAGATACATCCAGGACTCCTGGAGATGTAACTGCTCAAGTAGGTAGATGATCTTTGTTTAAAGGTGGCATATTGGCTTCAGAAACATGTAACCTTGCAACACCTGCACTAAATGCTATGTAATTTATCTAGGGGGAGAGCCCAAAACTCTTCCAAAAATTTAGACTTTTCAAGTTTAAATGCCACAATTGGTTTTCATAAGCTTCCAGTTTACGACATATTAGTTTGACGTTTTATTAAAGCAGATATAACATCTCCAGGAACAAGCAGGAATAAGTCCTCGCATATGGGTACGTCGGTACCGACGGAGCCTGCGCGGGAAAGCTCCCCAGCTTCCCAGAAAGAAAGCTTTTGGGGCCTCCCACTGCGCATGCGCGCTGCCTTCCCGCCTTCCTGACCAACTCTCCTCAGTTCTCCTTTTTCCGCGGAGCCAGCAGGTCGTGTTCCTGTCACCACTGAAGAAGTTGTTATTTTAATTTGTTTCTTTGGCCGCGTGTCTGCCTTCCCTGATTCCGGACTGGTACTGCCGGTCTTTTTTCTTTATTTCTTTACAAAAAAAAAAAAAAAAATCTTATTTTCCCCACTTGGTGTGTTTGTTCTGTGAGGCTTCTAGGCCTTCACAGAATTCTCCCTCATGGAGAAACAAGCCTCTGGTTTTAAAAAATGCGCCAAGTGTAGCGGTACTATATCAGTCACTTACACCTATGAATGGTGTCTTAAATGTTTGGGGCCTGACCACTCCATTCCGGATTGCCCATCCTGTTCTTTGATGTCTAAACGTGGCTTACAAAACCAGGCAGCCAAGTTTCACATGCTGTTTTCTACAGATGCTCCAGCATCGACATCTTCCAGGTCTTTCTCTCCTGATGGATCTCAGGTAACCAAACATTCCTCTGGCAGGTCCTCAAAGGGCAAATCTCCCTCCAAGTATCGAGATGCCCCCGGGCTTGACCCTGAGGACCCTGCCCCAGCCAAACAACCCCGGCGGGAAGCTCCGGCTTCCAAAGCTCCTCCTATGGGGTTACAGGTTGACATCGATGGCACGGCCTTGACCGATCACCTGTTAGACTGCTCTGGGGTACCGGCTCAATCTTCCGGTACTGACATCCAGACAGTCGTGGCGTCTATGGATCATACAGTTCAATCCATGCAGCAGGCTATTATGGCTTTTATTAGAGCTGCGACGCCATCGGTACCGCAGCCAGCGGTACCGACTCCGGTTCCGGTACCACAACCGATACCGGTACCCAGGGCATCCACATCGACCAGGATACCGATTCCGGTTCCGGGGTTTTCCCCGATACCGATCCGGTTCCGGGTACCCCCGATGTCGATACCGGTCGATACGCTTATCGATCCCTGGAAGCAAACAGACGATACTTCGAGTCTTCTGATGATTCTGATTCATCGGATGAATCTGCTGAAGTATCCCTAACTCTACCTGAAGAGCCCTCTTCTCCAAAGAGGAGAATGTCTCCTCCAGAGGATTTGTCCTTTCAAGACTTCATCCTTGAAGTGGCTAAAGGTCTCTCTATTTCAGTAACCTCTGAAAAAGAACCTAGAGCAAAAAAATTAGATATTTTAGGATACTCTAAGGTTTCCAAAGAGGCAGTCACCTTGCCCATTCATGAAATTCTTCAAGAACACATGATGGACTTAGGGTGAGAGGAGTCTCCCATATCTCCACATTCTCGTCGGTTGGACACCATGTATCGTGTCCCTCCTTCTCCTGGTTTTCAAAAAACTCAGCTCCCTCACCACTCTATTGTGGTGCAGTCAGCTATGAAAAGGATAAAGAGTACCAAAAGACACTCTTCTACTCCTCCAGGGAGAGAATGTAGGACTTTGGATGCTTTTGGTAGAAAAATCTTACAAGCAAGTATGCTTATTGCTAGAATCAATTCATACAGCCTCTATATGGGCATGTTTCTGAAGGAGATTGCATTGAAAATACGCCATTTTCTCCCCTTTATCCCAGAGGATAGAAAGGAGGAGTTCCTTCTTTTGCTAAAGCATACCCAAGATATATCAAAGTTCTCCAACAGAGCAGCCTTTGACTCCTTTGAGGGTGCTAGCAGAGCCTCAGGTATTGCCATAGCGGCTCGCAGAATTGCTTGGCTCCAGGCCTCTGACCTAGAACCCTGGGTCCAGGATGGGTTGGGAAATCTGCCCTGTACAGGTGAGAATCTGTTTGGTAAGGAGTGGCAAATCAAAGCCACCCAAATGGATGCAGAAAATGCTGCTTTAGATAGACTTTCTAAATCTACCTCTGCCCCTGTCAAGAAGCCTTTCTATAAGAAGGCCAGATTTGCTACAAATACTGGCCAACAATCTTCTGCAGCTTGCTTTGCTCCTAAGCGTCAGCAGCCTAAACAGGTCAGGGCAAAACCTGCAGGGGCTGCTACAGCCCAGCAGTCCCAACCCCCTCAGGGTTTTTGACTCAGCTCTACAGAACTTAACCTTTCTGACTCTAAAACATCCAGAGCCTCTCACCATTCCAGGAAGGTTAACTCATTTTGCTCCCAGATGGGAGCAAATCACATCAGAACAATGGACCCTCTATCATCAGAGAGGGCTACAAACTACATTTCTCCAGCCTTCCTCCCCATACCATGGTGAGATGTTTCAATTCTCCCCCTTCTCTCCTGAACCTGTTAGGTCAGGAGGTGACCACCCTTCTCGCCCAAAGGGCAATAGAAGAGGTTCCTCTTCTTCAACAGGGGTCAGGGTTTTACTCCCCTTATTTTCTTATTCCCAAGAAAACAGGGGGGTACAAACCTATTCTAGATCTCAGAGAATTGAACAAATTCCTTTGCAAGGAGAAATTCAAGATGCTTTCTCTAGGTACTCTCCTTCCATACCTACAGTCAGGATTGGCTTTGTTCTCTAGATCTCAAGGATGCGTACACACATATACTCATCCATCCATCCCACAGAAAATTCCTACGGTTTCTGTTCCAGGGAAAACATTTCCAATACAGAGTACTTCCCTTCGGTCTAGCCTCTGCTCCAAGGGTATTTACCAAATGCATGGCAATAGTAGCTGCATTTCTACGAGCCCTGGGAATTTTTGTTTTCCCATACCTGGACGACTGGCTCATCCGAGCTCCATCTCAGTCCGAGGCTCAGACTTCCCTGGTTCGCACCAGACGCATTCTTGTGATCAATCTGCCAAAGTCTCAACTCACCCCTACTCAGTCCCTGGAATTCATAGGGGCCTGGTTGGATACCACCACTGCAAGGGCCTATCTTCCTCAGGCCCGTTGCCAACGTCTAGTGCACTTAGCCTCCCAGACTCGGTCCAGAAGCCACTTGACTGCCAGGGAGATGCTACAACTATTAGGCCACATGGCCTCCACAGTACATGTGGTGCCCTATGCTCGCCTACATATGAGAGCAGCTCAATGGACTTTGTCCACCCAGTGGACTCAAGCATCCGGAGCTCTCTCAGACCAAATAGCAAACTCCAAACGTCTCTTTTGGTCTCTCCAATGATGGATGTCCACTCAAAATCTGTTGTTAGGGGCCCCCTTTCAACCATTGTTGCCCCAAGCAACCCTCACAACAGATGCCTCCCAAACAGGTTGGGGAGCTCATTTTCAAGATCTCTCCACTCAGGGCACTTGATTTCCACAGGAGACCACCCTTCATATCAACCACTTGGAACTTCGAGCAATCTTTCTAGCTCTCAGTTTTTCATACCCTCCTCAGCAACATGACGGTCCTTATTCATACGGACAATCAAGTAGCCATGTTTTACATAAACAAACAAGGAGGGTACATAAACAAACAAAGAGGCTTTGCAACGAAGCTCTAAGATTATGGGCCTTCGCCAGAGAGCATCAAATCCATCTCCTGGCAGTATATCTTCCAGGAATCCAAACCTCTTGGGCAGACAGACTCAGTCGAGTTCTGCTTCCACATGAATGGTCCCTATACATGGATCATGTACTCAGAATCTTCCAGAAATGGGGGACCCCGGACATAGACCTCTTTGCAAGTCCGTGGAATGCCAAACTTCCCCGGTTCTGTTCCAGGATTCCGTGTCAGGGAGTTCAGGCCAAGGATGCCTTCCTCTTTCATTGGGGTCAGGGCTTCCTATATGTTTTTCCACCCATTCCTTTGATTCCCAAGACTCTGTTCAAACTCAAAGGGATCAAGGGTCCATGATCCTCATAGCTCCACGCTGGCCACGCCAAGTGTGGTACCCTCTACTTCTGCATCTCTCCCAAGCCCCCTCCTTGGACTTGGGAGCGGCTCCAGACCTTCTGTCTCAGGAGGAGGGGACTTTGTGGCACCCAAACCCCAAGTCCCTTCACCTCAAAGCTTGGTTACTGAAGGCCTAGACCTTCAACACTTCAATCTTTCACACCAAGTGAAGGATATCCTCCATGCCTCTAGGAAACCTTCCACTAGGCGTTCTTACGCTTTTAAATGGAAAAGATTTTCCATTTGGTGTGCTCAACAGGGTCTTAACCCTCTAGCACTTCCTTTGAATTCTCTTTTGGAATATCTCCTGCATCTTTCCAATGCAGGACTCAAAACTAATTCAGTAAGAGTCCATTTGAGTGCTATTGCAGCATCCCTTAAGCCCATCAGTGGACACCCTGTTTCCTCTCATCCTCTTATTGCAAGATTCATGAGAGGCCTAACCTTAACTAAACCTCCCATTCGACCTCCTCCGGTGGCATGGGACTTTAAACTTGGTTCTTGGTCAGCTTATGAAGCCACCTTTTGAACCCTTAGCCACTACCTCCTTGAAATTTCTTTCCTGGAAGGTTATTTTCCTTATTGCAGTCACCTCAGCTCTCCGTATCAGTGAACTGCAAGCTCTAGTGGCTAATCCACCTTATACAAGGTTCCATCATAAGGTGGTCCTTAGGACCAATCCCCACTTTATGCCTAAAGTGGTCTCCCCTTTTCATCTTAATCAAGAGGTATATTTACCTGTCTTTTTTCCAGCTCCTCATGCATCCAGTGCAGAGAGGAACCTTCATACTCTAGATTGTAAAAGAGCTCTTGCCTTTTACCTCCACAGGACACAGCAACATCGAAAGTCTTCTCAGCTTTTTGTTGCTTTTGATCCTTCTCATTTAGGACTTCCAGTCTCTAAAAGAACACTGTCCAATTGGATTGCTCAGTATATCTCTTTTGCTTACCAGAGTAAGAACCTTTCTCTGGAGGGCCATGTCACCTCTCACAATGTGAGGGCCATGGCCACCTCTATGGCTCATCTAAACTCTGTGTCCATTGACCAGATCTGTTGAGCAGCCACCTGGGCCTCGGTTCATACCTTTACAGCCCATTACTGTTTGGACAAGGACTCCCGCCGGGATGCCTTGTTTGGTCAGGCTGTCCTCAGACACCTGTTCCATTCTTGAACAACTCCAGCCCACCTTCCCTGAATGGATGCCTGAGATCCATAGGAAGATGAGGAACCTTTCAGGGTCTCATACCCTTCAGGGGATCTCCCGGGCATCTCAGCTAGGGAGTCCCCATATGTGAGGACTTATTCCTGCTTGTTCCTGGAGATAAGTTGTAAACCAATCATAAAATTAAACCCACTATTTATTCAATCATTTGTCGAAGTCCACCGAGGGACAACTAGTTTTAGTTGTTCCTGGAGATAGCACAGTTACTTACCTGTAACAGGTGATCTCTGGGAACAGCAGGAATTAGTCCTCACAACCCACCCACCTTCCCCTAGGAGTTGTATCTTTCTTTCCTTTCCTCTCTCTATTGTCTCAGCTTTAAACTCGAACTGAGGAGAGTTGGTCAGGAAGGGGGGAAGGCAGCGCGCATGCGCAGTGGGAGGCCCCAAAAGCTTTCCTTCTGGGGAGCTTTCCCACGCAGGCTCCGTCGGTACCGACGTACCCATATGTGAGGACTAATTCCTGCTGTTCCCAGAGATCACCTGTTACAGGTAAGTAACTGTGCTTTCCTTTGATTCCTTAGCCCAAGTCTCTAAGAGCAATTGATTCTGTTTGGAGTTTCTTTAATATACATCTTCTGGGCCAAACAGCAACTGTGGAAACTGAATGCATTAATATCAGTTGAACAATGCTTCACATCTATTTTCAGAACTAATTCCCAGATAGTTGAAGTGATACTGGAGTCTGAATTCTCTGCGTCCTGGATTTTGGTAACGTTTGCTGGGTTGTATCTGTTTGGAACCTCCCTCTGACCTATCTTCATGTAGGATAATTACGCCAATACAATGAACAGTTTCAAAACAGCCCACTAATCTCCTGTCTCAGGCATACATAAACAGCAGCACCTAGACCTGTTTTCCAGGTCTTCTCTATAAATCCCATAACTCGCTGTTCAGCTTTGCCAAATCATGTGCTGCTTATTCAAGCTGTTGCATTGCTTCCAAGTGCTCTTCAAACTTTCATCTGCCTTGTTAGCTCTCCACTCAAACTCAGCAACATCACAGCTTGCTCACCACTGCTGCCAGTGAGCTCCCACATATGTATAGGTCTGTGTGAAGTTCTCAAACCACCTCCACAGCTCTTGATGAGTTACCAGGATCCCTTCCCCATGAACTCTATTTCCAAACCTACTGCCCTTGTATTCACAGGCTCCACGGGCACCATCTTGGATCGCTCATGGCACTGCTGGGATGCTGCAGTTTAAGAAAAAGCTTTAAAACTTTTGTCCATAGCAGTAGCTCCAAGGTTTGCCATCCACAAAGACCCATGGACCGGGAGTGCTTTATCGCAGTTACAGGGGAACTAAATTGCTTATTTAAACCTCAAGCCAGATGTAGTACAGTATCTAAGTTGCCATCTTAGTTCCTGAAACATGCCTCATTTTAACTTCGGAGCTAGAGGAGATCTGAATGGTGACCTTGCATATGCCATCCTTTATTTCTTAATTTTCTGCCTTTTCAACTATGTAAAGACTTAAAACTGGCCCAGACTAAAGCGCGGCCTGTGCCACTTAAGTGGAAAAGAATAACATGAGTGATCCCAGTGGGTGACCTGAAAATGGAGGCAAATTTTAGTGCGAAGCTGTAACTGTTATCTGTATTCTTGTCTAACAATGCCACATGGTACAGGAAATCCAGTGCAGGTCTTGTGAGATGAGAACATGAGACCAGCATGAGAGACACGGGAAGGGGGGATGGCCAGAGGAGGTCACAAGCATTGGCTTCTAAGATGCCCACTGCAATATTTATGGTGCTGCTCTTTTTTGGGTAGGCTCCCTATTGTGCCATTGATATGGTGGATTTGTATTATAGGTCTTGAGTAATTTTTGTAGCATTTTGTGTTGGTTTACAATCTGCCTTGTACTGGAGAGGCTAAGGAGATGACACTGGACTCTGATTGCTTTTTCTTGCATGTTGGGTTCTTTGGTGAAATGTCCTAGTTCTGCTCTTCACCTTGCTTTTGGAGGAGGGGTTTTGCTGGACGCAATATAGATGTTCAAAAAAGAGAACCACAGCACAGTGTTTAACGCCAAAATATAATTAATTTTTGGTGTTAGAAATTGCACTGTGGTTCTTTTTGAACAACAAAATTATTTTTTGGCGTTTAAATTGCTGTGGTTCTTTTACTTTGTCATTGTCATGTGAGCACCTTTACTACAACTTTTTTTGAAGAATATATATTTACAGGTGTCGCTATTCCCTTTTTTTTTATTTAGAGTGCTAGGCTAAATAAACTGTTGTAATTTTTTGCTGCATTGTTTATATAGCCTGGGAATATGTTCCTTTCTTTTTGACAGTCACTGAATGAGAACTTCTGCTCCCTTTTGGAGTATAATGGCTTCCTATCCATCTAGGTTTTTTTTTCTCAAGATAACATAACAAATATGCAAATTATATACAAATAAACATGCAAATATGTCAGACACCCTTTGCCCCCCCCCCCCCAAATGAAGCCATCAAACTACGTACCCATGCAAAAGTAGGTATAGATCTAAAGATTTCATACAGTGCATGGAGCTGCAGTGAAAAAATGCTCTATAAATTCCCTTAAATGCAAGGCGAAAGGCTACCAGTAAACATTACAAATTCTCTTCAGGATGCCCTGCTTACAGACTGAGTTTAGCTGCAAAACTGCATATAAAACTTTTAAAAATTTGGATCTGGTTCTAATTTAAGCAGCCACTAAACAATAAAACTCCCAAAATTGATGCTCAATGACAATACCCATCCAAAAGGGAGAGACACCATATAAACACACTAAAGATCCTTTGACTGCCATTATATAAATTCAAACGCTTATACAAAATAAGAGATAAAGGACCTCAATTGGGGTGTCCCCACCAAATTTCAGCAAGTTTGCATAGGCTATGGGCACTAGCTACCCCATCAATCTCATTCATCGGACTTATTTCAAAGTTCATTCCCCCCCCCCCCCCCACCACCAGTTTTTAGTGCATATAAAAGTCTACTTAGCTGAATATAGCAGGGAGTACTGCAAATCCCCAGCTATGGAATCTGTTTTCAATTCTAGGCACAAGTTCAGCTATGTAGACTTTTATATGCACAAAAAATGGGGAAAAAATAACAAACCGAAAAATGAGATTGGTGGGGTAGCTAGTCCCCATAGCCTATGCAAAATTGCTGAAACTTGGCAGGGACACTTCAACTGAAGTCCTTTCTTATTTTTTATTTATTTTATTTTTTATAAGTACTTGATTCAATTTATGTAATGGCAGTCAGAAAGGATCTTTAGGGTGTTTATATGGGGTGTCTCCTTTTTGGATGGATATTCTAATTTAAAGAGGGCAGTGGCTGAGGGTACACCAAGGGGGCAGTGTCCCAGCAAGCAAGAGTCCTGAACTTGGACATGCTATCTGGGGAAGCAAGAGGCAACTATGCTGAAGGAATCCTTCCATGTCATCTCTTGGAATGCTGGCAGAGTAAACGTTGAGTCCATTTCATATTTACATTTCCATATATTTTACATCAATTTTTGGGAAAACAGACTTGCTTGGGTGGAGCTCTTTTTTGTCTTGGAAAGTAGTAATTAGTCTAACTTAATGACTTTCATCCAAAGAAGATGCTGAATGACTTTAGTACTTCAGAACCCCAGATGGGCGGTCCCTGGGACAGATGCCCTGACAGCAAATTAATAGCATCTTGACTACCTGGAAATTAAGTGAGCAAAGGGACAATTTTGCCATTACCTTTGTCCAGTGATCACTGGGAAGCGTGGCTTGCCAAAGTCTATTGGAGGTGATATGAACGTGCACTGTGGGGACTCTCCTAATGTTTGTAGTGCAGTGAACTATATCACTCCAATTTTATTAAAATGTTGTGAAAATAGAGGCATTCATAAAGGAAATATCAGTTGCAGGGGAACATATGTGCACCAATTGAGTTTACTCATGCGTCCCTGTTAGTCTTTGGGATTTTTTTTAAATCAAATAGTCCTGCATGAACTTTCAAATACAACATGGAGAAAATGAGCATCTACCTGTATAATTGCAAAGAAGGCTTCTTACTTTAAAAAATGTAGTCTCTGTAGAGCCCCTGGTGCCGTGTTCTAGTTCTCTGGCTGTAAGCCCCATTCTGTTTCTGGAACAGACACTGGCAATCTCATTGTATCAGTGCATGCTATCTATCAAGATGACCTTAGCAGCTCTCCTAGTAGCCTTGGTGCCCAGGGCACTGATGACTCCAAGACCTCTTACATTGATATAGACACTCCCCTGCCTCTGCTCCACCACCAGCAGCAGTGTTTGGAGCCCCACCAATTAGGTCGATTCCAGGTTTGGCACTGCTGCTAAGGCAGCAAGGGTAGGACATCAAGCACGACTGGTACTGGCAGCACTGTTCGGTCATCAGCAATACTCAGAGCCCAGATTCCAAGACTTCTAATTCAGATCACTGGTCCCTTGCGTTACTGGATATGGCATCGGAGCAGTCACCTCCAAGCACCACCTCCTGCTAGAAGCCCCCACCAGAGGACATAGCCCTGCTGCCATATCCCAAATAAATTCTTGGAAAGACACAAATACCAGCTGCAGCGGAACCAGAGTCCCAAGAGGAGGAACTGGAGATTCTACAGTACCCCATGGCTCCAAAGGAGGCAACTGTTGCCAGTTCATAAGATCCTACTTAACCTGATGCCTCGCATATGGTACACCCCGCTTAGTCTTTCCCATCAGCAGATGTCTTGATACTATGTATAGAGTACCGGAGGTCCCAGGCTTTCAAAAGACAACTACCACATCACTTGATGGTAGTTGAATCAACGATGCGCCGCATCAAGTGGTAAGACATGTCAATACCTCCTGGCAGGGAATCGAGGAATCTCAATACCTTTGCTCAACGGTCGTTTCAGGCCTCTATGCTGGCAAGTAGGAACAATTCCTATACTTTATATGAAAAATTCAATAAGGATTGGGAAGCCTTCCTTCCCTTCATCCCAGAGGAAAAGAAGCTAGCTTTTGAGACAGTCCTCAAAAACAGCCAGGATGTCTCCAAGTTGGTAAACGGGGCAGCCTTTGATGCATTTGAATCCACCAATAGAGCATCAGCTCTTGCCATCAATGCTTGAAGATTAGCATGGTTACAGGCCTCAGACCTAGAGCAATGGGTCCAAGACAAACTGGGAAACATCCCCTGCATTGGGGAAAATCTATTGGGTAAAAACTGGAGAGAAAAGGCTGGTGAGCTTGAAACTGATACCACTCTGAAGAGGCTCTTCAGAAAGACTGCAGACTTCTCAAAAAAGAAACCAGCAGCAAAAAAAACCTTTCTTTTCTAAAGAGATTCTATCCTTGTTCACAATCATCTTATCAGCCCCAGGGCAAGCAGCAGGGGTCTAAACCTACTAAGAAGCCCAGAACTGCTAACCAACAGTCAGCAGCTCCAGACACGAGACACCCAGCTTTTGATTCAATCCTGGGGAACATGGTCACCCTGCCTCTGCAAACCCCAATCCAACAAAAATAGCAGGTCAACTATGTTCCTTTGCCAAACATTGGCAAATGATCACCCCAGAAAAGAGGACCCTAAACATCATTCAGGAGGGGTAGCAATTAAACTTCAACCTCCTCCATCTCACTTCTGAGGTGAATATCCTCTCCAACCTTTCCTTGGGGCCCTGCTCAAAGAGCAAATCTTCAACCTGCTCACCCAAGGGGCCATAGAGGACGTTCCACAACAAAAACTTCACGAGGGCTTCTACTTCCCTTCCTCATACCAATGTAGTCAGGAGGATACAGGCTTATCCTCTACCTCCAAAATCTCAAATTCCTCGACAAGGAAAAGTTCAAAATGATTTCCCTTGGAACTTTCCTACCCTATCTGCAGGAACAAGACTGGCTATATTCCCTAGATCTCAAAGATACATATACCCATATTCTGATATATCCAGGACACAGGAAATACATTTGTTTGGCCTTTCAAAGGACCCACTACCAGTAGAGTCCTCCCCTTTGGTCTGGCATCGGTTCCCAGGGTGTTCACAAAATGCATGTCTTCTAGCAGCCCACCTGCGAAGCAAGGGAATCAGTCTTCCCCTACTTAGGTGACTGGCTGATAAAGGTACTCTCTCCTGGAGAACTCTGCACTTCACTCCAAACCACTCTTGCAATGCTGCAGCACCTGGGAATTGTAGTAAACTTCCCAAAGTCCCATCTAACCCCAACTCAAAGGTTGGAGTTTATAGGAGCCGTGCAAGACACCTTTCTACCATTAGACCATATGGACTGACTAGTAACCCTAGTTACCCACATCCGTCAACAGATGACCTCGACAACTTGAGACTTCCTTCTATTAGGCCACATGGCATCCACAGTGCATATAGTGCCATATGAGACTAAACAGCGGTAACGTAGCAGTGGCTACGTTAACATGCGCTAACATTACCAGATGCAACGTTATCGCGTGTTAACGTCTCCAGCAGCATTGTTCTGCAGAGAGTGGAGAGAGGGTGGAGAGAAGGGGTCAATGGGCGGGGAGAGGCTCCTGCTACACTAACATGGGGAACTGAAGGGCTGAACACTACTGCAAGTGAAAACCTGTGGTTAGATGCACATTTTGCAGGAGAGAGAAACCATTTCAGTGTCAGCAATGTACAGCATAGGCAGGGAGCCCAAAAAAAGTGATAGTGCTACATGTGTATCAACAGCATAGTGACCATGTATGAAAGGGTACTATGGCGATGCTGCAAATGGGGCATAGAGGGCTGCAGGTAGGACATGCAGTGGGGCAGCTGGGGCACAGGGTGGGCTAGGCAAATGCTTAGGTGGCACATAAGAACGCAAAATCTGGAAATCAGCAAGACAGCAACTTACCAAGGTCAGACATGCCCACTAGTCTGTGTCCCACAGTGTCCCATCTAGGGGACATTACCCAGCAGGTACCCCAAAGGGCACATAATATTGGCAGGCGGTGCCGTGGGGGAAGCGTGGATGTCTATGTAGGTACCCCTACCCCAGACCCCACACCCTAGGCAGCCGCCTACCTGCACACTGGATGGCCTGGGATGGAGCACCACCAGAATATGGGCATGTCAGCATGATGGGGGAGGGGTACTTGTGGTGGAGAGGCAGGGGCATCTGCCCACAGCAGACCAAGGCCAAGCCCTGTTCAGGTGGGTGGCGTGCAGTGCAACAGACAGTCTGTCTGATGAACAGTCATGGTATCCCCAGGGACTGACTTGCCTCTGTGGCAACAGTATGGTGCAGTACACACAGCCAGTGTGTCCTGGGGCAGAAGGTCACAGGTTCAAGTCCCATCTGTGGCTCCTGCAGTCCATGTCCCTACATTTTACCCCACATTGCACATACAACATAAACATGTGCACTCCGTAGAACATCAGCCAACAGGGGCACAAACACCCATACCCACAGGCTCCACTATCCAAAGCCTCATGGAGAGTCAGGCTGTTGGCCTGGCACGGAGCAGCACTTACCACCAAAGCACTACTACTAGTACCTGCATACCTTAGCAATGCCTGCACTGTGCTTAGGACTAGTGTGGCGGGCAGGGCTGCCAACCACCCCTATCTTTGCACAATGCTGAAATAGGACTGGGAGTATGTGTGTCTATCCATTGTTTTGTGGCTGCCTACTCCTCACTGGGCCCACAATGTTTACACTGTTTCCAGCGTTAGCCTGCCAATGTGCATAATGAGGAGCAAGGTATTGTGGGTATGGTCCGGACAGGGCAGACTGGGCAGGATGCATCTGCACAGGGTGTGGGGCAATGGCTGGGACATTGTAGTGCCCGACCACCACCTGCATGGACAGGATGGCCACAGCATGTCATGCTGGGAGGTCACTCTCTCACCCTGACTGAGCAGTGACCATGGTAAGTCTCTAGGTTCCCACAGAGTACTAGTTTTTCTCTCAAGTGATATCCGTGTTCCCTGTTCTGGGGCCCAATCACTGAGATACCTGCTTGGTGTCTGTGCTTACATCCCACTTATGGGTGCACATAGTTCCTCTGGGGACATGCACTATGGACTGGCTAGCGGACTGTCTTCAGTCAGCATGTGTATGGCTGGAGTGCCTTGCAGGGTGCAGCAGGGTGCAGACTGACTGTGCCCTCTGGTGAATGTCAGATCGTGGTGTGGGGGCAGCTGAGCTTTTCCAGGCCTACTGCCTGTCTGCCAGTGCCTGTGTGATAAGTACAGATTTGCATCAACTGCCCTAGACGGTGCCCTTTCGCCAGCAGGACTGGGGTTGATGGTCCCACAGCCCTTCATCATGCCCCTCTACTGCCTTCATTTCAAAGATGTAGAGTGTGGATCTGTTGGGGACAGATCCTGTTCATCACCTTGACTCAGACAGGGCGGGTTGGTAGGTGGTGCTACATAATCCGCATGTGGGTCCAGACACCCCCCTGCTCTTATACCAATTGACCATGGCAACTGCACTGGATATGCTTAACTTGGGTGGCTCCTGGTCCCCAAGGGCTAGATGTGACTGGGGAATACAGATGGTCACAGGATTATCTTAGGTGTGGCTGCAAGGAATACCTGTCACGCACTGGCAATGATAGGGCCCTGCAGCAAAGCCTCTCTCAAGCAACCCGGGCACTGCGGACCTGGTGTTGGCCGCCCCACCTCACCCTCAGGGTGAACACAGAACCGGCACAATGACATGGTATGTGGCTGCTCTGTGCCAGTATCACACATGGTCAGTTCTTCTTACCACGCTGAGGTGCTGGAGAGCTGCATACCCCATCTGGTGATCAGATATAGACTGCTGTTCTGCATGTGCATTGCATCATGGGTACTGGTGGGTTTAACCTATCCTGGTAGACACAGCAGACAATTTGTGCAGTGACCTGCAGTCTTTCTGTAGCCAGCCATTGCTGAGACAGAAGCCGTAGAGGTATAGCCCACTGGTTAATACAATGACGTCCTAGGCAGAGGTCATGGGTTCAATCCCTCAGTGGTCTCATTTTATTAGGCCTGTCCGAGGCAAGTCCTCTTCATTCTTGTGACAGTCATATCTCTGCAGATATGTGCTGCCAGCACATAGTACCCTCATCACAGTTGCAAGCCATCCTTCTGTCTATCTGTGTCAGCTGTGTAGCGTCCTGTCTTCATGTGCTGGCTGCTACCCCATGTCCTGCACTGGTACCCTTTTCTGCATTGCGGCTCTTCATGCTTGCCTCTCCTGTCTCTGCTCTGCATGGCACTACTACTCCTTAGTCGTCCTATCATTACAAATATCTTGCCACCTCTACCTCCACTGGCAGATACGTATTCCCATCCTCTTCCACCCACTGTCTTTGTAGCACTTTACATTGCCAACACCCTGTGCATCGGTACAGCTGCCTCCAATATGTTTGTCCATTTTACCGGCTGCCACATCGGCTGCATGCAGATTTGGCAGGTCCATCAGCTCCCACCTCTACTTCCTTCCATCACTTGTCCATTGCCTTCCCTTGGTGCTCTGTGCAGTGTTAGGGTTACATCAGTTTTTTGCCCTTACATTTCATGCTTGTCAACTTGGGGCACCTTACTGTCCTTGGGCACCATATCTTGGGTCACCTTAACATCCTTGGGGCACCTTATACGGCACCTTAGGTTAAGGCACCTTATAAGGTGCCTTAACCTAAGGCGCCTCATGAGGCGCCTTTTAGGGTGCGTTATAAGGTGCTTTATAATGCACCCTACAAGGCACCTTATAAAGCGCCTTGTCAGCCTTGTAATGTGTGGTGTTTCTCAGATTTTACGTGCAGCGTCCCGTTAACATGCGCTAACTGGCCAAGATGCCCGTTAACATGCGTTACACGGCCATTGCTACCTTAACGCCGGTATGCCCACTTCCTTATATGGCATTACTCACGTTAACGCTGCTCTTATCGCCGGTAACTTTACCGCACTTTAGTAAACATACCCCTAAATATGCCCCTACTGCAGTGGACCTTAGCATCCCAATGGACACAATCTGCAAGACACCTACAGGATGGCATTAGATCACCCACCCACTAGTTCAATCTCTCCAATAGTGATGCACCCCAGCAAACCTGCTGGAAGGCTCATCTTTTCGGATCTCTCATCCTCAACACACCCTATTCATGATGCATACATACTGGGTTGGAGAGTTACTGGAGTCAGTGGCCACACAGGGCCTGTGGACAACTTAGTCATCCTTAGATCGACTTGTTAGAACTTCAGGCAATCTCAAATGCCCTGCAGGTGTTTCAGCACCACCTTGTGAACAGTCAGGTGCTCATCAGGATAGACAGTGGCAAGGCTCTATGAACAAGCAAGGTGGAACAGGCTCGCTTCCCTTCTGTGAAGAGGACTGTCACCTGTGGAACTTCACCAACTCTCACTACATACACCTTCATGCATTATATATTCTGGGTGGCCAGAACCATCTTGTGGACAGGCTGTCAGATCCTCCACCCACATGAGTGGAGTTCAGATCCTCGCACAGTGGCTCAGATCTCCAAAGCCTGGGGAACCAGTTATCGACCTCTTTGGCACACCACAAAACATTAGTCCTGCAGTTCTGCTCCAGAGTTCTGTCCAAGTTAAATTTAGGTGACAAGCATCTCCCCTGCAATGTCCTGCAGATCCAGCGTTCTAGTCCCTCCAATAGGCTGTGTTACATCCATTGCTCCATTCCTAGGAAGTCAACTCCTCTGTGCCTTCTGATTTTCTCTCTGCGGTTGTAGTCCAGGAAGTCTTGGCAACCTTTTTCCCTTAGCTGCCACTCATTGCCATTGAGAAGTTCGCTGCTGTGCTGCCAATGATGGCTTGAACTTTTCCATCTGCCTCCCCTCCTGTAGGTTGGGAAGTCATTCGTAGTCCATCTCATGCAGTATTTTCCAGGACTCCTGTACAGTTTTCACCCTCCATGTAATCCCATTTGCATTGCTGAGAAGCCCTAATGGATACAACCATCTGTAGCGTAGCCCTCTGTGCCTCAATTAGGCTGTCACCTCCCTCAGAGCTCTTCATAGCTAGCATCCCCTTCGAGAAGTCGTTATACAGTTCAATTTCACAGAATCCACAGGCATGCATGGGAAAGGAAGTAACAGTTTACAAAAGAGAAACTCTTCAAAGAATTAGATCAGCAGGCGAGGAAAAACAAGTGGCAAATGCACAGATATAGTGGAAAATAGTGTTACTCCAAGAACCTTTTGTTAAGAATGGACACATGAATGGTTGAGGGGAGGTGAACTGAAACCGAAGGATGAAAGATTGATAGTTGCAGCCCAAGACAGCAGATTATGATTAGATGGTTTACGGTGAGTATTGAGAGAACTGGTTGAAAAGACACATACTGATTTTGTAAGAGCTGGAAACAGTGACTCACCTAATAGCAGGCTGTGAAGTTCTGATGGTGGAAAATTTCTATACAGAAAAGCACAACAAAGTAGCATGCCTCCTCCACTGGAAACTCCTAACAGAAATAAGAGAATGAAGAGGTTATGATCATCTGGGACATTCTCATTCTGACGAAGAAGAAATTGTATGCCAGGAAACCTGACAGTGGTGAAGAAGAAGAATACCAACATGGCATTGATAGAAGTGTCGGTACCGAGTGATTATTCTGTGAATCAAATGGAGAGGCAGAAGATCCTGAAATACCAAGAAATGCAATCGGAGATGAAGAAAATGTGGCAGAAAGATGAAAATATTTCCCATTGTACTGGGAGCCACAGACTTGATTAGAATTTCCAAGCACATCTGGACAAACTACCCTTACATGTTACATCTTATGAACGTCAGCAGGAAGGTTCTCTTTGGTACAATGAAAGTATTGCGCTGAGGATTAGCAGTAAATGTGAGAGACTAAGATCATACTCCACATACCCTGGCTTAGAAGTGAGGTTCACAACTGCCATAGTATGACTATCTTTCTCCCTTTCTTTTCTATCACCTTCCTATCAATTTAATGGCGTTCCTTTACCTTCTGTACTCTCCCGCAGCTCAAATTTTCTGTTGTACACCGCTTTAATACTCCAGTAATGGGCGGTATATCAAATGTTGCCAATAAAGAATAAAACTAACCCATTTGGAGAAACTACCCCGAGGAAACCAAATCCCTGGAACCCCAAACACCCCAATTCCCCCCCCCCCCTCCCAGTTAAAAAAAAAAAAAAAAAAACCCCCAAACCTTGGTGGTCCGGGGGCCCTTGTCTGCCCGCCCACCCACCCAATAACAAGAGGCCTGATGGCTCTTGAACCCCCCACCCTCTTCCAGATATCTTTAAGACTGAGTGGGAGCTTTGCCCACCCATTCCTGCCACGGCACACCATATTAATAAATGGCATTGCCTGGCACTGTGTGCTGCACTAGGGGTCAGGCTGCCATATAAGGCATTTTCTGCATTATATTGCAGTCTGACCCTGCCCAGTGCATCCCAGGATGTACCATGCAGGGCCAGGCGCCACCATTTTTTCAAGGGGGCGCCAGGGGCAGGAACACATGGGCAACACGCCCACTCCAGCTTAAAGATATCATGAGTAGGGTGTTTGGGGCAACTGGGCCTTCTGTTGGGTCAGTGGGTGGGTCTGGGACTGCTGGGCCACCATGGATTTGCTTTCTGTGGGGGGGCGGGGGTCTGTTGCGGGCATTGCCCCCCCAACAGTATTTGGATGGCATTGGGTGCTTTCCCTAATGCCAAGATTAACTGAGGGGAAATCTGACATTTCACCTCAGATGATCCATGCATCGGGGGGAAGCCCCTGATGCCATCAAAATACTGTCAGGGGCATGCACAAGTTGTTTCAGCCATCTCAGACCAGGCGTAGAGTTATTGGCACTTCGGCTGGTTACATAATCCTCAATGCATTTCTCTGCATTGGGCACAGACAATATTAGCATTCCATTTTAATACATGCAGCTCATTTACATATAATTTAAATATGCTTGGAGTTACTGTGTGTGCTTGCTTTTCCTTGCTGTTTGTGTGCATCAATCTCTTTTCTGAATTCGCCATGTCTGAACTTGTGCGTATAAGTTGCATTATCTGCAAGCAAAGGCTGTTAATCTTTCTGCACTGGCCTGCATGTGCAGAAGGGTTGGAAAGAATTCCCTGAGCCATGTTCTGCATGCTTTCCTCACTCCAAAACAAATTACATTGGCGGTAGTGGCTTTGAGATACCTTTTGATTGCCTTTTTTGAATATAAATGATGTAAAAGGGAAAAGCATTTAAGAATATGAACTTTCATATTTAACATTCTGAATGGGCCGGGCTTACAGAAGAAAAAGAGTGGCTGATCTCATAACTGCTTTGGGCCTTAATCCAGAGACCATTGCAGAAAGGTTAGACATGCCGAAAACTGCACAATTATGCAGAAACGTGGGTACAGCAAGATATAGCAGTTAGGAAATTGTTCCTTTTCCATCTGCATTTCCTTGTTTAACAGATGTAGTGACCAACCCCTGCGGAGCCAGGAGGGCTGTGGTTTTGGAATAGAGCAACCCCCTTGCAGCCAGGCAGGCAACTTAGGGGTAGCAAGAATAGGGAAGACCCAGTCTGGATCCCCATAGGAAATGCTCACACCAGTCCCATTCCTGTTAGGAGCAAACAAATCCAATCTGCTCATCCATCTTGGGATTCTGTTCTGGATGAGTTTCCCTGGTTCACCAGGAACTATTCGTTGGATCCAGAAAGGTTGTGAGAGGAAGGACTCAAGTGGTTTGGGCCTAGGAAAAAGCCCTCAGTTCCCAAGCAAAGGGGAGATCTACCCTGGCCAGGAGGTGGAGGCCATGGAAACCCAGCCCTGTGAAGACCTGCAGAGTCCTGAACCCATGGAGGTACAAGGAATCGAACACTAAAAGCTCTAGCCCTGGGGCAGTTTCCACCAGAGGATTAAGTGAACCTGGAGGGAGGAAGAGTGGGGCGGCTGCACAGCTTCTAACTGCAGCTGTACTTTATAGTGCATTCCATGAAAGACTGTTGAATTGAACTGATTTGAGAAGCAGTATTAATAGTCATTATAACTTTGTGTTGTGAACTGGAGGGACTGGAGCTAGTAGCCAATCTCTAACTCTGCAGTTGACCTCCAGTACCTTGGTGATTAAAGCTGTTGCTCAAGGGGGCTCTGAGGGTCCATTTTTCTGCTGTGAGGTGAAGAGGAAGGGCCACTCCAGGCTGGCAGCTGAAAAGGCCTAGCAGACTGAACCTGAAGCCAGAGGGCTCTACTGCATTGTGCGTGAGTATTATAGGACAGCTGTGAGAAGGCTCTGATTATACCAGCTCGCTGCTGCCATCAAGAGGGTCCATCATCGGCGCTACACAGAGTAAGGTTAAATGGTTAACTTTCTCAATGGAGGACAATGAATAGTGGAGTATCCAGGGGATCTTTACTAGGACCAGTGCCTTAACATATCTGTAAATGAACTGGAATTGGGAATAACACATGAGGTGATTCATTTGGTGTCATCTGCAAATATTCAAAGTTGTTAAATCACATGCGGATTGAGAAATTGCAGGACGATCTTAAGTCTGGGAGAATGGACATCCTAATGGCAGATGTGTGCAGAGTAATGTACACAGTGAAGAATAACCCGAGCTATACTACACAAAGGTCTAGGAGGAGTCATGGACAAGATATTAATCCTCTTGTATAGTGTGCAGCAGAGGCCAAAACAATATTAGAAAACCTTGGACTGGCCTTGAAGGAAGACTAAAATGAATGGGGGGGGGGGTTATTGATTATATGAGGAAAAGCTAAAGAAGTTGGGGCTCTTCAGCTTAGAGAAGAAGTGAGGGGAAATATGCTAGACGTCTATAAAATCTTGAGCAGAATGGAACTGGTAAATGTGGTGATGCTTTTTGAAAGAGTAAACCAACAACTCATGTGTATACTGTGAAGAAAAAGCAACCCATGTATATACTGTAGATAGTGGTAGTTAAATGTAAATAGCAGTAGTTAGTTGTAGATAGTTTCCCCAGTTGGAAATCCAAGTTATTCCACCTGTTCAATGTAAGTGCTTAACAGGCTTCCTTTTCTGTACAAAAGTGTTACTTGTAAACCGCACTGATTTTAAAAAGCATGGTATATAAAAGCGATAAATAAAATAAAAATAAATAAACGGACTAGGGGGCATGAGACTCAAGTTACAAGGTGGTACATTTAAGACAAATGAGAATTTATTCATTCTGAGCATAGTTAAGCCTGAATTCATTGCTGGAGGATGTCATAAATGCAGGTAGTGTACCTAGGTTTAAATTTTGTATAATTTCTTGGAAGAGCAGCCTATAAACAGTTAAGATAGACTTGGGGGTAGGCAGCAAAGAATCTTGCTATTTTTGGGAGCCTGTCATGCACTCGTGACCAGAGTTGATGGACCATTGTTCTAATCCAGTATGGCAGGTGTTTGGGTGGGTTTTTTTTTTTTTTTTTTTTTTGCCACTCTCCCAACACCCCCCCCCCCCCCAGAAAAACCCTGCCCTACTCCCAAAATATGCTTGTGTAACTATTCTATGCCCCGTATAACTGCCTCGCCACTCTGCAAACTTCTCATCCCTAAAAAATATACCCCCCCCCCCCACAGCTGATCTGCCACCCTGAAAACTGGCCCATTCTTAACCCCCCCCCCCCTCGTAACTGCCTGATCAAATGCCCTCCCCCAGGTACAATGCTCACACATGCATGCACACTGGCATATGGGAAAATGAGTTACAGCTTCTGTAGCATAGAAACTTAACTTCTACATTCTTTCCCCATTTATTTAAATATAGAATTTCCATTAACTGACACAATCATGGTCCCTCAAGACCCGTCAAACACAAATTCTCAGAGGGTAATGTTACAAGCCATATTTGCACATAAAATACTCTTAAAATTAGGTCACACCTAGATGTATGCAGAATGTAAGCCGTTGCATACTTGTACAACAGGTGTGCTCAGGGGTAGAGAATCATTGGAGTTGCAATGTGCACACATTTCATAAAATACTCACGAGATGTACACTAACATATACACCTGCTCTTGAACAGGTATAATGTCCTGCATCATTCATGCTTAGATTGAAGGGGTGGATTCGTGCTAGTAGTTTACAAAAACAGTGCCTATATATTTTTATAAAATAAGCTAAGATAGAAGCCTTCCTGCCCTAATAACCTAGGTGCCTGTTTAAGAATAATTCCCTCTTTTGTATATATTTTAAGTACATCTTTTTGATGGATGAGAGCCCAAATTACTTTTGAATAGACATGATCTGTTTTACAGGACAGAGGAGCATATTGAAACTTGTCTGGTTTTTCAGAAGCTTTATTGCAGTCTGTTATAGTAGAAGTAGTTATACTTTGCTTAGAAATCTTTTTGGTATTTCCTTTGCTCAAAGATGTAACATGAACAAGCAACTGCACTCAATTTGACAGGACTATTGTCATTTAAATCTGTCAGTAGTATTTAATCTGCTTCTAAAGTTCAGCTTTGCTTGTAATTTATATATGGTACCAATAATTAAAATGCAAACCCTTATGCATCAGCTCTTAGAACTTATGAAAAGTGTATATTTAACTTTCAATGATCTTGAGTTTATTGGTTGCCATTTTATCAAATCCTATTTAAATGAAACTTGTCAAATGTGAACCCTCAATCTCCTAGTCTAATTTTCTTTGTATAAACTGGCTTGTAAATGAAACAATTACATATTAAGCATATGTGAAAACTGCAATAGGTTTAAAACATTATTTAAGTCTCCCATTGGCAAGTAATTTGAGCCATTTTTCTTCTGAGTTTAGTAACCTTGGTAGTTAGAGAAACAAAGTGATACTTTTTTATTGGATTAATTTAATACATTTTTGGACTAGCTTTTGAAGGTTAAAACCACCTTCAGGTCAGTTTTTCTTATTTTCTTTAATTTTAGTTAAATAAAAAGAAATAGAAAGTGGACTAACAGTGACACTACTTTAGTCACATTAGGGCAAGTAAACAGTCTTTTTTTAGCTATGCGTGTGTGAGCAGTGACTTTCCCTAGATCTGTCTTAAGTCTGGTGCTTTCTCCAAGAACGTGTCCAAATTTTTCATAAACCCAGCTAATCTCATTGTTACCACATCCTTTGGCAATAAGTTCCAGAGCTTACCTTAGGCTGCTTGAAAAGAATTTCCTCATCTGCTTTCAATGTATTGGCAACCAGGCCAGCCCTAGAGTTTATTTTATTTAATTACATTCTCTTATATACCGCGCTATTCTGCATCAGTGCGGTTTACATTGAACAAACTGAAATTACATTGAACAGGGCATTATAACTTGGAGATAACTATTTTACAGGGAACATGGGCTATGGAGGGTTAAGTGGCTTGCCCAAGACCACAAGGAGCACCTGTGGGACTAGAAACCCCAGTCCTTCCGGCCCAAGGTTGCTGTCCTCGAGTGGGATTTGAACCCCCGACCTTCCGGCCTGAAGTACCTTGCCCCAACCACTAGGCCACTCCTCCACTCAAGAATTGTTCCAAAGTGTTGCCCTGGGCAGATCTCAGGCTTGACATGCCCCATGGCTGTTGATCCATTGTTTAGCTTTGAATTCCTTCTTTTTGCCACTGCCCTAGGTAATTGCCTAGTTTGCCTAATGGTTGGGCCGGCTCTGCTTGCAACTTCATGTAACTATTCTCGCCCCTTTGCTCTGGAATGCCATTCCCAAGTACCTACACTTGGAGACTCTTATCCAGATTAAAGTCTGGTCTTAAACCTACTTTTGTAGGAACTTGTCTACCATTGTAGATCAGGCTTTTTCCCCACTGTTGGTGCTGGTAGCGTTAAGTATTTACAGTCTAAGCTTTTCCTTGCGTTTTGCTATTTGTGGCAATCTAACATGAAGTGGGGGGGGGGGGGCTTTCCCCAAGTACACCTTGTTTTAAAGAAATATGCAACATTTCAGTCCTCAAATGTCCTCCTTTCTGTTGGAAGTGGTTAATTTAAAAACTTCATGGAAGCTATCCTATGTTCCAGACCTCATAGTCTTAGAACAACCTCCTTTAAAAATTTGCTTCACCGCACGTGAAATCCATGGCATCGGTTATATCTGCTCTTCCTACTTTTACACGTTGACTCTTCTTGCTGTTACCTGATGGAGTAGGTTCTGATCTGTCTCACCCCTTCTGCAGACCCGGCTGAAAGATCAATATTTCTAATGTCATCTTCCCTTCTAATTCTACCTTCTCATCTCTTGGGAACCATATGGAATACTTGCAATGCAGAAAGCACCACCCTAGAGGCTTCAGCAGTCTTACAGCACCAATTTGTCACAAGACCATCTTGCTGCTTCCCTTTAGGAAATGATGATTAAATCAATGAATAGACTTGGAATTGAATACTTCTCAGCCAACACAAGCTGTACTTGATGGGTGGATCTGATCCATCCTTCAGTTTGCTTTTAATTTCTTGCCAATTGTGATCATTCCTTCGCACCAGCTACACTATCCATAGTCCAGTAAACATCTGTAGAGGACTTCTCTGAAAACGTAAACCATCCATATTGCTGTAGGCTACAGACCTCCAACTCAAATTGAAGAGAGAGATAACAAATTGATTATAGATATTGCCAAGATAGCCACAAAGGGGGAAGCGGTAATATTGGGTGACTTTAATCTACCCGATGTGGATTGGATTGCTCCTTCTGCAAATCTGGAAAGAAGCAAAAAAAATTATGGATGTTCTCCAAGATGCGTTACTTAAACAAATGGTGATTTATTTATATTCTCTTATATACCGTGCTATTCTGCATCAGTGCGGTTTACATTGAACAAACTGAAATTACATTGAACAGGGCATTATAACTTGGAGATAACTATTTTACAGGGAACATGGGCTATGGAGGGTTAAGTGGCTTGCCCAAGACCACAAGGAGCACCTGTGGGAATAGAAACCCCAGTCCTTCCGGCCCAAGGTTGCTGTCCTCTAGTGGGATTTGAACCCCTGACCTTCCGGCCTGAAGTACCTTGCCCCAACCACTAGGCCACTCCTCCACTCCAACCAGGAACCAACCAGGGAAAGCTCAACGCTGGATTTAGTGCTCGCCAATGGTGATAGCGTGTCGAATGTCTGGATGGGTGCCCCTGTGAGCAGCAGTGATCATCACACGGTGTGGTTTGAGATAAAAGCCAAGGTGCAGTCCAATCATAGCAAGCTCATAGTCCTAAACTTCAAAAACACTGACTTCAGTAAAATGGCTGAGTACCTAAAGGAGGAGTTGGCAGGGTGGAAGGGGATAAGGGAAGTGGAATTGCAATGGGCTAAATTAAAGGTGGCAATAAAAGGGGCAACAGATAAATATGTAAGAAAAGTAAATAAAAACAAGAGGAGAAGGAAACCTATTTGGTTTTCCAAAGAAGTGGCTGCTCCAAAGGCAAAAAACACAGCTTTCGCAAAATTCAAAAGCTTGCAAACAGAATAACACAGAAATGAATACAGGATCAAACTCAGAGACAAAAAGAGAAATAAGGATAGCAAAATCAAAGGAAGAGGAAAAGATGGCTAAAGATGTTAAGTGTGGTGACAAAACTTTCTTCAGGTATATTCGGGAAAGGAAGATGATCAGAGGTGGAATTGCAGGACTCGTGGAAAGTGACATTGAAAAAGCGAAATTGCTAAACAAATACTTCTGCTCTGTTTTTACTAAAGAAAATCCTGGAGAAGGACCACCTGTGACTCCCAAATATAAAAATGGGAATGAAGTAAATACCACACCATTCACAGAAGATGTTAGAACAACTTGCAAAACTGAAAGTAGACAAGGCCATGGGACCAGATGGGATACATCCCAGGTTACTGAAAGAGCTCAGAGGTTCTTGCAGGTCCGTTAAAAGATGTTTCAACAGATCCTTGGAAACAGGAGATGTTCCTAAGGACTGGAGAATGGCTGATGTGGTACCTCTACACAAGTGGTGACAAGGAAGAAGTGACAAACTACAGGCCTGTGAGCCTTACCTCAGTGGCGGGAAAAGTAATGGAGGCGCTCCTGAAAGAGCGAATAGTGGACTTTCTCAAAACCAACAGGTTGCAAGATCCGAGGCAACATAGTTTTACCGAATGACAATCTTGCCAAACAAATCTGAGTTCTTTGACTGGGTGACCAGAGAACTAGATCAGGGGCATGCAATGGATGTCATCTACCTGGATTTCAGCAAAGCCTTTGATACTGTCCCTCATAGGAGGCTTATCAATAAACTCAGTAGTTTGGTGATGGTTCCCAAGTGGTAAACTGGATTTGAAATTGGTTGACTGACAAATGACAGAAGGTGATGGTACATGGAGCGCACTCGGATGAAAGGAAGGTGATTAGCGGGGTGTCCCATGGTTCAGTCCTGGGACCGGCACTGTTCAATGTATTTGTGAGTGATTATTGCTGAAAGACTGAATGGAATGGTCTGTCTTTTTTCAGATGACATGAAAATTTGCAACAGAGTAGACTCCCCTGAGGGAGTGGTTAACATGAGAAAAGATCTACAAAAGCTGGAAGAATGGTCTAATACTTGGCAGTTAAAATTTAATGTGAAGAAGTGCAGTGTCATGCACTTGGGTAGCAGAAATCCAAGGGAAATGTACGCGATAGGGGGTGAGGGGTTGGTGTGCAAGGATCAGGAGAAAGACATTGGTATGATTATTTCTGTAGATCTCAAGGTGGCAAGAGTGTGACAAGGCGGTGGCAAAAGCCAGGAGGATGTTGGGCTGCATACAAAGAGGAATTACCAGCAGAAAGGAAGAGTTACTTATGCCACTCTGTCACTGGTGAGGCCTCACTTGGAATACTGTGTTCAGTTTTGGAGACCGTATCTTGCAAAAGATGTAAAAAGACTGGAAACTGTTCAGAGGAAGGCGACCAAAATGATTTGGAACCTGCGTCAGAAGCCTTATGAGAAGAGACTTCAAGACCTAAATATGTACACTTTGGAGGAGAGGAGGGATAGGGGAGATATGATTCAGACCTTTAAATACTTAAAGAGAAATAATGAACAAACAAACCTCTTCCAAAGACGGGGAAGCTGTAAAACTAGAGGGCATAACATGAAGCTGCAAGGTGGTAAATTTAAAGGCAATGTCAGGAAATACTTTTTCACTGAAAGGGTGGTGGATGCTTGGAATGCCCCCCCCCCCCCGATGGAAGTGGTGGGGGCAAACACAGTGACGGCATTCAAAATGTCATGGGAGAGACACAGTGGATCCCTTTTACAGCAACAGGATAAAATCAAAATAAACTGAACCATCTAAATTCTCAACAAATAGGGGTGTCCTACACGGAGCGGCGGGTTCACCCCTAAACAAAGACATGGGGAGGGGTGGCCTGCACAGAGTGGCAGGTGCACCTACTCCTGCCATCTTACTTGGCAGACTAGATGGACCATACTGGTCTTTATCTGCTGTCATTTACTATGTTACTATGAAGCTTGCAATGAGGAAGCATTACTAACTTCATATGTGCTCTTCAGGTATTTTCCTGTGCCTGTTCAGTATCTAGCTTGTTTTATTCTGTATGTATTTGTTTTGTCAGTATGTTCTATCTTCTATCTGTCCTTTACCCAGCTCCTGCCCTCTGCAGTGTTGTCTCCCTTCTAAAACCTTTTATCCACCCACCCCTGCTCTAACACTTTCATACCCTTTCTCTGCTCAACACAATTACTCGGGTGCACCTGAAGCCACCAGGACGTGACGTCCCGTCCCTCCCCCTCCCCCCTCCCCCCCCCAACCTCTTCACCAGTATTTCTTTGATTTGCATTCTCTCCTCTTCCTCCTTTTCTGTGGCTCCACATCACCTTTGTTCTTGATAACTCTCCCTAATATTTTCTACTCTTTCCCTCAGTTCCATGGCCCCCCTTCTCATTATCCATTCCTTACTGTCCCCATCTCCCCTACCATTTTGTCTTCTATCTGATCTGCCCTTGAGCATCACCTTTCTTCCTCTCATTCAGCTATCTCCTCTCACTGAGGGAACCTCATTGTCTCTTCTGGCATGCTGCCTCATCTGTCTCCCTCCCCCTCCTGCCTCCATCTAATTCTTTGCTTCCTTTGAAGTCTGTGCTATCCACATGTTTTCTCCACTACCTATCTAGGTAGCTGTCATTTGACACACCCTCCTCTCCCCCACTACTTTTCTCACAGATTTTGACTCCAGACTCTCCTTTTCTGGATGTCTTCCCCTTCCCTTATTCTTGGGGATTTTAACATTTATGCAGATGACCCTTCTACCTTAAAGCACCTTTCCCTAACAACCTCATTCAGTCTCCAGTGGTACTCTACTGCTCCTACTCAAAAGTAATGCCACTGTCATGACTTTGTCTTCTCCTCCAGCTGCTCACCTTCGAACTTCTCCACATCAGTTCTGCCTTTATCTGACTATCACCTGCTAACTATTCAGCACTTATAAAGCGCTGCACAGCTAACCTACAGGAGGTAGCCAACATACGAGACAGTCCCTGCCTGTCAGTCATGCTCATCAGAGCTTACAATCTAGTTAGAACAGTACAGAGCATTAGTCAATTCTGCGCAAGGTACGGTGTGATACAGTTTGGTCTATAGTTTGGTCATAAACATTGACAGGGGTTAGGGTAAGATGAGGAAGGAGTCAGGATCTGAATGCAACGGTGAAGAGGTAGGTGAAGAGGTGGGTCTTCAACCTGGATTTGAAGAGGGCCAGGGAGGGCACCTGGCACACAGACGCAGGTAGGCTGTTCCAGGCATATGGTGCAGCAAGGTAAAAGGAGCGCAGTCGGGAGTTTGCAGTGCGGGTGAAAGGCATTGATAGAAGTAATTTGTTAGCGGAGCGCAAATTTCGAGAGGGGACATAAGGAGAGATAAGAGATAAAAGGTATTGAGGGCCCATAGAGTGAATGCATTTATAGGTCAGGAGGAGAAGCTTGAATTGGATGCGGAATTGGACAGGGAGCCAATGAAGTGACTTGAGAAGAGGAGTAATGTGGGCATGGCGAGACTGGCAGAAGATTAGTTGAGCAGCGTGTTTTTCTATAGATTTAAGGGTAAGGAGGTGGCTCACGGGGAGAACGGCGAGGAGTAGGTTGCAGTAATCGAGGCGAGAGGAGATTAAGGAGTGGATAAGCGTTTTGGTAGTGTGTTCAGAGAGGAAGGGGGTGGATTTTGCTGATGTTGTAGAGAAAGAAGCAGCAGGTCTTAGCTACCAGCTGGATATGAGCGGAGAAGGAGAGAGAGGTGTCAAAGATAACCCCTAGGTTGCGGGCCGAGGGAACAGGAAGGATAGTAGATCCATCCACATGGATTGAGAGAGGGGAGAAGTGGGGGGGAGGAGTTGGGTGGAAAGACAAGGAGTTCAGTCTTGGCCATGTTCAGTTTCAATCGGCGATGAGACATCCAGGCAGTGTTGTCTGAAAGACAGGCCGAGATCTTGGACTGGGTTGCCGGAGAAATATTTGGTGTAGAGAGGTAGACTTGGGAGTCATCGGCATAGAGATGGTACTGAAAGCCATGGGAGGAGATAAGCGCGCCAAGGCCTTGGGTATAGAAAGAGAAGAGGAGGGGGCCCAAGACATCCCTGGGGTACACCTACATGGAGCGGGGTAGGGGAGGAGGAGAGGCCACCAGAGCATACACTGAATGAGCGATGGGAGAGGTTGGAGGAGAACCAGGATAGTGCGGAGTCCTTAAAGCCAAGCGAGGAGAGGGTGGTGAGGAGAAGGTCGTGATCAACGGTGTCAAAGGCAGCAGAAAGGTCAAAGATGAGGATAGAATAGAGGCCCCTTAGATTTAGCCAGGACCAGGTCGTTGGTGGCTTTTGTGAGTGCTGTTTCAGTGGAGTGTAGGGGATGGAAGCCGGATTGTAGTGGGTCCAGGAGGGCCTGGGAGGTGAGGAAGTCAAGGCAGCAATGGTGGACTGCTCATTCTAATAGTTTGGATATGAAGGGAAGGAGGGGGAGATGGGTCTATAGTTAGAAGGGCATGTGGGATCAAGTGAGGGTTTCTTGAGGGGTGTGACAACAGCATGTTTGACGTCAACGGGGACAGTTGCAGTGGAGAGAAAGGTTGAGGATATGAGTGGAGGGGACAATGGTGAGGGGGATGGAGCGTAGGAGATGGGTGGGGATAGGGTCTGATGAACAGGTGGTGGGTCTGGAGGAGGAAAGGAGGAGTGTGGTCTCTTCAGAGATCGGAGTGAAGGAGGAGAGGGTGGCAGAAGGAGTATGAATGGGGAGGAGGGGGCAGATGGGGGGTAGTGAATTATAGGGTAATTTTGTGGATTTTGTCATGGAAGTAGTCGACTAGGGTTTGGGCAGAAAGGGAGGGCGGGATCAGGGGCGGAGGTACCTTGAGGAGAGAATTGAGGGTATTAAAGAGACGGCGAGGATCAGAGGCAAGGGAGTTGGTCAGATGGATGTAGTAATCTTTGGCAAGTGCTAAGGCTGACTGGAAGGAGCCAAGCATGAATTTGAAGTGTAGAAGGTCTTCCGGGGAGCAGGATTTGGACCAAGCTCGTTCGGCAGAACGGGCGCAGATGTGTAGGTAATGGATTGTGGGTGAGAGCCAGGGTTGGGGAGTAGATCATTTGACAGGACGTGGGGTGGGAGGGGCAAGAGTGTCAAGGGCTGAGGATAGTGTAGCATTGTATGAAGATAATGCCTCGTCGACGGACTTGGAGGATAAAATGGAGGAAAGATGGAGAGATGTTGGAGAAGAGAGTCAGGGATCAATATTATGAAGGTTTCTAAATAGGTCGGAGGAGACAGGATGAGGTTGGGATAGTGGAAGCTGAGAATAAATGTTAAGAGGTGATGGTCAGATGAGGGGAAGGATTGATTTGCAGAAGTTTTAGGGAGAGGAATTGGAGAAGAGTATTAGGTCAAGGCAGTGGCTGTGTAGATGTGTGGAGGCAGTGGAGCAAAGTTGGAGGTTGAACGAGGAGGTAAGAGCGAGGAACTTTGAGGCATGGGGGTCGGAGGGGTTGTCGATGTGAATGTTGAAATCGCCAAGAATAAGAGTGGGGGAGGAGGGATCCATAAAGGGAGAAAGCCAGGAGCTGAAGTCAGTGAAGAAAGTTGATTTGGATTTGTTGGGTGGGCGATAAATAACAGCTATTCGGAGGGGAAGCGGTGTGAGGAGGCGAACGGAGTGGACTTTGAAGCAGAGGGGGGAGTGTGATTGGGGTGGTGGGAGGGGTTGGAATTGGAAGGAGGGAGAGAGTAGGAGGCCAACGCCACCACCATGACCAGTAGATCAAGGTGTATGGGAGAACTGGTAGCCCCCATAGCAGAGAGAGGCAATGGATGCGGTGTTTGGGGGGAGCCAGGTCTCGGTCAAGGCAAGAAAGGTGTAGGGCATTAGAGATAAAAAGATCATGAATAAAAGGGGTTTTTTTTGACTGAGCATGCTTTCCATAGGGTGTATGAAAACGTGAGAGTGGAGGGGGGGGAGAAGAGGGATATGGATAAGGTTGGATATGGATAAGGTTGGATAAGTTACGTGTGGATTTCTTATCAGAGTAGCATGGGAGTCTATTTCTAGGGTAATACCGAGATTTAGAGGGAGCAGGGTGTGGGTGGGTATGTCTGGGTGTGTGTGCTCTCCAAGAGGGACATGAGGGAGGGGAAATGAGGGGTAAATTGATGCTAACCTTCACCCTTAACCATCCCCCCATCTTGGTTTTTCCCAATCTCCACCAATATGTTTAGGAGTCTTCACACACTCAATCTTTCAGCTCTCTCCACTTCTGTATTATCACCTTTTTCCTCCTATGTCATCGGGATCCGTTGATGGGGCAGTATCCTATAACACTATACAGTGGAACCTCTGTTTTCGTGATGAATCCATTTGAAAAAGTCTGACTAAAACTGAATGTATGAAAACTGAAGCAATATTTCCCATAAGAAATAATGTAAATCCAATTAATCTGTTCCAGACACTCAAAAATACTAACAAAAAATACATTTTATAGATAACTATATTTTTACATACAGAAAACAATGAGAAATATAAATGACTAATGAAATGGGTAAATGAACATTTAACATCACTTTTACCTTTATTGAAGACTATTGTTGGCATTTGGAAGACAGTCAATCAGCAAGAGAATCAAAATAAAGAAAATCCCACTTCTGGCCACAAGATGGTGATCCATTTTCAACTGTACAAAAACCGAGACAATGTACAAAAACGAACAAAATCTCAACGAAAAAAGTCAACAAAAACCGAATCGTATGAAAACTAGGGCATACGAAAACCGAGGTTTGACTGTACTCTCCTCTGCTCTGGATGCACTTGCTCTTCCCATTCCATGCCCTGTGAGGCATACTGTATTCAACCCTGGCTGCCCTTGACAACCTGCAACCCACATTCCTGTATCCACTCAGCTGAGTGCCTTTGGCTTAAATCACAGACCCTTGCTGACTACTTACATTTCAAATTCTTACTAACCTGTTTCCAGTTGGCCATAGCACTCGTGAAGCAAGAGTACTATGTCCATTTAGCTCTTTTTGCCTCTGGCCCTTGCCGTCTCTTTTCTATGCTCAACACTCTCTCCTCAAGGTGTTTCCTCCCTCAATCCCTCCTTCACTGTCTGCCCAGATATTGGCAGACTACTTCTATGACAGTCCAGAAGATTAGCCTTGAATTCTCTGCAGGATCACCTCCACCTCATCTTCCCCCCTCTTCAATCACAAATCCTTCCCTCACCTTCGGGCACCATTTCTTTCTTTTCTGAAATCAGTGAGGAGGAAACTGCAAATCTTCTCTGCTCCAAACTGACTACTTGCTGCTCTGATCCCATCCACACCAGTCTACTAAGCTCTATCTCTTCTGCCATCATGCCTTCCTTCTGTCATATCCTTAACCTATCGCTTTCCACTGCAACTGTTCCTGTGGCCTTAACTTGCTGTGGTTACTCCTCTCCTCAAAAAGCCTTCGGTATATCCTATCTGCCCTTCAGTTATTGACCTATCTCCCTCCTTCCCTTTGCTTCAAAACTACTTGAACGAGTGGTTAACCACCACTCCAGCAACTTGTTCCTTGCCAAATCCTAAAGCCTCTACTTGTTTCTCATTCTTCTTGAACTTTCTGCTGCTTTTGAAACTGATCACCACCACCTCCTCAATACGCTGTCCTCGCTTGGATTTAGGGTCTCTGTTCTGCCTGGTTGCTTTCTTCTCTCCCACTGCACTTTTAGTGTGTGTGTTCTGGTGGGTCCTCCTTTACCGCCATCCTGCTTTGAGTTGGTGTATTTCAGGGCTCTGTCTTGGGATCTCTCCTTCTCTCTACACGCTTTCCCTTGGTGCACTTATTTCCTCCCATTGTTTTCAGTACCATCTTTATGCTGACAACTCTCATATCTACCTTTGTATCTGAAATCTCTCCAGGCATACAGGCCTGGATCTCTCTGCTTATCAGACATTGCTGCCTGGATGTCTCACTGCCATTTGAAACTGAACACAACCAAAACTGAGCTCCTGATCTTTCCCCCTAAACTCACGTCCCCCCTTCCTCCCTTCTCTGTTTCCATGGATAACACCACACTCCGTTTCTTCAGCTCGCCACCTTGGGTTCATATTTGACTCTACTCTTTCTCTGCACACATCCAACAGATAGCTAAAACCTGTCACTTCTTTCTTTATAACATTGGCAAAATTCATCCCTTCCTTTCTAAACACAAGACACTTAGCCACTCTTTAATTGCCTCCCATCTAGACTATTGTAACCTCTTCCTTGCTGGTCTCCTTCTGAATCATCTTTCTCCCCTTCGATCTGTTTAAAACTCAGCTGTGTGGCTAATCTTCTGCCAGCCTTGATATGCTCAAATAACCCCTCCTCTCATGTCATTGGCTCCCTATCCATTTCCGAATCCAGGTTAAACTTTTCCTACTGATCTATAAGTGCACTCATTCTGCTGCTGCTCCTCGCTACCTTTCCTCTCATTTCTCCCTACACCCCTCCTTGGGAGCTCTGCTCTTCTGGCGGATCCCTTCTATCTGTGCCTCTTTTCTACTGCCAACTCAGACTGTGATCCTTCCACCTTGCTGCTCCTTATGCCTAGAGTCTGTGCATCAGACTTCATCTCTGACCTTTTTCAAATCCAAGCTGAAAACTCGCCTCTTCAAGTCCACTTTTGGATCCTGATCTGCTTAATTTCCCAGGCGTTTCCTTACCACTCCCCTAGAATATATCCTTGTTCTCAGCCATTGTGTTTGTCTTGACTAGATTGTAAGCTCTGAGCAGAGATGGTTTTTTACATGTCTGTACAGGGTTGCATATGCCTTGTAGCGCTTTACAAATTTAGTAGTAGTAGTTCCTGGGTGATAAGTTTCAGGTTCACAGGTGTAACGTACTAGAATCCCTTGCATTCTTAAGTTTGGAAATCACTCATGTGTGGATGATATCCTGCTTGTGCAAGGAGATAGTGCAGTTGCTTACTTGTAACAGGTGTTCTTGGTCAACAAGATAAATCATCCATACAATCCCTCCCAGCTCCCCTTAAGCTTCAAATTCTTTAAGCTATGGAAATAACTGAGGGGGAGGGGCTGCAGTTGGGTGGGAAGGAGCACCGGAGCTCTGCAAAGGCTGATATGGACTTATACTATCAGGATGACACCTGTGGCATGATGGGTGTCATCCTGATCATCTTAAGCTGGCTAAACAGGTAGAAAGACTACAAAAGCCAAAAAGATGCTTGGGTGCATAGAGAAGAATGGCCAGCAGGAAAAAGATCTCATTTGGAGTACTGTGTAAAATTCTGGAGCCCACACCATCAGAAGGATATAAACAAGATGGAATCAGTGCGGAGGGCAGCATCTAAAATGTTCAGCGGTCTTTGTTATAAGTTTTATGTGGATATAGATTGAAAGATCTCTAGGTATATTTTGGAGGAAAGGCAGGAGAGAGGGGTGATAGTATTTAAATACTTCCATGGTATAAAAGCACAGAAGATGGCCCTCTTCCCAACTGAAAGGAAGCTCTAGAACAAGGTCATAGAATGAAGGTGAAAGGGGATAGATTTGGGAGTAACCTTAGGGAGATATTCCTTAATGGAAAGGGGGGAGGAGTAGATGCATGGAACAGCCTTCCAGTGGAGTTGGTGGAGACAGTATATGAATTGGGGAGGGACATACAGTATGTAGAATGGAGTAGCGCTGGCTTAGTAACCAAGAGACCAAGGTTCAGTTCCCACTAAGTACCCCTTGTGGCCTTGGGCAAGGCACTTAACCCTCCATTGCCGCTGAATGCTAGGAGTCAGCATTGAGTCAAAGGTGCACACAGCATTTGTACAGTATGTGCTAGCAAGAAGGGAGATATGTGTAAAGAGATGTGAAATAAAATGTATGGGGGGAGAGAGGATATGTATATTAAAATCTTAGGTAGACTGAAGGAAAACAAAAGTGGGAAAGATACGAGATGACAAAAGAAGGAGATCAGTAAGAGGGGCAGCAGAGAGAAAAATGAAAATAGCTAAGAAAAATCAAAGGTGATTATTTTATGTTTCTACCTCTTAATGCAATGCAATATATGCCTTTGAGTCCATGCTGATTCCTGGTGATTCAGGAGCTCCTGGGTTTTCTTAGCAGTGTAACCAGAAATCGATTGCCAGACCTTTCTTCCGAGGCCACAAGGAGTGCTAGTGGGAATCAAACCCTTGTCTCTTGGTTACCAAACCAGTGCTCTGACCACTAGGCGGCTCCTCCACACATTTTAATAGAGAAGGTTAAAAACTTAATGTTCCTTATCGTCTCTCCAGTCCAGTCCCTTGTCTTCTGGGTTGTGCAACCCTTCCAGCAGCTTTGGAGGCTGAGCCCATCATCGCTTTGCTGGGGTATAAATACCACTGGCACCATCCACAGGCACCAGTAATCTCAGCCTCCAAGCAGCTGGAGGGTTCCAGTAAGCCAAGGGCTGACTGGAGAGTCTACCTTTTGCAATTATATTTGTTTAAATTCTTACCTTTATTTTTACTTTTAATCTGGGGTTTATTTTCTCTTTCTCATTTTGGGGCTCTGCGCCTTTAAAAGGATCTGAAGCCTTTATCCTCCTCCCCCCCCCCCCCCCCCTCCGTCATTGCTCCTCTCTCTCTACTCACGCGAACGGAGGAGGCCTTACAAAGACCGCGGGGGTAAAGAGAAAAGGAAATATTCTTCTCTTACGCGCACAACGGAGCAACTCTAACTTGGGTTTTTTTGGGATCATTACCACCTCGCGCCGAAGCCTGCAGAAAGGTTGACGCTTGAGGCGGTCCTGGCAGCCGAAAACGTGTGTAAAGGCACAGTTACTGCACAGAGGGCTCTGAGTGCAGGCTGTGGGTGCCAGGAAGATTTTCTTTGGATGTCGGGCATTTTCCACGTGGCCGCGGCCTACTCACACGTGGGAAACCAGCTGGAGGAGCTGGCTTCTTTACAACGGTGTTCGGAGGGGGAGAGGAGCAGCTAAACAGCAAGTATTTGCCTGTGCTTATTATCCCAACGATCCTTTAATTTAATTTAGTTTAAGTTAAATTTAAGTTTAAATTTTACCTTACTGAGTTTGTTTGCTTCAAGTTTGGTTTCAATTGTAATTGTAATTGTAAACATTTTTACTTTATTTTTCTTTATTTCTTTCATTCTAAGTGTATCTCTTGATTATACTAAGTAGGCCCAAGCATGCCCAGCAAGTTACGGTATCCAGCCTGCGGCACTAGACGGGGCACTGCATCGGAACCAGGGTTCTGCAGGGGTTGCACTGCAGAGGCTGTCTCCGTTGAGCAAGAGATCCAGTTGGCTATGTCCCAGGGTGCAGCAGACCCCTGCGGAGGTAGGGGGGGAATCCCCCCCCCTCTCCTCTTTCTCCTAAGGATTTACCCGGAACCTCCCTGGTCCCCCCCCCCCCCCCTGTCTCTGGGGAGGAAAGGGCAGGGGAACTCATCTCTTCGGAATTTGTCGTCCTCCTTCACAAGGCATATTGCATGTGCCAGCAGGGGGCGGTAGGATTTGGGATGACTCGGGCAACTGCACCCTCCAAAAGGGCAAGGGCCGAGATGCAAGATTTGGAGGTTCTTTCTAAGCGCACCAGACTGGGCGAGGAACGACCAGCGCCTCCGGTACTGGACCCCTGGGGAGAGGTCTCTGACAAGGAGGTAGGAGAAGAGGAAGACGAGCTCGAAGAGGGGGGAGATCCCGGAAGAGGAACAGGCCCGAATAGTGCGGGTATTTCATCGGGAGGAACTCCCTGCATTGATTGCTGAGTCGTTGATGGTGCTCAATATAGCTTCGGACAAGACGGCAGAGGAGAATCCCTTGGAGGATCCTTTGATCCAAGCCGTCAGGAACTCGCAAAGGGCCTTCCCAGTGCACAGGGTGGTGCGGCAGATGATCCAGGAGGAATGGGATCATCTGGAATCCAGTCTGAGAGGGGTACGGTCTATGGGTCGCCTATACCCATTATCGGACCCAGACAAGGAACTGCTGAAGTCTCCTAGGGTAGATGCCGCGGTCTCGGCAGTCACAAAAAAGACTATTACAGTTGAGGACAGTGCGGCCTTGAAGGATGCCCAGGACAGGAAGTTAGACACATTGCTGAAGCAAGCCTTTGATATTTGTGCCCTCGCCTTGCAGGCTTCTGTGTCAGGAGCCTGGGTATCGAGGGCCTGTCTGAGATGGGCCCAACAACTACAGCTGGCAGATGGCCTGGCAGGCAGCGCGCAGGAGGATGCGGCTCGAATGGAATCTGGAGCAGCCTTCTTGTCGGACAGTCAGTACGACCTTATCAGGAGCCTAGCAAAGAATATGGCCTCTGTGGTGGCAGCTCGACATTTGTGGTTGCGCAATTGGGCGGCGGATGCCTCCTCTAAAGCGCGCCTGAGCCGACTTCCCTTCAAGGGGAAGCTACTATTTGGTGAAGATTTGGAAAAGTTAGCGAAGGATCTAGGCGAGTCTAAGGGAGGCAGGCTTCCGGAGGACAGACCTAAGCAAAGCCGTTCGCCAGCTCCTGCCAGGAGTCATCCAAGGGACTTCCGCAGGTTTCGGCAGTCCAGGTCTAACCCCTTCTCTCAGGGCCATTTTCCCTCTAGAGGACAAGGCTTCAGAGGGTTTCACGGAGCCGGTAGGGGATTTGGGGCCTCTTCCTCCTCTGCGGGGGTCCAGAAAACAGCAATGAAGCAATGGGGGTCCGGGAGGAATTCCGGCCGGTGGAGTGTCGGTTGTTTTTTCTTTCCACCTGGACCCGAGTCACATCCGATCAATGGGTTCTGGAAGTGATCTGAGGCGGCTATGCTCTTGAATTCACGAAACAGGTGAAACCAGCCTTTGTTCAGTCCCCTTGCGGATCGCAAGAGAAGAAAGCAGCGATAGACACTCTTGCAAGGCTTATAGCGCTCAAGGCGGTGGTTCCCGTTCCCGAAGACCAACGCAGATCGGGTCAATACTCCATTTATTTCATGGTACCGAAGAAAGAAGGAGCCTTTCGGCCGATCCTGGACCTGAAACAGATCAATTGCTGCCTCAGAGTACCACACTTCCGAATGGAAACCCTGAAGTCGGTATTGTGGCCGTTCGGCAGGGGAGTTCCTTACTTCCTTAGATCTGACAGAGGTGTGTTTGCATATTCCTGTCCGGAAGGCTCATCAGCAATTTCTGAGATTCGCGGTACCAAGAGGGCACTTTCAGTTCCAAGCACTACCCTTCGGGTTAGCAACGGCTCCTCAGACGTTCACCAAGGTTATGGTGGTGGTGGCAGCAGCGCTGCGAAAAGAAGGAATTCTAGTACACCCCTACCTGGACGACTGGCTGATTCGGGCGAAGACAGAAGCAGAAAGTCGCAAGTCAACGGCCAGAGTAATAGCAGTCCTCTAGGATCTGGGGTGGGTCATCAATCAGTCAAAGAGCAGATTGATACCCACACAGGAGATCGAGAATCTAGGGGCAAGGTTCGACACCGGCAGGGGCAAGGTGTTTCTTCCAAAACAGAGGTCGGACGCTCTGAGTCCTCTTGATGCGATTCCTTGCCAGGCAGAACCCTTCAGCCTGGCATTACCTCCAAGTGCTGGGAACCATGGCAGCAACGTTAGAAGTGGTACCGTGGGCCAGAGCGCATATGCGGCCTCTCCAACGGGCATTGTTACGACGCTGGTCCCATCAACATCATCCTTTGTCCAAGCGGCTTCCCTGTTTCCCCCAGACCAGGAAGGCTCTAAAGTGGTGGTTCTGCCCAGAGAACCTAGATCGCGGAATGCCCCTCGAGCCTCCACTGTGGGTACAGCTGACAACAGATGCAAGTCTAACCGGCTGGGGGGCGCATTGCGAGGGCCAGTTCGCTCAGGGCGGCTGGTCACCGAGGGAGTCACGGTGGCCCATCAACAGGCTAGAGTTGCGGGCAGTGATCTTTGCTCTCAGAGCACTCGAGCCTTTGGCTCATCAGAGAGCTGTCCGGGTTCTTTCCGACAACGTTACAACAGTGGCCTACATAAACCGCCAGGGAGGAACAAGCAGCCCGGCCTTAGAGGAAGAGGCAGACAGCCTGTTACGGTGGACAGAAGTGCATTTGTCAGCGCTATCGGCGCAGCACGTGGCCAGAATAGACAATGTCATGGCCGATTACCTGAGCAGATACAAGATAGACCACGGAGAGTGGGAACTGGCTCAGGAGGTGTTCGATCAAGTGGTAGCCCGCTGGGGGCCTCCAGTCATGGACCTCATGGCTCGTTGGCAATCGGCCAAGGCAAGCAAATGTTTCAGTCGCAGGAGAGAAAGGATGTCGGAAGGCCTGGATGCTCTGGTCCAGGAGTGGCCTTTGGAGGGTCTTCTATATGTTTTTCCGCCCTGGGCTCTATTAGGGAGAGTCATTCAGAGAGTGGAAGCCCACCATGGGCTGGTAATTCTCATGGCCCCGGACTGGCCTCGGCGCCCATGGTACGCAGATCGACCGTGGCGGTTATCCTGCAGGAGCGACCTGTTACGGCAGGGGCCAGTGCGGATGCCTCACGTGGATCGGTTCTCGCTTACGGCCTGGCTATTGAAAGGGCTCGGCTCAGGAAGCGAGGTTATTCGGAGTCGGTGATATCGACCTTGTTGAGCGCGTGGAAGCGTTCAACCTGCCTTTCCTACGTGAGGGTTTGGCGAATATTTGAAGCATGCTGTGAGGAACAATGAAAGAGACCCTTTTCATCTTCTGTTCCGGACATCCTGGAGTTTTTGCAAGCGGAATTCGAGAAGGGTCTAGCGGCGAGTTCCCTTCGGGTACAGCTAGCAGCCATCTCGTGCTACCAGGGTAAGGTCAAGGGGAAAGCCTTAGGAGAGCACGCAGATATTAGCAGGATCCTATGAGCAGTTAGGCGGCTACGGCCCCAACAGAGGTCAGTAATTCCTCCATGGGATCTTAATCTCGTGTTGAAGGCGCTAACCGGGGAGCCTTTTGAACCAGGGGGAAAGGCTTCCTTAAAAGATTTAACCCTGAAGACAGCCACTAGAAATACTATCTGCTCGGCTAGGCGTGTTTTCGAACTGCAAGCTCTGTCGGCTTGCCCTCCCTTTCTTTCCTTCAAGGACAGGGTAGTTTTGCGGACAGTTCCCTCATTTTTGCCTAAGGTCATTTCGCCTTTTCACGTGAACTAGGTGGTATCTCTCCCATCTTTGTCCAGAAAAGGAAGGAATGGGGGTGAAGAGAAACTAAGGAGCCTGGACGTGCGTAGAACACTGAAACGTTATCTGGCTCAAACGGCTCCCTTTCGTAAGTCCAAATGCTGCTTATTCCAATTCGGGGGCCCGCACAGAGGAGAAGCTCCAGCCAAGTCTTCCATCTCTAGGTGGGTTAGGGAGGCTATTGCTTCTACCTATATTCTCAAGGGGAAACAGGTCCCGGTGGGCCTTAGGGCGCATTCGACTAGGGCTCAGTCAACGTCTTGGGCAGAACATAGCTTGGTTCCTCCACAGGACATTTGCAGAGCGGCGACTTGGTCGTCGCTGCATACCTTTGTCAAGCACTACAGGCTGGATGTTCAGGCAGCGGCAGATGCTAGTTTCGGAGAGTCCGTGCTTCGGTCCGGGATGGCGGACCCCTCCCAGATTTGAACTGCTCTGTTACATCCCAGAAGACAAGGGACTGGACTGGAGAGACGATAAGAGAGAAGTAATTAGACCTTACCTGCTAATTAGTGTTCCTGAAGGAACTCCAGTCCAGTCCCTGATCCCACCCAGTTTTTTCTCCAGGGGCAGATTCCCTTCATGAAGGGAGGAAAACGGACCGAAGACAGGAAGCAAAGAGGAGTTCAAGGAGCTGGTGCGAGTATTCTGTGGCACCGTGTCCGGTCTCGTCTTCCCTGTGAGGGAATTTAAAAAAAAAAAAAAAAAAAAGAGGTTTTGGTTTGTTTGGTTATACGTTTTTTGAAGTTAGTTACATTACTTTCGTCCAATCAGTCTGCTTTTGCAATAGATTACTGGTGCCTGTGGGTGGTGCCAGTGGTATTTATACCCCAGCATCATCAAAGCGATGATGGGCTCAGCCTCCAAGCTGCTGGAAGGGTTGCACAACCCAGAAGACAAGGGACTGGACTGGAGTTCCTTCAGGAACACTAATTAGCAGGTAAGGTCTAATTACTTCTTAGATACAAATAAGAATAGAAAATTAAATGGAGATGTGATCAGAAAAAGGAATAAGACTGAAGACAATAGCAAAAAAAATACAAAAGTTTGAAACATTTGCTGAAAAATGTTACATGGTAAATTTGACATTCAGAAGTAACCAGGCTGTGATGGCCTTTAGTTGTTTACACCCTGGGCAATAGTCATTTGAGACCTCATAGAGGCTTGAATTGTGTCTATACACAAGTCATTTTATTTCAGCTTTATTTTGCCCAACCGTAGAACTTCAATGAAAGTAGTATCATGAAACTTTAATAATCTTTAGGAGAATTAGCTAAACATTCGAATGTCAAAATTCAAAGCAGCAGCTACTTTGCAACAACTTCACAGGTGAAACCCCCAGATGGTCACCTGGTTTGTTCCCCCCCCCCCCCCCCAACCTCTGGTACTGAGATTAGCACTGGACAACAGTTCTTAGTTCTTCGACTTCAGCATGGGCTTGGTGTTCTGATCTAGAGTGTTTTTACAGTAATGTATGATGTGTTCTAAGTGGTAACTATTAGATCAGTGATGTATAGCTCTGCTGGAGAAAACAGGAACCTTTGTAGGTTGTGGGAGGCAAGTGTGATGTCTGGTCAAATTTCTAGCCACCTCCACAGCCAAGGACAGTCCTGTCTATAAGTAAGTACTGGAAGAGGGGTATCACTAGGTCCGAAGCCCTGCTGCCATTTCCTGTATTTCAATTCCGGTAGCCCACCATAGAACTCGGCAGCTCTGACTAACCAATGGCTGTGTTTCTAGCCCTCCCACAAAATTTGAGCTCCTGTTTGAACTGCACATGGCTTTGTGGGTATTGAAATCTCATATATGTCGAACGCTTATTGAACCATCTGGAAGGCAGATGTGAAGTGCTGGATAGTTAGAGCTGTTAAAGGGCCACTGGGTGATTCCCCTTTTTGGTACCTTGTAGGAGAGAGGCACTGTACTGTCCTTCGCCTCAGGCAGCAAATTGTTTTACTGGTTTCATTCACATATATTTTTGACAATTTGAAATAAAACTGCAGTTAACCTTTAGTGAACATGTCCCCCACATGTATGTTTTAACACACGTTACTTCCTTTAGTAAACATGTCCTGTGGTGTTGCACTAATATGGAATGTTACTACACCTTCCAAAATGCTACTGTTGTGCAGATTTACGATTTACTAAGAGCCACCGCCACAGATATTGTAAGATTAGTCAGTAAATGGAACCTTAACAAAGCTGTGCACCAGGATAAATCTTCGACCTGTAAAATGCTAATTTCTGGTTAATCCCTCCTTTTCCCAAATTGTTTGTTAAAGCTGCATAGAGGCCTGTAACTACACTGAAAAGCAACATAAGTTCTGTCAACTCTTATTGATTTTTTTTTTAAATACTTTTCTGTTCCATACTTGGAGGAGAAAAACAGTTTGAGATTGTATTTTAAATGTAAATTCCTTTCAAATTTCAGGCTTTCTGTGTTCATATAGCACTCTACACTTCTGTGTTCCCACTCCCCTTTTTAATATAAGAAATCTGTGTCCTCTTATGACAGAACTCTTCCAAGCCCTTCTGGGAGGGACATTCCCATAGATGTAGTTTGCCTGTATCCTTAGGGGCTGATGGATAAGGAAGTCATATTGGCAGTGGGTGTGAGGGGGGCCCATTCAGCATTAGCATCATCGGGTTTGGGAGGGGGGATACTGCCCACTCATGCTCACCCCGCTGAGCTTACAACTTTCACAGCAGAAGAATTTTGATGTATAATGAAATCTGCCGCCTCTGCGATCTAGGCATGTCCCCTAGCGCTGCTTGTTTTGAACAGTCCTCTTTTCCTTGGAATGAGATGAAGTCCATTTTGGTAAAAGCTTAGGAAGGCAATTGATCTGACAAATATAACAAGTTGCTAGCAAATTGAAAAACAGTGAGCAGCTACAATATTGCAACTTCTGAGGTCTCCAGATAATTTGTCCACAAAAAGCAGGGGGGGGGGGGTATGCACTCTATGAAAGAGAACTGCACTTAATACATTACTTTTTTCTTTTTCTTCCAGCTAAATATCCAGAAATCAAGTCATTAATGGGACATGATCCCCACTTAAAATGGATTGTTTCAGGAATGGTCTTTACACAACTTCTAGCATGTTACCTGGTGAAAGATTTATCCTGGAAATGGATATTTTTTTGGGCTTACGCTTTTGGAGGTTGCATCAACCACTCTTTGACACTGGCAATCCATGACATTTCTCATAATGTGGCCTTTGGTAATAAACAGGCAAAATGGAACAGGTGGTTTGCTGTATTTGCTAACCTACCAATCGGGGTGCCATATTCTGCTTCCTTCAAAAAATACCACATAGATCACCATCGCTATCTGGGTGGGGACATCCTGGATGTGGACATTCCAACGGACTTTGAAGGCTGGTTCTTCTGCACGCCCCTTCGCAAAGTTGTTTGGCTTGTCCTTCAGCCTCTTTTCTATGCCTTGAGACCACTCTGGGTGAACCCTAAACCAGTCACTAGAATGGAAGTATCTAATGCTCTAGTACAATTTACAGTTGATTTTGTGATCTATTACCTATGGGGATTGAAGCCTCTCATTTATTTAATGGCTGGTTCAGTACTTTGTATGGGGTTTCATCCTATTTCAGGACACTTCATAGCAGAGCATTATATGTTTTTGAAGGGATATGAAACCTATTCTTATTATGGACCTCTCAACTTGATCACATTCAATGTAGGATATCATATGGAGCATCACGATTTTCCCAGCATTCCTGGAAGCAAATTACCATTGGTAAGTGCCCAAATTCTGTGTTCATATAGCACTCTACACTTGTAAATGGTGCTTGTTACTTAAATGTGAAGTCTTTTCCCTCAAAGAACTTAAGTGGGTTACTGGTAGTGAAAATTGACGTACCCAAGGTGCATCAGCCTGGGGGATTTTTTTTAAACCATCTGCTCCTGTCTTCCCCCCCCCCTCCCCCACTATCTCCCTACAGCCAACCTAAAGCACATCCAAATTTAAAATATTTTTACTTTACTTTTAGTGTAACACATTTCAGCCTTGCTCTCAGCTGCTAATGTATCTAAGGGCCACTGTTTTGCTAAGTGAACAGGGTGCAAAAATAAAGACCAACACAGTTTGAAATAAAGATAAGCAGTTTATTTATAAAATAAAGATAACTTGAAAGCAAGTAATGCACTTATTTACCTATAATTAGTTAGAAAAGATAGCTAGAAAGCAAGTAATTACAGGAGAATGATACATCACCAACAGAGTTATGAACTTCATCTCATGCCACACTTTGACTAAATGGATCCCAGATTCAGCCAGGCAGGAGAGACTTCTCAATCGGGAGACTTTCCAGGCAACGCACATGCTCGTCCCATGGAGGAGATTCCTTCAGTTCCTCTCCGGCTGAAAAAGGCACCCATTTTATTCTGTTGCAAGAGCAATCAGTAATTTTCCATCAGGTGACACACACACAGAACAGGATCAGCTGTCCATTAAACATAATCAAGACGCTGGCCAGATGCCTGAGAGTGCTCAAGGGAGGGCATTTCCCATCCCATGGTTCAGAAGCCCAGAACCCCGTTGGATGACCTTCACTTTATTTTGTATGTATTTACCAGATGCACCAGTATCTCTCTGTACCAAGACTCCTTATTAGAAATTTCACATGGTTCTATCAAGACAGTTATGCAAGAAGATGTTTTTCACAAAATTGTACAGGAATCTCTTCCATGAAACTGAGGTTCAATTAACTCCTAGTCAACTTTAATTCATTTGTACTACAGCCACAAATAGCTTGAAATTAGACAAAAATATTTTACCATGCACAAAATTTCTAACAATTGCCCAGTACAATTCAAATTAGGAAAGCTTAATTTACAGAGCTGCACATCAAGTGTGGACTTCAGGAATGATATGTAAAAAGCAGGTAATTTGACTTTGCACCTCAGTAACAGGAATACCGCATCTCTTTATTGCCCGGCATATTATGAAGCAATACAATAAAGAGTGCGCGTTCATCAAGCTTTATAGGAAACCTGCCATACCATAATAGTACTGTTAAGATGGGTATAGAACCAACCATAAATAAGGCAATGCTACATATAATTACACCAGGCCCTGGAACCACCTTAAGTCAACTTGCTACTCAAACTGCATGATAGTTGAATATCATACCTTGGGTGCATAGGGAACATAAACTTTCTTCATATTACTCCTAGGGGGTCTTATTTAAAAGTTTGGGGTTTTTTTGTACCACCTTATCAATTAATCAAAGCAGTTTACATCATAACAGGGTTATCTGTAATGGTTTAAGTTATGTTAACTATGTACATCAAATCAGTCAATAACTATTTACAGAGTAAGTAGTTGCATTTACAGTGCATCTTTTTGGGTTTACTAACATTCAGTAGCTCTTTACATGCAATGGGGAGGGCAGTATATTTGGTGAATCGAGTGTATGGTGTTTACGTTTAGTTATGCATCTAGATCTATTTGTTGTATCCCATAGCGCTCTGTGGAGAGAAGGGTCTTGATACCCTTTCGGAAATCCGCAAGTTCACATGTGTTCCTTATTTTTGTGGGAGACTGTTCCATAGGATCAGGGCATAATATGCAAATGCTCTATTGGTGGTTGATTGGTTTTGCGGAAGTCAGTCGGGAGGGCTAGGGAGTTTTGGATGCATCCCCTTCTCTGTCTTGTGTCTGGTATTTTGTTAAGGTGATGAGGTTAAGAACAACTTATAGAGGTTATGGAGCAACTTCAATATGATGACTAGGTTTTTGTACTTGATCCTACTAGGGACAGGAAGCTAATCTAACTTATATAGAATTGGGGTGATTGTGCTCAGATCTTGGTGTCCGTGAGATTACATACACTGCTGTATGTTGCACCATTTGCAACTGTGTTGGTGCCTGTTTGGATAGGCCTTGCAGTATACTATTGCAGTAGTCTATGTGGGTTAATCATCGCCTGTATTATTGATCTAAAGTCCGGTGGGTTTAGTAGGGATCTTAGATGTTGTAGCGTTTGATCTTTCTGTATATAGCCTGTGGTCTTGTTTGTGTGATGATGGGCTCAGGTTTTTCTAGGATCATGCCTAGATAATTTACTTCATCTTTTACTCAGCCCAGTGTGCAGCGGCGGCCAAGAGAGCAAATAGAATGCTAGGTATCATAAGGAAAGGAATGGAAAATAAAACAAAGGATATTATAATGCCTCTGTATTGTTCCATGGTGAGACCGCACCTTGAATATTATGTGCAATTCTGGTCGCCGTATCTTAAAAAGGATATAGCGTTATTAGAAAAGGTTCAGAGAAGAGCCACCAAAATGGTAAAGGGGATGGAAGGATACTCCTATGAAAGGCTAAAAAGGTTAGGGCTCTTCAACCTGAAAAAGAGACGGCTGAGGGGAGATGATAGAAGTCTATAAATTAATGAACGGAGTGGAATGGGTAAACGTAGATCAATTGTTTACATTATCAGAATATAGAAAGACTAGGGGACGTGCAATGAAGATAGAGGGTAAACTATTTAAGACTAATAAAATATTTTTTCACTCAATGTGTAATCAAACTCTGGAATTTGTTACTGGAGGATGTAGTAAAGGCTGTTAGTGTAGCAGGGTTTAAAAAAGGTTTGGACAAGTTCCTGTAGGAAAGGTCCATAAACCATTAAGAAGGGACCCAGGATATCAATGCTTGACCCAGTACAAGCATTGTGGAACCTGTCTTTTGGGGAAACTGCTAGGTACGTATGACCTAGATTGGCCACTGTTGGAAACAGGATACTGGGCTTGATGGACCTTGGTCTGACCCATTATGGCATATCTTATGTTCTTATGTTCTTGTATTGTGGCTTCTCTAAGCTGAATGTGTGGTGGGGGGGGGTGAATTCTTTGGCAATGAAACTCACTTCTGTTTTATTGAAATTCACTTTTAGGTTGTTCAGTGAGAGCCAATGGGGGGCTTCATTGAAGCATGTTAGTTTTGTTGTAGATTAATTTTTTTTTCTATACTAACTGGCAATTAAATCACATGCTCCACATGGAGTGGAGGAGTAGCCTAGTGGTTGGGGTAAGGTACTTCAGGCCGGAAGGTCGGGGGTTCAAATCCCACTAGAGGACAGCAACCTTGGGCCGGAAGGACTGGGGTTTCTAGCCCCACAGTTGCTCCTTGTGGTCTTGGGCAAGCCACTTAACCCTCCATTGCCCATGTTCCCTGTAAGTATTAGTGTATGTGTCTCATATCCCCATGTGCTAAAATGTATCCCCCAATTGTGTTGTGACCGCTTTGATTGAAGGATAAGGCGGTATACAAAACTGTATAAATAAAATAAAAATAAAAAATATCATCGGCATAAATGTGGTAATTCACTTTATGCTTCCGAAAAATGTTGCATATTGGTTGGAGGTATATATTGAATAGTAATGCTGAAAGGGCAGATCCTTAAGGGATTCCCTGATGCTGTCTGAATGGATTTGATATAGCTTGACCAATTTTTACTTGTTGGGCAGAAACATGAAAACATAGGCTATGTGGTCTTTTTCTGTAGTCATGTTGCTATCTAGTCTGTCCTTCCTTATCAACCACAACAGTCCCCTTTTTTCCCTTTAGAAATCTTCTGTGTTTGTCCCGTGTCAGCATGAGAGAGGGAAGAGGTCAAACTCAGAATATGTGCAGCTCTTGGAAAGCTTGGGATGCAGTGTTGCCATTTCTGCAGTTTTCTCACCCAATTGGGCAGTGCTTTCATCTGTGCTGTAGGAAAAGGTCATGGGTTGTAAGTTTTAGGCTATTTGACTGTGCTGCTTTGGGTGAGAAAACAGAGGTGGGGAGGAGGGAAAAAGACAAACTCCAGCATCAGAAGGGAGGACACAGCCCTTGGCTTCATCTCATTGGTCGGGTCTCAAAGTAGCACATTGGGAGCTCGGCAATGAGATGTGGTAGGGTGGGAGCAATTGGCTGGAGTCTGGCAGACAATCGGGGAAAGGAAGGTCAGGGCCTTGTGGCATGGTGAGTGTGGGCATATCTGAGGGACTGCTGGTCTAGCCAATCGGGGAAGGGGAGGGTGGGGCCATTTCTAACCGACTTTGGGATGGGTATCTTTGAGATTTTTGGCAACGCTGGTCATGCTACAAGTGGGATTCGGAAAGAGCTATGGGGGATGGGTTGTGCCAAGGAGAATGAGTGATGGGAGGAGGTAAAAAGAACTTGGGGATCTTGCTGGGTGACCCAATGGCCTAATGGATAAGGTATCAGTTTCCAGAGCTGGGGATTGTGGGTTCAAGTTCCATCTGGGTCACAGATGTTTTTCTCTGGACAGTAGGAATAAGCCCTCACAACCCTCCACCTCCCTGAGGAATTGTCTTCTGGTACAACTATATTATCAGGCTGGGGATGATGGCACCACAGCAGTGGGTGGGAGAGGGCACAGTGGAGCCTCCCAGGTGCTTCTGATGGAGGCTGGGGGTGTTCCCATGTGGGACTCCATCAGGGACATCACCCATGTGTGAGGACTGATTCCTGCTGTCCACGAAGAACACTTGTTAGAGGTGAATAACAACCCTTTCCTTGAATCCTGCTGGACCAGTCCAGACTAGTGTGTTGTGTCCAACAAAGGAATATTCCAGAGATTTCTTATGACCACATTGTACTATATTTATTGATGCAACAAGGGCAAGTAATTGTATTTAAGCACATGCTCAGGAAATCCTGACCACATACAACCTTGGAAGAGACTACTAAGGGGAGATTTGATTAGAGTTTCATAAAATAATGAGCAGAGTAGAACAAGTAAATGTGAACTGGCTAGCTATTCCTTCAAAAAAATATAAAAATACATAAAACTAAATATAAAAAGTGTTATGTATTTGGAAATAAAAATACAAAGTAATAAACAAAAAATAAAAAAAACAATAATAAAAGGCTACCAGTAAGTGCGTCTTAACTCTGACTTGAAAAAAGATACATAAAATGTCACAAATTGGGACCTAAAAACAACAAATATCACTAGGTCCCTAGTTTGCAACATTTTATGTACTGTCTTTGAAAATCCAGTTTAATTTTGCCTGCGGCAACCAGTGTTTAAAAAAAGACAGCCACAGGCTGAATATTGGCCAGTGGGTTCTTAAGTTGCAAATGAGAGAGGAGAATATGGTGGATTATGCCATTTTTCACTCTGGCTAATGTAAGGAGGTAGGAGGGTGATTGAGAGAGAAATGATTTTAACTGAAACTTACATTTTTTTTAATAGTGCTGTATAATGAAGGTGAAATTAGACCTTACCTGCTCATTTTCTTTCCTTGACTGTCCAGTCCAGTTGCATGGGTTATGCCCTATTACCAGCAGATGGACACTGAGAACCACAGGATTTGATGTCACTGTAAGGGTTCTGTGCTGTTCCTCACACTCCAGTATTCTAATAACAAAGCCGACTCCACAAAGAGAAATGTTATATGAATTTGCCAAGAACATGTTATAACTATGTACATTCAAAGAAGTTATGTCTCCATAGAGAACCAAAAACAGCCAGAAAATATATTGAAGGTTGTAGCTTATGGTAACATTCTAAAATAAGGGAGCACTGGATAAAAGCAACAGGACACTTCACGTCTTCCATCTCCAGGCTTGCCTTGAACAGAAGTTGTAAATGGGTAGGGACTGGACTGGAGAGACAAGGAAAGAAAATTAGCAGGTAAGGTCTAATTTCACCTTCCCTATAGTCAGTCCAGTCCAGATGCATGGGATGTGCCAGAGCAGTTCTTAGTGTTGGGAGGGATCTGTGAGCCCAGCTTGCAACATGTGTTCCAGGCTATGCATCCCTTCTCACCTGAATGTCCAAACGATAGTGGTGTACAAACACATGTAGCATAGACGGTCACTGTTTTACAGATATCGACCAGCAGAAGGAGGCTATACTCTGCCCAGGAAGCTGCTTCAGCGCTAATTGAGTGAGCTCGCAAACTGGCTGGAAAGAGCCCCACACTTAAGCAAGTAAGTCAAAGCAATAGCCTTTTATCCACCTCACAATACAAGCTTTAGAAGCTGCCTTTCCTTTACATGGACCCGCAAAAAGAACAAAGATGATGTCGAAGGACTATGTGGATGTCCAACAGATGCAACAGAGGATCCTCTGAGGCACTGAAGCAGGAAAGACAGGCAGAGTGATTGTCTGAGATGGAACACTGACACCACTTTCAGTAAAATGAAGGAACCTGAGGCAAAACTACCTTTTCTTTAGATATGAAAAGAAAAGGCTTGCTACAAGATAAAGCTTGCAATTCTGAGATTTTATATGGCTACCAGAAAAACAACTTTCAATGTGAGCTCCTTCAGCGAAGCTCAACGTAAGGGTTTGAATGGAGGGCCTGTAAGAGCTGATAGGACCTAATTCAAGTCCCAAGTGCACTGCGTGATGCATAAGTGGGCGAAGCTGCTTTGACTAAGAATGGGCTACATCCAGATGAGAAGCAAGAGAATAGTAACCTTGAATTGTACTACGATAACGGGCTAAAACTGCTATTTGCACCTGTAAAGAGACCCTTGTCTAATCCAGCCTGCAAGAAAGCCAAGATATCCAGCAGTGGAGCAGAGAGCCCAAAGAGTCTTCTCACTTCATTTCTTGAAAAGACACCAGACTGACATAAGACAGTAGTTGAACACTTAAGAGCTTGCAGTGATGTGGCTATGACTTGAGCAGAATAACCTTTAGCCTAGCCCTATCAATAGCCAGGCTGTAAGCAAAAATCAAGTCACTTGCAGCATGAAACCTGACCTTGCTGGAGAAGGTGGTCCTGTGCTGGAAGATGCCATGGTCTGTTGTCTGCTGAACGAGATACTAAGGTCTTCGAGGCCAGTTGGATACTATTAAAATCACCATTCCCTGATGTGATTCTATTCTCTGAAGTACTCTGCTGATCAGAAGCCAGGGAGGAAACATGTACAGGCAACTGTCCTTTTGCCACTTCTGAGGTAGAGCATTTAGTCCCTCAGACATTCGCACCTGTGGTTGAAAAAGTGCAGTAGTTCTGGCATTGGATGCGGATGCCACCAGATCCATGATCGGCAGACCCCAATGCTGCACTATGCTGTGAAAGACAGAATCCTCTAGTGCCCAGTCCCTTGGATCCAGCTGATGACAGCTGAGGAAATCTGCCTTTGTTTTCCTGTCTGGCGATGTAAGTCGCTGACAGCCAGAAGATAAATCTCTGCCCATTGAAATGGTGATCTCACTCACCAAGATTGCACTGCCTCTACCCCCCTTGATGATGGATGTAAGCTTCCGTGGTCATGTCTGAGAACTCACCACCTTGAGCCATATTGGGGAAGAAGGGTATTGAGGGCCAGAAAAATCTCCCGCATCTACAAGCAGTTTATGGACCAAGCGCTCCTCCTGAAACCATTGTCACAGGTGGTGCAGGGTCAATGTGCTCCTTATCTGAATAGGCTGGCATTGGTGATCACCACTACCCATTGTAGGGGTTCCAATGCAATTCCCTTCACTAGTTTGGCAGGCGTGAGCCACCAGTGCAAGCTCAGTCTTTACCATGTCTACAGGGACTCTCTTCGAGACAGTGTCCCTGCAGAGACCACCAAAACAGCAAGGCCTTTTGCAGAGGTCTCACATGAGCCCAGGCACAAGATCAAAGGTCACAGCCATAGACCCCAGGATCTGCAAGTAATGCCGAGCCGACAGACTGCATTCGAGAGAACTAGTGGATCTGAACCTGTAGCTACTTGGTTCGTTTGGCTGGAAGAAACACTAGGCTCAACCTAGTCTCAAAGCATGCTGCTAAATAAACCAGATCTTGAGTTGGATTTAAGATACTTTTGTTGAAGTTGATAGCCTCTCTCCAAAAGTTGGGATGGGTTATTACATGTTGTATTGCATCTTGACTTTCTTGCACTGATTTTGCTCTGAAAAACAGTTGTCCAGATAGGGATGTACCTAAATCCCTTGTCAAAGCGCTGCTACCACCACTACCATCACCTTTGTAAAGGTATGCAGAGCTGCACTTAGACCAAAGGATAAGGCGCAGAACTGGAAATAACCCATAGGAACCGCAAAGTGAAGGTAACACTGATGGCCCAAACAAATGGGAATATACAAATATGCTTTGAGATCTAAGGAAGCCAAAAACCTCTCCCTGCCTTACCACCATTGACTGATCACAAGGTCTCCATGTGGAAGTGAGGCACTCATAAAGCCTGATTGACATGCTAGAGATCCAAGACTGGGTGAAAGGCATGCATCCAATCCTCCAGGTCGTGAATGCATTACTCTGGATTATTTTGGGGGCAGAACCTTTCAAGCTTCCATGCTTTCAGCTAGGATCAGTTCATATATCCTATATATGGGAACGTTCCTCAAGGAAGTCACAGGAGACTTGGAACTTATGAGCCCATTTCTCCCAGATGACAGAAGATTTTCTTGCTCTAGTTAAGCATGCTCAGGATGTCTCCAAGTTACTTAATCGTGCAGCCTTTGACGGCTTCAAATGCATCAGCAGAACCTCTGCTACTGCCATTGGCGCACGACGGATTGCCTGGCTACAGGCATCAGACTTGAAGACTTGGGTACAGGACAAGTTAGGCAACATTCCTTGCACGGGAGAGAATCTCTTTGGCAAGAACTGGCAGGAAAAGGCTAACTAGTTAGATGCTGACAATTCTACCTTAGATTGTCTGTCAGTCTACAGCCACTCCAGCCAAAAGAAAGCCTTATAAACACCCCCCCCCCCTCTTTTAGCAAAAAGAGGAAGTTTTATCCTTCCTATACCCAGCAGAGTCAAACTCCAGGTCAGGTTGCCCAAAAGGGACAAACTAGACAGCAAAAGAAGCTACAAGGCCTGAGAGCCCAACCAGCTCTCCAGGTTCAGCCCCCTCAAGGGCTTTGACTCCTTCCTAGAGAGCTTTGCCTCCCTGCCTCTGAGGGGTCCCCAACCCCCCAATATTCCAGGCAGGTTATGCCACTTTGTCAACAGATGGCATCAGATAACAGCAGAAGATTGGACTTTGTCCATTGTAGGAGAGGGGTACAAGCTTTATTTTCACAGCATGCCCCCTCCTACAATTCTAAAACAATTCAATTCACAAACCTCTGCAGACAATCTGCTAGATCACGAGGTCTCCACACTTCTTGCCCAAGGGGCAATAGAGGAAGTACTCATTCTTCAATGGGGTGCAGTGTTCTACTCCCCCTATTTTCTTATTCCAAAGAAAACAGGATGACACAGACCCATTCTAGACCTCAGAGAATTGAACAAATATCTGTTTCAAGAGAAATTCAAAATGATTTCTCTAGGAACTCTTCTGCCATACCTTCAAAGCCAGGATTGGCTTTGCTTTCTAGACTTAAAGAATGCATACACTCTCATTCTCATCCATCCAGATCACAGGAAATTCTTACGTTTCCTTTTCGTGGGAAAACATTTTCAGTACAGGGTTCTTACCTTTGGTCTGGCTTCAGCACCAAGAGTATTCACGAAATGCATGGCAGTAGTAGCTGCATTTCTACGAACACTGGGGAGTTTCATCTTCCCTTACTTAAACAACTAGCTCATTCGAGCCCCTACAGTTGCAGAGGCCAACACTGCACTGTCCCATACAATGTGAATCCTCCAATACTTGGCATTGGTATAATAAATTTCCCAAAATCTCAACTAGTTCCTTCACAATGCCTAGAATTAATAGTAGCCTGTCTAGATACCAGACAGGCAAGGGCTTTTCTTCCACAAGCCCGGTGTCTTCGCATAATGCAACTAGCTTCTCAAGCAGCAGGCAAATCCTCCCTCACTGCTCGAGAGCTACTGCAGTTACTGGGACATATGGCATCCACAGTTCATGTAGTCCCATATGCTCACCTCCACATGCGAGCAGCTCAGTGGACCCTCTCCACACAGTGGATACAGGCCACGGGTCATTTGTTGGACAAAATAATCTCTCAATGGCTAATTTTGTCCCTCCAATGGTGACAATCACTAGAAAATCTGACAGTGGGGTCTCCTTTCCATCAACCCCTCTTTCAGGCCACCCTAACAGATGCATCACAGGTGGGTTGGGGAGCACACCTGAATCATCTCTCTACCCAGGGCACCTGGACTCCACAGGAGGTTGGTTTGCACATAAACTTCCTGGAATTAAGAGCTATCTATTTAGCTCTTCAAGTATTCCACACCCAGCTCAGCTACAAGACAGTCCTAGTACAGACGGACAATCAAGTAGCCATGTTCTATGTGAACAAGCAGAGCAGGACAGGCTCTGTCGTTATGCAACAAAGCTTTACGACTGTGGGCACTCACCAGAGAGCATCAAATTCACCTTCTAGTGGTATATCTTCCAGGCATTCAAAAGCTTTGGGCAGACAAGCTCAGTCGAGTACTGCTGCCTCATGAGTGGTCCCTCCACCTAGACCAGGTGGCAAAGATATTTCATCGGTGGGGCACTCCAGACGACTCCACTGGCTACCAACCAACGCAAGAATCCACTACAAGATACTGATCACTACATTCAAAGCCATAAACAACCAAGCACCATCAACCATTACCAACCTTGTACACTCACAGACCCCTAATAGATCCAGAAGATCAATTGCAATGAATACATTAGTAATCCCGAAACAAACAGTCAGATACACTAAGGAAACAACCAAAAGAGCCTTCAGTATCCACGCCCCAAAAACCTGGAATGCCCTCCCACTAGAACTGAGAGTTATAACCAGCTTAACACAATTCAGAAAGAGTCTCAAACACCACCTCTTCCTAAGCTATTTCCCAATCTAACCTTAGCACATGAAAATCACAGACACTTTTCTGACCAAGACATTTCCCCAACTGATATCCAAATTTGACTAATGTATTTCAATAATCTGTATATAGTTAACTAGCCTTATATAGTTGTACCTTGTTATTCCCAAGTTCAAAATCCCTGTTACTTGTAAAATGCATTACAGTTCTTTGTATGTATATGTTTGTTACATGTAAACCGCGCTGGTGACAATAGTGCGGTATATAAAAGATGTTAAATAAAAAAATGTTAAATAATAAAAATAGACCTTTTTGCAAGTCCACTGAATGCCAAACTTCCCTGGTGTTCTGTTCCAGGATTCCGGCTCACAACTGTCAGGCAAGGGATGCCTTCCTCCTTCACTGGGGTCAGGACTTCCTTTATGCCTTCCCACCCATTCCCCTCATCCCCAAAACACTCTTCAAGCTGCAGAGAGACAGGGGTCACATGATTCTCGTAGCACCACGATGGCCACGCCAAATGTGGTATTCCCTGCTTCTACATCTCTCTCAAGCAGCACCTCTGGAGTTAGGGCATGCTCCAGATCTCCTTTCCCAGGAGAACAGGACGCTATGGCAGCCGAATCCCCAGTCCCTGCACCTCACGGCCTGGTTGCTGAAGGCTTAGACCTCCAAGGTTTCAACCTGTCCCAACAGGTAAAAGAGATCCTTCAGACTTCTAGGAAACTTTCCACAAGAAGATCTTATGCCTTCAAGTGAAAACGTTTAACTATATGGTGCTCCAAGAGGGGATTAAACCCCCTGGTCATACCCTTAGAATCGATACTAGAGTATCTCCTTCACTTATTGAATTCTGGTCTAAAGACCAATTCGGTAAGAGTCCATCTTAGTGCAATTGCAGCTTCTTATAAGCCTCTGAATGGACAACCAATTTCCTCTCATCCATTCCTATCAAGATTTATGAGAGGCCTTTTATTAACTAAACCTCCCATCAAGCCACCACCGGTGGCATGGGATCTAAATCTAGTTCTTGGGAAGCTCATGAAGCCGCCTTTTGAACCTTTGGCCACTACAGCCCTTACGTTTTTGACCTGGAAGGTCATCTTCCTAATTGCAATCACCTCTGCCCGTCGCATTAGTGAATTGCAAGCTTTAGTGGCTGATCCTCCTTATACTAGGTTTCGTCATAAGGTTGTTCTTCAAACTCGCCCACACTTTATGCCAAAGGTGGTTTCGCCTTTTCATTTAAATCAATTTATCTTCCTGTATTTTTTCCGAGGCCTCACGTCTCTAATGCAAAAAGAAACCTTCATACTTTGGATTGTAAAAGGGCCTTAGCCTTTTACATACAAAGAACACAACATAAAAAGTTCTCACAACTTTTTATAGCTTTTGACCCTAGTCATTTGGGACTTCCAGTCTCCAAAAGAACTTTATCTAAATGGATTGCCCAATGCATATCCTTTGCTTATGAGAGTAAGGGTCTTCCTCTTCAGGACCATGTCACAGCTCATAATGTGAGAGCCATGGCAGCTTCTATGGCTAATCTCCACTCTGTGTCTATCGATGACATTTGTCGAGCAGCCACCTGGGCTTCGGTACACACCTTCACAGCCCACTACTGCCTGGATAAAGCCTCCCATCGGGATGCCTTCTTTGGCCAAGCTGTTCTTCAAAATCTTTCAAACCTAAACCAACTCCTACTCACCAACCCTGGTGGGATGTCAGAGATCCAAGGGAGGAAGGATTCCTACCTTCTGGGTCTATCTCCCTGGCATCTTCAGCTAGGGAGTCCCCCTATGTGAGGACTACATTCCTGCTTGTTCCTGGAGATAGTGTAGTTACTCTCCTGTAACAGGTGATCTCCGGGAACAGCAGGAATTTAGTCCTCACAACTCACCCACCTCCCCTAGGAGTTCTTTCTCTGTCTTTCCTCTCTCCTTCTATCCTTTCACTCGGCTACAAACTTAACTGAAGAGGGACAGTTGGAAAGGCGGGAAGGCAACGTGCTTGTGCTGAGGGATGCTCTCAAAAGCGTTCCTATTGGACACTGGGGAGCGTTCCCGCGCAGGCTCCATTGGTACCGACGATACCCATATGTGAGGACTAAATTTCTGCTGTTCCTGGAGGTCACCTATTACAGGTGAGTAACTACGCTTTTTAAAGCCTTGGATAACATTCTTCATGGCTCTTCCCTCTCCCACATACGTGTGGCTAAAACCTGCTGAAGAAAACTGGCCTTGATAGCCACGCAGGCCGCCTGAGCCGTCTGCATGAAGAAAACCACGGCCTGAGTCCTCAGTTATTAAACTATAATAATCATTCTCTTATCTCTGAAGTGAAGCATAAAATGGCCGTTTTCCAGCCGGACCAGGGAACAAATTCCATGCTTTCTATTACTAGGTTTTCTTAATTTATTTCCCAAAATTATACTTTCTTCCAGAGTGAGGCGAGAGAACTCGCACACAGGCATCTGCGTCGTCGCCAGAAGCTAACATATTGGCTCAGTGCAATAGCATCTGTGCAACTAATGCCATCTCAGTGGGTGGCCTTAGTTGCTCCTGCAGCCGTTTTGCCATGCTGAAATTAATTGCATCTCCCTGTAGTTACCATCTCCCAGACATTAATGTGACCCAGACATTACCAGCAAAGCTTAGGTAACATGCTGCTAAATGTGCTAAACAAGAGGGCCTCAGCACGAGCGCAGCAGCTCCAACTTCCAGAAAAACAAGAGGGGCTTGGCAGCTCCAACACAGCATTTTTCACCTTCACAAAAAGTCTGTGGCCTACACAGTAGTTCCCATCCTCAGAAAAACAAAAGGGGCTTTGACACCCCCACTCCGGTATAAAGAAGAGAAGCTTGGCATCTCAACCTAACTCCAAAACTGCGCCCTGGACTAGCATGCTGTTTATGTAAATATACAGTATGTTCCACAAAGGAAATGCAAGATGTTTGCACACGAAGGAACTAAAAAAGAGAACCACAGCAGAGTTTATAACACCAAATTATAAGATAACATTTTACTTAGTTATAAACTGCATTACGGTCCTTGTTTTCTTTTTGAACATATATTCCGCATCCACAGAACCCACTTCCCTCAAAAATGGGTGCAGAGCCAGAAGTAGGACATTCACCCACAGAACTCTACATCTTAATCTAGTTCCGGTCATCTCACCTCACTAACACAAACATTCTTCAATACCAGGCATATTGTGAACTAATACAAAACCCTACAAAGTCACTGAGGATCTACAGAGCAAATTTACCATACCATACCAGCACCAACTTCTAAAACGCACATAAGGAGCCTACCCAAAGAAGCAGCACTGTAAATACTGCAGCAGGCTCTAACATCCAGACACCTATTTGAAAAACGGAATAATTCAGATTACTATAGTATAGATCCCCCCTACGTACAAGCTCCAGGTTAGTAGAGCACCTGGCCTTGATCACATTCAGAACACACTCACCAAATACTACTAACTACTTTTCATTTGTATAGTGCTACAAACACAAACTAAAAATATGTAAAGAAAAATTAAATTGCAACCCCACAAAGCCAGATTCTGCACACAATGCAAAACCAGAGAAATAGATGCATTTCCCTGTAGTATATAAAATATAAAGATAGCATAAAGTCTGATCACTAAACTGAAAATAAAATAAAATGTTCTACCTTTGTTGTTGGACTATTTTATTTTCTGATCATGCTGGTCCCTATCTGAGGTTTCTACTCTCCTCTTCTCTTGGCTCTTTCTATGGTTTCTAGTCCATTTGCCATTTCTTGTCTCTTGTGTTCTTCATTTTGTTCCATCATGGATTTTGATCTCTTCTTTTCAGCTTTCTTCCACTTTATTTCTTTCTGTCCACTCAGATTTCACTTCTTTCTTACTAGCCCCCCCCCCCTTTTTTACTACATCTACCTACCACTTTTCAACCCTCCCCCAGTCCTCACATTTCCCACCTTTTTTCCTGGTCCACTATTCCCCAGTCTCACTCTTTCCTCCCCTCCCCGATCCAGTCTTTCCCTCCATCCAGTACCTCTGCTCTTTCTCCCTCCCTATCATCACCACTCCATCTCTCCTTCTTGCTTATCCCTATGCCCCCTTCCCATGTGCACTATCTCCATTCATCTCCCTAGCCTTCCCCACCTCTAGTTTTTTCCTTCTGCCTCCCTATTCCCCCCCCCAAAGCATTCAGCATTTCCTGTCTGTCACTCCCAGTGCCCAGTATATCTCCTCCACCTCCTAATGCCCCCCATCTGCTCCCCCCCCCCTCATGGCAGAGAGAGAACGGAGTCTGCCTGTAGGAGTAGCATTGTCCCATGAGCAGAGACTTTGACAGTGATTGCAGCCTTGCCCAGTCTTCTGCCCTCAGGACATGCTGGTCCTGTGTACAGGCTGTTTCTCCAGGTACACTTGTCTTCCTGCTTGGGGGTACGCAACTACCATCGGCACCCTCCAGGCCCCCAGAGATCGGTGCCCCCCCTCCCCACCACATTTACCTCACTCACTGGCCCTGACTAAAGTATGAGAACCAAGAGGGAAAAGTGAGATGCAGAAGTACAGTATTGAAAGTGGATACACAACATTCATTCTTTTGAACCTTGCCATTTGTTTTGATGTCTAGTCTCTATGGAGGATAAAAATGGGTGCATCTTATCCTGTACAACCTAGGATATTTTGGCATCATACAAATATAGCCAGGGCCTGAACAATTGATTCTTATGAAAACTCCATTCTGGCTCGGTGGTAGGGCTTATGACCTGTCGTGCAATGACCTGGGCTTGATTCTCCAGTCAAGTTTGCTTAGGACCCATGGTGTTGGATACCAAATGTACTAGGGCTGCTTCCAACTGAGGACTTGCTGGAAGGAGAGGCCAAACGTAATTGGGAAAGGGATCTAAAATAAAGGAAAAATCTCTAGATAACTATGAATGAAGGCTTAGTGCAGAGACCATATGCATAGCACCAGGAAGTTACTGCCAGCTTAACGACAGTTGGATGTTTGATTTCATTATCCTATGCCCCTCGAAGAGCTCGCCTTCAATTGCAAGTTAAACAGCCCTTGGTATAGCTCATTACCCTCTGCTTTGCTGGTCTGATTTCCATATATCTTGTATATCCAGAAGTCATGTTCCTTCCTAAACAGGCAAGAGCAGAGATCCTTTTCTGTTTGTACACCTGGGGAACTAGATACGGTTTCCAAGTTCTTATTTACATTGTATTGAAAACCAAAAGCCAGGAGAATGTGCCATTTTTGAAGGAACACACGTAAGAAATCTGCAGGTGTCTAAGTCCAATCAGTTGGATAAAATCCATAGTCAGAGAGAGATGCTGTAGTTGGAATTTCAGGCAAATCACTTGTCACGATTCCAAGAATCAGTGACTAAGATCTGTGACAACAGAGCCTTTGAGCTCTTTGGTAGTGGTGGGGAGAGGCACTGTATTGATTTGAAAACTAGCTTGCAAGTAATTTATCTGGAATTTCTAGCTATACTGCTAATATAAGATACAGGATTGGGACTGATGAATGGTAGACATTTGGTGCAAGAGTAAAGGATTTGCAAGAGTAAAGGATTTGTACTGAAGTAACAGGAGTTCGTTATCTGCTTAGCTCTACTAACTCTGAAGCTGTTAAATGCCAATCATGTAAAGACTTGGCTGGTGTGGAAATCGGACCAAGTTATCTGGATATTGAGAGTATGTAAATCTGCTGCTTGCACCACCTGTATGCAGATATCAAATATTCATTGTAGGTGTCTTGAAACCTGACTGACTTGCAATCCTTCTCTAGCTGTTTCCAATCTATATTGAAGTGGCCTAGTGGTTGGGGCAAGGTACTTCAGGCCGGAAGGTCAGGGGTTCAAATCCCACTAGAGGACAGCAACCTTGGGCCGGAAGGACTGGGGTTTCTATTCCCACAGGTGCTCCTTGTGGTCTTGGGCAAGCCACTTAACCCTCCATAGCCCATGTTCCCTGTAAAATAGTTATCTCCAAGTTATAATGCCCTGTTCAATGTAATTTCAGTTTGTTCAATGTAAACCGCACTGATGCAGAATAGCGCAGTATATAAGAGAATGAAAATAAATAAATAAAATAAATAAAGTAGATGGTGGTGGGAGGGAGAGGGGGTCCTCAATGCTAATAATGTAAAGTAATAAGTTTCCTCAACTTTCTTTCCACCTCAGTCTAATAGTTTCATGGTCGTCTGTAATATTCTGCGCTCTAATATTTCTATGAAAGTATAGAAGGATGCAGGTGACAATAACTGTTTGACAGGTGCACAAATCACCAAGTCCAGAGGTTGTTTGCACAGAGCACAAAGGTTGGCAAATAGATATGAATTTTAGTGAATAATGGTACCTTGTACGTTCATCTCCATTTGCTTATCAGAAGTTAATGCATCATATCCTGTTTACTTTACTTTCCTTTCCTGCTGTGCCATATAGAAATGTCGCCATTTGGCCACAGCCTAATTGTTTCTAAGATATGTTGTAGACCAAATTGCCAGGCATCCAGGATACACACACAATGATTTAGAAATCAAATGTCGTGTTAGGTTGATAGGATGAAGCTATACACTCAGTAAATAGAAGATGCTAATCATGGATTCTTGATGAAAATGTATAACACTAGTAGTGGGACTGACTGGTTCCATGATTTTGGTTCTATGTATTGGACTCGGTATAAAGTTTTTCAGGCTTCGTGCTCGGTGTTTGCTTTCTGTTGTCAGATTAAACAGGTATTTCCCAGTAAGATGTGGGTGTGTACTGTACATCTTTGTGCTTGCTTCTGTGCACTGTTCCATATGAGACAAAATGTGCTACTGAAGCTTAATGACGACATGGTAAAATAGGACAAGCAAGGCTAATGGGGAAATCCTAGCTACCATGACTGGAGTTTATGCATTATTGTATTACACTTAAATGTAAAATTTTAAAAAATGTTTATCAAAATGTAAATGGTTAGCAATATAAATATGTATCTAGAGCTGCCTGCAGCTGTTGAGGGAGATTGTAGTGAGGTGGGAAGGGAGTTTAGACTAGAATACATTCCTTATTGTTCCAAGTGCTCTTTTGAGACGTTCATATACCACATTTCCAATGTTTAATACAGTTTATTTACATAAAACAGAATGGAACAAAACATTACATGGAACATGTGAACATCTATAAAGAACGTTTTGCAGCAAATCAACCATATAATCATGCAGGGAGCATTGATCCAATATTAGCCTCAATGATGGTAACTAGTAAACATCCAAGGTATACTTAACATATATACAGTATATACAATATATTTACAAGTGCCGATTGGGAGTATTGGTGTGGAGACTGGTGTGGTGTAAGTGTTTGTTTTTCAATGAGTGGCGAGGTGGGATGTATTTTAGGAGAATTTTGTATAAAGTTTAGATTAATTGACCTGACATAACCTTGAGAAGAATCAAGCAACTTACACTCTACAATTTCTCTTACTCTCAACACCACAATACATTACATTGCTTTGATTGCCTCTTCAAAAATTTATTTATATTTATTTATTTGCATTCTCTTATATACCGTGCTATTCTGCATCAGTGCGGTTTACATTGAACAAACTGAAATTACATTGAACAGGGCATTATAACTTGGAGATAACTATTTTACAGGGAACGTGGACTATGGAGGGTTAAGTAGCTTGCCCAAGACCACAAGGAGCACCTGTGGGACTAGAAACCCCAGTCCTTCCGGCCCAAGGTTGCTGTCCTCTAGTGGGATTTGAACCCCTGACCTTCCGGCCTGAAGTACCTTGCCCCAACCACTAGGCCACTCCTCCACTCCAATGCATAATGCAAAAATGCATAATATTGAAAGCACATGAGTCAAGAACACACTAATTGTAAATAGTTTATTCTGGTATTTGAATCATGTATATATCTCTGATTGTTATGTCATCACTACCTTGTTCAACGTAATTCAGTTGTTTTATGTAAACCACTGATTCTTGATATGGCGGTATAAAAATCACATACATAAATAAATAAAATAAATAGTGATGCTGTTTGCTGTCTTATGTTATTCCTTGGAAGCACATTTGTAACGGCTGCGTTTTTAAGGCGTTTCCTGAACGCCTGTCTGTGGTGGTGCAGATTTTCACAGGGAGGCAGTTCCATATCATTGGAGCATACAATGAAAATGCTCTCTCGCGTGCAGATTGGTTGCATTTTACGAAGTTTGGGTGTGAAGCGAGGAGGTGTTCTGCGATGCTTCTCTGTTGGAGTTTTTTTATTGTGGTCTGTAAGTATTCAGAGGACTGGTCATGGAGAATTGTAAATATCGTGACAATGTTCTTGTATTTGATTCTGTTAATTAGTGGTAGCCAGTGGAGCTCTTTCATGACGGGTGATGTGTGAGCCCCTAGACGTCCTGGTCGGTACCTTAACCGTGGTGTGCTGAGCAAGTTGTAAAGGCAATATGAGATTTCAACAAGCCTTGGAGAATTGCGTTGCAGAAGTCAATGTGTGGACGTGTCATCACCTGGAAGACAGTCTTGTAGTCGTGTGGTTCCAGTAGTGTTACCAGACATCTCAGGGCACACCACAAGCTGACTGATAGGAGCTCAGCCTACAGAACTGCACAGCCTGTGGAGAAAACCCCCCAGAAGTGAACCATAGGCCAAAATGTGGGTACGCAGTTCCTGACAAATTAACATTTAATGGACTAAACTGTAAGATTTGACTTTACCGCTTAATATTAACATTCCTAATTTCACTAACTCCAAAATTCTGTACAGTTCATTAAAAGGGGATATATTCATTACAATTAAGGGGGCATTCAGCCACAATTAACTTAAAATTTTTGCCAAAACCTGATACCCAGGGTTATCCAGTTAGCGGTTTGAATATCGCCACTAGCTGGATAATCTGGAACTCTGCACATGGACCACCCTGGCACTCTCCAGATGGTGCCAAGATGGCAAAAAAATAGCGCGACTGAATATTAATTTGTCTGTTGCTTATCTGGATAGCTTTTGGATATGCCATACTGGGTCAGACCAAGGTCCAAGCCCAGTATCTTTCCAACAGTGGCCAATCTAGGTCATAAGGTCATTCCATGCTGCTTGTCCCATGAGTAAGCAGTGGATTTCCCTAGTCCTCTTTGGTTTATGGACATTGCCTCCAGGAACTCATCCAAACTACTTTTAAATCCAACTACACTAACAGTTTTTACTACATCTTCTGCTAATGAAGTCCAGATGCATTGAGCGAAAAAGTATTTTCTCAGATTAGTCTTAAATGTGCTAGATTGCAACTTCATTGTATCCCCCTAGTCTTTCTACTTTTGAAGGTGTAAACAACCAATCTACGTTTACATGGTCCACTCCATTCATTAATTTATAGACCTCTATCATATCTCCCCCTCAGCTGTCTGTTTGCTAAATTGAAGAGCCCTAACCTTTTTAAGTCTTCCCTCGTAGAGAGATCCTTCCATCTCCTTTACTATTTTGGTGACTCTTCTCTGTGCCTTTTCTAATTCTGCTAGATCCATGACACTCACACTTTTCCTTTGCATACAGAAGCTTTCAAACCTTCCATCTCTAATGTGTAGCCACTGTGCACATGTTTAGAACAGGACATGCGTACCGTGGCAGCAAATCAAGAAAAACTGCAGGAGTGGCTGGGCCCTTCCAGGCCTGCCCCTGCTCATTAACTACTCGGATTTCATTAATTACCATCCAGTCTTCATTCTCCCTCTCTTTACTGCATTTAGCTACAGCTTTCGGTCTTTCCTATATCCTGGCCCTGCTGCTCACCTGCCGCCTTCTCCAGTCTGACTAGCTCTCTCCACCCCTTTCTATCTAGCATCTCCCCTCTGTCTCCCTGCATTCCCCCCCGCCCACATGTCCAGTATCCATCTTTGTCCCTAGCCATCATTTCACCTCCCTCCAAGCCAGAAGACAGATGTCCCTGATCCAACATCTTGTGTGTTTCTCCCTCTTCGGTCCAGGATATCTTCACTCCCCACTCGCACCCCTTCTGATGCTGCTGCTTCCCAGCACCTGTGATGGTGGCAAATAAAAAGTGAAGAAGCACATGGCTTCAGTATGCTGTTACTGCTGGCTCTGCTGGTCCCACTCCCTGTGACATAAACTTACCGTTTCCTAGGGGTGGGGCAGCAGCGTACTGAATAGTCATGTGCTTTTTCACTTTTTTTGCCAGTGTCGCAGGTCCTGGGACGTGGCAGCAGAAGGCTGTGTCGGTGGGGTGAGGGAGGAAGGAGATGCTGGCCAGGTAGCGAGGGCATCTTTTTGCTTTGCCCTTATTCAAGTCAAGTTAGCAGGCCGATAAATAAGCAGTGCTGCATGTCAGTTTTGACTTAATCAGGAAGGTTGTTGACCGTTTGGACTGGGAAGAGTAATACATGACAAGGGGGTGAGGAAGCAAGGGCCACAGAACAGCAAAGGTATCTTGGGGTGACATCTGATCTCAAGGTGTAAAAAAAAAAAATTGCATTGTGCGACAAGGCAGCAGCCAGAGCTGGAAGAATGCTAGGGTGCATAAGGAGAGGCATAGCTAGCAGAGGTTTTCCTCACAGATAGGTGAAACATCACCTGGATTACCTAGTGTGTCTCGACTTTCAGAAAGCCTTTGAAAAGGTCCCTCAGACTTTTGGCAAAACTAAAGAGTCATGGGATAGGAGGCAGTGTACTATTGTGGATCAGGAACTGGTTAAAAGATAGAAAGCAGAGGGTAGGGCTAAATGGTCAATTTTCCCAATGGAAAAAGGTGAATAGTGGAGTACCCCAGGGATCTGTGCTGGGTCCACTGCTTTTTGACATATTCATAAATGACCTGAAAAAGGAAACGAGTGAGGTTATCAAATTTGCAGATGACACAAAACTATTTAAAGTTGTTAAAAACCCATGAGGATTATGGAAAATTGCAAGAGGATCTTGATAAACTGGAAGACTGGGCATCCAAATGGCAGATGAAATTTAATGTGGGACAAGTGCAAAGTTATGCACCTAGGAAAGAAAAACCCAAACTATGGTTACACGATGCAAGGTTACATATTAGGAACCACCACCCAGGAAAAAGATTTAGGTATCATCGTGGATAACATGTTAAAACCCTATGCCCAGTGTGCAGCGGCGGTCAAGAGAGCAAATAGAATACTAGGTATCATAAGGAAAGGAATTGAAAATAAAGGATATTATAATGCCTCTGTATCGTTCCATGGTGCGACCGCACCTTGAGTATTGTGTACAATTCTGGTCGCCTTATCTTAAATAGGATATAGCGTTATTAGAAAAGGTACAGAGAAGAGCCACCAAAATGGTAAAAGGGATGGAAGGATACTCCTATGAAGACAGGCTAAAAAGGTTAGGGTTCTTCAACCTGGAAAAGAGACGGCTGAGGGGAGATATGATAGAGGTCTATAAATTAATGAATGGAGTGGATGGACCAACAGCCCTTCTGTCTCCCAAAGGCCATTACAAAGAAATGCTTTAGTATAGGAAGACTTGAGTCTGAGATGGTGCCAAAAAGAAGAAAGCAGAATGCATGAGGACTTCAGCAGAGAGCCACTTACAGGAGAACATGCATGTGAGGACCAAGGACATCAAATACCTTAGACCCAGTGTAAAACACCCCATGCATGAGAATAAGATTTCTCCAGGAACAAGCAGGAAGTCGGCCCTCCCATATGGGTGACGTCGGCACCGACTGAGTCCGTGCGGAACGTTTCCCCCGCTTTCAGAGAAAACTTTTGGGAATGCTACCATGCATGCGTGGTCCCTTTCCTGCCCAAGCATGCTATCTTGCTCAGTCTCCTTTTTATTTTTCTGTGGAGCCCAATGGATGTGGTCCTCTACTCTCCCGGAAGAAGTTCTTTAATTCCTTTCTTTTGTCTGGTTTGCATACCGGTTCCCTTCCCACCTTGAGGCAGCACCACTGGTGTTGATCTCGGCTCCTTTTTTCTTGTTTCCTCAAGGTTTCACCTCTGCCAGCCTTCGTAACATTTTTCACCCGGAGGTCCTCTACCCTGGCCGGGTGTGCTCCCACCATGACTCCCAGTGGGTTCAAGAAATGCAACCACTGCAGTCAGACTATCTCAGTCACTGATACATGTGACTGCTGCATCCACTGCCTGGGCCCGGACCACGACAGTTCCTCCTACAACCGGTGCCAGGCCATGACTCCCAAGACCAATAGGAGGGTAGTCTGAGTTGCAGGGTAAGCTATTCCCCAGGTCTGACTCTACCCCGGCTTCCCCACTGCTGAGCCCTGAAGCTGGCCCTTTGCGAGAGGTCCAAGCATCCTCGGCATCCCAAGGCAGCGGCTCCTCCAGTGCGGCCCTGGATCCTCCCAAAAACAAGGTCCTGAAGGAGGTGCCTCAGATCAAACCTGACAAGGTCCCTTGATGGGATTCAGGTGGCTCCTATAGTCCTCCTCGGATGCATTCTCCAGAGTGCTGACGTCAGTGTCCACGCAGAGTGCTGCACAGCCATTGGGCCTTGAGTCCTGAATGGCGGCCATGGAGCAGAGTCTCACCTCCATATTGGCCTTGCAGCAGGCGTTGATGTCAGGGGGCCCTCCAGGCATCGAACTTGGCACTGAGCGCCATCAGCCTTGGGTAAGTCCTCTGCGTCGATCAAGGTCTCGATCACGTACCTCAGGGTTCTGGTCTTCTCCGGCGAGTTTCTGGGAGTCTGACCCCAAGGTCCTCCGGGGGGCCCAGGTCCTCGGAGCTGCCCCCGGGCTGACTCTCCTGACTCTCTCTGGTTCCAAATGGGGAGACGGAGTATGAGACCTCCCTGGAGACCTGACACCAGGATGTCCCTTCCGAGCCATTTCCCCCGGAGTCTTGTTACCACTCCCCACCTGAGGACATGGCCTTTCATGACTTCGTTCATGACATGGCCTGGGCTCTCTCAATCCAGACTGAGTTGGAGGACCCGCACACCGAGGAGCTAGAGATCTTACAATGAGTCCTCTCCGAAGGAGACTCTCACACTGCCGGTTCCACCCACCCTCGAGAGATTGCTCCTCCAGATGTGGGAGTCCCCGGCCTCTGTGCCAGTGGTCAATCGGCTCCTGGATGCCATCTATCGTGTCCGGAAGGGCCCCAGGTTCCATAAGCCACAACTCCCCCACAACTAGATGGTGGTTGAGTCCCCCATGCAACAATGAAGAGTCAGGACCTACTCTTCAGTTCCTTCAGGCAGGAAAGCCTGGGCCCTCCACACCATGGGGTGCAAGTGCTACCAGGGCACCATGGTCAGGTGCCAACTACAGGCATATGAATTGTACATTGGACTGTACCTTAAGTGCCTGATACAGGAACTCTTGGGGTTCTCAGCAGGCCTCACCAGGGAACCTCTGAAAGGTTCCAGTCCCTAGCAGCAGACATCAGGACTGTTCCAAATTTCTCTCCTGGTCTGCCTACAACAGGTTCAAGTCTGCAGCCAGGGTTGCAGCCATGGGCGTCGGTGCCAGGCATGGCTACAGACTAATGACCTGGAGCAGTGGGTACAGGAAAAACTCCTGTATGTCCCTTGTAATGATGAGAACCTATTCGGGAAACTGATGTCTGATAAGACTGCAGAGGTTGAGGCCGAAGTAGTGACCTGGCAGAGGCTGTCAAAAAGACCTCGGTGCTCTCAAGGAAAAAATCCTTGTGGGGGGGGTCCTTTTTTCCCGAGGAAAAAAGGGATACTCTTAGGCTGGCCACTACCAGCCTTACTCGGGGCAGCCTCACCAGGCCTCGCAGCCAAAAGGCCAAGGACACGGGCCTAGGAAGGCCAAGGCTCCTAAGCCCCAGACACCAGCTCCCACCCAACTGGGGCGAAGCCTTTGACTCCCTGGGCCAGGCCTCCCCTCCCCTGGGAGTCCCACCCCAGCTCACAGGGGGTTGACTGGCCTCTTTTGCCCACAGATGGGCCAGCATCACCAGACCCCAGTGGGTTCTGCGGGTGGTGCAGGAAGGGTGCTTCCTCCGTCTGCACTAGAACCCTTAATACTACTTCCTAGGAGAGCCACCACAGCCTCTCCTCCACCAGGCCTTGCTCGCCACAGAACTCGCAGGCTTGCTCGGGATGGGGCAGCAGAACCTGTACCCCTTCACCTCTGGGGAAAGGGGTTCAACTCAAGGTATTTCCTTGTCCCAAAAAGAACAAGGGGCCTCCGGCCCATCCTGGACCTGCGCAACTTGAACAAGTTCCTGGTGAGGGAGAAGTTCAAGATGCTCTCCCTTGACACTGCTGCCCTAGCTGTGCCAGGGAGACTGGCTCTGCTCCTTGGATCTCAAGGATACTTACACCCACATCCTGATCCATCCCTCCCACAGGCATTACCCAAGATTAGTGGTGGGAGGGGGCAGCACTACCAGTACAGAGTGCTGCTATTCGGCTTTGCCTCCTCTCCAAGGGTCTTTACAAAATGCCTGGCAGCCATGGCCACCCATCTGCACCTCTAAGGGGCCCATGTATTTCCCTACCTGGACGACTGGTTCATCAGAGGCAGCACACCTCTCGAGTCCAGGTGAGCCACAAGGCTCACTACCCACACAGAATTTGGGGTCCATTATCAACTACCCCAAGACCAGCCTCTCCCTGGCCCAAGACATCGAATTCATAGGGGTCCAGCTAGACATTCTGCAAGTTAGGGCCTTTTTCCCTGTGGAGAGAGCCTATCATCTGATACAGCTGGCAAGGGATGTGCAGAGCTCCTGCTCAGTGCCAGCTCGCCTACTCCTCTGCCTGTTAGGCCACATGGCCTCAACAGTTCACGTTATGCCTCTGGCCCATATGCATATGCAGGCAGCCCAGTGGTGCCTCCATTCCCAGTGGACACAGGCAACAGGCAGGCTGAGGGACAGAGTGAAGACTAGTATTAATCGTGATAAGGATGGATGGGATAAGAGTGAAACCAGTGATAGGTCACCCTACTTCTCAACAGCTATTTCCTCTGCACCCAATCAAACCCCTGATCTTTATACTGTTCTCCAGTTCCTTACATCTCTTCACACTGGCTCTGCTCCCACTCCCCCTCATCCTCTCCTTCTGCTCAACTAGCAACCTATTTCAATGTTCTTGATCTTCAGCTCTCTCTGCCCCATTGCACCCCCCCCCCCCCCCTATTTCTGATCCCTCTCCTGCTTCCCCCCCCCCCCCTTGGTCCGTCAGCTATCACATGCCTGGGCCTCATTTCACCCTATTACTACTTCTGAGCTCATTGGATTAATCTCTTCCTCTAATAACTTTCTGTTCACTGGACCATATCCCCACTTCCTGGTTACTTACTCCTTCTCTGGCTCTTATCCCTTCCATCCTTATCACGATTAATACTAGTCTTTCCACTGGTGTTTTTCCTTACTCCTGAAAGCATGCTCTGATCTGTCCCATCATAAAGAAATCATCACTTGACCCCCAGATTCCTGCCCACTATCGCCCTGTATCTAATCTCTTTCCTTTCTAAAATCTTGGAAAAAACAGTATTTGCACAGTTATCCCATCACCTAGATTCTACTCACTTCCTTCACCCCCACCAGTCAGGCTTCCGGCCTGGTCACAGTGTGGAGACTGTTCTATCTTTTCTCAATGAACTTCACGTAGCTCACGATCGTGATTTCTCGGTGGCGGTGTCCTCTCTGCAGCTTTTGATCTAGTCGATCACTCTCTCCTTCTCACTCGTTTATGGGAGGCTGGTCTCTGTAGCACGGTTTATCACTGGTTTCACTCCAACCTCTCCTCCAGATTCTGCCCTGTTCTTTCTTTGTCTGATCCAGCGGTTTCCTCTGAGCCATTTCCTCTCCTCTGTGGTGTACCTCAAGGCTCTGTATTGGCTCCCCTTCTCTTTAATATCTTTCTGACTCCACTAGCTCTTCTGGTACAACAATATGGAATTTCTGCCTTCTACTAGGCTGATGATCTACTTCTTCTTTATCACACCTCTCCTCTGCATCCTGATCTTCACCCCTCAACTCCTGTCTTTCTGCTGTCGCCGATTGGCTCACCACTCACACTGTTTACATCTGAATCTAACAAAGACTCTCTCTCTCTCTGGCTCATCTGTCCCCTTAGTATCTTGTTTCCGTTACCTAGGTGGTGGTTGATTCGGACCTTTCCTTTCAGGATCACATATCTTATATTACTAAGACTTCTCTTTTTCTTCCTATGCCAAGTTCGTGCCATCCGACCTTTTTCTTACCCCTTACTCTCCTTCTCTCCCTGGTTATTTCATGCGTGGATTTTTGTAATTCTGTCTTGGTTGGCCTTCCTAATTCACAACTTCACCGTCTACAGCGTATCCAGAATATGGCTCATCTTATCTCACACTCCTCACATTGGGATCATGTCACCCCTCTTCTCAATCTCCACTGGCTCCCCATTAATTTCCGTGCTCGTTACAAACTCCTCTCGCTGGTTCACCAGGTCCTGTACACTCACCTCAATACCTGGTAGACATTATTCAATTTCACACTCCCAGTTGCTCACTCCGGTGCCTACACCTCCCCTCTCCCTCTTGTGCTCACTTAGTCCACCCGCTCCTCTGCCTTCTTCATTGGTCCTGCCCTTTGGAACTCCCTATCCACCTCCCTCAGGCTTGAACAACACTACCCCCCACCTTTAGGAGAAACCTAAAAACTCACCTCTTCTCTGCTTTTGATCCTCCCCCCCCCCCTTTGTATAATACTACTCTACCAACTCCCCCTCTCATGTCACTCTCTCTTCTGTCTCGTGGTGTGAATGTACTGCTTGCTATCCTATCGCATATTGTAACTTCCTTTCCATTTCTGGCCATTGGCACCTTCTGTAATTCTTTTTCTATTGTTGTAAACTGCTATGATTTTATTGAATAAACGGTATATCAAGTGAATAAACAAACACACACCAGTGGGCGGCCTCCTTCATTTGGTGGCAGTCCCTCCATCACCTCAGGGCAGGGATGCCATTCCAGGCACAGACCCCCTCAGAGTCCTGACGACAGATGCATCCCTTGTGGTCTGGAGTGCACATTGCGAGGGCCAGTGCACCCAGGGCACCTAGTCCCCAGAGGAGTCCTTCCTGCAAATCAATCAATCTCAAGCTCAGGGCCATTTTCTGGCCCTTCAGGCCTTCCACCACCTCCTGAGCGACCTTCCAGTCCTCATACAGACAATCAGGTTGCCATGTTCTATGTGAACAAGCAGGGAGGTATGGGCTCCTACTCCCTCTGTCAGGAGGCAGTGGCCCTTCACTCCTTTGCAGTGTGCAACCATATCCTTCTGAGAGCAGTGTACTTACTGGGCCAGGACAATTGCCTGGCAGACAACATCAGCAGGGTCTTTCGGCCTCACGAGTGGCACTTGGACCCAGAAGTGACCCAGAGGCTTTTCTGCCTCTGAGGAAGACCCTGGCTGGGCTTGTTTACCTCCCCAGACAACTCACAGCTGCCCAAATTCTGTTCTCCTTAGCCACACCACAGGAGGGTGGCGACGGATGCCTTCCTGGTCACAGGGCCTGCTTTATGCATTCCCACCGACACCTTTGATAGCCAAGTGCCTTTTCAACATCCAGAGTGAGCATGCCTCAGTAATTCTGATTGTGCCCAGGTGGCCCAGGCAGCCCTGGTTCCTCCTGCTGATCTCCCTGTTGGTGGCAACTGCAGTACCACTGGGCCGTGATCTGGACCTCCTGTTCCAGGAGGTGGGGCTCCTTGCTACACCCCAACCTGGGGTCCCCAACACTGACAGCATGGCTACTGAAATGGTAGCACTGGCCCCGTTTAACATCCCAAATGAGGTTGAGGAGATCCTCCTGGCTTCCCAGAAGCTATTCACTAGAAGGGCTTACGCCTTCAAGTGGAGAAAGGAATGAGAACCCATTCTCCTGTCAGGTAAAGCTCATGCTGCTGTACTTGTTGCATCTCTCACTCTCAGGCTTGAAATCTAACTCTGTGAGTGCATCTCGGTGCCATAGTGGCTAACCATCACCTTATAGAGGGGAAGCCTCTCTCAGGTCAGCCTTTGGCCTCCAGATTCCTCAAGGGTCTCCTGCTATCCAAGCCCCCTCTCCGCCCTTCAGCAGCAGAATGGGACCTCAATGTGGTGCTCTCTCAGCTCACTAGACTGCTGTTCAAGCCTTTTGTGACCTGCCACCTGAGACACCTCTCCTGGAAGGTGGCCTTGGTGGCGTTGGCATCCACTCGCAGAGTAAGTGAGCTGCAGGCCCTGGTGGTGGACCCACCCTATACCAGGTTCTATGCAAACAAGGTGGTACTTCGTACACTCCCCAAATACCTCCTAGAGGTGACATCTGCTGTTCACCTCAATCAGGAGGTAGTTCTCTCCACCTTCTTCCCTTGGCTGCATGCTGGCAGGGAGGAGGTTGTCGTGCATTCCCTGGATTACAAGAGGGCCCTGTCCTCTTATTTACAGAGGACCAAGGCCCATCAAAAAACTCCTCCGCTTCTTATCTCCTATGACTCCAGCAGACTAGGGCTACCTGTGACCAAACGACCACTGTTCACCTGGGTGGCAGACTGAATTACCCTTGCTTATGAGCAAGCTAGCCTCTCTGGAGTACCGAATCTCTGCTCATTGTGTGAGGGCTATGGCCACATCAGTGGCAAATCTACATGCAGTGCATGTGCAGGAAATCTGTAAGGCTGCCACGTTGTCTTCAGGCCATATGTTCGCAGCCCACTACTGCCTTGAGAGAGTCCCGAGGGACATTGCCTTTTGGACAGGCAGTGATCAGTAGCATTCTTGGTGTATAGGTAACTCCGGCTCTCCAACCCTTCAGTGTTCAGGCTACTGGAGTTTATGGTGGTGATGGGCTCTGCAGAGTTTCTTGGTAAGGACTTGCCTTCTGCAACTCACGACCTCCCTTGGGTTGCTGCTGCTGTTGTGGTTCAGGCCCCAGCAGCCTGAGCTAGGGAGTCCCATATGTGAGGACTGACTTCTTGTTCCTGGAGAAAGTGTAGTTACTCACCTGTAACAGGTGTTCTCCAGGGACAGCAGGAATCTGTCCTCTCAACCCTCCCTCCTCCCCTTGGAGTTGCCTTCTTTACCTTTATTTTCTTTTGCCTAAGCTATGTCATCGGACTGAGCAAGATGGCACCCTTGGGCGGGAAGGAGACCACACATGCGTGGTAGCATTCCCAAAGACTTACTTTAAAAGCTGGGGAAATGCTCCGCACGGGCTCCATTGGTGCCAACATCACCCATATGTGAGGACTGATTCCTGCTGTCCCTGGAGAACACCTGTTAACGTAGTTACTCACCTGTATCTTGTGCCTTTACCCAAAGATAAGGCAGAATAATCAGTTACAAACAACTTTATTTTATTGATGTCTAAAATATAAAATTTCCTTTTTCAACATGTAAAATTAAACCATGTCATGCTGAGTATATTAAAGGTCTGTTGCAGCCCTTTACAAGCAAAATGGGAGTAGGCTGGTTATACATTAAACCAGGAGGAAAATAGTTGAGGCATGAAACAGATTTACTATATTGATTAGTTCAGTGGTGACTGCACTCTTGTAAGCCCAGATGAATTGACTTCATTGATGTGAAGGATAAACAAGAAATTGCCATCATGTGTATTTTATTTATTTAATGTAAATTTATTTCTAAAACACCTTTCTACAATTCAGAGAGGTTCACAATTACCAAATGTGTAACGGGTGTGTTCAGCACACTGTTTTACACAAAACAGGAAAAGTAAAAAAGATACAACTTATATCTTTATTTATTTCAGTTTTTTATATACCGCACTATTTATAATCAGCGCGGTTTACAGATGAACACAAAGACCAGAACAACAGGCTGTTCGGTATTACATATAACAGGAGTATAAACTTGGATAACATGGGAGAACTATATACATAGAATAAATATTCAATTAGTTCGATAGCATGAAAAAACTATTTACATAAAATAGCAGTAGTGCAAGGGTCAGGAGGAGATTGTGGTTAAGTTTACGGTAAGACTATTCTTTTGAAATTTATGTAGGGTAAAATTTGATAAATAGGTTAAATTTTAGGGCTCTTCTGAACTGGGTTAAATCGGTTAAAGCACGTATGTCAGGTTGTAGGGAGTTCCAGAGTTTTGGGGCGCAAAACATGAAGGCTCTACTCGCTGTTGATCGGCTGCAAGTTGTTATGGCCTTTGGCATTGTTAGTGTTTAGTGATGATTGTCTTCTGGATCTTATTGGTGGTACAGTTTGTATGAGGTCAGTTAGTGAATTGGCTGACAAGCCATGGATGGCCTTGTACGTGAGAATCAGCGTTTTGAATATGAGCCTGGCTTGTATTGGGAGCCAGTGAAGCTGCTTGAGGATTGGTGTCACATGATCATTCCTGGACGCTCCTTGTAGAACCCTTGCAGCAGAATTCATAGCAAGTTGTAGAGAACTTAGGGTGGATTGTGGGAGACCTTGTAGAATTGAATTGGCGAAATCAAAATGCGGCAAGATGAGTGCTTGGAAGATGGTTCTGAAATCCTCTGGGTCCAGTAATGAGCGTAAATGCCTAAGTGTGTGTATCTTGAAGTATACAGCTCTTACTATATTGTCTACGTGTGATTTCATATCTAGTCGGTGGTCCAGCGTGACTCCGAGATATCTTATTGTTTCTTTGGTGGATAGATCAGCTCCCTTAACACTTATATGTGATGGTGGAATGAAGTTGGGGTCTCTTGTAACAAAGAGAACCTCAGTTTTCTTGTGCTGGATGCGGAGGTTTTGTGAGAGAAGCCACTCTGAGACTGCATCAAAGCACTTTATTATGGGCAGTAAATCCATTTGCCTTCGGTCAACCTTTAATGTAACCCTTAGGCCAAGGATAGGGAGAACTACTTTTATGCTGGCCCAGTTAGGAGAAGAAAAAAAACTTTAAATTCACCAGCTGAATTGAATAGACTTGGCAATGCTAGATAAACTCAGAATTGTACCAGCATTTTTAATATAGCCTGGAGTATAATAGAAGTATACTGAAAGCAGACCTCAGCATGCTCCTCTGTTCCCCACTCTATCAATCTCCGAGGCTTTGACTGTGGCTGGCTCTTTCGTTGCTTGCATGCATGGAAAAATAAGGACACTAGCTCTGTGGCTATCCAGGTTTACATAACCAGAAGCTTGGTATGTGCTTTTGATGTCAGTCAGCTGCAGAGCTATTGGAGAGTCGGCAAATCTATTTTGATCTATTGAGTCCTTCTTTTTTTTTTTTTTTTTTTTTTTTTTTATGTGGCTAACCAGTTAGTTCTGTAGGTCAGTTTAGATCCAATAGGCTGTAGGTTTTAACGGCCCTTGGTCTAGTTGGTCAGGGCTCCAAAGGAGTACAAGGGTCATTAACCCATATTCCTAGCATCTTCCTATGATGGAGGGAAAGAGCCTTTCAAGGCCCTTAAGCTTATGGGAAATATTACCAAATCCAAGTAAACCAAAGATCAGTCGCACAGATGCTCTACATGGGCTTGTTCAAAACATGGTATCTTACGGAGATATTTGATGCAGATGGATAACTTGGCAAATGGTGTATCTGATACAATCCATACAGAAAACAGTCAAAAAAACAGTTCAAAACGGCAAGCTACAAAATCACAGAAGTCTGCACCCCCAATTCTAGCAAAGCGCACACCATATTGGTATCTTAAAACCTGGCAAAGACTTTTCAGTGGATTCAGCAGGAGCTCATCTGCAGTGGTTTCGGAAGAGTATTTCAAACGGTGCTGTTTATTTCCAGTTGCCTAGCCATCCTCCATTCTGATTCAAATTCTGCTTTTGACACTTGAGGTAATGATGCTTTTTCGTGAAACCAAGGCATATGGGCCTTTGCTATTGGTTCAGTCAATCTTAAGATCCCCTTTAGATAAGACTCCCATTCCTGGGTACCTAAGAGCTCCTCTGCTTAAGCCTGACATCAAAGACAGGATAGAAAAGACATCTTTCTGAAGATTACGCCAAATGAAGAGTGACCGCCTCACTTGGTGTCTGTTGAAACTGAGGTAAATAGTATGAGACATTTTGAAGACACTTATTAGTCACCTCAGCTTTTAAAGTTTTCTCACATTTGTGCTTGAAAAGAGAAATTGATCAGGACCAATCCTTTATTATAGATGAGAAGCAAGTTTAAGTAGAGCCTTCATAAATCTCTAGGCTCTTATTAGCAGAGCATAGCTTACACTTTAACTTTAAATTAAATTTCTTCCAGGAGACATTGTGTCATAAAGGTCAAAATACCGTAGAAAATTAAAACATGCAATTTGCCTAAATGCTTTTCTTTACTTCCATTACCTGAAGGAGACCAAAACTCCTGACCAGAGCTTGCAGAACTGCAAGACAGTGTATTACGTACAAATTTTACAGTTGGGGGGGTGGGGGGGAGTGTTACATGTCAACAGGTCATGAACCAGCACTAGCATTTAAGAAATTTAAAATTACTTTACTTTTTTGGAATTTATGGTTTAAGTATATTCCAAGAGAAATTTCATGCTAAAACCAGTTTTTACTTTGCATCTAAAGTAAAATAGAAACATAGAAATATGACGACAGAAAAAGACCACATGGCCTATCTAGTCTGTCCTTCCATAACAACTACAACAGTCCACTTTTTGCCTTTAGAGATCCTCTGTGTTGGTCCCATGCTTTCTTGAATTCAGTTACTGTCCTCATCTCTACCACCTCCACTGGGAGACTATTCCACGGATCCACTACTCTTTCCGTAAAGAGATATTTCTGCATATCACTCCTGAATCTATCTCCCTTCACCCTCATCCCATGTCCCCTCGTGGCAGAACTTGCTTTCAATTGAAAGAGGCTCTCTCCCTGAACATTTATGCCACGGAGGTATTTAAACATCTCAATCATATCACCTCTATCCCGCCTTTCCTCTAAGGTGTACATATTAAGATCCTTAAGTCTGTCCTCGTATGCTTTATAATGAAGCCCATTAATCATTTTGGTAGCAACCCTCTGCACCGACTCCATCCTGTTCACATCCTTTTGAAGGTGCGGTCTCCAGAATTGCACACCATACTCCAAATGAGGTCGCACCAAAGACTTATACAGAGGCATTATCACCTCCTTTTTTCTGCTAGCCATTCCTCTCCGTATGCACCCAAGCATCCTTCTAGCTTTTGCTGTCGCCTTTTCCACCTGTTTAGCTACTTTAAGATCATCAGACACAACCACGCCTAGGTCCCGCTCTTCTTTAGTGGACAAAAGTGCTTCACCTCCTATACTGTATTGCTCCCTTGGATTGCTGCAGCCCAAATGCATGACCTTACATTTTTTAACATTAAATCCCAGCTGCCAAATTCTAGACCAAATGTTCTCTGAGGTGTGGCAGAGTTTTGCTAGTTAAGAATGTCTAATCAATTTCATTTACGAAGTAACTTATAACGCATAACTGTGTGAAATTTTCTGCAAACTTGACTGTTCAGGGCAGTAATTAGTGATGGGCAATGGGCAGATGCCCCAGGGTGCAAAGACCCTTGGAGGGAAAATGATTGAAATTCAAGCTTGGACCAGCAGCAGATGAAGTTGAACAGAGCGTTGCTATCTTCCTGACATTCAGGATGAGGGTTGGTCAGAGGGGGAGGGAGGGGGATGAAAGGCAAGCAAGAGAGGTTGAGAGGCATGGGTGGTGCAAGTACACATGACCTGGATGCTCAGATGCTTACATACACTCTGGTATGTGCAGTTTTTATTAAATTGGATGGCGCTTTCATTTGCGTTTTTTAAATGCCAAGCACGAATACTCATCTATGCAAAGAAAATACCTAAATATCCCCTCAATTCCATAAGTAGGGAGAAATCAAGACACAATACCCAGAACTAGGATATCAAAGAGAATTCAGGAGAGAGAGGATGTCCCACTTTTCTAATTTACCACACCCCACAATAGCAGAATCAGCAGCAGATCCAAATACACAGAACAAGAACAATTGTGGGTGGAAAAAAAAACCCTTAACCGAGGGCTCAAAAAGCACAATTGTGCTCTTCACAACGAAGCATGCATTTACGGATGGTGGTTTTATTTAGGGATGTGGGCTCATTTTGAAACAAAACAGGCGCTGATATCAAAATTTCCTTTCATTTTATGTTTATTTTTATTTATTTATTTAACATCTTTTATATACCGCTCTATTTATAATCAGCGCGGTTTACATAGAACAAGAAAACATCAGATAAGGTACATGTTATCTGTTTTTTACATAGAACAAGGAACAAAAACTTGGATAACCGGGGAAATTATTTACAATGAATACAACACATTGGCTATTTACATATGAACGGAATAAAGCCTAAAAGAATTTTCATAGTATGAGAGAGAGGTGTGAAAAGTTATTGGGTTATTGTTTGAAATGAAGAAAAAAATCGTCATTGTTCCAGAGGCTGCAGAATATCTGTGGTTGGAGGGGCCAAACAAACCATTCACCAGTCCTGCCTCCAAGTTCTATATTTGCTTTTGCTGTGTTGAGCGAAGTATTGGTGGGGCCATGATCCGTGTGGCCTACCCTATTCCACTGCCTATGCATTTTTCAACTAGCTTACAGGAGAAGCTATCGAACTAAACAAGCTTCCAGGCACTACCACCTTACCAAAACAACAAAAGTGAATTGCACCCACTGACATTTTTTTTCTACCCCATCTGCAGGTTTAAATTGGGCTTTACTACTGTCCCATTGCCCTACTCCACCTTTGTTTTTCAAATAGCACAGATCTTGGGTCGACTGAATATTTTGAAAACAGCTGCTGCTGGGGCAAGGGTGACTGGAATCACTTTGCTCCCAGTTAAACCCATGGATGGCACTGGTGGGGGGGGGGGGGGGGTCATGAACACACACACACACACACTTTCCCAAGGTTCTATAGGTCCTTCTGGAAACTGATGAAACTAAATTAGGCTTTATTACTGATAGAAAAATGGTTCAGAATTAGCATAAATAAGTTTTTCTAAGGTAGTAAGTTATGGAGCCCTATGATTACAATTACCAAGATAGCTAATCACTGTTTTAGCAGCCAACGTCACTGATCCGCTCTGCACTCAGATGCTGGTATGTGGGTGCATGCATTGTTGCAAATCGTAGATCAGTGGCAGTCTCTGGATGAGAGAGTTCTCTAGCACATAGGCATGGCTTGATCTGCAGGGTTTAATGCAGGCACAGCAGAAGAGAGTTCAATCATTGTTTGGTTCAGAACTAAATCGGAGCAGGCCCCATCTTGTAACAGGAAGCCATGCTGTTTGGTTCCGGCATTAGTTTCTGTACCAGCACCAGCTATACACTTCCCCATCTTTTAAGATGGAAATAGGTTTTAAGAGGGAATATGCTCTGTAGGGTATATTAGTAGCATAAAAATAAGTTAGACACTCTGTTGTCCAGGGGGAATGGCTACTATTACCTAGCCCAAAGTTCGGTGAGTTATTCTGGCAATGAGCCACAAAAGAAGTCTGGTCTGCAGATATATATTAGACTTTATTATAGGCAACCAGGTAGAAAAATATACACACACACATATAGCTAATTAGAAACATGAGGTAGAAATTTGTTATAGTACAGATGTACACTTTGACAACGTAATAAATCACTGATTAGTAACCAGATGTCACTGATTCGCTCTGCACTGAGGAAAAGTAAGGAATATATTGCTAACCCCTTGCCCATCCGGAGGAGGAGAGATAAGCCAGTACCTTAGCTCTGTCGGGCACTCAGGAACAACGCAGTCCAAGGAGGCAGCTCCTAGCTAATGCGACTCCAGCCCCGTCAGAGGCAAGCTGCAGTAAGTCCGAACAGGAGCTATCTGTGAAAGTCTTATCTCAGACCTTTGGCGGACGGCCTAGCCCACACTTAGTGGCCGTCTTGCGGAAGGGTCAGGTTGCAGGAATCAGGTACACAGTGCACAGCAGAGAGGAACCGGTGCAGAAGTCTGTATGTACAGGTGGGAAAAGCCCCCAACTCTCTCTAAAGTTTCAGTGCAGATTGCATTATTCTGTGTAAGAATCCTCAGTCATAGGTCCGATGATTGGTTGGCACCAGGCAGTCTGAGGTGTTCTCAGCGAATCAGGAGGTAGATGATGGGCATCTTCTTGCAAACAAAGAAGCCATAGTAAGAAGTCAGGCAGAGGTAACAGTATGTAACTTCTGGGCATGTACAAGTGTCCAAGGCCAGCCACGGACAATAGCTTCTGTATGCACACTTAGAAACACTGCTCAAGCAGTTGTTTGAAGGTCGTTTGTAGCTGAACACAGCAAAAGTGTAGTGAAGAATCCATCTTGTCTGTGCAGTTTGGTTCAGGCCTGAGTTGCTGAGCAGGCCGGAGATTTGCATGTAGAATTGCAGGGGTACCAGCCCTACAGCTCCCTTGAAGCTAACTAGCAGGCTACTGTGCAGGTCAGGACACAAGGACATGGTTACTAAAGTCTAATAATAGTTACTCTAAGCATAATAGTTGCAATGGAAGCAGTATGGCATGAGTAATTATACTGTGCATACACCAGTGGTAAAAAGTTAATACGGAAATGATATGCAAGATCAAATCAACTCAATATGATGAGTATAACTTCAAACTTAGTAGTACGGTGTACTTAGTCTAGCTCAATGCATAACTTGGTCTATAGGTTATACACTATAATGTGTCAGTGTAACTTCAACTGAACACCTAAATGCATAAGTGTGTGAGTAAAACAAAACACAAGTTTTCATTGATAAATGAAACACCTCAAAAGTAATGCATAACTGGAAAGTTCATGGCGTCCTTAGTCAACAAGGTGACGTTCAAGCAAATCCTGCAGACGCATGGTAGGTGGAGGAGTTCCATGGCGTACAAGACACAGGGTACAGATCTCTCTGCTGATATAAGGAAACCAAGCATTTGATTGTCAAGAGAAGGGCAAAGACCGGCACAATGACATGAGACATAAAATAAGTCTGTAAAATGTCCATATCATGCAAATCAAAGTTGTAATGAGATCAAGGCTCTTCTGGTCAACTTAACTGTGAGAATCCTTAGTCCAGTAGGTAGTTCAAGGCTTCAGTGAAGTTAATGTCATGGCCTTGAAACACATTCAGCACCTGGATTTCAGTAGAAATGGTGCCTGCATCTAAATAAAACAGGGCTCCTCCAACAGTAAGAATGGAGTGCTTAGGGTTATCAATTAATCAAACGCTGAAAGGAGTTCAAATTCAGACTCTTGCATTCTTGACTGCAAGTTTTCTCAGCAGAAGATATAAATCTTACATGCACAGGACTTCCTAGTCTGTTTGCAAGCATGTTTTAATTTGTCAGATGTTCCTGTTTGTACAAGAACTTTGAGCCAAGAAGAAGTTTTAAACTTGGCTTTCGATGGCATTCAGGAATGGATCTTGGTACAGATTCCAGTTTTTCCTGCTGCGCAGAGACCAATGGCTGTGTCTCTGTTCATATTAACAAGCAAGAAAACATTGTACTCTAACTCTACATTAGAGTTCCACAGAATCTGGGCTGTTTCAGGAGAGAAGCCCTAGAGGGTTTTCTCCCCCTTCTGGTACAGGCTCTTCTCCGTTAACTGTAGCAAGGCCAGAAAGATTTTGCTTTTAGCATTATTAGAAAAGAGAAAAGCTACCAAAATGGTAAGGGGATGGAAGGATAACCCTATGAAGAGAAGCTAAAAAGGTTAGGGCTCTTCAACCTGGAAGAGATGGCTGAGGGGAGATATGCTAGAGGTCTATAAATTAATGGAGTGGAACAGGTAAACGTAGATCAACTGTTTATTCCATCAAAATATAGAAAGACTAAGGGACATAGAATGAAGCTATTTAAGATTAATAAGAGAATATTTTTTCACTCAGCATGTAATCAAACTCTGGAATTTGTTACTGGAGGGTGTAGTAAAAGCTGTTAGTGTAGTCAGGTTTAAAAAAGGTTTGGACAAGTTCCTGGAGGAAAGGTCCATAAACCATTATTAAAGGTGACCCGGCATATCCGCTGCTTGCCCCAATACAAGCACTGTGGAACTTGTGTCTTTTAGGGAAACTGCTAGGTACTTGTGACCTAGATTGGCCACTGTTGGAAATAGGATAGTGGGCTTGATGGACCTGCGTGCATCTGTATCTGGACAACTGGCTCACTCGGGCCAAGTTAGTCTGAGGTCACCTGGGTTACGGACCAGGTGGTACAGTCCCTGTACTGTAACTTTTGTTAGCTTCCCTGATTTCTTTGAGCATTTCATCATCCATTTGTTCATTCTGGCCAGGCGGTTGATAGCACACCCCCACTGTCATCACCTTCCCCTTCCCCCTTTTTACATGGAATTTTAATCCACAGGTTCTACAGTTTTGTTTTGGTTTTGTTCTCTCAAAACTTTAATCCTTTGTGACTCAATGCTCTCTCTAACAGACTGAAACCCCACCACCAATTTGATCTGCTCTATCATTACAATATAGTTTGTACCCAGGTATCACAGTATCCCCTGGTGGTCTTCCTTCCATCTTGTCTCTGAGATACCAGTCATATCTAACCTCTCATTTAGTGCTATATATTCAGGGGCGGACCAAGGCAATCTGCCGCCTGAGGCGAAGTATGAAAAGGTGCCCCCCCACCTACCTTTGGGGCTTTTTCAGAAATCCAGTCAGACTGAACCAAACCAAAAAGCCGATTATATGGAGGAAATGCAAGATGTTTGCACATAGGGCCATATCAAGCTGCAATCACACCCTGTGAGACTTGCAGCTTGGGCGCACACACACCCCTCCCCCCATACCTCAGCGTCCAGCGCTGCCTGCTCTTTCCCTGCTGCTGCTGCCCTCTGTTTTTTTTGACGGAGGCGCCAGCAGCAAGGAAAGAGCAGGCAGCGCTGGATGGAGGTATGGGGAGAAGGGGGGCATGCGCCTGATCTGAAAGGCACCGGCACTCTAAGCAGATCTGTCTCTCCTTGACATCGAGTCGAAGGAGGGAGGGACCAGACCTGCTTAAAGTGCTGTGAAAAGGCTTGGGGGTGCATTTCGGCTGCCTGCTATTGTCCTGTCAGTGGCAGCAGGGCAACAGCAGACAGCCGAAATACGCCTCCCAAGTCTTTCCGCCCTGTGCGGCTGCACCGCTTGCACAGGGCTAGGTACAGTCCCATTTGCACACCAAGGAACTAAAAGACAGCAAGAACTAACAGCACAGATTATAAAACTATAACTCATTTTTATTTTGTTATAAACTGCCTTATGGTTCTTGCTTTTTCTTTTTCAACATATATTTTGCATCCACAGTAGGTGCAGAGCAGAACCAGGACATTCACCCACAGAACTCAATATTTAAAAAAAAAATCTGATTCTGATTATCTCGCTAACAAAAACCACCACCATTATTCTCCAGTACCGGGCATATTGTGAACTAATACAAAACCCTACAACAAAGAACAAACCTACCATACTTTATCAGCACAAACTTCCAAAACTCACGTAAGGAGCCCATCCAAAAAAAACATCCCTGTAAATACTACAGTGGGCCCTGGAACATCCATACACCTATTTGAAAAGCTGAACAAGTCAAATTACTACAGTATAGTCACACACTTGCAACATCGACCCTCACCAAGTACAGAATAAGTAACCACAATCTAAAGTAAAAATATGTAGACTAAATTTAAATTGAAACCCCAAGAAGCCAGAGTCCACATGCAGTGCAACATCAGATAAATAAGAGATGCAGTTCCTCAATACTGTGTAAATTATAAAAATAGCACAAAGTCCAATCACTAAAATTAAATAAAAATTTTTCTACCTTTTATTGTCTGACCGTTTTTTATTCTCTGATCATGCTGGTCCCGATCTGAGGCTTCTGCTTTCCTGTCTTCACTTAGCTCTCTTTCTGTGGTCTATGGTCCATCTGCCATTTCTTATCTCCTTTTCTTTTGTTTTATTCACTTCCTTCCATCAGCCCATTTCCAGTTCCAGTAATCCTCCCCAGTATCAGCCCCCTTTCCAGTCCTTCCCTCCCAGTACCTTCCAATGTCAACTGCCTTGCATTCCCATGACTGCAACTGGTGTCCATTCCCTTCCAGTCCTCCTCCTTCCCCACTGTCCAGCCCCTTCTAGTCCAAATATATCTTTCCAGATATTAGCTCACGTCCACTCTCGGTGCCACCCTCCAGGTCAGCTCCAATCCAGTCACCCTACCCTTTGTCCATCCCCCTTCCAGTGCTATTTGCATGTCAGCACCCTTCCAGCCTCCTCCCCATTACCATCCCAGGTATCAGCTCAGGTTCACTCTCAGTGCCACCCCCCAGTCAGCTCCCTTCCAGCCACCCTACCCTCTGTCCATCTCTCTTCCAGTGCCATTCACATGTCGGCTCCCTTCCAGCCTCCTCCCCATTACCCAACCACCTACCACTCCCATCTCCAAGTGTCAGCTCCCTTCCAGTCCCCCTTCAGTACATCCCAGGTGTCAGCTCCTTTCCAGCCCCCTCCTTCCCCCATGTCGGCTCCCTTCGTGCCCCCTCCTTCCCCTGGCAGACCCTCCCATCTGCTCTGTTCCAGTCCCATTCTACCATCCTCCCGCATCAGCCCATTTGTAGCCCTAGCCCCTAGATTTCTTCCAGGGCCATCAGCACTCTCCTTCCCTCCTCCATTAGCCCATTTCCAGTCCCAGCCCATTTCCAGTCCTAGCCCCCCCATCAGCCCATTACCAGTCCTAGCCTTCCCCATCAGTACATTTCCAGTCCTAGCCCCCCCATCAGCCCATTACAAGTCCTAACCCTCCCCCCTGGGAAACAAAAAAGAACCTGGCTGCTGAAACCACTGCAGCCCCGGCAGAGCCCTCCTGTCTCCCTCAGCGCGGCTTACAGAGCTGTGAAGGGAGAGTTCCCATCTGCCTTCACGGCTCTGTAAAGCCGTGCTGAGGGAGACAGGAGGGCTCTGCGGGGTGGCCGGGGGGCACTTCCTGCTGCTGCAGCAGCTCCTCTCCTCTGGATTATTTTTTTGTTTTTGAAAGCCGGCAGCGGCAAACTCACCCTCCTTTTTCAGGCAGCCACGGCTCCCTGCCTCTTAGAGAACCGCAGCTGTGCTGTGACTGCAGTTTTAAATAAAAATGAAACCGGTGCAGAGCCTTCCCACGTTTGCGAAAGACCCCGACCCTGTGCAGCTTTGTCCCGCCCCCAACTTCCTTTGGAGGCGGGACAAATCTGCACGGGTCTTTCATGGCGGCGAGAAGACTCTGCACCAGTTTTGTTTCTATTTAAAACTGTGGTCACAGCACAGCCGTGGTTCTCTAAGAGGCAGGGAGCCGCGGCTGCCTGGAAAAGGAGGGCAAGTTTGCTGCTGCCGAAAAGCAGACTCGGCAGCAACTTGTGCACTTCTCTTTGGGATTTTTTTTTTTTTAACTTTTGAAGGCGAAGTGAGGCGGCTGTTTTGGGGGTATTTTTTGCCGCCCTCAAGACTTTGCCGCCTGAGGCAGCCGCCTCACTTCGCCTCATTATAGAGCCGCCCCTGTATATATTCTAACTCTCCCATCTTATTTTTTAGACTTCTGGCATTTGCATACAAGCATTTGAGGCTGTATTTTATTCATATTAATCTGGCTATCAGTAGGCAGGGGTAATTTGGAATCTTTAAGTTCTGCTCTGTACTCAAGGGCATTTTGGCTACTTTTGTCTATTGGAACCTCTCTGCTGATGTGCCCTAACTTCAGTCTTTTGCTAGTATCCTTCAAGGATACATTATTCCAAACCATGCACTCCTGGGTGACTGTCGGCTTTCCCCTATTTAGTTTAAAAGCTGCTCTATCTCCTTTTTAAAACACCCGAGTGAACACAAGAAAAATTCAACCAGCCCAAGAAATAACCCCAAAGTCATGTAGAATCAATAATTCTCCTCTCACCCTTTCCAACATCTGATCCCACATAACCAATGATATAGTCTTAACCTGGTTAGCTTTACCTTGAAGAAATTTTGTCAATTTTCAAAAAAGTATCTGTGCACACAAATTTAAGTAACATTCACATGGAAAATGCAGGAAGACAGATGCTCCCAGAGCCAACGCTCTTTACATTTGTGGAGAGCTGTCTTCCACACCTGCATAGCTGTAGAAACATCAAACAGAGATCCTTTAACCCACAAGACAACTTGAACTTTGTACAAAAATATATGCTTTCATTATCATATCTTTTAGGTTCTAACAGTCCAGAAGGGTAGCCCTGGTAGGCATGACATAAGAAGGCAGTAGCCTAGTGGTGAGGGCAACAGCCTGGAAGTCAAAAAGACAAGGGTTTGAATCCCACTATAACACTCCTTGTGGCTTTGGGCAAGTCACTTAACCCTCAATTTCTTCAGGTGCAGATTTAAATTGCAAGCCTTCTGGGGATACATCTACTATACCTGAATGCAATTTGTCTTGAACTGCTATTTGAAAAGTTTGAGCTAAATACTAAATAAAATAACTCGGATGAAGCCACTTTCAACAATTCTTTCTTGTACCTTTGAAACAGGTACATAATACATTTTAGACATAGATATACCATAAACTGAGTCTAATTGTAAAATTTGTGTAAATACTTCAGTAGCTCTATCGGACAGTAATCTAGCCTTGGGAAAATTTTAAAAAAAAATTGATTCTAGCACGGTCCCCTCACATTGAACAGCTGACGAAGCGATTGGCAATTCAGCCACTCGGCGTGGGGCTTCCTTAGAAAGTGTCCGATTTCTGCTCTACTTCCTGGCCTGGCATCTTTACTAAAAGCTGTGGAAGCTGGTGGTCTAGGCTCAAATTTGAGATGCATGGTGAGCCTTGGCTGGCTGGCAGGCTGGCAGGCAGACATCCTGCTCAGTGTTCCCATGAAGCTGTGTGGGAGTCTTGCTTGCTCCTGGCAGCTAACAAATGTAATATCACAGCACCCTCTACTGGCTGCAGTGTGAGTGGAGGACTCTGCAATCTTGCAAGAATAATCCTGTTTACTATGAGAACTGAATAGCTAAGCTTGTATATTGTGATTTTGTGAGGGATTTTCCTACAATTCGGTTTCAGAAAATATTTAGCTGAATTAACTAGATGCCAAGAAAATGAGTTCTTGGTCTTCCTCTTCATGCAGTCCCTGAGAGCCACTTCTATTCTGCTTCAAAAAGTTACTCAGGTGACATGATAGGTGAATGAAGAGAAAACGAAGGATTATTTTTCTATTTCATTAATTCCAATAAGGCTTCATTTTTTTTTAAACTGGTTCATTTATTGGACTTGCTTTTATGATATTACTGTCTCTTGACATATGATAAACATTAAAGGGCATATTCAGTTCCCTAGAAACTGCCTTCCACAGTTAAGCCATCCTTTGTTTGCCTCACCCTCAATGTTACGGCTTGAAACAGCAGGTGCAGGAAATAACCTGGCTTAAGTCTTTGAAGAGCAAACATAAAACAATGCTTTTTCTGTAAATACTATGCTGCTTAATGTGCATACAAGCCTTATGATAAAGGATTATCCAGCATGCATTGAGAAATCTAAATTTGTGTATAGAATTCTCTTGCAGTTCGCAAACTATAAACTAAGTTGTATCTCCGAGGCAATAAACAAATTCTGTCTTAAAAGGTCTATCAAAGGTCACTTTCTGATGCTGGAGACTATAATCTTTCAGTTGGTTTAATTTCAAGATTTTCAAATCGGTGGTCCAATTCAAGCAGAAATATTGAGCCATGTTGAGATTCCCCATAATCTGGCTTGCATTTTGCAGGGACATTTAGCAAAAAAACTGAAAATAGCCATTGTTGAGCAGCCCTGCAGATTCTAATGAAATAAACCAGGAAAAGTGAGTTCTCATTTTGAATACTTTATCCAAAGCAAGCCTGTGAGTTAAATGTTCCTTCATGTTTGTAGGTTGTTGTAGATGACTCATTTCATTTACTCCACTCATGGAGCAGGTTGAAGGGGTGAGGTATACACCTGAATAGGTTCAGAAGGAACTGGGGTGGCCACTGAGAGGAAACTGTTCTCTTGCAAACTTGAATAAATGTTTTCTTTTCTTTGTGAGAAAAGGTGACATTTGAGTCCTGCTAGACCAGTCCACACAAGTGGGTTGTGTTCCCCTACCAACAGATTGGTGGAGACAGACCAATGAAAAGCCCATGTTTTGACGACATTACCATGCCTCTGTCTGACTCAGCCACCAGAGGACCTTTTCAGTATTCGACCCAAAGCATATGGCCCGGGGGGTCCTCTGGAGGGGGTTGTGTCCCTGGGACCACATATTCACCAAAAGGTCTGAATGATCCAGAGTCTCTGAAGCAGAGGGAAAGAAAAGCTTTCCAGGTTGATAGTGACAATAATCCATAAAGCCCAGGGAATCTAGCCAGTGTGCCTTTGACAGTTGGGTGGAGACTGAGAAAGAGGCACGGGTCCCCTGGACATGTCTTCCGGGAGGTGGTAAGATTTTGTCTCACCTAGGTCCCTTTACCAGTTTCTCCAAATCTGTTCCAAAAATGAGCTTCCCCTTAAAGGTAAGTTTGAACCAACTGGTCTCTGGAGGATGTGTCCACTGCCCAGTGACTGAGACAAATCCAACATCGTGACAGTCGGGCCACTATCCCTAGCCTCCAGGTGTACCAGGTCCATACACTGCATCAGAAAGTAAGGCTAGAGCTGACCCCAAGAGAAGTATCATGTGGAAGAGACTGAATCCACTGGAGCAGGGCTTGAAGTCAAATTGGTTCATATCCACAGCTGTAGAATAGCTGCTGATACTGCAAACTGGCTCTTCAGCAAGGAATCAACCTTGCAGTCCAGGACATATTTTAAGACTGATTCACCTTCCACAGGAATGGTGGTTTGTCGTAACTGCTATGACCTATGCATCCACCTTGGGAAGGTAATGCCATTCACTGCAATCCTCTGGGAAGTTGTAGAGCTTCTTATAGAGCCTTAACCCTTTAGGCATGGAGTCAGGTGAGTCCCACTTGGACTGGATCATATCCTTGATCACCTCCAGGAATGGGAAGACAGTACAACCCTTTGGAGCGGTTGTACTTTCTCCTCCTGCTCCATTCTGGAAGTGTCTGCCAAATTCAAGGTGGATGAAACCCTAGAAATCAACACCACCAGCTGCTTCTGGACCATGCAGATCACATTGGTCTCTTCATGGTCTGAAGGTGATAGGAGGTGGTCCTCCACATCAGAGTTTAGTGTTGATTCATCTGGGGTCTATGGGCAGTGTCAACATCTCAGACAGCTCCCAAGTGTTCCTCATCTTCAGGGAGTATTCTGCACTGGGGATGCTTAGCCAGAAGCAATCAAGCAGGGCTTCTGCTTCCAGCCTCCCCAGTACGAGACTGCATCTGGGGGCACCCAGAGGCTGCAGGGTCTGAATTTCCACACCAGAAGAACCAAGCCTGTTGTAAAAAAGAAAATTCTGGGGAGGACAATCCAGCTCAGGAAGCTCTCCTCTTGGGAAAGGCACCACAGACCCCCCTAGAGGATGAGTGGCTCACAGCATGGTTGCTGGAGCCTCTGGCCATCTGAGCATCCTTACACTTAGTGCCACCCTGCACCTCCTGCCCCAAGGCACTAAGGGGAGACTGTCCCCCAGCTGAGAGGGGGAAAACATGCCCTTCAGGGGCAACTCAGAAGCTGCCATACAGGAAAGTCAGAATCCAGAATCCAAGGATGAGGCTCCTCAGTTGCCACAGGTCAAGCAGTGTTCCCTGGAGGAAGAAAGGGTAAGTATTACCAAAGCATGCATTAAGGTTGTTAACCCGCAAGCACATGTTAACTGCTTTTACAGAATGCACAGTAAAGGTGCTAGGGATGGAGCGTGCAGTCGAACCACTTGGGTGGAATGCACATTAGGACTGCATGATCTGCAGGTGTGCAATAGGCAAAAACATTACTGATGTGCAGAAAACAGCAGGAAACCCCCATCCAGTGCCAACAGTTGCTAGCAGTCCATCCCAAATTGCATCCCTCAGAGACAGAACCGAGAGTCCCCCAACAAGGACAGTGACAAGGTCAAGCCTTGGTACTTGCCCCCTGAAAGCCCTGGGCATAAGCCCTGTGCCAGGCTCAGCTCTACTCCCCTGAAATGGTTGATGGGGCGGGGTGGGAGATGGAGGGTGGCTATGTCTCTGAGCCAAAATACTACAGAAACAGATGTGTTTAATTTGCGGTGAAAGTCTCCAATGTCTGAGTTGGAGCGAATGTCTGGGGGGGAGAGTTCCAGATGGTTGTGTAATAGAATGCTCTGTTGGAGGTGGAGGCAATGGTTTGGGTGAATGTCGTAGATACTGCGAGGCAGGTGTCAGCACTTCTGCGCGATCGTTGGCAATGGGATTTGATGAGAAGAGTCTGCAGTGTAGCGGCTGATATCTGTAGAATTGCCTTAAGTTGTTGGTGCAACTTTGTATTTCACTCTGCTGTTGATGGGGAGCCAGTGTAGCTGCTTCAATATTGGTGTTAGGATTGAGACGAGTACTGCCTGAGATGAGTCTGCTACATTCTTTGCAGGCTGCAGAGGTTGGGTTGAGGATTTTGGTAGGCCATGTTAAAGTTGACATAGTCAAAGATAGGTATGATATGTGCCTGGCAGCAGGAGCGGCCCAAGGGGGGTGCGGGGCCATGTGCGGAGACTCTGTGTGGGACCTCATTTGCATAAGGTGCCCCATTTGCATACATATTTGCATAATGTTACCATACACTAACTTTTAGTAAACATGCCTCTTAATGAGTATATGGATAAAGAAAGACTAAAAGATTTCTACATTACTATAATCCAGTACCAACCGCCAGGCACATTAGGAGCTACTACAAACACTGCCCATTTAGGATACGGCGGGTTTGCTATGGGTTCTAACAGCACTACCAGGACTCACAAAGCACCATACCCTACCTATCAAAAGGCAACACTGCAAATATTAAATCAATACATTTCAGAGAATAACAATGCATGACCTAGTGGGGAAAGAGAACAACAAGTGGCAATGTCATATAGGAATTATATAAACAGAATACCTCAGCTCAGTTACACATGCAGAATATAGACCATCACCAAACAAAGAATCACAATTTAGAAAAAGGAAGACAATAATTAAACTGGGAACCCCAAAAGCCAAACTTGGAATGTACAACACTGTAGAAATAAAACCAGAAATTAATTTCCTCTTGTACTAAAAGCGCAGACATTAATGATGCACATTTCCAAGAGCTGACATATTGCAGTTAAATTCAAAATAAAGAGATTTTTCTACTTTTTGTGCATTTTTTTTCCAGTGGCAATTGCTCCAGCCACTTTCTTCTGGTTTCTTTGTGTCTTCTGCTAACTCTCCATCGTCTGCTGTCGATTTGTCCTTTCTTCTCTCCTAGTTTTTTTCCATTCTTTCTCTACATCTGTTTAACATACTAATCTTTCTCCTTTTGCTCTTTTCTCATTCCTATTTCATCCACTCAAATTTTACCCCTCCATCCTCAATCCCCACTTACTCTCCCAATATCCTGCCAATTGTAGATTTGTCTTCCCTCCCACACAATATTTTTCCCTCTCATTTCACTCTCCCAGCTCCATCCCATTCTAATCCTCCCCCAACATCAGCTCCCTTATAGTTCCAGCCCCACCCAGCATCCGCTCCCTTCTAGTCCCTGCATCAGCCCATTTCCAGTCCTAGCTCCCCCATCCATTTCCAGTCCTATCAGAGTCCCTCCATCAGATCATTTCCAATCCCAGCTCCCCCATCAGCTCATTTCTAGTCCTTTCCTAGCCCCACCATCAGCCCATGTCAAATCCTAGCTCCCCTCCACTCAGCCCATTTCCAATCCAAGCCCCCCATGAGCCTACTTCCAGTTTTAGCCCCTCCATGAGTCCATTTCAATTCAAGCCCCCACCACAGCCCATTTCCAATCTTAGCACCCAACAGCCCATTTCCAGTCCTATCCTAGCCCCTCCATCAGCCCATTTCCTGTCCTAGCCCCCCCCCCACTCAGCCCATTTCCATTCCAAGCCCCCCTCCCCATCAGCTATTTGCAGTTAAAGCCCCCCTTCCACTCAGCCCATTTCCAGTCCTAGCCCCCCCATAGCCCATTACCAGTCCTAAGCCCCCCATCAGACCACTTCCAGTCTTAGCCCCCCATAGCCCATTACTAGTCCTAACCCCCCCATCAGCCCACTTCCAGTCTTAGCCCCCCCCCCATAGCCCATTACCTGTCCTAAACCCCTCCCCCTCCACCCCCCAGCTAGGTTAAAAAGAAAATGGCTGCCGCCGTGGTAGCAGCAGAATCGAGCATCCCGTGGGGCCCCCCTGCTCTGCAGTGTCCTCCATGCAGCTTCAGCACGGGCTTTTCAGAGCCACGCGAAAGAGAGCTTCTCCTCTCATGGCTCTGTTAATCCCGCGGCGGGATTAACAGAGCCACGAGAGGAGAAGCTCTCTCTTCGCGTGGCTCTGACAGCCAACACTGAGGTTGCATGGAGCACACTGCAGAGCAGGGGGGGCCCCCGCGGGATGCTCGATTCTGCCGCTGCCGCAGCAGCAGTGGCAGCAGCCAGTTTTGTATTTTTTTAAACCTAGCTGGGCTGATGCAAGATGGGGCTTTTTGCGCGGGGCCCCCTGAAACGCGGGGCCCTGTGCAAAAAACATTCTTGCTCAATGGATGGGCTGGCCCTGCCTGGCAAATGTTTCTGAAATAGTTATGGCCCAGTAGAGGTCTGTTCTTTTCCTTTCAATCTTCAGATTTTCTCCAGTGGAGAAAGTCAATTCCATCTGCTGGAGACAAAAATATTGAAGGGGGACCTCTGGTGGCTGAGCCAGATAGAGGCATAGGTGTGTTGTCACTGAAACCTGGGCTTTTCATTGGTCTATCTCTACTAATCTGCTGGTAGGGAAACACAACCCACTTGTTTGGACTCATCTAGCAGGACAATATGGAATAAAGTGTTTCAGGTTTCGTTAGATGAAATTTTAGAATTTGCTAACTCGATAGTTTTTTATGAGCTTTTGAAACTTTACTGTTAAACACTGTAGTCACATGACATTGAATAATTCCTGTTAGCTCAAATATACAAAACTGCAGAGGACCAATATACTACTCCAGTGCAGTACTTCACAATAAGAGAAAGTTGAACCTATTCAAGATTCATTTGTTACCACTATTCTGTGAGAACAAACAAGGAATGTGGCTTCTTTGAATTAGTTGACTGCTCTTGAAACTGAACTAACCCTGGATGGTTCTCATTGCCATTTTGGTTAGAAACACTAAATCAAGATTGTGGTACTAGATACTTGTGTAGGGGATAATTTTCTAAAGCATTTTCTGCATATAAAGCATGACTTAAATGAAGATAACTGTTGTAAATTGCACAAGTGTGCATGCCATCTTTAGGCATCCCTGAAAAGGGGTTTGGATGGGGTTTTGGTGGAATCAGGAGGTACATAGTACACTCATGGAGTAAATGCATAGCTGTACCTGCTTCAGATCTAGTGTAACTTTGTGCAAGAGCATTTATGTGCTATTGAGGATAGTTGAGAACCTATTTTATAAAGACACATGGGTTTTTTTTTTAATAAAACAGGTGCACGTTTGAAAGTTTTATGGGTACTCTGTCATAAAATTACCCTACACATATCCAATGGCTATATCACCATTTTTGCCAGAAGGGGTAAATTGGCATATGTAGAGCTGGACAGTGAAAAAGACAGATAGGAAGAAAATTGATGCCTTTGAATTATGGTGTTGGCGGCGAATACTGTGTATACCATGGACTGCCTGAAGAACAAACCAGTCGGTACTAAAGGAGATCAAACCTAAGCTTTCTTTAGAAGCTCAGATGACAAGACTTTGACTTTCATACTTTGGACACATCATGCGAAGAGAGAAATCATTAGAGAAAGACATTATGCTTGGCAAGATAGAAGGTCAACGCAAAAGAGGAAGGCCAGCAATGAGATGGATCGATACAATAACAGCAGCTACGGGTACCAGTCTGTCAACAATGAGCCGCCTGACTGAAGACCGAACACAATTTAGGATAGCTATCCAGAGGGTCGCCATGAGTCGACTCCGACTCGACGGCACTTAACAACAACAGAGTTGTAGAAATCCAGGTAGCTCTTCCTACCTAAACCAGAAGATTTGTCCAAATATCATCAAGGCAAGCCTCAGAGCTCTAGGTCAGTCTAGAACAGGGGTCTCAAACTCAAATTGCTTTGAGGGCCAAATGAGGACTTTTAAAGTAACCCGCGGGCCGCATAAGATGCGGGGCCTCATTTGCATAAATATTTGCATAATGTTACCATACAAAGTGCAGACGTTAATGATGCACATTTCCCAGAGCTGACATATTCCAGTTAATAAATTCAAAATAGATATTTTTCTACCTTTTGTGCATTCTTTTCAGTTGTAATTGTTCCAGCCACTTTCTTCTGGTTTCTTCGTGTCTTCTGGGTCAGTGTCACGTCAGGACATACTAGGGAGATAAAGTTCCTAGATGAAATAAATGATTGCTTCTTGGAGCAGCTGGTTCATGAACCGACCAGAGGGGAAGCCATATTAGACCTAGTCCTTACTGGAACACCAGATCTAGTGCAAGAGATAAGGGTGTTGGGGCCACTTGGCAATAGTGATCATAGCATGATCGCCTTTGATTTAATTAGTGGAGGAGGGATAGTAAGGAAATCCACAGTACTACCTTTTAACTTTCGAACGGGAGACTATGATAAAATGAGGAAAACTGTTAAGAAAAAACTAAAAGGAGCAGTTGTGAAGGTTAAAGAAGTACATCAAGCTTGGGTGTTGAAAAATACTATCTTGGAAGCCCAGACCAGCTGTATTCCACGCTTTAAGAAAAGTGGACGGAATTCCAAAAAACTGCCAGCATGGTTTAAAGGTGAGGTCAGAGAGGCTGTTGCCAAAAAAGCATCTTTCAGGAAATGGAAAAAAGAGCCAAACGACGAAACCTGGAAACAGCACAAGCACTGGCAAGTCAAATGCAAGGCATTGATAAGGCAGGCAAAGAGAATTTGAGAAGAAGCTTGCTGCAGAAGCAAAAACGCGAAATAAAGATCTTTTCAAGTACATTCGTAGCAAAAAACCTGTGAGAGTCAGTTGGTCCATTAGATGATAAAGGTGTTAAAGGAGCACTAAGAGGCGACAAGGCGATAGCAGAGAGACTGAATGAATTCTTTGCTTCGGTCTTTACTGAGGAAGATGTAGGGATGTTACCCATGACTGAAGTGATATTTAAAGGTGCGGAAGAATTGAAGGAAATATCGATACATCGGGAAGATGTCTTACAACTATTAGATAAACTGAGGAGTAGCAAATCACCTGGGCCGGATGGTATACATCCAAGGGTGTTGAAAGAACTGAAATATGAGATTGCAGACCTGCTATCAGTAATCTGTGAACTATCATTAAAATCATCTCTAATACCTGAAGATTGGAGGATCGCCAATGTAACACAAATTTTTAAAAAGGGTTTCAGGGGTGATCTGGGAAACTACAGACCGGTGAGCCTGACGTCGGTACCGGGAAAAATGGTAGAAACCATCATAAAAAATAAAATTACTCAGCATGTAGATAGTCACAACCTAATGGGAGACAGCCCACATGGCTTTAGACAAGGAAGATCTTGTCTTACTAATCTGTTATGTTTTTTTTGAAGGAGTGAATAAACAGGTGGACAAAGGTGAGTCGGTTGATATTGTGTATCTGGACTTTCAGAAAGCCTTTGACAAGGTCCCTCATCAGAGACTTTTGGCAAAACTAAAGAGTCATGGGATAGCAGGCAGTGTACTATTGTGGATCAGGAACTGGTTAAAAGATAGAAAGCAGAGGGTAGGGCTAAATGGCCAATTTTCCCAATGGAGAAAGGTGAATAGTGGTGTACCCCAGGGATCTGTGCTGGGTCCGCTGCTTTTTGACATATTCCACTTTCCAGATCATTTATGAATAACGAGTGAGGTTATCAAATTTGCAGATGACACAAAACCATTTAAAGTTGTTAAAATCCAAGAGGATTGTGAAAAATTGCAAGAGGATCTTGATAAACTGGAAGACTGGGCATCAAAATGGCAGATGAAATTTAATGTGGACAAGTGCAAGGTTATGCACCTAGGGAAGAACAACCCAAACTATGGTTACACGATGCAAGGTTCCACATTAGGAACCACCACCCAGGAAAAAGATTTAGGCGTCATTGTGGATACCATGTTAAAACCCTCGGCCCATTGTGCAGCGGCGGCCAAGAGAGCAAATAGAATGCTAGGTATGATAAGGAATGGAAAATAAAACAAAAGATATTATAATGCCTCTATATCGTTCCATGGTGAGACCGCACCTTGAATATTGTGTGCAATTCTGGTTGCCGTATCTTAAAAAGGATATAGCGATTTTAGAAAAGGTACTGAGAAGAGCCACCAAAATGGTAAAGGGGATGGAAGGATACTCCTATGAAGAGAGGCTAAAAAGGTTAGGGCTCTTTAACCTGGAAAAGAGACGGCTGAGGGGAGATATGATAGAAGTCTATAAATTAATGAACGGAGTGGAACGGGTAAACGTAGATCGATGGTTTACCTTATCAGAATATAGAAAGACTAGGGGACATGCAATGAAGCTACAGGGTAAACTATTTAAGACTAATAAAAGAAAATATTTTTCACTCAACGTGTAATCAAACTCTGGAATTTGTTACCGGAGGATGTAGTAAAGGCTGTTAGTGTAGCTGGGTTTAAAAAAGGTTTGGACAAGTTCCTGGAGGAAAGGTCCATAAACCATTATTAAGAAGTGACCGAAGATATCAATGCTTGACCCAGTACAAGCATTGTGGAACTTGTGTCTCTTGGGGAAACTGCTAGGTACATATGACCTAGATTGGCCACTGTTGGAAACAGAATACTGGGCTTGATGGACCTTGGTCTGACCCAGTATGGCATATCTTATGTTCTTATGTTCTGCTAACTCTCCATCGTCTGCTGTCCATTTGTCCGTCCTTCTTTCCTAGTTTTTTTTCCCATTCTCTCTACATCTGCTTTAACATACTAATCTTTCTCCTTTTGCTCCTTCCTCATTCCTATTTCATCCACTCAAATTTTGCCCCTCCATCCTCAATCACCACTTACTCTCCCAATACCCAGCCAATTGTAGATTTGTCTTCCCTCCCACACAAAATATTTTTCCCCTCTCCATTTCACTCTCCCAGCCCCATCCCATTCTAATCCTCCCCCAACATCGGCTCCCGTCTAGTTCCAGCCCCACCCAGCATCTGCTCCCTTCTAGTCCCCGCATCAGCCCATTTCCAGTCCTATCCTAGCCCCACCATCAGCCCATTTCCTGTCCTAGCTCCCCCCCACTAAGCCCATTTCCAGTCCTAGCAACCCCCCCAGTCCATTACCATTTCTAGCCCCCCCATAGCCCACTTCCAGTCCTAACCCTCCCATCACCCCATTTTCATTCTTAGCCCCACAATAGTCCATTACCAGTCCTAACCCACCAATCAGCCCACCTCCAGCCCTAACCCCCATCTGCCCATTTCCAGTCCTTGCCCCCACCATAGCCCATTACCAGTCCTAACCCTCCCCCGCTGCCATTAGCCCACTTCCAGTCCTAACCCCCCATTACCCCATTTAATTATTAGCCCCTCAATAGATAATTACCATTCCAAACCCCCCCCCATCTTTCCACCTCCAGTCCTTCATAACCCCCAAATGCCCATTTCAAGTCCTAACCCCCGCCCCCCCCCCCCCCAAATCAGCCCAAGTAAATAAAATTTTAAAAAAATCCTGGCTTCTGCTACTGCAGCCGTGGCAGCGGCAGAATCAGCTGTCCCGCGGCCCCTTCCCCTCTGCCCGGAAGAGCCATGAGTTTGCTTCATCAGCGGCGGGCTTTTCAAGCCGCAAAGAGTATTTCCCTCTCGCGCGGCTTAAGCGTGTTCAAGCCGCGCGAGAGGGAAATACTCTCTTTGCGGCTTGAAAAGCCCGCCGCTGATGAAGCAGACTCAGGGCTCTTCCAGGCAGAGGGGAAGGGGCCGCGGGACAGCTGATTCTGCTGCTGCCACGGCTGCAGCAGCAGCAGCAGAAGCCAGTTTTTTTTCTTTTTTAAATTGACAGTTGATTCTGCCGCTGCCACGGTGGCAGCAGCAACAGCAGAAGCCAGGGTTTTTTTTTTTGTTTTCCTCCGTCGCGGGCCGCAGAAAGCTCTCACGGGCCGCGTGTTTGAGACCCCGGGTCTAGAATATGGATTTCAAATTAAGTGGTGGCAGATCTTTCTCAGAAAAGGGAATGGGTTGATCTAACGCAGACCAGTATCCAAGTTTAATTTCTCACCCCTAACTGATAAGCATATTCTTGGACTATATCTTGATATAGACACATTACAAGGCAGATTCCCTTTCTGCATGGTTTTGATGGTGGTTGCCTATATTTTGACTATTTCAATGAAGAAAGGAAAGAGGAAGGGGAAAATACAAGTGAAGAACTTCATACGTCTACCTGCAGTTTGTGGAGTTATTGGGTGTGTCCCATGTTGTGAGGAGACTTCTCTTGCTGCTGGTGTTGAGAAGGGAAACTCGCCTCGCTTTGAGGAAATGGTGTGGTTGAAGCAGAATATAAGAAGCTAAATATCTTTCAGCCTGGACGCTAGGCTTCCTCCCTTTTTTCCAGTGACCATCTCTTATTGAGAAGACCATGGCAGAGCCCAAATTTGAGAGAAGAGCTCCACAAAGTTATCAACTATAGGCAGTCTGTCTCCAGATGTCGGCAGCAATGTATGTTTAGTAGCTAGAGTTGGGCAGATGCTGATTCATGGGGCCTCTATGGTTGGTGGTGCATAGTAAGTCTAACACACACTGTGTGGCACTGAAGTTTCTTTGAGTGCAAAGATGCTGCCACTGCTCAGGGAGGATATTGCTGGAGACAATTTTGGAGACGAGCATTGTGTAACCTGTGTCCCTTGGGGAAACTGCTAGGTACATATGACCTAGATTGGCCACTGTTGGAAACAGAATACTGGGCTTGATGGACCTTGGTCTGACCCAGTATGGCATATCTTATGTTAGTTTAGAAGGTACTGTGTGGTCCAAGCTGGGGGTGTTGGAAGGCTTTAAAATATTAAACTACATGTAGAAATGAGGCCGGGAAGCTTAGAATTTGAGCAGTGTGCTCAGCACTTAGTACAATCTGACTAGAGAGAGAGAGAGAGTTTAAATCTTCAGCAGCTTTGGAGAATAAACCGAGAACTTAATATGCATGGGACAAACACAGAGGATCTCTAAAGGTAAAAAGGGGACTGTTATAGTTGATATGGAAGGACAGACTAGATAGGCCATGTGGTCTTTTTCTGTCATCATATTTCTAGGTTTCTGTGTTTCTATGCGAGTTTTCAACTTTCCTTGAGTAATGGGTTCAGGGAAACTTTACACAAGTACTTACAGCCTCTGGGTTTTTCAAAATTTCCATCTCTATTAAGCAAGCTCTCTTACCTCCCCCATAGGAAGAAGGTTAAGATGGGAGACCTGAGGAAGGCTTAGTTCAAGCATTGCTCTTGCATCCAAATTGGTTTCTGATACTTGCTCTAACTTTGGAAGAAGCCCAAGAGTGGGTGACCTTTGCTTGCGATATTTATGTTTTGAAGTTGATTAAAATTCAGTGTTAAGGTTATTTTTGTAATAGAAAAACTGTTCTTCTTAGACTCTGAAAAGGAGGAAGCTTGCTTTTTTTTGCTCTCGCAAGAGTTTATTGAAGAGTGGAAAATTCTTTTTGAAATTCCCTGCAAAATGTTTGTTACAAATTGCTAATATGCATTTTATATTTTGTGATCCCAAACTGCTGAGGGATTGTCTTTCTAAAAGTGATTCTACTAAATAATATATTTGGCCTTGGGATTCTCTAGAATAATTTTGACTGAAATGAAGACAAAACCAGGTTATTTCTTAATTTTATTGTTTGCTTAATATATTCTTCCTTCAGTTTCTGATTCTTGGATCCCCCATATTGTGTGGGCTTGCTTGATAGAAAGTGCTTTTTATATGTATGTTTAGGATATACATGTCTATAGTTTTTATTTTGGGTTGACTGCATCTTATTTCTGTACAAGAGTATTTGTTCTTAATATATAAATTGTAATAAAAATAAATCACGTTCTGCTTTTGCATTTTATGTGATTGTCATTTTTAGTAGCTGAAGATTAGTGGTGTAGTTATATATCTTCAAAGAAAAGATTTTACAGCTCTTGAAAAAGAAGGAAATAGGACTTGTATCTGAGATTTGGCGGGGGGGATATGAAAATATGGAGGTGGTGGTTCATGGTTTTAAAGAATTATTTTTTAGCAGTTCATCAAATGTTCCATAAAGTACAAAAGCAGATAGAGCTCAGTCTTTTGACATTAAACCTAGTTACTTTTTTATTAAAAAGTGTAAGCCAAGTTAGTGGATGATGTGCAATTTATTTATTTTATTTTTGTTTCAGGTAAAGAAGATTGCAGCAGAATATTATGACAATCTCCCTCAACACACCTCTTGGGTTAGAGTTCTCTGGGATTTCATTTTTGACGATGCCATTGGTCCATACTCTAGGGTTAAAAGAAAATTAAAGCTTACCAATGAAAGTGACTAAGTGTTCTTCCCCCCCCCCCCCCCCCCCGGCCAAATATTGTCTGTGCTGCTTAGTTTAAAACCACAAATCTGAAGTAATTTTTGATATTTCATATGCTTCTGGAGTATTTAATGCGTTCATATTTTTACAACAGAGGAATTATATGCACATGACTTTATCTACACACCGAACTAGAGAAGTTGCATTAGTGAATAGGTTTTCTAGCCACAAGAATTACTGTCTTTGACAAATCCTTTTTTTTATCCACTCGCAAAATAGCATCTTCATATGTTTGCATATTCATGACTTTTTATATATAAAATGTATCTCTGAAATATTTTAGACCCACTATGGTCTGTTTTAAAGTGGTAAAGGTTCTCTGATGTGAAAATCTGAAGGTATATCAAATGTTCTGCGTGATATAGTAGATGGTGCCTGAACCAGCTTTGCTGTGTTTGGAAATGGAGGGTTTTTTTGTATTTTAAAGCCAGATCTCTATAAGGGTTTGTTCAATTTTGTTTCATTAGTTTAGTTTACATGTGTAGATTTTTATGCAATAAAATAAGGAAGCAGCGATAAAATAGAGAAAAATTCAAATTATCCTAGCACATCCCTAGACAACCACCAATGGACAGAATATCCCTTTTAAACAGAACCACAAGAGAGGTTCTCTATTGCACAGAGGGTTTTTTGTTTTGTTTTGTTTTTTTCTTAGTTGTGATCTTTCATTTAGTACCCTTTAGTATCTAATATCACTGGCAGAGATGGGCGATGTGGAAAGTTTAATAGCTGAGTTATCAGGCTTGACTCAAAGAACCAAATAACAAAACTAAAGTGTCTCCTAATTCCATAGGAACTGTGCAGGGCTAACGGCACTACATGCGCCGAAGTTGCGCAGGCAGATTTGCAACACAGGCCACAAGAGACTTTTGAAGGGCCGCTGTTAGCTTGGTTAGTCTGTAAATTAGTGGTGATGAACCATGCCATTGAATTTCGCCGCCTTGGGCTCACTGGTTATGTATGAACCTTGGCAGCCATATGATATTTTTAAAAGACATCTTTAAATAGTCCCTGCATTTTGTTTTCTTTTACCCTTCTTCCAGAAACATGTTGATTGAAAAGCACATTGCAGACAGCTATTGATGTACTTCATTTCCTACTGTACTGTAAAGGCACCATCTGAGGTTTTGGTACAGCCTCCCAATCTGTCAAACTGAAACCAGAGATAGTAGGCTATAATCTTTCGTAGCACCGAACAGTATTGCATCTTGTTACAGCACAGTAACCTGGTTAATTTTGAAAAGGACTGAACAAAAATTTGTCGCTAATCTTTCATCAGAAAATACAGCTTGATGTATACAACTTTTTTTTTAATAACACACAAAGTTCCAGTCTTTCCTGGTGGCATGGTAGTATGTTATTGATTCTGATCAATCTACACTATAAAGGATGGGTTTCAAGGATCGCCACGCCCTTCCCCCCCCCCCCCCCCCAAAAAAAATCTGAAATATGGGCAAAGTAACTTTTTATTCAAATGTAGTTAATTCCTTATGGGAGAATGGTGCAATATTATGTACGCTTGAAATGTCTGAAGTTAACTTCTAAGCTGGCCAGTTGAGAATAAATGATGTCTAGGGTAAGATGTGTTATACATCAAGGGCTGGCGTGACCTACTAGGCAGCTGCCTAGAGCACTGTTACCAGGGTACCCACTACAGCAATGACATTTACATGGCAATGCAGTGCTTAGCCAGACTCTCTCTGGCCCTGCATTGCTCTTCCTGCTCTGACGTGCTGTTCTGCCCCCCTCCTACAGACTTCCTTTTTGAATGGGGGCAGAAGCATCTCCATGCGACCAATAAGTCAGCATCAGAAGGGGGTGGAAGCGGCGGGTCACAGAGCAGGAAGAGCAATGCAGCGCTACAGAGTTTGGGTAAGTGCTGCATTGCCCTTTAAATGCCATTGCTACTGCCGCTGGCCTTTGAGAGGAAACAGGGTGGGGGTGGCGGCGGCCTAGGGTACCTCATCCTTGCACCACCTTGCATTGATCAAGGAACTTTTGTGCTCAGCAGATTGACAGATGTCGTCACGTGGGGGGACGGCATTCCCTAATCAAAGAGCAGTCTGTTTGTTTTTAGCCCATTCAGTGTCCAGTTTAGTTTTGAAGCCTCTGTAAGCTCAGTGTTAAATTGCATCTCCTGGGGGAGAAAGGAGCCAGGTCTAGGAGTTCAGAGGGAACTAAGTTGTGTTGACCAGTCAGACTAAACTCTTCATAGCATTTGTTCCGTCTCCATTATTGGCTAGTGACGTAGTAGTCTGGAAAGTCGGCTATTACATTTGAAGAAATTCTTTTAAGAGTGGATATAAAATGGTTATCGAGTAAAATTCAAGGTAGATTTTGGTTGTCTAGATGAAAGTAAATGTAATCTTGAGGATTGGCAGCAGAAAGTTTGATAGACTTCTGGTCTGAGTGAAAACTTTGACACAGCTGCTCTTATTTGATTTTAGTTAGTGCTTAGGGCAGAGACGGAAAAGAGGTGAGCAGATCTGGGGTTTTGGGGAGAACTGACCTTGAGTGGAATGGTTAAGCATTTTAAAACCACCTACTAGGATTTGAAGAGAACTTCTCCCAGTAACAAAACTGCCACTTTAGTGACCTTTTCCTGTGTAGCCATTAACGTTCCCTTTAGCAGGAACTGTTTAAGCTTTGTGTGGGGACCTAAAATATTTATAATTTGATTTTTTTTTCTATTAAGTACTTTCAATTAGTAAACAACGGTCATTCTGTAAAATATGGCATAATTTATAATTCTTGTTATGTTTTGCACCCCATTCAAGTCCCTGCATTTATGGGATCAGGTTTAAGTCTTCATGGTTCCTTGAAATGAAATGTCAGAAAGCTATTGTCATAGATTTCACCATTCCCCTTTATGCTGGGTACTGGGTAACCACATAGCAAGGGTCCCTATAAACATCGCACCGCATACGCTAAAGAAATTCTTAAGGGGTTCCGTTTGGGCCTTTGGTATTATGTAAAAATGACCAGTTTAACTATTCCCTTGCTATGATTATACATCTTTTTTGTAACATTTTGGTTGACTGAATATGAAAGACTAAAAAATTTTAAGCATCTCAAAATGGGTCTGGCTTTCAGGATTTCCATTGTAAATATGAGATGAACACACAAGCCCTAGATTAAACTAAATCTGTGAAATACTCTGTATTTTGCCATTATTGGTATAAAACATTCACAGTAGTTGCAGAAGTGAAATCTTTAATATTTTGAGCATACCCTTCCCTAGAGCTCTTAGAATTACATTGTCCTTCAGGATGTATGTGTGCATTTTCTAATATGTGCCAAAATTGTAAATATTGACTTTAAACTCACAATAGTGGATTACTCATGTGGCATCTGTTTTGTACCTTAAATTTTTTATTTCCAAAGTACAGTCGTTCAGACTGGGGGGGGGGGGGGGAGGGCGGGCGATGGATGGTTCTTTCTCCTTGTTGAACTCTTTAATAAACAAGTGTGTGTTTCCTATTTGGTTGGTTGATTCTTGCTTTTGTGTTAGTGTTAGATGAAAGATCACTGATTACAGGGGTTAGACATGGTTTGGAAAATTAGAATGCAAACTTTTACTCAACTGCTCAACTATACACCTTTACTTTAAAAAAAAAAAAAAAAAGTAAAAAAAACATTAAAAAATACAAAAATAAAAAAAATTCTCTTGAAGCTGAAAAGCAGTACATTTGGGGAAAAAACTGGCATTTGTTTGCACATTAACAGCTGAAAAAAGATTGCAATTGCTAAATGATTTTCTTTATGTATGAGTTGCAAAGCACATTGCTCCTGAAAAAGTGAACATTGCATAAATATACATGCTGCTGAAATAACAATTTTCTTTATCGTCCCTCTAGTCCAGTCCCTAACCAGTACAAATACTGCTGGCACCACCCACCAGCTTCCAGTGTGCTCAGTCTCCAAGCAGCTAGGAGGCAGTGAGCCAGGGTGCTGGACTCACTGAAAGAGCAAATAAGGAGTTTAGTTTAGCTTAGAGCTTCTACTTGTTTATCTCTTTTGGCTTTGTTTTTAAAGTTCAGCTTAAAAAAAAACAAAAACAAAAAAAAGTTCCTTGATAGGTAAAGGAGGAAGAAAGAAGACTGCAGCACTTTTGGCAGAAAGAACGGAAGAGGACGAACCCCCCCCCCCCCCCTTTGAGGTCCGGGAGGTGTTGGGAGGCCTTGCCTGTTTCCTGGGACTTTGGCGGCTCCCGAACCTGAGAGCAGGTGAGGAGCTGTCGCTTTGGTGTGACATGTGGTGAGAGACCGAAGCCGTTGTGCAGGCTGAGCGCATGGAGGGCAGAGCAGTATCCAGTGGTGTGTGCGATCTCCGGAGGCGCTCCAGGAGCTAGCGCAGTTGTCAGGTACATCCTGGGACTCTCTAACAGCAGTGCGAGGAGTTTTGTGCGGGTGGCCTGCTCTGCTGAGGAAGGCATCGCACCATGTGGTGGTTGCAGCGGCACAGAAACAGTAACAGCACATTTCTGGTCTTCCCGCTTGCTCTCTCTCTCTCGCGCCCTCCGATTCCCATTTTTCAGCAGGGGAGATCAAGGGAGTTCCTTGGAAGGTGATTTGTGCTCTGTTTAAAAAAAAAAAAAAAAGAATAAAGGATAAAAAAAAAAAAAGCAACGAGTGAAGGTCATCTTTATTTATTTTTTTATTTTAGCCTTTAACCCTGGTTGATAGAGGGCTCTCTCTGTGCAGGGCAAAGAGTAAATGCGCTCTCAGGGCCAGGAGGCCAGCAGTTTTGCAAACATGCGGGCGCATCCGCAGTGCCTTGTCTGCGGCATCCGGCAGGGAATGGTGTCAGACACCCGAGTGTGCTGTGCCTTGGAGGCCACTTCCATGGAACAGGAGTTGCAAGACAGAGCACAGCAGGAGTTGGTCTCCTCTTCGGCTCTGGAGGCTCAGGTCCCTGCGGACCTCCATCTCTAGATATAGCATCCATCTCCATGGTGGTTCCTGGACACTCCACTACTCAAGGTCTGGGGGATGGTGGGGCCCTGGGGGGTTTCTCCCCTGAATTTATCCTGTTGCTACATCAGTCCTTTTGATTGTGGCAGCAGGGATCAGCGGGTAGTCCCTCGATGGCACTGCGCTCTGCCAAACGTACAGCAGATGTGAAGGTGTCCGGACTGAGAAGGGCTGGGAGAAATGTCGGCAAAGACCGCCAGGCCCTCGGAAGGAGGATTCGGACAGTCTCCCTTGGGCATGGAGCCCCTGCATTCCTAACAGGGGCTCTACATTTCAAACAAAGGTAAGCATTTGTGGTTTTGGTTTTTTTAAATTGCTAGCACTCTAACTGGGAGCTCTTAAAAGGGATTTGGTACATTTTTAAAACAAAGTTACATTCTTTGTGGTACTTTAGTTTAAAAGGGAGGAATATTTTTAGTGGGGTAGGTTTAAAACTGTGCTTTAGTAACTTCTTTCAGCTCTTTGAAACCACTGACACCTAATCAGAAGTTAGTTCCCTCCCTACCCGCCCTCAACACCCACCCACCCCTAGTGAGCACTCTTGCTTTATAGGGCACCTCCCCAATTAACACAACACAGGGACTTGGAACAGCACATTGTCAATATAATTAGAGATTTAACTGCTTTTTCTCTGAAAGGACAGCTGGGAAACCAGCTGGTACTTTGGTAGATCTCTCTTTTGCTTTTACAGATACCTAAGCTTCACAAACAGAACAATGGCTGAGAAAAATCATATCGCTAAAGCTGTTGCCCCCGTTACAGCTTCTGCCTCTGTCCAGACAGAGGTCTTAATGCCAGTTGAAGGACCGGTTCCATGTGCAGGGTGCCTGCATGCTGAAGCTCTCAGGAAACAAGTGGAGGAACTCGGAGGAGGTAGTGAGGCTGAGGAGCATTCAATACAGTGAGAAGTACATTGAGATGCTTCTTGCAACAACCAAAGCCCTCCAGCAAAAGACGATGGGTGCCTACAGAATGATGAAGGTTGGACAAGTCACCAGGGCCTACAGAATCACCAATCCAACTTCTCCAGCCCTTAAATTGAAGAACCATTATGCAGCCCTGGAAGTGGAGGAGGTGAAAGCATCCCTGGAAAGGGAAGAACCAAAGCTCAAGTACTCCAAAGTTGCAGAATCGGTGACCACAAAGAAGCGAAGGGTAGTGGTGGTTGGTGACTCTTCTGAGGGGTATTGAGGCGTCCATCTGCCGACCAGACTTGATGTCCAGAGAGGTATGCTGTCTGCCAGGTGCCAAAATCCAAGACATGGAGAGTTTTCCGAGACTCATTAAGCCGACTATTACCCAATGTTGCTAATCCATGTCAGAACAAATGATACTGCCAGGTATCCCTCTGAGCGTATCAAGTGACTTAATGGCTGTGGGACAGAGGGTGAAGCAGATAAGTGCACAGGTGGTCTCTTCAATTCTCCCTGTTGAGGGTAAAGGCCAAGGCAGAGAGGCTTGCATCCTGGAGATGAATGCTTGGATGGTGTCATCAAGAGCATTTTGTTATCTCCAGGAACAAGCAGGAATGAGTCTTCACATATGGGTACGTCGGTACCGACGGAGCCTGCGTGGGAACGCTTCCCAGCGTCCAATCAGAAAGCTTTTGGGAGCATCCCTCACCGCCTGCGTGCTGCCTTCCCGCCTTTCCAACTGTCTCTCCTCAGTTTTCGTTTTTCCGCGGAGCCGGCAGGACATCTTCCTGTCACCGCAGAAACTTTTTTTTCTTTTTTAATTCTTTAATTCTTGTTTTCCTGTGGTTGCGGCTGTCTCCCCGCCTCCACCGGTATCGCCGTTGTTTTTTTCTTTTCTTTTAATTTTTTTGGGCCTTCAGGCCTCTCCATTATGGAGCCGCTTCCTTCTTTTCCTAAGAAGTGCCTTAACTGCGGCAGTACAGTATTATTTTTATACTCCAAGTCCTGGTGTTTAAACTGTTTGGGTCCTGACCTTCCGGAACCATTAGGCTACCATATTAGGAGAAGAGATTTCCCTTTTCGAGTTTTCCTCGATACCGAGTTCCCTTCCAATGGCGGGGCACCGACCAGTTCTTCTCTACAGGATCAGGTAACCCACAAACAGTCTGTTCAGACTAGCCAATCCTTGAGTGGTAGGTCTCATGCACAGCATGACGGCTCCGGCCTTTCCCTCAAGGGTCCATTGGCTTCAAAACCCCGGCGGGAGTCTTCGATCTCCAAAGCCTTTCAGGGGTTTCAGTTGTTCCTGAGGCTCACCCCTCACAGAACATACCTGAGCCATGCTCGGTGGTGGCATCCGCTTCGAGCGGTACCGATACCCCGGCATCGGCACTGGTGTTGAGTGATCCACTCTTCCCCAAGGATCGTCATCTGGTTTCCTCGGTACCTTTGGGACCGATCGATACATCCCAGATTGACTTTCCGGTATCGGTATCACTGCCGATACTACCACCGACGTCTGTACCTTCCAGACATGCATCGATAGACTCGCTTCCTTCAATGCCGAGTCTGGAATCGATCTCCAGTCTGGAAGACTGGGTACCGACACGCCTCGGATCCGATGCTTATCGATTCTGGATGCTCGGTACCGAGGGTAATTACCAGAGGTCTTCGGTTTCCTCGGTACCACTTGAGCAGCCTCCGATGACTGCTTCGGTGTCGGTATCGTCTTCGATTCCGGCAGGGCTGCCGGTATCGGTGCTGATACCTGCAGCATCAGGGTCAGTTCTTTCCTCACCAGAGTCGCTCCTTTCTATACCTAGTTTAGAGTCGATACCTGGCATGGACGATGCAGTACTGACTGTCTCACGTCATGACCTCCAGTACCAGCATCCATTCCTTAGGCCTACATTCTCAAGTGCCTACTCCGGTGCCCAGGCTAATTCTTCAGATCTAGCCTGTCCAGGGATTCTTTCTGTTGGAGATCCTTCTTTTCAGAATTTTCTCCGGGACATAGCAACATCCCTTGCTATTCCTACCCCTGACTATGATCCTGCTGAAAGCTCTCTTTGTTCTGGAGAAAAGGAGAATATAATGCTTCCTTTACATCATTCCTTGCAGGATCTTCTACGAATGTGGGAAGCACCTTTAAGGGTTTCCTCACCTTCTAGATCAACTGATCTTCTATATCAGGTGCCCCCCTCTCCAGGGTTTCAGAAGACTCCACTTCCCCATCATTCCATTGTAGTGGAATCAGCAATGAGGAAGGTAAAAAGCAAGAAGCATTCTTCTTACCCGCCAGGTCGTGAATCTGGAACACTGGATGCCTTAGGACGTCAAACCTTCCAAACATCTATGCTGGCAACAAGGATTCTCTCATATATTTTTTATATGAATCTATCCCTGCAGGAGGTCACAAAGAAATTCTCTTTTGACTCCATTTCTATCAGAGCCCAAGGCTGCAGACTATTCCTTGCTTCTTAGTCATAGCCAAAATATCTCGTGCTTCCCTAGACTCTCTTTTGAGTCTGTTAGCAGAACCTCTGCTATAGCCATAGGGGCATGACGTAGAGCCTGGCTCCAAGCTTCAGACTTAAACAAATGGGCACAACAAAGACTGGGTAATACTCCTTGCACGGGAGAAAATCTCTTCAATAAGGAGTCTTTACATCAGGTTGCTCAGTGCTCCACTGACTTTCCTGTTTCTGAAGGCAATCCTAAGCCTTCTCCTTCCCCAGTAGGTAGGAAATGCCCTACCAAATCTTCTTTCCCTAGGAAAAGAAGGTTTCACTCTTCTCCTGCCCATCATACAGATGTTCCCAAGCAGGGGACACCTCCGCCCTGGTCTTCAGAATCCAAACTCTAGCCAGGCTGAACAAAGCCAGCAACCATAGGTTCCTGAGAGTTACAACCTACAGTTAACTTCTCAGTAGAAGTTTTTTCACTGTTTTTTCCTTCAAAACTCTACACATGGATTCCTTTCCTCAGGACATCCATTTCCTCCTAAATATGCTGAGCTGTCAGGATATTCATGTCTATGGGTCACAGGTTTCTCCTCTTCTTCCCACCAAGAAGAGAAGTTAACTATCCCATGATAGTTTTCTGTTCCAACATGAATTTTTTTCCTTCCTCAGACTTACCATATGGTAAGTCACCCTTCAGCTCCTGTTTCTCTATCCTCTCATCCAGGGTTTCCCCTGATTGAGTGGTACCTTAAAACTGCAGGGCTTCTCTAGCCTTTCATTCCAGTGTGGAGTTTTTTCTCTCGAATAAACTCCCTCCTTTTCTCTGGGCAGCTCATCAGACAGGGACAGGAATTTCTTCTCCTCTTTTGTCTGTTCTCTCTGTTTTACACAGAAAGATTCTCTCTGCTGTCTTATTCAGCAGCTGCCCATGCAGGAGTCCCAGTGATTGGACTACTGGTACTTTTCCACAAGTTTCCAGTCTGTCTTCCACTTCTTTCTGTCTGGCCTTAGTAGTGATTCCAAGATAGTGCTTTCATCTATCTTGGATAATCCTAATCACTTCAGGCTTATCACACTATCCTCTTTTCTTGCCATCTCCACTTTCTTTGGATTTGGCAGCATAGTTGACCTACAGCCAGTTTTATTTCCCAATTCTCCTGCTTAATGCTCTCTGCAACCTTACAGAGAAGCTTTCTACTATGGGCCCTTGCTAGAGAGCATGGTTTTTTTTCTCTGATGGCTATCCTATATGGTTGGGAAAGGCTTCCTCAGTCATTTTCCATGACTGAGGGTTCTCCACACCCTATTATCTCCTGTTATAATACAGGCCATCAGCCTTTTCTACATGAACGTCAAAAGAGTTCTCCAATTCCTACAAGGAATATGCTCTTTTTTCCTTGCAGCTTGTCCTCATGGTATCCTACTCCTTCATGGACAGTACATATTTTACTAATAACGCATGATACCCCTTGTGTCCCTCCAGGGGGTCAACCTGATATCTCATCCTATGCGTTTTCTGTCCATTTACCATGCAAGAGTTCTATAGGACTCAGGACTTGCTGTTTACAGACTGATATTATCCTCTGTTTTTTCATGCAACCATCCTGGTTATTTCACTGGATAGCATTCCTGCACCATCTTAGCCAGGGGGAATAGATTCTCTATATATCTTCTCAAGTAGGTTCCACTTTCTTGTTAGATGAATCTTTCTCCTTCACATCTCCCATGTGAATGTTCTTCTGGGCATATCTCTATCTGCTTAGTTGCAGACATTTATCTTTAGACATCTCTATACATGTATGTATATATCTCTATATACTTCTCCATAGATACATATGTCTGTAAGCTGTGTGTGCATATGTTATGCCCCTCCAGATCTCACTATAGACATATATATATAAGGGAGCATCTCGACAGATACACATATATATGTGTGTGTGTGTGCGCACACACATCAGGATATATATATATATATCCCGATGTGTGTGTGTATCCCTATATATATGTATACACATGTATATATTCCTATATATATATGTGTGTATCTGTCGAGATGCTTCCTTATAGATAAGTATGTAAATGCATATCTCTCTCTCTGTCTATGCTTATAAAGGTTTTACCTTCCTAAAGGTTCCAGACAGTGGGCTTGCATATGTTCATACTGTCCCTCAGTATGTCTGGAGTATTATGCACACAACCACTACTGTGGTACTGACAGCTCCTACTTTAACCCTAGGTCTAGGTATCCCTGAAGCTCCATGCTTCAATATCTTTCCTATCTCTCACCAGCTAGGAAAGACAGGGCGGATCTTCAGTACATCTGAGGTTTCAGCCCTTCAGACATCTGTCCTCCTTGGGAATACGGGCTTTTTCCCATACCCCTTCTTCCCTCCAGGTCTGGGCTAGTTGTCCAAATCGGTCAGTCTTCCTCTTTTGCTCCTAAATGTTAATGACTCGGTAGCCAAAGGTTTCCAGCTTTTTTTCATAAAGCTTTCCACTAAAGACCTGCCGTTTTTATACTACCCCAGGTGACACCTGGGTCACCTGTCAATTCCTGATTTGGACCTTCACCTTCACCTTCACTCCGTGAGGTCATCTTGAAGATTCCTCTACTGAATCTCCAGTAGACTCCATCAGCCTCTCTACTTCCTGCAATCAAGTAGGTGAGGTACATATTGTGATTGTTCGTTTCAATATTTTTCATGATAATTATCATACATACCAAGGACTCCTTACTTGTAGTCCTTAGGTTAGCTGTTTTTCCTACAGCTCCTCTCTTTTCAACTCCTACCCACCATCCCTCATAGGATGCCAGAGATCCATGTGTGGGAAGTGCAGTCCTGTCCCAGGGACACGCATTTTATGGGATCTCCCCCTGGCATCTACAGCTAGGGAGTCCCCATATGTGAAGACTCATTCCTGCTTGTTCCTGGAGATAGCAGTTACTTACCTGTAACAGGTGATCTCTGGGAACAGCAGGAATAAGTCTTCACAACCCACCCACCTCCCCTAGGAGTTGTATATCTCTATCTTCCTTTCCTCTTTCTCTCTCTGTCTCAGCTATAAAACTCAACTGAGGAGAGACAGTTGGAAAGGCGGGAAGGCAGCACGCAGGCGCTGAGGGATGCTCCCAAAAGCTTTCTGATTGGACGCTGGGGAGAGTTCCCACGCAGGCTCCGTCGGTACCGACGTACCCATATGTGAAGACTTATTCCTGCTGTTCCCAGAGATCACCTGTTACAGGTAAGTAACTGTGCTTTCCTGGACCACGGGATGCTGTTCCAAGGGTTGCAGAGCAGAGATGGTGTCCATCTGTCCAAGAAATGTTGACTCATCTTCAGTAGTAGACTGACTAATCTACTGAAGAGGGCTTTAAACCCGATTGGTTGGGGATGGGTAAAGATAGCCCCCAGGTAAGTGAAACATTAAATACCTTTATGGAAATGGGTAAAAGGGGTAACATATGGAAAGCAGTGTGTATAAATGCCCATAGCATGGGAAATAAGATCCTGATGTTGAAGCTTTGATGGGAGTGGCTGACTTGGATTTAGTGACAGTTACAGAAACATTGTTCACAGAAAACCATGACTGGTATGTAACTATATCAGGCTATACTTTATTCAGAAAGGACAGGATAGGAAGAAGGGGAGGAGTGGCACTATATGTAAAAAATAATAAAGCTTTGAATTACAGAGCTTAAAAGGGAGACAGGAGGCACTGTGGGTTAAACTAGAAAGAGGGAAAGAGAAATCTCTTTGCATTGGCATGATATACAGACCTCCCTCGCAAGAGGAAGAAGTGGACAGAGTTAATTGAACACATGTGCAGTATTGCTAGGAAAGGTGAAGTGCTAATGAAAGGGGATTTCAATATGCCAGATGTTTGCCACATTCCTGCTGCAGTATCATCTAGAAGTAAGGAGATCCTGGATTCTGTACAGGGAGAACTATTCAGGAAATTGGTAACAGACCACACGTGAAGGGGCCATATTGGATTTGGTGCTTACCAATGATGAAAGTGTTTCTGATGTTGTAGTGGGAGATCATTTTGCATCCAGTGATCACCAGATGGTGTGGTTCAGTATTAGGACTAGGGCTGTTAGAATCCATTCAAAAGCGAGGGTTTTAGACTTTAGGAAAACTAACTTTGCCAAAATGGGCCAATACCTTAGGGAGTCATTAGCGGGATGGGAACAGCTGGGGGATGTAGAAAAACAGTGGGCAAAACTGAAAGGGGATATTTTAAGGGCAACCAACCTTTTTGTTAAAATGGTAAATAAAGGGAAAAGGAAAAGGAGACTGCTATGGCTAGCGAAAGAAGTAGCTGAAAAGGTGAAGAAAAAGAGGGAGCAAGGAAGCAAGGAAGTACAAAAGATCAAAGAGGAAGACAGGCAACTATATTTGGAAAAACTTAGAGAAACTAGCAAAGTAGTCAGGAAAGCAAAGATTCAAAGAGAGGAGGAAATAGCCAATGCAATAAAATGGGGGGATAAGACATTTTTCAGATATGTTAGTGAGACGAGCAAGGGCAAAAATGGTATTGTCAGACTCAAGAGTGACAGGGAGGAATACATAGAAGATGATGCAGATAAAGCAGAATTGCTTAACGGATATTTCTGTTGTGTGTTCAGATGAAGAACCAGGAACAGGACCTCAAAACACCCACAAACAGGAACAGAAGCGAGGGGTGTCTTGAACAATTTTCAGAAGAATGTGTTTGTGAGAAACTAGCTAAACTTAAAGTAGAAAAAGTGATAGGACCGGATGGGATACACCCTAGAATACTGAGGGAACTTGGGGATGTTCTAGCAGCTCCATTGACTGACCTTTTCAATACCTCTGAGTCGGGAGTGGTGCCAAAGGACTGGAGAGAGGCTCATGTGGTGCCCTTACACAAAAGCGGAAATAAGGATGTGCTTGAAAACTACAGGCCGGTTAATTTAACTTCGGTGGTGAGTAAATTATTGGAAACGCTGCTGAAAGAGAATATAGTGAAGTTTCTGGAGTCCAGCGGATTACAGGATCCGAGGCAGCATGGATTCACCAGAGGCAGGTCTTGTCAGACAAATCTGATTTCTTTGACTGGGTGACCAGGGAGTTGAACCGAGGGAGAGCCCTAGATGTGGTGTATTTAGATTTCAGTAAAGCCTTTGACATTGTTCCTCACAGGCGACTTATAAACAAATTGAGCACCCTAGGGATGGGACCCTAAAGTTTCAGCTTGGGTTAGGAATTGGTTGAGTGGGAGGCGACAAAGAGTACAGGTAAATGGAGTTCACTCTGAGGAGAAGGAAGTTACCAGTGGTGTGCCCCAGGGATCTGTCCTTGGTCCAATTCTTTTTAACATCTGTTAGTGATAATAGCAGAAGGGCTGTCGGGTAAGGTTTGCCTCATTGCGGATGATACCAAAATCTGCAGTAGAGTAGACAGCCCAGGAAGGTGTAGATAACATGAGGAGGGATCTAGCTAAGCTTAAAGAATGGTCTAGAATTTGGCAGCTGGGATTTAATGTTAAAAAAATGCAAGGTCATGCATTTAGGCTGCAGCAATCCAAGGGAGCAATATAGTATAGGGGGTGAAGTACTTTTGTCCACTAAAGAAGAGCGGGACCTAGGCGTGGTTGTGTCTGATGATTTTAGGGAATAAACAGGTAGAAAATGCGACAGCAAAAGCTTGAAGGATGCTTGGGTTTATACGGAGAGGAATGGCTAGCAGAAAAAAGGAGGCGATAGTGCCTCTGTATAAGTCTTTGGTGCGCCTCATTTGGAGTATTGTGTGCAATTTTGGAGACCGCACCTTCAAAAGGATATAAACAGGATAGAGTCAGTACAGAGGGTGGCTACTAAAATGGTTAGTGGTCTTCATTATAAAGCATAAGTGGACAGACTTAAGGATCTTAATATGTACACATTAGAGGAAAGGCGGGATAGAGGTGATATGATTGAGACGTTTAAATACCTCCATGGCATAAATGCACAGGGGCAGAGCCTCCTTCTATTGAAAGCAAGTTCTGCTACAAGGGGACATGGGATGAGGGTGAAAGGGGATAGATTCAGGAGTGATATGCGGAAATATTTCTTTACGGAAAGAGTGGTGGATCCGTGGAATAGTCTCCCAGAGTGAGGTGGTAGAGATGAGGACAGTATCTGAATTCAAAAAAGCATGGGACAAACACATAGGATCTCTAAAGGAAAAAAGGGGACTGTTGTAGTAGTTATGGAAGGACAGACTAGATAGGCCATGTGGTCTTTTTCTGTCATTTTTCTATGTTTCTAAATGGAGTCGGACTTGAGAGGGTGAGGAGCTGGAAGAGGGAGAGATCCCCCAAACCAGAGGACCAGGCTCGGATTGTCTGGGTTTTTCATCCGGAAGAGTTGCCTGCCCTCATAGAGGAGTCCCTCAGAGCCCTCAATATGCCCGCTAACTTACTGGCTGAGGAGGATTCGCTGGAGGACCAGTTACTGTAGGCGGTCCGTAGGACACAGAAGGTTTTCCTAATGCATAGGATAATTAAACAAATGATCCAAGACGAATGGGATATGCCAGAGGCCAGTCGGCTGGCCTCAAGGGTGTTAGGACTATAACATGCCTCTAACCTCTGCTGGATCAGGAGCAAGAGCTCTTTTGCTCCCCTCAGGTGGATGCTGCAGTTGCGGCAGTCATGAAGAAGATGATCATCCCAGTGGAGGGGAGCACGGCACTAAAGGACGGTCAGGACAGGAAGTTGGACATCTTGTTGAAGCAGGTCTTTGATGTTAATTCTCTATCCTTACAGGCTTCCATTTGCGGGGCCTGGGTCGCTAGGGCCTGCATGTGCTGGTCACAAAGGCTCCAACAGTCTGGGGACTATCAACCGGCGGAGATGCCCATGTTGGAATCGTGGGCAGCCTACCTGGCTGATATCCATTATGATCTCATCTGTGGACTCTCTAAGAGCATGGCTTAGGTGGTGGCTGCTCGCCACTACCTGTGGTTACGTAACTGAGCAGGAGACAGCGCCTCCAAGTCCCGCCTAAGCAAGCTCCGCTTTAGGGGAAAGCTGCTTTTTGGTGAGGAGCTGGACAAGTTGGTCAAAGACTTGAGTGAGTCCAAGGGGGGGGGATGCCTGCCCGAGGATAAGCCAAAGGAGAGCTGCAATCCATCAGTGTCTTGGGGCCAGCCTTGGGATTTCAGGCATTTTCGTTCATCACGCCTTGGCTCCTAGAGGTCAAGGGTTCCAAGTTTTTCGAGGAGCAGGCAGAGGTTTCTCCACTTCCTCGTCCTTGGGGCTCAAGAAGTCCCAGTGAGGTGAGGGGGACCCAGGCAGGGGTTCAGCCTGTGGGAGGGCTCCTGTGGGAGTTTTACCCTGCCTGGGCCTAGATCACATCCAACCGGTGGGTTCTGGAGCTCAACTGCGAGGGGTATGCCCTTGGGTTTGCCTGACTGGTGGGCGATGCTTTCATTCAGTCCCCCTGCAAAGCACGAGACAAGGCGTCGGTAAGAGATACCTTGCCTTGGCTGCTGCAGCTCAGGGCAGTGGTCCCAGTCCCACAAGATCAGTTCAGCTGCAGTAGATACTCCATTTATTTTGTGGTGCCCAAAAAGGACAGTTCATTTTGCCTGTTCTTGGATCTCAAACAATTGAACCATTGTCTTTGGGTGCTGCATTTTAACATGGAAACCTTGCGGTCCGTGATGGTTGCCATAAGGAGTGGGGCATTTCTGATGTGTCTCAATCTCACAGAGGCATATCTTCACATCCCTATTTGGCCAGAGCACCAGCAGTTTCTCTGGTTTGCGGTGCTGTTAGGACATTTCCAGTTTCGGGCCTTGCTGTTCAGCCTGGCAACAGCACCTTGGACCTTCACCAAGGTCATGGTGGTGGTAGCACCAGCACTCCGCAAGGAAGGTGTGCTGGTGCACATATTCCTCGATGACTGGCTCATTCGGGCGAAGTCCAGAGCAGAAAGCATGCAGGTGACGTCTCAGGTTGTGAAGTTCCTGGAAAGTCTTAGCTGGGTGGTCAACGTGGCCAAGAGCCACTTGGTTCCATCCCAGGAGCTCAAATATTTACAATTGCGCTTCAACACACGGGTGGGGAGTTTTTCTACCTGAGCAGTGATCTCAGGAGCTGCAGCTCTTGGTGCATCAGTTTGAGGCTACGGGAGCAGACAGCCTGGCATTACCTGCAGGTCCTGGGAACCATGGCGGTAACTCTGGAGGTGGTGCCGTGGGCAAGGGCGCACATGCGCCCACTGCAGATGGCTTTGCTCTGTCTCTGGTCATATCAAATGTATCCCCTATCCCACAGGCTTCCCTGTCCGTGAGCGACCAGGATAGCACTCAAGTGGTAGCTGTGCCCGGGGAATCTGGAAGTGGGCATGTCCCTCAAGACACCGCTGTGGATCCCACTGATGACTGATGCCAGGCTGTTGGGTTGGGGAGCCCATTGTGAGGGACAATTTGTACAGGGGTGCTAGAGCTCTCAGGAGGCCCTTTGGTCTATCAACAGGCTGGAAATGTTGGCAGTAACCCTGGTGCTCTGCAGGTTCAAACTGTGGCTGCTAGGGAAGGTGGTCAGGGTCCTTTCTGACAATGCGACCAATGGCCTACATCAATAGTCGGGGAAGCACGGGCAGCGTGGCCCTGGAAGAGGATTCAGAACAGCTGTTCAGCTGGTAGCGCTTTATAAATGCTTAGTAGTAGTAGTGGCATGTCAGGGCCGAGCGTTCCTTCCCAAGGATCATTCTACATGCCACATCAAGCTGACCTTCACGATACAAGGCCAAAGCGTCGTGACAGCTCAAGACATGCTATGCCTTCTGGGACACATGGCTTCCACAGTACATGTCATTGCATATGTCCATCTTCACATGAGACAAGCCTAATGGACACTTTTGTCCCTATGGTCTCAAGTGAAGGGCCAGCTCTCAGACAAGATTCCTGTGACACCTTCTCTAGTCAACTCCCTTCACTACTGGGGGGTGGTCTCAAAATCTTCTAGGAGGGTCACCTTTTCGGATGCTTCCAACCCAGTGCACCCTAACCATGGATGTTTCCAAACTCTGTTGGGGAGTGCATCTGTACAACCTCACCATGCAAGGGCAGTGGACAAAAAACAAATCCGAGATGCAGATCAATCTCCTAGAGCTTTTTGCTCTCACGAATGCCCTTTGAGTTTTTCAACCCCAACTATTGGGCAAATACATCTTAGTCCAGATGGGCAACCAGGTAGCCTTGTTCTATGTGAACAAACGGAGGAACTGGCTCCTATCTCCTGTCAGGAAGCCCTTCACAATCACACACTGCATCCACCTTCGAGCGGTGTACCTTGCAAGTCATCTCAATGCTCTGGTGGACAGACTCTGCTACATTCTCCATCCACACACGTGGACCCTGACTCTCTTGGATCTTCCAGATGTGGAGGACCCACAAAAGATCTGTTTTCCACTTAGAAGAATACATGTCTATTGCTTTTTTTTGCTCCAGAGTCCCCTCCCCCTTCAGTCAGGCAACCAATGCTTTTCTCCTCCATTGGGGACACGGCTTGCTTTACGCATTCCCACCAACCACTCTAATTCCCAAAACTCTGTTCTGCTGCAGGCCGACGGACTCCCTGATCTTGGTGGCCCCTTACTGGCCTCATCAGCTGTGGTTTCCTCTGCTACTTTGTCTACACAGGCTCAATCCCGCAATTTGGGTCATGCCTCTGACCTCCTTTTCCAGAATCAGAGACTTCTCCATCCCAATTCACGAGCCCTCAGTTTCATGGCGTGGCTCCTGAAAGCATAGCCTTTGACATTGATCTTCCTCAACCAATCAAGGACATTGTTTGACTCCCGCAAGCCTTCTACTAGGTGATCTTGTGTAAGTGGCAACATTTCACCCTTTGGTGCACCATGAAGTATGTGTATTTATTTATTTATTTATAGTCTCTTCTATACTGCACTATTCAGCATCAGCGCGGTTTACAGTGAACAAAGAAATTACACATTTATGATGGTACTTTGTGAACAGGCATAAACAACTTGGATAACAGGGGTAACTATTTACAATTTATAACATAAACATGAACTCTTCTTGTTTCTGTCTTAGGGGTTTTGGGAGAACTGTGAGGTGGTTGAGGTGTCTGCATTGGTTACTGGGTAATACAAGAGGAAGAGGTGGTGTTTCAAGGCTTTTCTGAATTGCAATAGATCCGGGAATCCATTTGATTGCCCAGTGGAGTTGTTCTACAATATCTTCTCCACTTGTCCTCCACAGGGCTTAAGACTGTCAGTTCATCTAAGCACTATTACAGCCTATCACAGGCCTCAAAAACTTTCTATTTCCTTGCAATCCTGGTGCAGTGATTCATGTGGGGCCTTCTGCTTTCCAAGCCACCAAGCAAACCAGTGGCTTGGGACCTCAATTTGGTCCTAGCACAACTTATTAAAGCCCTGTTTGAGCTGCTGGTTACCATGCCTCTAAAATTCCCATCATGGAAGGTCATCTTCCTCATTGTCATTACCTCAGCTGCTCATATCTGATTCTGATTTATTTTATTTGATATACCGCCTTTTTCAAAGCATACAAAGTGGTTTACAATTACAAAATCAGAAGACATACAGTGAGCTACAGGCTTTAGTGGCGGATCCTCCTTACACTCAGTTCTACCATGACAAGGTAGTTCTCTGGACCCATCCACATTTCCTTCCAAAAGTAGTCTCCACTTTTCATCTCATCCAGTTGATGATGCTACCGATCTTTTTCCCCCGACTACATGCCTCAAGACCTGAGGCAGCATTGTATATCCTGGACTGCAAGCATGCTCTTGCTTTCTACTTACATAGGACTAAGGATTTTAGAAAATCCTCTTAATTTGTTTATTTTGCTGTCAACCACTTAGGTCTTCCAGTGTCAAAGCACACCCTATCCAACTGGATTGTGAGCTGCATTTCGCTTACCTATGACCAAGCAGGTCTCTCTTGAGGGTCACGTTACCGCTCACAATGTGAGGGCCATGACATCTGTTCTGTCTCCATACAGGAGATCTGCCAGGCAGCCACCTGGTCCTCTGTTCACACCTTTGCTGCTCACTACTGCCTGGACACGGACTCCTGTCGGGATGCTGTCTTTGGCCAGGCTGTGCTTCAGCATCTATTTGGGAGTTAACCTCAACTCTTCTGACACCTGACTCTCTCGTCCATGCTCTCAGCTACTGCACTTGAATCCACTGAGGTTACCTTGTGTCCATACCTACTTGGAGTTGGGTACAATTTTTTCCCCTCTCTCAACTACAAATACAACTGAAGAGAACTGTAAGGAAGGTGGGAAGGCAGCTGCACAGGTGCAGTGGAGTGCTCCCAAAAGCTCTCCTATTGAATGATGGGGAGTGTCCCTGCAAGGGCTCTGTCTGTTCTGACGATACCCATCTCTGATGACCGATTCCTGCTATTTCCAGAGATCACCTGTTACAAGTGAGGAACTATGCTTTCTCAACTAGCGGAACAACCACATGAATTTTGCCTCTGTTTTTACTGAGGAAAACATTGGGAGTGGAGGAGTAGACTAATGGTTAGAGCACTGGCTTGAGAACCAAACGAACAGGGTTTGATGCCCACTAGCACTCCTTATGGCCTGGGGCAAGTCCCTTAACTTGGATTTTTTTCCGAGGCAATGCAGGGTTGTCAACATCCCTGTTTAATGTACTTTACCAAGTTTAAGTTGCAATATAAACCGTTTTGACTGAAATGATAAAGCGGCATAAAAAAAAATCCTCACTAAACCTTTTGATTGTGTGACTAAAGCAAATCCCTCTAAATCTAGGAGGTGTGGCACAGCAAACTGACAGACTAAAGAGGAGAAAATATCAAGGACTGGATGGTATTCACACCTGCGTTCTGAAGGAGTTTAAACATAAAATAGCTATCTTTTTTTTTTTTTTTTTTTTCTTAAATTTCATCTCGTTTATCCATAACATTTTTGTACTTGGAAGGATTAGTCCAATTAGAGCCTGGGATATCAGAGACAGTAACGTAAAAGGAATCAGCCTCTCAAATGCTGAACCTAACTTTCCTTGCATTTTTTCTCCTCCTCCTCCTCCTCCTGTTTTTCTATCCTCCTGATTGGTCAGTCATATAAAATGTTTGCTGTGTGATATTTTGAGGTTGCTTTTGGATCCTGACCCCCTTGTTGTTCTACTTACCACCTGTGTGTTATACCATTTCTCCTTAGTTCTACCCTAGTCTCCTGTTTGTCGTATTTGTCTATCTTGCATAGACTGAGCTCTGTAGAGAAGAAACTCGCATATGTTGTGCGCTGCATATGCCTCAGCCCTATACAAATGACTAGATGGACTCTAACTTTATTTAAAATAACCACAGTACCTGAGGACTGTCTATTTAACAGGTTTTTTATATACAATTTTATCATGTCAGTCTATGCAGTTTACAATGTAAACTTAGCCTTGTTAAGGTACATTAAACAGGGACGTTGATAACTTGGATTTTTCTGAGGCAATGGAGGATTAAATGACTTTCCCAAGGCCACAAGGAGTGCTAGTGGGAATCAAACTGTGGTCTCATTTTTTTTTTCTTAAATACTGTGTTTCGGAGGATCAGTGCGGTCTCTTGGTTCCCAATCCTGTGCTCTAACCATTAGGCCGCTACTCTCCTTTTTGCAATATAGAAAAATAATTGGCAAAAGTTGAAACCTGGCCTTCCTGTTTTCTCTAACCAGCAAGCTAGTCCCCCATTCCACTATAGTAATGGTGTTTTAGAATACTTTCTACCATTGTGCTGAGTGGTCAATGTAATGCCGGTTTTCAAAAGACTAGAAAGGAAGTGGGGAAACTAGCTTGGTGGGCCTGATAAGTTCTTAGCACAATGGTAGAAAGTATTCTAAAATATAATTACTATAGTGGAGTGGAGGACTAAAGCAGGGAGGTCAGGTTTCAACTTTTTTTTTCTTTTCAACTTCAACTAATTCTTTTTCTATATTGCAAAAGAGGAAGTTTTTGTGGTTTTGGGCAAAGCTCTGTTCATTTGTGGGTTTTTCTTTTTTTGTTCCAGCTTCCCATTCAGAGCAAGCTCTTTGAAGCCACTGACCTCATCAGATGTAAGATCCTCCCTACCTGCCCCAGCTCCCACCTATCCCATGTGACCATTCTTGTTTTGTAGGGAAACTCCCCAATTAACTACATACAGGGATATAGAACACTGCTGTTAGAACACACTTAAGAGGTTAACTGCTTTTTCTCTTACAGGACAGCTGAGAAACAGGTAGGGAGTTTAGTAGGTCTCTTACGTCAACAGGTACCAAAACTTCACCAACTGAACAATGACTGGGAAAAATCGTATTGCCAAAGCTTCTGCCTCCATTAGAGCTTCTGCCTCTGTCCAGTCCGAGCTCAATGCCAGTTGAAGGACCGTTCCCATGTGCAGGATGCCTGCAAGCTGAAGCTCTCATAACACAAGTGGAGGAGCTCAGAGAAGAGGTGGCGAGGCTGAGATGGAGAAAGGGATTAACAAGTCAAAACTCGTCATTTTAGATGATGGAGGTAATATAAAAAAGGTTAAGGGGTGTGGAAACATAGGCTATATGGTCTTTGTCTGTCATATTTCTATCTAGTCTGTTCTTCCATATCAACTACAACAGTCCCCTTTTTTTCCTTTAGAGATCCTTTTTGTCCCATGCTTTTTGAATTCAGATACTGTCCTCATCTCTACTACCTCCACTGGGAGACAATTCCATGGATCCACCACTCTTTCTGTAAAGAAATATTTCTGCATATCACTCCTGAATCTATCCCCTTTCACCCTCATCCCATGTCCCCTCATAGCAGAACTTGCTTTCAATCGAAAGAGGCTCTCCCCCTGTGCATTTATGCCATGGAGGTATTTAAACATCTCGATCATATCACCTCTATCCCGTCTTTCCTCTAAGATGTACATATTAACATCCTTAAGTCTGTCCTCATATGCTTTATAATGAAGACCACTAACCACTGTAGTAGCCACCCTCTGTACTGACTCCATCCTGTATATATCCTTTTGAAGGTGCGGTCTCCAGAATTGCACACCATACTCCAAATGAGGTCGCACCAAAGACTTATACAGAAGCACTATTGCCACCTTTTTTCTGCTAGCCATTTCTCTCCAAATGCACCCAAGCACCTTTTCTACCTGTTTAGCTACTTTAAGATCATCAGACAAAACCACGCCTAGGGTCCTGTTCTTCTTTAGTGGACAAAAGTACTTCACCCCCTATACTATATTGCTTCCTTGGATTGTTTCAGCCCAAATGCATGACCTTACATTTTTTAACATTAAATCCCAGCTGCCAAATTCTAGACCATTCTTCAAGCTTAGCTAGATCCCTCCTCACGTTAGCTACACCTTCCTGGGTGTCTACTCTCTTGCAGATTTTGGTATCATCTGCAAAGAGGCAAACCTTATCCAACAGCCCTTCTGCTCTATCACTAAGAGATGCTAAAAAGAATCGGACCAAGGATCGATCCCTGGGGCACACCACTGGTAACACCCTTCTCAGAGTGAGCTCCATTTACCTGTACTCTGTTACCTCCCACCCAACCAGTAACTTTAGGGTCCATCCCTAGGGTGCTCAGTTTGTTTATAAGTCACCTGTGAGGAACAGTGTCAAAGGCTTTACTGAAATCTAAATACACCACATCTAGGGCTCTCCCTCAGTCCAACTCCCTGGTCACCCAGTCAAAGAAATCAATCAGATTTGTCTGACACGACCTGCCTCTGCTGAATCCATGCTGCCTCGGATCCTGTAATCTGCTGGACTCCAGAAACCTCACTATTTTCTCTTTCAGCAGTGTTTCCAATAATTTACTCACTACCGAAGTTAAACTAACTGGCCTGTAGTTTTCAACCACATCCTTACTTCCACTTTTCTGTAAAGGCACCACATGAGCCTCTCTCTAGTCCTTTGTCACCACTCCTGACTCCAACGAGCCATTGAAAAGGTCAGTCAGTGGAGCTGCTAGAATGTCCCCAAGTTCCCTCAGTATTTTAGGGTGTATCCCATCCGGTCCCATCGCTTTGTCTACTTTAAGTTGAGCTAGTTTCTCATGAACAGTCTTCTGAAAATTGTTCAAGATGTCCCTCGCTTCTGTTCTGTTTGTGGGTGTTTTCTGAGGTCCTGCTCCTGGTTTTTCATCTGTGAACACATAACAGAAATATTTTTTAAGCAATTCTGCTTTATCCTCATCAGCCTCTACTTATTCCTTGCCTTCACCCTTGAGTCTGATAATACCATTTTTGCCCTTCCTCTTCTCACTAACATATCTGAAAAATGTCTTAGCCAATGCAATAAAATGAGGGATATTTCCTCCTTTTTGAATCTTTGCTTTCCTGACTACTTTGCTAGCTTCTCTAAGTTTTTCCAAATATAGATGCCTGTCTTCCTCTCTCTGTGCTCTCTTGTATTTCATGAAGGCCTCCCTCTTTTTCTTCACCTTTTCAGCTACTTCTTTTGAAAGCCATAGCAGTCTCCTTTTACCTTTATACAATTTTAACAAAAAGATTGGTTGCCCTTAAAATATCCCCTTTCAGTTTTGTCCACTGTTTTTCTACATCCCCCAGCTGTTTCCATCCCACTAATGACTCCCTGAGATATTGGCCCATCTTAGCAAAGTTAGCCTTCCTAAAGTCTAAGACCCTCACCTTTTGAATGGATTCTAACAGCCCTAGTCCTAATACTGAACCACATCATCTGGTGATCACTGGATGCAAAATGATCTCCCACTATAACATCAGAAACACTTTCACCATTGGTAAGCATCAAGTCCAGTATGGCCCCTTCACGTGTGGGGTCTGTTACCAATTGCCTGAATAGTTCTCCCTGTAGAAAATCCAGGATTTTTTTACTTCTAGATGATACTGCAGCAGGACTGTGCCAAACATCTGGCATATTGAAATCCCTTATCAGTAGCACTTCCCCTTTCCTAACAATACTGCATATGTCTTCAATTAGCTCTGTCCAGCTCTTCCTCTTGTGAGGGAGGTCTGTATATCATGCCAATGCAAATAGATTTCTCTTTCCCTCTTTCTAGTTTAACCCACAATGCCTCCTCTCTCCCTTTTAAGCTCTAATTCCAAAGCCTTAATAGTATTTTTTTACATATAGTGCCAATCCTCTTCCCCTTCTTCCTACCCTGTCCTTTCTGAATAAAGTATAGCCAGGTATAGTTACATCCCAGTCATGGTTTTCTGTAAACCATGTTTCTGTAACTACCACTAAACCCAAGTCGGCCACTCCCACCAAAGCTTCAACATCAGGGATCTTATTTCCCATGCTATGGGCATTTATACACACTACTTTCCATATGTTACCCCTGTTACCCATTTCCGTAAAGGTATTTAATGTATCATTTACCTGGGGGCTTTCTTCACCCATCCCCAACAAATCTAGTTTAAAGCCCTCTTCAGTAGATTAGCCAGTCTACTACTGAAGATGCGTTGACCTTTCTTGGACAGATGGATGCCATCTCTGCTCTGCAATGCTTGGAAAAGCATCCCATGGGCTAGGAAACCAAAACGTTCTTGATGACACCATCCACGCAGCCATGCATTCATCTCCAGGATGTGAGCCGCTCTGCCTTGGCCTTTACCCTCAACAGGGAGGATTGACAAGAACACCACCTGTGCACCTAACTGCTTCACCCTCTGTCCCAGAGCCATGAAGTCACTTTTGATATGCTCGGAGGGATAACTGGCAGTATCATTTGTACCGACATGGATTAGCAACATTTTGTAATAGTCAGTGGGCTTGATGAGTCTCGGCAAACTCTCTCTAACATGGATTTTGGCACCAGGCAGACAGCATACCTCTCTGGACATCAAGTCTGGTCGGCAGATGGATGCCTCAGTACCACTCCGAAGAAAGTCACCAACCACCACTACCCTTCGTTTCCTTGTGGTTACTGATTCTGCAACTTTGTGGTACTTGAGCTCTGGCTTTTCCCTTTCCAGGGCTGCATAATGGTTCTTCAATTCAAGGGCTGGAGAAGTTGGATTGGTGATTCTGCAGGCCCTGGTGACTTGTCCAACCTTCATCATTCTGTCGGCACCCATCTTCTCTGCTGGAGAGCTTGGTTGCTGCACGAAGGATCTCATCAATGTACTCCTCACTGTCTTGAATGCTCCTGGGCCTCACCACTTCCTCTGAGTTCCTCAACTTGTTTTCTCAGAGCTTCAGCATGCAGGCACACTGCACATGGAACCGGTCCTTCAACTGGCATTGGGACCTCTGTCTGGACAGAGGCAGAAGCTGTAACGGGGGCAACAGCTTTAGCGATACAATTTTTCCCAGCCATAGTTCTGTTTGTGGAGCTTAGGTATCTGTTAAAGCAAAAGAGAGAGATCTACCAAACTACCAGATGGTTTCCCAGCTGTCCTTTCAGAGAAAAAGCAGTTAAATCTCTTTAATTACATTCAAAATGTGCTGTTCCAAGTCCCTGTGTTTTGAACATGGAAGAAATAGATTGCTAGATTATGGTCACTTTATTTGTTTATATACTGCACTTTTACAATCAGTGTGGTTTACATGTTAACAACATAATACAATGAACAGGTATAACAGTACATATAACAGGTACATATTAATAAATTAACTAGATTATCTAACAATAGAATGTTTCCAACAGTTTACAATTAACATGGGACCTGGGTAGGTAACTATTTACAGGTCGAATGTAGGCAGGTCGAATGTAGGCTGAGAGTTTGCATTAGTAAGTGGGCATGAGTATCTATGGAACGTGGTCAAATGCAATCCTTGGTCATGTATCCTTTTAGCGAGTTCATGAAGCTTACAGGCTTAGACTGCATTTTGAGAGTGGTGTTTTTTTATTGTTTGGGGTTCTTTTTCAGACCATGCACAATTAAGCTGTAAAAAGTGCTGCCAGAGGATGTGGTCAAGACTAATAATGGAACTAGGTTTATAAAAACAGGCAAGTATCTGAAAAACAGGTCATGTGCTAATAAGCTAGGTGGACTTTAAGGCTTGGCACTTCTTACTTATGGGTGTAAGCAACAGGAAATAATATCCCATAAGTTCTACTCTGTACTTCCAAGTGATCTGGATTGGTCAGTGTTGGGCAGGATGCCATTACTCACAATTGCACTTATGTCCTTAAATACTTCAAGGGGTGAAATCTTTCTTCAGCTGGGAACTTAAATTGCATTGCCATCTGAACTAGTACCAGTGGGATCCCCTTTGCATTCCAAAGCCCGGCACGACTCTCTAAAACAGACCATTAGAAGAAATGAGTGAGAATCCACAGGTGTGCATGGGAAAGGAAGTAACAATTTGCAGAATGAGAAAAAAACTCTTCAAAGAATTAGATCAGCAGGTGAGGAAAATCAAGTGGCAAATGCACAAATACAGTGGAAAATAGTTACTCCAAGAACCTTTTGTCAATCAAGAACGGACACACAAATGGTTGAGGAGAGGTGGACTGAAACCGAAGGATGAAAGATTGATAGTTGCAGCCCAGAATAGCAGATTATAGATGAGATTGTTTACAGCGAGTATTGAAAAAATTGGCATAACACATAGGCCGATTCTGTAAGAAAGAGCTGGAAACAGTAACTCACCTAAGAGCAGGCTGTGAACTTCTGATATACAGAAAGGCACAACAAAGTAGCATGCCGCCTCCACTGGAAACTCTGTAAACACTACATCACTGTCCCTGAAAAGCACTGGGATCATGACCCTAAGAGAATAACGGAGAATGAAGAGGTTATGATCACCTGGGATATTCCCATTCCGACGGATAAGAAACTGGATGCCAGAAAACCTGACATAGTGGTAAAGGAGAAGAGCACCAGAACAGCATTGATAATAGAAGTGTTGGTACCAAGTGATTATTCTGTGAAACGCGTGGAGAGGGAGATCTTGAAGTATCAAGAAGTGCAATCAGAGACCAAGAAAACGTGGCAGAAAGATATAGAAATATTTCCCATTGTACTGGGAGCCACAAGCCTAATAAAAAAGAATTTCCAAGCACATCTTAACTACCTATACATGTTACATCTTATGAACTCCAGCAGGAGGCTCTCTTTCGCATGATGCAAGTATTACGCCGAGCATTAGCAGTAAATTTGAGAGATGAAGATAATATCCCACATACCCTGGCTTAGAAGTGAGGTTCATGACTGCCATAGTATGCACAAAACTAACCCATTTGGAGAAACTACCCCAAATATAACCTTTCCTACGCTGCTGAATGTAGTTTTGCTATCTGGTGCTTTCTTGAGTTTTCTAACTGTCATCAGTGTAACCCTGCTGTTTGACAGGTTCTGGATATAAAAATGACTAATTTTGTGCCTCTGCTGAATGCTCCTAAGGACCAGGACATGTTGGCAATATCAGAGTGCCCTCATTGGCTTACAGCTCAAACACCAATACAAGCTCCAGACAAAATCTTTGACCATCGCCACAAGGAGCAGAAAAAAGCAGCATGAAGAAATGCAGAGGGAAACAGGATGGAGAGAGCTCGACAGGGACCAGGGGGATGCAGGCTGCAGATACTCAGCTCGTTCTCTCCTCCCAGAGCTGCTATTGCTGCCGCTGCCCTCGCTAGTAAGCTGCTAGTTGGCCTCATCTCTTTCTGCTTCCTAGAAGGCCTTATCCTTATTTCACAGAAAAGTCACCACAAGTTTTGTCATCCTATGTGCAGCCTGGCTTCCTCTAACTGTGACTTTAGCAGTGGCAGGGACAGTGGTTAAGCAGTAGGAGTTTCAAAACACCCAGGAGCTTTAGCAGCATTGACAGCACGCATCTGCAGCAGGCATAGGGTTCTACCTTTGCATGGCTACTCCTCTCTGCAGCCAGAAGAATGAAATAGCGGGGTGCCTGCTGGGAAAGGGGTGATCATGGCTGCATTCTTTGAAAAGCAGTGTTCTCTTCACTTTTTTTTTCTAATTCTGCTATATCCTTTTTGAGACACGGTGACCAAAATTGCGCACACTATTCAAGGTGTGGTTGCACCAGAGACGACATAATATCCTTTGTTTTATTCTCCATTCCTTTCCTTATGTTTCCTAGCATTCTATTTGCTGCCTTGGCTGCTGAACACTGGGCGGAGGGTTTCAACGTGTTATGTATGACACTTAAATCTATTTCCAGAGTGGTGGTTCCTAATGTGGAACCTTGTATCATCTAAACATAATATGAGTGGTTCTTTCCTAGGTGCATAACATTTGCACGTATCCACATTAAATTTCATCTTTCATTTGAACATCCAGCCTTCCAATTTATCAAGGTCCTCTTGCAGTTTTTCACAATCCTCTTGGGTTTTAACAACTTTGAATAATTTTGTGTCATCTGCAGATTTGATTATCTCACTCATCAATTTCATTTCCAGGTCATTTATGAATGTTAAAAAGCAGCAGACCCAGCACAGGTCCCTGGGGTACTCCACTATTCACCTTTCTCCATTGGGAAAATTGGCCATTTAGCCCTACTCTCTGCTTTCTATCTTAACCAGTTCCTGATCCACAAAAGTACATTGCATCCTATCCTATAACTTTTTAATTTTGTCAAGAGTCTCTCATGAGGGACATTGTCAAAGATTTTCTGAAAATCCAGATACATAGCAACTGGCTCACCTTTCTCTACCTGTTTATTCACACCTTCAAAAAAAATATAACAGATTAGTAAGACAAGACCTTCCTTGGCTAAAACCATGTTGACTTTTCCCATTAAACTATGACTATCTACATGTTGTGACATAGTGGGTCCTTCTAGCCCGTTAAATGAGGCTAAAAAGCCAGGAACAGGAGTAGGGCTGAGTTGTAAACAAAAGCACATGGCTCCTGGTTACCTTAGAAACCAAACACAGAAGCAAGAGAAACCCAGTGCTACCATTCAGGGAATGAGTCACGAGCTAATGCAGGACACCTGCTAGGGGGTGGAGTTGAGCACTGCCCTAGAATTCACCCTGATAAAGAGAGTTCAGTGGAGCTTATGGAGTTAGAAGAAGAAGGAGAAGGAGAAGTGGATGAGGCATGTGTGCTGGATAAGGAAGCTAATGAGAGCTACGGTGAAGACAGCAGTGCCAGGAAAAAGCCAGAGTCTCTGTGGAAGCGTGAGACAGAGTCTTTCTTCAGGAAAAGAAAAGAAACCCCAAGGGAAGGATATAATAAGGGCAGAGTGGATTATCTGCAGTATCCAGGGGAACACAGAAGTGAAAGGAAGCCAGGAAGGCAAGTGAAATCTTCTGTGCAAGGCTTAGGTTGGGAACCTACAGCCAGTCCAAAGCCACAAAGAAAACCTCCACCAGCTAGGCTAAAAGGTAAGCCAAAAGGCTGGTATAAAAATACTTACAGTGACTGTATTTACCCAGAGGATTGGAGCTGGGAAGAGAATACCTGTGCTGATAACGTTTGTGAAAGCCAGTATTTAACTCAGGAATATCAGGTGAAACCTGAAGCAGTTAGAAAGGGCGTGGCATCAGGAGTGCCGTTACAAACATTTCCTTCTAGTCAGGAAGAGTTAATGTACTTTGAACCTGAGTGTGTGAATATTGATGAAGATATCATGGACTGTACGATATCGCTGGCTAATGAAATAATCTCATTACGCTGAAGGCATGTCTTGAAAGAGAAAGTACAGCACTATTGGCATTGGGAAGCAGAGAGCTGTGAAGAAACAGCATTGTTACGTTGGAATTCTAGATATCAACTTGTTTATTGCTGAAGTAAGCCTTTTCTGTTAAAGAACCTTTGTTTTGTCCTTATGCCAGTAAATACCTGGTTTGTTACTTTGTTCATGGTGAAATCCACCCCGGGAGGGGAAATAAAATCCTTTGGTTGCTTAAACCACTTTTCCACAACTGCTCCTCTTTGATTCGGTGAAGGGACTACATTTCCCAAAAAAGCCCAGCTTCAGGATTTGTAAAGTAGCTGCTTCAGTGGGGAAGACCCACTCACTTAACCTCTACCCATTTATATACGGGGTTTAAGGAGAGCTGGTGACCATGTTCAGTAATTTTGTTCATTATAATGATTTCTATCATTTTGCCCAGTACTGCTGTCAGGCTCGCCAGCCTGTACTTTCCCAGATCGCCCTTGAAACCTTTTTTAAAAATTGGCCATTTGCCAATCTTCAGGTATTACAGATTTTAATGATAATTCACAGATTGCTAATAGTAGGTCTGCAATCTCATATTTCAGTTCTTTCAACACCCTCTGTATATCATCCGGTCCAGGTGATTTGCTACTCTTTAGTTTATCAAATAGTTGTAATACATCTTCCCTGTTTAGCAGTATTTGTTTCAATTCTTCCAATGCCTCACCTTTAAATACCATTTCAGTCATGAGTAACTTCCCTACATCTTCAGTAAAGACTGAAGCAAAGAATTCATTCAGTCTCTCCATTATGGTCTCTTCTCCTCTTCTTAGTGCCCTTCTTACCCCTCTATCATCTAATGGTCCAACTTTATCAGGTTTTTTTTCTATGAATGTACTTGAAAACGTTTGTGTTTTTGCTTCCATGGCAAGCTTTTATTTTTTGTTTTTTCTTCAAATTCTCTGCCTGCCTTTTCAATGGCTTTTTTCTAAATTGCCAGTGCTTGTTTCCAGTTTTGTCATTTGGCTCTTTTTTTCTATTTCCTGACAGATGCTTTTTTGGCAATAGCAGCTTCTTTGATCTCCTCAACTTTAAATCATGCTGGCAGGTTTTTTTAGACTTCCTTCCACTTTTCTTAAAGCATGGAATACAGCTGGTCTGGGCTTCCAAGAGCATTTCTAAATAATGCCCATGCTTGATATAAATCTTTAACCTTTTCACCTGCTCCTCATAGTTTTTTCTTAACTATTTTCCTCATTTTATCATAGTCTCCCTTTTGGAAGTTAAAAGGTAGTACTGTGGATTTCCTTTCCATCTTTTCATTTATTAAATCACACGATCATGCTATGATCACTATTGCCAAGTGGTCCCAACACCATCTCTTGCACCAGATCTTGTGTTGCACTAAGGACTATGTTCAAAATGGCTTCCCCTCTTGTCTGTTCATGAACCAGCTGCTCCAATAAGCAGTTATTTATTTCATCTAGAAACTTTATCTTCCTAGCAGGTCCTGCCATGACACTGACCCAATTGATACCAGGGTAATTGAAATCTGCAATTATTATTACTGTTGTAACTTTTTTGTTAGCTTCCCTGATTTCTTTGAGCATTTCATCATCCATTTGTTCATTCTGCTTAGGCGATCAATAGTACACCCTCGCTGCCTTTGCCTTCCCCTTTTTACATGTAATTTCAATCCATAGAGATTATACAGTGTGTTTTGTTTGCTGCAAAACATTAATCCTGTGTGATTCAATGCCCTTTCTAACATAGCGTGCAACCCCTCCACCAATTTGATCTACCATTATTGCACTATAGTTTTACCCAAGTATCGGTGTCCCATTGGTTGTCCTCCTTCCACTAGGTCTCTGAGATACCAATCATGTCTAACGTCTCATGTAGTGCTATATAGTCTAACTCTCCCATCTTATTTAGACTTCTAGCATTTGCATACAAGCATTTTAGAGGTTGTTTTATTCATATGAATCTGGTTATCGGTAGACAGGGATAATTTGGAATCTCTAAGCTCTGACTACATTTGGGTTACTTTTGTCATTATTGGTACCTCTCGGTCGAGGGAACCATGTGCTCTTGGGTAACTGTCAGCTTTATTTATTTATTTAATGTCTCTTCTATACCGTGCTATTCCCATCAGTGCGGTTTACATGTAACAGAACCTTATACAATGCAGTCAGGCTACATTCCCCCAGTTATCTAGTTTAAAAGCTGCTCTATCAAAGATTGCTGTGTGAGGGTTGAGCTTGTTCTACTCCTCATGCTGAAGAGAGAGGGCAAGGCTAGGGCTTACCCGGCTGAGCTGCAGTCTGCTGTTTCTGGTCCAATGGAGTCTGAGGCAGCTAAGCAGGAGATTAAAGCAGGCAGTGGTGAACAGATGGAGGATTCTGCCCAACCCTTTGGCCTGGATGTCACCTTATCTCCTGATGCACAATCTCCACTTCCTCCTCCAGGTGCCTCAGCTTTACCACCAATAGCTAGCATGTCTGGTTTGTCAAAAGGTGGCATTCAGTTAGCGCTGGGGCAGGGAGTTTTGGCAGTGCAAGGTGGAGCATTTATCCCCGGTGTCTCTGGGGTTTTGTCTGGAAGTGAGCCAGAAGTCACTGCAGAGCAATGTGGAAGCAAGAAAGCCTTTTGAGGTAACTCTGGCTGTATCACTGACTATTTCTTTGGTATTATCTCACCCAAAAAATGAATGCTTGAACACATCTGGAATGCTATCACTAAATTAGCAGACACTATTTCCCAACAGACTGCTGGGATCTCGGCTAAGGTATCCCATATTGTGGAAAGGTTGGAGAACTGTTTCTGTTACTGAATATGAAATTGAAGATGGATGAAATCGAGCAAAAGCTGAACCATGTTTGACACTGCTATGGCTCGTGTTAAGGACAATATAGCCCTTCAGGCAAAAGTTGAGGTGCTTGAGAACTCTACTCATGCTTCAAATTTGCGTATACCTAATTTTCCAGTAATTCTGGGTGCTACACGATTGAGCTCTTTAAAATGCGTCCTATGGACATTCTGTCAGTCCCACAAGAGTTGATACCACCTGTTGCAAGAGCATCTATTTACTGGTTGGTTTAAAAAAAAAAAAAAAAAGCCAGGAGCTACCATTGAGAATTTGGAAATGGATGTCCTTAATGTCTCAGACTTTCATTTGCTGACTTCTGATGCAATAAAGTTGTCTACCCTATTAGTAACATGTACATTGGTATCGGACAGAGATTGGCTGTTTAAAGCTTTATTATAAGAAGCGTTCACTCTCCTTTTATGGAATGAAAGTTTGTTTACGGATATATCTAGGGAAACTCAGAAAAGGTGGAGGCAACGTCTTTTATTAAGACCATGGGTTTTAATGTTGGGAGCCTCATAGTATTCACGATATCCTTGTAAATGTTTAGTGGTGTCTAAATCACAAAGATTTATTTTCTTTCAACCTGGGGATTTGTTGGTTTTTATTAGTGTTCCAGTATCTTCTGCAGTTGTAGAGTCATCTGACCATGAATAAGTTGTTTCATGTCTTGGTCCCTTCCATCCATCTTGAAATGTTTTATTTCCTGTGTTTTCAGCTGGGAATTCCTCCAACCCAGCTGGTAATTACTACTTCGTCCCCTTCTTATATTGTGGACTTCAGGTAATTCTATTGTGTACTATTTTTATTTGAGTTTGCCTTATGATGAAATTTGCTGGATGGTATACATTTTCTCTACAAGCTTGTCTTGATGATTATGTAAAAGCTTATAAATAAATTTAAAGGAAAAAAAAAGCTGCTCAATCTCTTTTAAAGGTTAATGCCTGCAGCCTGGTTCCATCCTGGTTAAGGTGAAGCCAATCCCTTTGGAAAAGCCCCTCCATTCCCCAGAATGTTGCCCAGTTCCTAACAAAGCCCTAACCCTCTTCTTTGTACCATTGTCTCATCCACACATTGAGACTCTGGAGCTATCTGCCTTTTGGATCCTGCGTGTGGAACGGGAAGCATTTCGGAGAATGCTACCCTGAAGGTTCTGGATTTCATTTTCCTACCTATTTATTTATTTATTTAGTAAACATTTGTATACCGCTGCTTCCTACGATCAGTAGCGGTTTACTTTACAGAATCATAATGCATTGTACAGTACATTGAGATTTTTCAGATTTACATTTTGATTAGTCAATGATTTACGTAACACGGGATAATCAGTTGGATGCAATATACATTTGATTGTAGCACACAGATCTGGGTATACATTTGATTACACTAGGTTGGGAGGGTCCCCATATATAAAATTTATACAGAGTTATTTGCCAAAGAGTACAAGCTATATATGAATACATGCTAGTAGACTTTACGCCGCCGTGGGAGGCAGAGGTCATCTGGTTGAGGTAGGGTCTTGCAGTTAGATCAAGTTGTAGTGGGTTTGAAACAAATAGGTTTTAGGTTTTCGTCTAAATTCACTCAGGTTTTTTGTGAGTCTCAACTCATGTGGTAGTTGGTTCCAGTGGGTTGGCGCTGTGTATGTGAATGCCCTATTGCTAGTTTCGGCCTTGAAGTTTAAATTTGGCCTCTAGAACCTCCCTCACACATTTTCTGTGTCATTGGTACCAATATGTACCAAGTCAGCAGACTCCTTCCCAGGGCTATTTAAAACCTTGTCTAGGTGGTGTATGAGGTCCGCTACATTTGTACCAGGCAGGTGATCCTCACGTCCACCAGCCACCCAGCTATCTATATGCCCAATGAACAAATTACCAACTAGAATGACTGTCTGTCCTAACCCTTCCCTCATGGGCACATGGCCCTGGAGAAACTACCTCGGTGTGAGAAGGATTTACATCACCTGGAGGAAAGGTCCTAGCTACAGGATCAATTCCTGCCACACCAGGATGATGCGCTTCTATCACCTGGTGTCTCTGTGGCAACAGTGAGGCTGCTAGACTGGAGGTGGGGCTTCAGTAGTATGTCCCTGTAGCTTTCACCTATATACCTTTTGTCTTCCTTATGTCCTCAGTCTGCTCTCAGGTAACAAGTCTGATCTTTAGAGGCTAGGCTAGAGTAGCAAAGAGCTCCTTGCACCTAGATCACATGTAAGACGTCTCACCAACTGGGAGAAAATCATACATGTGACACTCAATGCAAAAGACGGGAAAGCTGACATTTCGCTGCTGGACTGCTGTCTGCATCTTAGTTTTAAGGTTTTGTTTAGGTATTGAAGACTTTTATGTATTTAAGTTTGCTGGGGATACTTATAATAATACAAGTAAACCTACTACATTTAATGGACTTTGTTTACTTCAACATTAATTAATCTCAGGTCCTTAATCTAGTCCTGATGATCAGCTGCACCTGAAAGTGAATATGGGCACCTCCTTCCCTTTAATAGGTCGAAGAGCCTGTAAAGCTAAGAATATCCCTTGGGGGGTTTGGAAGAAGACTTAGCAACTAGCTTGCTACACAGTGCCCTGACCTGTGCTTCTAATGTAATGTCTTACCAATTTCCTGGGTAATTCACACAGCCCTTGGTTTGATAGAGGGGCCTTTCAAATTCCCTCTTTGATCTGTCACTTGGCTTTAACACCTATTTTGCCTCCTAATTGGAAGGCTTCTTTGTAAAGGTCACTAGAAACAAATGTATTTCTTTCTATTTGTGGTGTTGTGGAGGCCTATTTCCTTCAGTAGTTGCCAGGCGTAGGTGGTGGGGAAACTGTCAAAGGTTGCAGATATGTTGAGGAAGATGAGGATGAAGCTGTTTTTTTGTGTTTATGCTCTTGAGAATACCATTGAGTGTATTCAGATGAAAAGTATAAGGCTTTAAAGATTCCAAACTTTCTGAGCTCAGGTTGAAAGTTAAATAAGGGTCGTAACTACTGCTCTGTGCTAATTACGCCTGCATTTGCCTAGAAACACAATACAGTAATTTTGCTGCTATTTGGGATGAACTGCTGCTCTTTGCTTTGCCATGGGATAACTCACAATTTTGCTTTTTAAAAACAGCCCAGCATTAGGCAGTGCTGTAAAAATGTTAAGAGCTCTTAGGTAGACAGAGATGCTCCAGGTGTTAGGTGTCACCTTTATATTTGTTTTAGTTTCTACTCCCTCCCAATCTTGATGGCTTGCTGGAGGAATTCTTTCATATGCGTAGCTCTCAAATGAGTCTGAGGCCTACCATTTCACCCAAGCCGCATGGTTTCAGGGCATGCTTTTTCCATGTTGAGAGAGCAGAACCGCATGAAGGATTAGTCTAACGTACTCTTATTACCTTGCAAATCTTTCCCTAAGCTTCTATGCACCCCTGCCAGTTAAGCTGTTGTCATTTGGTCCTTTACAGCATTATCTTTGCGCTTGCCCAATTTATTGGTAGCAAAGGGCAGCTGCCTGACACAGCTTGTGTTCATGCAAGTCTTGGATTTGTGTCAATTCAGTTTTCTCATGCTTATGTGCTTTCTCTTTATGCATTTCTACCTACAGAATTCTGAAGAATTTCTAAAATGTTAAAGGGATTTACTTGTCCTAATTTGATTCCTTCCTGCTGGAGTAGCCGACTGGTGGTTAGAGCAGCAGTCTGCTCACTAAAGAGACCAGGGGTCAAATCCCAGTGCATTGCTTGTGGTCTTGGGCAAATGTATACTTAACAAGTTGAGGGTGGAACTTTTCCACTAAAGCTCTGCTGCATGGTTTTCTACTGCAAGTTTAATGCAGAGGTTTTGTGTAGCTATGATGTAAGCAGCATGTACATGAGCTATACACAAAATACCTGTACTTAACTGTGAATTAGCCAAACATGCACTCAAGGACCTGCAATATATTTGACACCTGTACACAGGTACTGGCATGCTTGCAAACATCTTCCTTCCTATTGGTGCATGAGAGGGGATTGGATAATACACTGACAAGAAGGGAGTTTAAAAAAAACAAACAAAAAACCAAAAACCCATGCTGGTCCTTTCCTTTCCCCCTGCCAGAAAATGAAAATAGTGGTCCTAGCGGAGCCCTGAATCCTCTCCTTCCCCCTATAGAATAGTCAGCGGTGGGCCTAGTGGACTCCAATCTAGTCCCTGAACTGCTGGGCCTCTCCCTATCCTCCTGCTACATATGAAATCGTCGGGGGAGGGAGGGGGGCCGCAGGCGCAGTGTAGCACAATGCTCCAATTGCAGCTTGACAATGGGATGATTAGGCAGAGTCTGCCTTCCATCTAAGAAGGTAAGAATTGCCTTACCTGCCAGAGGGACTGTCCCTGGAATGCATCCTGGGACAGCCCACCTCCCCCCTCCCCCCTCCCCTTCCCCCCCAAATTGTGCATTCCAGGATACATTTCTAGGGAGGTTCCCTCTGTCATATAAGGAATTTTTGCCTTATATAGTAGGCAACCCTGTCTGATGCATCCCAGGATGCACTGCTGTTTTTCAAGATTACTGCATGGGGCATGAGTATGGGCTATGCTCTTTTCCTCCTGACTGGAGAGGTACTGGGGTGGTGAGGAGAGGTCTGTGTGGTGAGTTGGGGGTAGGACTGGTGCCCATTAGGGCCAACAATGAGTGCTGAGGGGGGGGGGGGGAGAAGAAATTGGGACCCAGTAGAATATCAGCAGAGACTTGCTAGGGATGGGGGGATCGTAATCAGAGGGGTCTGTCATCTGAGATAGTGTGAAACTTCACCTTTGATCTTTGTGCTCCCTGCTTCAGTTTCTTGCCAGTCTGATGCTGACACAAAGATCCACCATTCAAGGAAGAGTAAAAAATGGCACTAAGTTTTAGTGGGTTTTTTTGCATTTGGAGCAATTAAAAATTCCTTTGACTGCGATTAGTATGGCTACTGTGCTATGCTTTAGCTCACAAATTTCCTGTGCTAGCTTGCTTTCTGTATTAGAGCAAGACCAGTATGGGAAACTGTTGAGCAAAATGCTACGCTAGAGCATAGATCAGTTTCCTGCATCAACCTGTTAAATGGTTAAACCCTCTGGAGATGATGAAGTACCTAACATAACTGCCAGTAAATTGTTAAAGGTGCGTTACAAAGTAGGAGCTAAAACTAAAATAAAACGTACTCATCATGGTAGATGCACTTAAACGATGTCGGATAAAGATAAACCTCACTGTACAGTAGATTTCCATTCTGACACAATAAGATTTGGTGATTGTGTGATGTCAGGATGTCATAGTTCTAATTATTTCATAGGTTTGGCTTTTGGTGAGGGGCAGAATATAATTTTAAACAAATAAAAATAGGGATAGGTTGAATGCTTTTGAACTTAGTGGATGTTCTTGAAGTTGATATAGGTACTGAGTCATGCTTCACATGATAGGCAGCCAATGCAATCTTGGGGCAATTCCTAGTTTGTATCTGACAGATCCTGCTCTTGCTGTACTGTAAATAGTTTGCTTTGAAAAATACTTTCCAATAAAATCACAGCACTTAACCGAGGAATACCTATTGGCCTTGCCCTTCTTAGCCGTGAATGCATTGGGTATGGTTGTAAAGATGCGTGCTGACTGATTTGGTTAATGCAGTGGTTCTTAATCCAATCCTTGAGATACATTCAGCTAGGAGGATCTTTGAATATGCATGAGAATTTGCATGCTGTAGAGGAAGTGAATACAAGATTCTCATATCCATATCTGTAGATAACAAACACCCAGCCTGGCTGGGAGTGTGCCAGGGGCTGGTTTGAGAATTACCACTGACCTAGAAAACCAAGCACAATCCGGATCTGTAGTTAGCCTTTCCTTTCGATTTGGGAAATGCTTTGGATTTAGCACATCTATAAATGTGTTATATTTGGGATATTCTTATAGTCACAAATGCATTAAGGGGGTCATTTTAAAAGGCTTAGTTGTGATTTAAGAGCTATACATGTGCATGACCATCCCAGATCTCTCTGAAGCCATTCCATAAATGTTTACAGATGTCTGATGCAGGGACATCAACGTAGGCAACGGTGTGTGGTGAAGGTGCAATGGACTTACATGTCCGTGTTTGATTTTGGGAACAACAGGGCTATCTGCAGTCACGTCCACATTAGGCCTGCAGCGGGCACAAATACGTATCAGGAAAGTGCTGCTTTTGGCCTTATAACATCCAGAGAAGCTGGAGGACTAAGTGACTAGCCTAAGATCTTAAAGGCTCACACTGGTGTTTGAACCCTGGCCACCCTGCTCCCAACTCATTACTTTACCCATTATGTTAGACATCTGTCTTCTGAGATTCTATTCTGGGGATGTCTGAAATTGGGCCTGAACTTGCACATACTTCCCCCCGATATTCTGGCTTCGATGTCTCAGATTGCACTATGACATCCCATTGTAAACTGTGCCTTTAAGTCTATGTAAAAAAAATTTCTAAATAACTAGCAAATTTTTGCAGAGTGCTATAGCATCCCTGCCTTCAGCTTCTTTGTAAGCTTAAAATTTGGCCAGACTAAGAATGGATTTTCTTTCTGCCCCCCCAACGCAGTTGGAGAATTAGTTGAGGCATATCACAGTGGGAATGATGATAAGGTCTGAAAAATGCCTGGTGCTGTTTGGAATGTGAAATAATCCTACTAAGCTGGTAGTTCGGATGGTTATTAAAACAGCTAAAACTAAGGGCCTGATATTAGAAAAGCATTTACCTGATTTACAGCCCAGTAAACCATGCATTTGAGTGGAGGAGTAGCCTAGTGGTAGAGCAGCTGCCTTGTACCCAGAAGATCAAGGGTTTGATTACCACTGGCATTCCTTGTAACCTTGGGCAAGTCACTTTGTCAGCCTTTTCTTCTGAGGCAATGGAGGATAATCTACTTCCTGTGATACATTGCCAAGAAAACCCAGAGGTAGCTGGGTCACTATGAGCCAACACTGACTTGATGGCACAAAAACAAAAAATATATATGTGTAAATGCCTTAAATCGGTATATTCAATGGCACGTGATTATTGCCATTGAATATACTCCTTCTAACTCCCCTATGTGCCCTGCTGCTATCTGGGGTGGAGTTGGAGGCAGGACCAAGCGATTAACCAGGCATCAACAATATTGCATGCTGCCCAGTTAGCAATTGGCACTGAAAAGATAGGCAAGAGTTTTCCTTGCCTATCTTTTGGCACAGGAGCTAACTGGGCAGCATGTAATAATGCTGCTGTCTGGTTAGCTAATGTGACTCTTGGCATGGGGGGTGGTCCCTGGATTGTCAATGCTGGGGCTGCATATGACCCTGGCATTGAATATCTGGGGGTGGGCAAGGCCCTATGCACTGTAGCAGCACATAGCCTCTCTGTAAAAAATGTTTCCCCCCCACCCCCTGACACCTCATTTATTTTTTCCTGTACAGATACAGAATGAGAGAAAAACCTCAGTAAATTTTGGCTTTTGATATAAAAATCCCTTTAGTACATTTTTTGAAAGTTCAGAATACTTTTTACTGCTAATGTAGTGTTTTTTTCTTAAAACCAGAAGCCTCTTTGATACAAATGTCAATACTGCCCAAAGAAGGCATTTTTAAATACTATTGCACCACCTAAAATTTTAAAAATAGAATCTACAGCAGTTTCTGCACCTTTAAAGGAAGAGAAGATATGCAGAACCAGGACAGTACATGCATGTCGGAGGCGCCTAGCACCAGCAGCGATGCTACAATGATTAAGTGGGAAGCATTCTGGGCTGACCTGATGGTAAACCCTGCGCATGAATTATATTATAATACTGCACTAATGGACTTACCAGACCAACCATTAACCCAACAAAGATCTTTGTTTCTCCTTAAAAAAGGCTCCATCAGGGGTAAACTTAGATCTCAGATGACAACAGCTCAGGTATTATATAAGTGGTTTAATTAATTTAAGAAATAACACAAAAAAGTTCTTTTTTTCTGTATGTTTATTAAGTAGGGGTTAATGGTTTAAGTTCAGGCAGCAATGTGTATAGAGTTTAGAAGTTGAAGAAAAAGCTGTTAGAGTTAAAGGAATGACGCTAAAGTTTAGGAGAGTGGTGCTGAAGCCTGAAACCTTTAAGATAAGTAGAACCTCAACAACGAAGGAGCCAAGGCACAGAGTCCTGGAGGACTATTAGAAACCAATGCAACTGTTTAAGCAAAAGGGTTAAATGATTTCTCCCTTTGGAGCCAAATTGAAGTGTCTCTGCAATGGGCTCTTGGCTATAAGCTTCCAAAGGGAGCCAGGCTACATGCTCCTTGACCCCAGCTGGTCTTTGCAATGATCAGAGTATGTCTGAGAGTCGGGAGTATAGAACAGAGAAAAAAAAATCCCAGGTTACATGAAAGGTGGTTTCTGGAACCAGATTTCAGCCTGGTTCTGAGTAAGCTGGAACTGCAAAGGGGCAGAAGAGAATGTCGGAGTCACACAAAACAAATGGAAACAATTCCTTGACTTTAGAACATGAATACAAAATCAGTGTAGATCAGATTTAACCATACCGGTTAGTAAAAAGCCCAAGACTAACAAGGACCTTGTATGTATTATAGTTTGTTTGTCATCTGGGTAATATGAATAGTTTGATGGATCTTTGATGTGAAAGTTAAATCTTCAGGATCTCAAAATTTAAACTTCAAAAAAGAAAAAAAGAAATGGAGGCAGTTCTTCAGTCTGGGTTTTGCTTTTCAGGCTAGCAGGAGCTGAAGATATTGCTGAGGAAGTCTTCAGAGTTCCATGAAGAGAGTTCCTGTCTTTGCACAACAGTGTTACCTGCTGGCCTGACTCACTATGCAATGTTACAAAGGCGGTCGCATTAACAGCAATAGATTTGGGCCCTGGCAGGTGCAATGGTTGGGTGAGCAGTAAGCAGGGGACTTCTACAAAGGCAAAGCTCCAGCATTGCCAATGGAGTGAACATGCTACCACTACCCCCTGCATGATCCAGTTCAAATCACATTGAGAACTCGAACAAGAGAAAACATCAAGACTCTAAGCACACACAGGCTGTTATGACATGCTACATACTTGTAGACTGTCCACGTCACCATAGTAATGGCTGCAAATCAAATATCAAAGTGTAGTTGCTCGCTTGTAACGGGTGTTCTCTGGGGACAGCAGGAATTGGTCCTCATATATGGGTGACGTCGGCACCAATGGAGCCCTTGTGACAGCATCACCCCCGCTTTTAAAGAAAGCCTTTGGGAGATGCCAGCATGCATGCGTTGGTGCCCTTCCTGCTCAAGGGTGTCATCTTGTGCAGTCAGATGACATAGCTAAAAGACGGCAAAAATAAAAGATGGTAAAGGAGCAACTCCAAGAGGAGGAGGGTGGGTTGTGAGGACTGATTCCTGCTGTCCCGGGAGAACATCTGTTACAGGTAACTACACTTTCTCCAGGAATAAGCATGAAGTCAGCCCTCACATACGGGACTCCCTAGATACAGGCTACCGAAAACCCACAGGGAAAAAAACATGGTTGTCCTCAAAGGAAACTGTGAGCAGCAGCAATTGAGTTTGCACATACAGACTGCAGTAGGACACGTGTGTCTGATGGAAACCAATGCTCCAGTAGCCTGAACACAGCAGGGTAGGAGTTGACGAGACCCCAAAGAGATTGCGAAGCATGGCCTGGTCGAAGGCGCTGTCCCATTGGGACTCCCTCTCCAGGCAGTAATGAGCTGCAAAGGTAGGGACTGAAGACCAGGTGGCGGCCCTGTAGATGTCCAGCAGCGAGCTGAAGTGCAGGTTTGCCACAGGCTACCATAGCCCTGAAACTGTGTGCCATGATCCAGCCATACAGCATGAGCCCAGCCTGCTCATAGGCGAGGGCGATGCGGTCTGCCACATAGGTGGACAGTGTCTGTTTGTTCACTGCCTCTCCCAGCTGACTGGTGTTATAGGGCAAAAAAAGCTGAGATTTCCAGTGGCCCTGGGTATGCTGAATGTAGAAAGACAGGACCCTCTTACAGTCCAAGGTGTGAAGGACAGTCTCGGCCCTACTGGAGTGAGGCCTTGGAAAGAAGGTGGGCAGCACCCACCTCCTGGTTGAGATGGAAGGAAGTTATCACCTTTAGAAGAAATTTGGGGTGCGTGCGAAGCATGACCCTGTTCTTGTAGAACCTCGTATATGGCGCCTCTGCCATTAGGGCATGGAGCTCACTGACCCTATGAGCCAAGGTGAATGCCACCAGGAACGCAACCTTCTACAAGAGGTATCTCAGGTGACAGATAGCTAGAGGCTGAAACAGCGGATGAGTGAGATGCACCAATACTACATTGAGGTCCCATTCCATCGCCGGTGGGTGGACAGGGGGTTTGGACAGCAGAAGTCCTCTCAAGAAGTGGGTCACCTGAGACTGGACCGAGAGGGGGCTTGAATTCAACAGGGTGGTGGGGCACTGAGGTGCACTCTAACAGAGTTTGATTGGAGCCTAGATTGTGAGAGATGGAGGTACTGCAGCACCAGATGCACCGGTCAGGAAAACTGGTTCAGCACACTGAGAACTTGCACCATTTGAAAGTGTAAGCTCTCCTGGTGGAGAACTTACAGGAGGCTAGTAGGATCTTTTCCACATCTCCTGAGGGGTTGAAAGGGGCTAAGGTTACCCTTTCAGTGATAAGGACCCTAGGTTGGAGTGCCGGAGAGAGCCCTCCATTTGGGACAAGAGCCTGGGGGAGCTCCCCAGTGGGATTGGAGTCTCCACTGGCAGTTGAAGGAGCAGCGGGAACCATGGCCACCTGGGCCCCAGTGGAGCCACCAGAATCAGTGAGGCTTTGTTGCGAAGAGCCTTGAAGCGTGTTTTGGCAATCAGCGGTGTGGATGGGAAGGCATATATGAGACCCTCCTACCACAGAATTAGAAATGCATCTGCCGCCATCCGAGGTGGGTGGGGCTGCTCAGAAAAGAAGTGGGAAAACTGGTAATTGTCCAGGCTATCAAAGAGGTCCACCCATGGGCTCCCTCAGAGCTGGGTGGCTACTCTGGTTTCCAGCTGCCACTCATGAGACTGGAGGACCCTGCTCAGTTTGTCCGCCAGGACATTGTTCTTGCCTGGTAGGTATACTGCCTGTAGGTATATTCCCTGTTGAACTGTGTAGGGGCAGTGTGTCATAACAGATGGTGCGAGACCCTGTGCTCCTCTGCTTGTTCACACAGAACATTGCCACTTGATTGTCTGTTTGGATCAGCACTGGCTGGTGCCTCAGACAGTGACAGAATGCTCGGAAGGCTAGATATATTGCCCGAAGCTCCAGCAGGTTGATCTGCTGGTTGCCCTTTGCTTGTGACCAGCTGCCCTGTGTGCGGAGTTACTTGCAGTGGGCTCCCTAACCCAGTAGGGAGGTGTCTGTTGTGATGACCTTTAGAGGGCTTGGGGTTTGAAAGGGCATCCTTGCCTGAAAGTGTTGGATTTTGCCACCAAGCCAGTGATTCCACTGACTGGTGGGTCACTGACACTGTCTTGGAGACTGCCTATGGCCTGTGTCTGCAGGTCCCGAAGGCATCACTGACTGGCTGTCATGTGCAGATGGGCGTCAGGGGAGACATGGACTGTAAAGGCCATGTACCCGAGTAGATGCAGTAGAAGCCAAGCTGACACCGAGGGATGGTGTTGCGTGTCAATGGCTAGCACCCTGAGATGGCCAGTCCCGAAGGAAGGCTTCGCCTGAAGAGTTTCCAGTCTTGCTCCTATAAACCCCAGACATTGTGTTGGGAGGAGGTGGGATTTGGGGTAGTTTATCACAAACCCTAGATGTTGCAGGACCTGGCTGGTGCGTGCTGTGGCCTGATGCACCTCTGGTTGTGCCTCCTTTCATGAGCCAGTTGTCTAGGTAGGGGAAGACAAATACCCCCTGGAGATGGAGGAAGGTGGCCACTCCTGCCAGGTGAAGATCCTAGGGGTGGAGACCAGGCTGAAGGACAGTACCCTGTACTGGTAGTGGCCACGCCCCACCTTGAAGCGAAGGTACTGCCTGTGAATGGTGTGAGGCATCCTTCAGATCCAAGGAGCATAGCCGTTCTCCCTGCTGGAGGTAAGGCAGCAATGTCCCAAGGGAGAGCATCTTGTTCTCCCTCACCAAGAACTTGTTAAGGTTGTGCAGGTCTAGGATGGGCCTTAGGCCATCTGTTCTTTTTGGCACAAGGAAATGCCTGGAGTAGAACCCCTTGCCCCTGAGATGTTGGGGAACTGGTGCTACTGCTTTGTCCAAGAGGAGGCCTGCAAGTTCCTTCAATAGGAGGTCCCAGTAAAAGGTGACCTGGGGGGGCTCTCCTGGGAAGAAAGGAGGAGGTAACCCTCCTTGACCACCTGGAGTGCCCAAGAATTGGTGGCAATGGCTGGCCACTGTGGGCATACAGGATTAGATGTCCCTCTGTGGGCTGCTGTCCTCCTTGAGTTAGAGAGGCTATGCCCAAGGAGTCAAAAGCTCCCCCCTGACTGGGACTGAGCAGATTCCTGGGACTTGGGTGCCTTCTGCTTATGAGGGTCTTGCATGTGTCCCTTGGCCTACTGACCCTGCTGGGGAGCCAGGGAGGCCTGAAATTTGTGGGTAGTTTTGGAAGCAGCCCCTTTCCTCAGGTCAAAGGGCTTTTTACCTGGGCCCTTCTGTTAAGAAGGGGCAGTGGCCTTTTTCAAGAGCCTGGTCCTCATCATGGACTGTCTCCAACTCTGCAACCTTTTCTGTCATGGGTTTGCCAAAGAGGTTCTCTCATAGGCATGGGACATTGACCAATTTGTCCTGAACCCATTGCTTGAGGTCGGAAGACTGTAGACAAGTCTAGTGTCTGACACCGCTGCCTGCTGCTGTTACTCCAGTTGTGGGCTCAAAGCCATCATAGGCTGCTTGAGAGAGAAATTTGGAGCACTCACGGATAGCTTTGGTCAGGTTATTGAAATTCTGCAGGGGTTCCTTAGAGAGACCAGCTGAGAACCAAGGGATTTCTGTCGCTAGGTCTCTCGGGTACATGCTCATGTACACCTAGTTGGCCTGGATCTAGCCGATGAGCATTGAGCCCTGGTAGCACTTTCCACCGAGGGCATCCAAGGTGCAGGCCTCCCTACCCAGGGGCACCAAAGAGTGCATCTTTTTGGCTCTTCAGCTGATGTATGGCTAATTCCACCACCATGGAGTTGTGCATCAGCTGTTTCTTTTGGAAGCCTGGGCTCCAGTGGACCTGATACATCACATCGAGTCAAGCTGCTTGCTTACAATCGGCATAGGTGCCGGTGTTTCCCACATATGGAGAAGTAGCCATCCTAGGATAGGCAGAATGGGTACCGTCAGCCATTCTCTCGGACGGACCTCATACTGGAGGATTTCTAGTTTCTCTGTCAGAGGGTCCTCCTCCGATTCTGTTGGGAATGCTAGGGCCTTTGACATGTCCTTCCTGAAGTTGAGGAATTCCATATCCTTGGGTGGGAACAGATGCTGGGACTCAGAGGCAGTGTCTGAAGGGACATCATGGTGGTGACAGTTGTCTGACTCCTTGTCGTCCTTGGTCTCCCATTCTGAGTAATTGGTTGAAGACCCGAGGGATGTGCACTAGCTGAGGAGGACCTTTGTCCTGTTGAACAGGAGCCGGATCGAGACCTTGGCTGAGGATCAACTTAAGGCCATTTGGTCTTGAGGATCAACTCAGCCTCCGGGGATGTCCTCGTTAGCAATGGCCCAGTGGTAAAGGGACACCAATGCCTGCTGCTGGTCTATAAAGACAGACAGATTGCACCGGTTCCCCCGAGGGGGGGGGGGGATCCTCAACAAAGATAGGCTCTGGTGTCTGAGGCTGATCAGTGGTTGATTCCTTCTGGGGGACAGTGGTAGGCCATTCCCTCAATGAGCATCTGGAACTGTGGGACATGCCTTGGGCCTTACCCGACCTGTCAGAACCATCCAGGAACAGTGCCTTCAAGGTTTCTCCTCTTAAATTCCCTCAAGGGAGAACCCTCCCCCCCCCCTCTTTCTGAAGAGCCACAGCATAGACCAGGGTCTGTAGGGGGTGCCCTGGGTTTTTGGGGACTCCAGGAAAAACTTATCATACTGCTGCTGGCTCCTCTTGAGGGCCTTGATGGACATCTCTGTAAAAAGACCACATGCCATGGGATCATGGTCCGGTCCTAGGCAATGTAGGCAACATTCGTTTGTTGGTAAAGGACATGATTTTGGCACATGGATCATGCTTCTTAAATCCACTGTTAGCCATGGGGGGAAAAAAGTACCCCAGAGAGGTCAAAGACCTGTGGTGCTGCCAGCTGGAAAAAAAGCATGAAGACTCCAAAAAGAAAAAATGTACAGACCCAAAACTGTCGAAACAGTGGGCTTGGGTGGCGGGAAGAGTAACGGTGCACAACCAGACAGAGTGAAACTCAGGATGAGAGGAAAAAAAATCAACTTTTCCAGGGGAAAGCAGACGGACAGATGTCTGAAGGGCTCTGTGGGGAAAAAAGACTGAGCAAGATGGCACCCTTGGGCGGGAAGGGCACCACGAATGCTTGGTGGTATCTCTCAAAGGCTTTCTTTGAAAGCTGGGGTGATGCTTTCAGGAGGGCTCCCTCGGTGCTGCCATCACCCATATGTGAGGACTGACATCCTTCTTGTTCCCGGAGAAACGACTCAACATTCTAATTCCAAATTGGTCCTAGTTTTCTTGGAACTACTGCCAACCACACACAAATGTTTATGAAGTTATGTACTTGGTAATCAAAATATTTTCTTTTATCTTTAACAAGATGTGTATCTTTATAGCAATGTTAATTAAAAAGTCACTTTCAAAAATCTGAGGCCTGAAAGAGCGAGGATAACCTTCAGCAACAGTGATTCCTCCCAGAATAATAAGCTAAAAACTATACATTTCTAATTGTTGTGGAGATTCCTTATGTTTTTCCCCATTTAGTTTGAAAATCTGTGAGTGGGGAGTCTTTCTGAAATGCATTGACATGCTAGTTAATGGCAGGAACAGTGGTGGATAATGGTGTATATTTTGCTGAGGGGTCCCCATGGAGGTGGGGAGGCAGGTAGGAGCCCAGTCTGTCTTCTTTTCCTTCTTCCCTCCCACAACACAGAAAAGGTTTACTTTAAATGAAGTTTGCCACACTGCCTTCCATTCCTGTTTACCTCCATAAATGTTTCTTGCCCAGCAGCTGTCACTTCCTGCTATTGTGCTGAAGTTTCACAGTAACAGCTGTGTGATTTTGTAGCTTTTATTGTGAGACTTCAGCTTGGCAGGGGGAGGTGAAGGCTGCATGCTGCCTTGCTGCTGCAGTGCTGGGGCCCTGGGATGCAAAGACCCCCATCTTACCTGGGCCTCCCTGCACTGAAGGGGTTGCATGGGTAGAATTTACGCCACTATACTAGGAATTTCATCCTGCCTTTCTCAACACTTCCTGTTTTTGTTATATAGATTGTTCCCAGGTAAAAGGGTCAATTCTTACATCTTTTCCTGAATTCCAATTAAACTTGTCTATTAATACAATTTGAGACAAATATTTTCCCTGATTTTGCACAAACATTTGTTTTAATCTGTAAGTACAACAAAGAAGGGTCTGTCTTGTGTATCTGTATAATACCTGTAGTGCCTATATAAATGTGTTGTAATACCAACAGGTGGAAAAAGCGTAGTTCCTCACCTGTAACAGATGTTCTCCAGAGACGGCAGGAATCAGTCCTCACATATGGATGCTGTCGGTACATACTGAGTCCGCACCAAAGCATCTCCCAAGCTTTCAAAGAAAGCCTTTGGGAAATGTTGCTATGCATGCATGGTCCTCTTTCTGCCCAAGGGTGGTAGTAAAAAATCAAACAAGATATGAAAGCAACGCCCAGGGGAGGAGGGAGGGTTGTGAGGCTGATTACTGCTGTCTCTGAAGAACACCTGTTACAGGTGAGTAACTATGCTTTCTCCAGGAATAAGCAGGAAGTCAGTCCTCACATATGGGACTCCCTAGCTCCAGGCTGCCGAGAACCGAACCACGACAGCACCAATAGTGACCAAGTTGGGTAGCCATGTGTTGCAGAAGGTGAATCTCACTGAGAGACTCTGCAAGACCCTAGCATCCAGTGACACTATCACTCCAGTAGCAAAAAACACAGAAGGGTTGGAAGGCAGGAGTTGTCTAAACCCTGAAAAGATTAGAATACTGCCTGGCTGAAGGCATTGCCCTGATGGGACTTGCTCTCCAGGTAGGAGTGAGCTGTGAAGTATCAACTGAAGACCATGTGGTGGCCTTGCAGATCTGTCACCAGCACTGAGCGCAGGTTTGTCACTGATGTGGCTATCGATCTCATGCAATGTGCTATGATCTGGTGTTCCAGGAAGAGCCCAGCTCGCTCACAGGTGAGGGCAATACAGTCTGCCACCCAAGTGGACAGAGTTTGCTTAGTCATAGGAAGCCCCAGCCTACTGGGGTCGTAGGAAATGAAAAGCTGAGCAGCTTTGCGATGGTCCTGGGTTCGCTGTAGGTAGGACAGGGCCCGTTTGCAATCCAGTGTAAGGAGTATGGTTTCCTCTTGACTGACGTGAGGCTGTGGGGAAAAAGGTGGGGAGGATCACTCCTGTTTGAGGTGGAAAAGAGATACCACCTTGGGGAAGAACTTTGGGTAAGTGTGGAGCACCACCCTGTTCTTGTAGACTCTTATATATGGCGGTTCTGGCAGCAAGGCCTGCTATCTGTTTGTGAGTGGACGTGAGGGTCACGAGGAAGGCAACCTTCCATGAAAGATACTGCAGATGGCAAGTAGCTAGAGACTCAAATGGCAGCCTGGTAAGCTGTACGAGCACCATGTTGAGGTCCCACTCTGCTGCTGGAGGGCGGATAGGGGGCTTAGATAACAAGAGGCCCCAAGGAACCGAGACTAGGGGCTAATCCGAGGGCTTCCCCTCGATAGGGTGCTGGTGTGTGGTGATCGCACTCAGGTGCACTCTCACTGAGTTTGACTTTAGCCCAGTGTGCAAGAGATACAGTAGGTACTGGAGCACTAGTCACACCTGGCAGGAAAACAGGTTCTCCTGCCACTCCGCACACCATACTGAGAATCTTTGCCACTTAAAGGCATATGCTCGCCTGGTGGAGGGTTTACGAGAGGCCAACAGGGACTCCTTGACTTCTCTTGGGAAGCTGAAAGGGGCCAAAACTACCCTTTTCGCAGCCATGCTGTTAGCGTTACCGACCCCAGGTTGCGGTGGAGAGAGACCCCTTAAGAGGTCTGGGGCATGGCCCAGAGGGCCTGGGAGTGTCTGACAGAGTAGCAGTGGAAACCAAGACTGTCTCTGCCACCTGGGGTCAATTAGTATCAGTGATGCCCTTTTGCACTGGACCTTTGTCTTCGTGAGCAGAGATGCTGGTGGAAAGGCATAGAGGCCTTCCATCCACGGGATCAGGAAGGCATCCACCACCACCCTCACTGGGTGTGGTTGCTGTGAGCAGAAGTGGGCAGCTGGGCATTGTCTGGGGTGGCAAAGAGGTCCATCATGGGTGTGCCCCTGATGCTGAAGAGCCGTGAGGCCACTCTGGGGTTCAGGTGCCACTCGTGGGGCTTGAGCACCTTGCTCAGTCTGTCAGATAGTAGATTGCCCTGGCCTGCAGACAAAGGAAAGGAGGGCCACTGCCTTCTGGTAGAGGGAGTACGACCCCGTGCCCTGCTGCTTGTTGACGTAAAACATGGCAACTTGGTTGTCCATCTGTATCAGCACCGGCTGGTGTTGCAAGTGGTGGTGGAACACCCGTAGGGCCAGGAAGATTGCCCTGAGTTCTAGAAGGTTGATCTGTAGCAGGGATTCCTTTATCTTTATTAATACATTTTATATACCGCTCACACTTAAGGTACCGGAGCAGTTTACAATAGCAAAAATAATAGGGCTGCTGAAAAGGAAAAGAACGCCATAAGCAAAAGGAAAGAGATACGAGATAGGATGGAATAAGAGGGAAGAGTAGAGCAACAGGGCAAAGTGGGTTAAGAACGACTGAAATCAACGATATGGGGGAAAGGAGAGGGTAGGGGGAGGGGGAAGGTTAAAAGCTGCGCAGAACAAATGGGACTTCAGCATGGTCTTGAAAGTTTTGTAGGAAGGTTCTAGACGGAGGGCAGGGGGGAGTGAGTTGCAGAGCCGAGGGCCTAAGAAGAAGAAAGCAGAAGAACGGGTGGATTTGAGGTGAGCCTGTGATGGAGAAGGAAGGGACATGCGGTTCAGATGAACTGACCGAAGAGAGCGATGGGCGGAGTGAAGACGGATTTGATCTGCGAGGTAAAGGGGAACATCGGTGTGAATGGATCTATGTACATGGATGAGCACCTTGAACTGTATGCGATAGGTAAGTGGAAGCCAGTGCAAGTGAATCAGAAGAGGGGTGATGTGATGAAAACGTGAAGCATGCATCAAAAGACGTGCCGCTGTGTGATGAACAAGTTATAATCTCCGCAATTGTGATTGGGGAAGGCCGGCCAGAACGACATTACAATAATCAAGACGAGATACCACCAGGGATAAGAGTAGTGTGGTCATAGAGGGGACGGATATGAAAGGGCGAACTGCACGAAGTTGTCTCAAAGTGAAAAAGCACCGTTGCACCACAGAGGAAACATGCTCTTTGAAAGATAAGGCAGAATCCAGGATAACCCCCAGATAACGTAGGGAGGGAACAAGAGGGAGAGGTGTGGAGGACAAAAGAGGAGCGAGGGAAGGAGCAGGAGCACTGAAGGTGAACCAAATGGCAAATGTTTTTGATGAATTTACATGCAGGAAATTAGAGGAGAACCAAGTAGCCACCGATGTCAAGCAGGAATTGAGAGGAGCTAGGTCCAAGGTAGTAGGGTCAGTGTGGTGAAGAAGAATATCATCTGCATAGATGTGAGACCAGCTGCCTTGTGTGTGATGATCCTTGCAATGTGCCCACCAACCTAGGAGGGAGGTATCTGTGGTCAGGACCCTCTGGGGTAGGGGTGCCTGGAAGGGCATCCTGGCCCTGAGGTGGCGGAGAAGCTACCACCAGTCGAGGAACTCTGCTAGTTGGCAGGTTACCCTGATCCTGTCCTGCAGCCTGCCTGTGGCTTGTGTCCACTGAGCGGAGGCACCACTGAGCTGTCCGCATGTGCAAGTGGGCTAGTGGAGTCATGTGGACTGTGGAGGCCATGTGGCCCAGGAGGCAGCGAGATGGCACAGAGTGACAGCGCTACACTTCTGCAGCTAACACCCTGAGGTGGTCTGCTCTTCCTCTGGGAAGGCAGGCCTTGGCCTGCAAGACGTCCAACTGAGCTCCTATGAATTCCAGGCTCTGGGTTGGAGTGAGATGAGATTTGGGGTGGCTGATGATAAACCCTAGATGCCTTAGCAGTAGGGTTGTGTGCCCTGTGGCCTAATGGGCCTCTGCGGCCATGCTGCCCCTTATAAGCCAATCATCTAGGTATGGGAAGACAAAGGCCCCTTGCAGTCATAGGTGGGCAGCAACCACTGCTAGGCACTTTGTGAAAACCCTTGGCGAGGAGGCTAGCCGAAGGGTAGCACCCTGCACTGGTAGTGCCTTCCTCCTACCACAAACCTTAGGTATTGCCTGTGGGAGGGGTGGATTAGGATGTATGTGTAAGCATCCTTTTAGAGCCAAGGAGCAAAGCCAGTCCCCCTGGTGGAGGTAGGGCAGCAGTGTTCCAAGGGACAGCATCTTGAACTTCTCCCTCAACAGGAATCTGTTTAGGTTTCTTAGGTCTAGGTTGGGCCTGAGGCCCCCAGTTCTTTTTGGGACAAGAAAGTAGCTAGAGTAGAAGCCTTTGCCCCACAGGTGTCTGGGTACAGGTTTTACTGCTTTGTCCTGGAGGAGACCTTTGAGCTCTATGAACAGGGGTCTAGTGAAGGGGAGGTCGTACTGGCTCTCTGGGGAAGAACCTTAGTGGAATCTACTGCAGGTGGAGGAGGTATCGCTTCCTGACCACCTGTAGTACCTAAAGGTGCAAGGTGATTGAGGCCCATCTGTAGGCAAAGAGTGCCGAGTGCCAAGTGCCCCCCCCCACCCCGTGGGCTGGTGAAGGTCCCCTGAGGGAGGGGAGGCCCTGCCCTAGCAACCCCAGGCTGGGTGGGAGCTGGAGCTTAAGTGAGTTTTGTCTTCTGAATCCCTTGCCCCTGTCTCTTGGTGTGAGAACCCTGCTGATGGCCAGAGTAGGGCTGGAACTGGTGACCCTGTGCAAAAGCACCCTTTTTCCTGATGGTGGTTTGCAGGGATGGGATGAGGTCTTTTTGGAGAGTCTCTGATGGGTCACAAACTCTGTCTCAATTTCAGCTGCTTTGTTGGCCATAGGTTTGCTGAAGAGGATCTCTCCAGTACAGGGGACATTGAGCAGTTTGTCCTGGCCCCACTGCTTGAGGTTGGAGCCGCGATGCTGACTGCTACAACTTGAACAGTCGACTCAAAGCCATCGTAAGCAGCCCGGGAGAGAAACTTGGAGCAGTCCCTCACTCCCGAGGACAGGGCTGGGAATCGCTGGAGGTGTTCCCCGACAAGGCCTGCTGCAAACCCTGGCAGCTCTTAGGCATGTACCTAAAGGCATTGGCCAATGTAAAGTTCACAGGCTTGGATCAGGAAATCCAGCATTGAGTCCTGCTAGTATTTGCACCCAAGAGCGTCGAGGGCCTGGGCCTCCCTATTGGGAGGGCTGGGTCTTTTAGCTTTTGAGCCTCTGCATGGTTGACTTGACAACTATGGAGTTATGTGGGAGTTGAGGTTTGTGAAACCCTGGCCCTTTCTGGATGTGGTACATGCTGTCGAGCCAACAGCTGACCATAGACACCGATGCTGGTGTCTCCCACATTTGGAGGAGCAGCCTCTTGAGGATTGGCTGTATTGGTACTGTGAGGGTTTCTCTGGGTGGAGTTTTGTACTGGAGAATTTCCTTGATGCATGGGTCCTCCTCTGCTTTGGTTTGCACCGAGAGGGCCCTGTTCATATCCCTGATGAAGCCATGGAAGGCTAAGTCCTTGGGAGGAGAATAGCATCGAGATGCGGGGCAGAGACTGAGCAGAAGGAATGTCCCGGTGCCTTCTGGTGTCTGGGGACACCTCATCTCTCTCTCACTTGGAGTCTGAGACCCTGTGACTCCGTGTGGTGTGGCTGTGGCCAAAGGCTTTTGGAGGACCTGGGGTCTGAGTTGTGGACAATGGCTGGCAAGGACCGGATCCCTGCCAACCAGCACCTTGACTGGCATCAAGGACTTTCTCGAGGCTGGGAGCACTTGATGCTCAGCTCGACAACCAGGGACTCCCTTGCAGTTGAAGGGCTGGTTGTGGGGTGGGGGGAACGACCATCATTGCCTGTTGCAGGGCCAGGATAGCAGTGATGTTCTGTTCCAGGGCTGCCTTCTGGTTTCCAAGTCAGAAGGCTCTACAAGCTTTCAGCTCGGGCAATGAGGATTTCAGGCCCAGTGCTGGCACTCTAGGGACTGTGTCCTCAAAAAAGACTATGGCCTTGAGAAACCTGCATGGTCTCTGCTGGCTGAGGAATCCTTCTTGAGGACCTTGGTGTGGCGCTTCTGAGTTGCCTGTGGGGTTTTACCAGGTTTCTCCGGTGCAACCTCTGTGGACTTCAGACTATCTCTTCTTTTCTGGCTCCAATGCACCGTAGCTGTGGGATTCTGAGGACTCCTGGGCATTGCAGGATGTGCTGGGTTTGGAGCTTGGTGCTGGGGAGGTGGGTGCTGAGTCTGACCTAGGGAACAACTTTTCCTGCAATGCTGACCTTTTTTGGTTGGTTTTGGCTGACATGGTTTGGTATAGATTGCAGGAGGTGCTGTCATGGTCTGGGTCTAGGCAGCGTAAGCAGCAGTCATGGGTGTCAATGATGGATATGGTCTGACTGCAGTTGTCACACTTTTTTTTTTTGAACCCACCAGGGGACAGGGTGGGAAGAAACACCCAGATGAGGTTAACAGGTATGAGAAAAAAGAAGCAGAGCGTGGTGCCAACTCTAGGTGGGAAGAGAAGCCGGTACGCCTACTAGAATTTTAACTTTTAGGTCCTGTTCCCCCAGAAAAATACTTAGGAACAGTTTTTATGTCTGTTGGGCTCTGTGGAAAAAAGGAGACTGAGCAAGATGGCACCTTGGGTGGGAAGGGGACCACACATGCATGGTGGTATCTCCCAAAGGCTTTCATTGAAAGCTGGGGCGATGAGTCCATGTGGTCTCCAAGGGTGCTGACATCACCCCTATGTGAGGACTGATTTTCTGTTTGTTCCTGGTTAAATACCAGCTGTGTAAGTGAAATGTTGACATACAGCAATAAAGACCATAGCCATGATGTGTTAACAATAAACAATTTATTACCAATATGAACACAGATACTGTGGTGCACTGACGTTCCATTTTAATATTGTGATAACTTGGAGACATGGACTTTATCATTGGGCAACTGCTTCATGGATCCTTGCTCCTCTAGAGATGCCACAAAAGTTTCTGTTGGCAAAGGGTCTTTACACGGCAGACTATCAGTAAAATTACTTTGAAGTCCTCTATTAAAGCAAATGGTTCACATGTTTTGGTATTCTACTACTAAAAAGGAAAGTAATACATTTAAATAAGCAAATATAAAATACAAAAAAGGCTGACAATCTGATGTGCAACATCAGATATTAAAAAAAAAAAAACAAATCTGAAAATTTATAATCTTCATATTCTCTTTTTAAGACTTTTTTTTTTAAACTGAAGCAAATTCAAGGTAGCAAGCTTCAAAGTGTGCAGAGTCTGCTAATAAAAAGGTTGTAAAGAACAAAGACAATGTGGGCATCTTATTTCACTATTTTGCGCAACCTTGGGTATACTCAGCAGTGAGCATGTCTTCCCAGACTCCTTGTCCAGCCTTGCAGCTGTGGTGTAGTCATTATGTTGTACTAATCCTGCTCAACTCCTGCCTTATAGCTGCAAAGAAAGACATGGAAAAACAAAATAAAGTCAACAGCACTGCTCAATAGTGAGCTGCATGCGCACTACCCACCAGAGTACACCTTTGCATGTTTTGCTCTATTGGCACATTGTTTTAGAAGCTCTCTTCAGTATTTGGATGTCTGAAAACGAGCATTCAGAAGTGCAAATCATACACACATTCCTAGACCCATTTTAAAAACCTTTGTATGTAGACATCTACAGTGTGAGCAATGCCTATGTCGTACGGGGCCTTGGTGGAAGCGTGGACGGGGTGGAGCAATAGCGATGCATGTTGTGGTGTGTCTTTAGAACGGCACAAAGCAAGTCAGGCCCTGGCCACAAAGTGCAAAAAAAAGTGCTTGTTTCATGGCTGCAATGCTTCCAGTAGGAAGAGCAAAATGCGCTTTCCTCCCTACAGTTAATATTTCCTGACATAAGAAACCTATATGTAAATATATACTCCAACCATATTCCTGCACTTCTGATGATCTGAAATGGCTTCCTTGGGTTTGCAAGTCTCATAACATAGTAGTCCCCCTTCTGAAATCTGGCCATTGCATTCAAGGACCCATTTATGAGGTTGTGCAATTTGGGGATGTCCACTCTTATGAAAAGGCCTACACCTGTGCACATACCCAGCCTTGCCAACTGTGCGGGCCTGTCACCAGAACCAGTTAGTGGGACGTTCATCCTTTGGGGTGGAGATGGAGCGATTTCAAAAGGCACTTGTATGTGCCTTCCATCACTGCTGCCGCTCCCCCAGTTTCTTTTGGTGTTATACTCCGGGTATTCCAGATTTTTCACAGACATCCCATCTAAAATCTTTAAATCAAGTAGTTCCTTTCAAAATAATTTGATTGCACCATGCTCGAGCCCATGATTGCACTCAAACATGTTTGAAGTCCTAAATAGACTCTTTAATCTTGTGATCCATAGCACACCCAACACTTTATCAGTTTCTTTCACAACCAACATACAAAAGGGACAGGCCACAACTTGTCAACGTGTAAGAGAGAACTATTTAACCAAGCTTTAGGGTCAACAAATTTTGTGTGTTCAGTTTCCTGAGGGCCATTTGATCAATCTGGATTATATATCTTTTGGCACTGAAGTGTAAATAGCATTACCTTTTGATATTTGCCCAGGAACGCAGAAGATAACTGCATTATGTGTAGTATTGCTCTGGCATTAGTACTGTGCCAGTGGGGTAAAACAGAATAAGACAAAGCTATACACACGGTACTGCAGGTGCCACAGAGAAGGTTCTACTACCCATCTTGTAATGAGCAGGAGAGAGGGGACACGTATGGTGCAAATCAAGACAGACAAAAGGGCAGGGAGAAAGATTTTCATTTTCTTCTCAGTCTATTGACTTTTTATGCTCCTTTTTAAAGTCTCCCAGAAGATTTTACTGCTACATGTGTCTCAATGGGCACAGCATAAACACTACTGTGGTATTCTGTGCAAACTGTCAGCCTAAAAAGTGATTCCACCCTTTACTAGGAGTTGCAGATTTTGAACATCTGTAATGGGTGACTTCTCCTTATCAAAGCTGTTCGCCTATTGTTTAGGAAAGCGACAGGACAGATGGGAAACGAAAGCCAACTGCTTCTCCCTCTTAGCCAACTTGGACATTCCCTGCCTTACTACCACTACTAGTATTAAACATTTATATAGCGCTACAAGGCATATGCAGCACTACACGGAAAAAGCAAACCACCCCGAATGTTGGGACATTCTAAAATCCTGATTTTGATATGCTGATAAGACTGGAAGTAAATTATTCTACAACCCCTAAAACGTTTATAGGATATCTGTCACATGCTTCCTTCTGCACAACATCACAACTCAACCATTTTAGCACCAGGTACGACAGTTTTGGGCAATAACTGCCCTGTACCTTTCCGGTGTGAACATCTGAGTGAAAAAAATCTTTAGCCGAGAGGCAGGACTGAAGATTAAGGCTTCTAATTTCCTCTTAGTCTCATTAGCCTGATGTGATCACAAATCACACTAAAAAGACTTTTCAGCAGAACACTACAATGACAACGTCACCCACACTAGCTAGCGAGCTCTGTCCTTACCATCAATTATTTCTTCTTTCACTTTGTGCAGTTCTCTAACGACTTCCTCCAAGATTTCCTGCCAAGGTGAGAGAGGAGGAAAGAATGGTCATATAACATTTTTAATGAAGGAAAATAAATGTTTTGCAATTATTTTAGATTATGCTACTTTTCCTTTCTGAAGGAACACTGCAATACGAATCACATCAGAAACGTATTTGGGTTTTTTTTGCTGACCTTGGGGTAGGATACAATAATGAATTAACAATTCAAGTTATTTTTACATTCCTGGAGCAGTTAGTCTGTAATTTTCTTGTAAGAAATTCATTTGACTGGCACCGCTGATGCAACTGATCCATAGTGAAAGAAGGACCAGAAATTTGAAAAGGGGGCTGACGGCAACTTCTTTCCACTCCCCTCTGTCAATACATCTCTCCCGCTTAATGGTCTGGCATAACCTCTCTCCCTACCGCTGAAAAAGATTTCTCTGCGGTCGGTAATCACACCAATCACTTGCTGGCTGTCTATGCAGTCTGGCCTCTGACCGAACATGCTGTTTCCTCTCTTATTGCAGGTCTGGGACTCTCTATTCCAAGGAATAACTAATCAGTATCTTTTCTAGTCCCTCAATCTAGGAAATCCACTGACTCACAGAAGGATCCCTTTTGCTAAAGCTCAGTGACTGCCGAACGTCCATTTTTACGCATGGCAGTTGGCAGCCAGGAGCCCTAACGTATGGGCGTGCCAGCTACTGCATGTTAAATGCACAGCAATCGGCCATCACGAGATATGACGGGGAATGAGTGGAGTGTGGGGGTGGCGGGCACATTACCGTTAGTGCTCAGCGGCAACACAGCTCTTAATGCAAGTTCACCTGACACCTGTATGGGAATCGTTAGGTGAACCCATCTTACTGGAGCGTGTATTCATCTTCCCATCGCAGCCTTAACTGCCCAGGACATGCTGGTTACACCCTTGACAGCTAACAAGGAGGCTTTGCACTTCCTATGTGAAACTAACGCATGTTAATTACAGAATATTAGCGGCCTTTAGTTAAAGGAGCCCTAAGAGGGTGATATTCAGGAGAATTTTAACTGGGTATTCCGTAGGATTTACTTAGATATGATTGCTTTTGAATATAACTGTGTTTAAATTATCTGGTCAGCACTGATAGTCAGTGCCAGCTGAATAAATTGAAATGGACAAGTTGGTCTGCACAAAAGGCTACTCAGACGTTATCTGGATAGTTTCACTGCACCCAGGAACGCCTCCAAACCTGCTTCTTTTAGGAATGTGCACAAGCAGGAAATATTGGATTGGGTATTTTTTCATGAATTTTTGCAATTTTCAGGTGTTTTTTGGATTACTTTCAAACATTCATTTTAATAGGACATTTTTAGTGCTGCTAAATTAATTTAATGTGTACTGACTGAACTAAGGCGTGCTAAGTCGATCAGTGCACATCTAAGTTCTTTTAAAGTGGGTAAATACTGCATGGTGGTTGTTGTTGTTAAGTGCCATTGAGTCGGAGTCGACTCATGGCGACCCTCTGGATAGCTATCCTAAATTGTGTTCGGTCTTGAGTCAGGCGGCTCATTGTTGACAGACTGGTATCCGTAGCTGCTGCTGTTGTATCGATCCATCTCATTGCTGGCCTTCCTCTTTTGCATTGACCTTCTATCTTGCCAAGCATGATGTCTTTCTCTAATGATCTCTCTCTTCGCAAGATGTGTCCAAAGTATGAAAGTCGAAGTCTTGTCATCTAAGCTTCTAAAGAAAGCTTAGGTTTGATCTCCTCTAGTACCGACTGGTTTGTTCTTCGGCCAGTCCATGTTATACACAGTATTCGCTGCCAGCACCATAATTCAAAGGCATCAATTTTCTTCCTGTCTATCTTTTTCACTGTCCAGCTTTCACATCCATATGATGTTATTGAAAATACCATGGCTTGAACAAGTCGAATTTTTGTATGGAGAGAGACATCTCTGCTCTTGAGAATCTTATCTAGGTCTTTCATAGCCATTCTGCCAAGAGCAATGCGTCATCTGATTTCTTGACTGCTTGTTGCTTCTTTATTGATAGTTAATCCAAGTACGTTAAAGTTGTTCACGATTTCAATTTCTTCTCCTTCGACGATGAACCTGTTGATTATGCCAGTTGTCATGATCTTTGTCTTCTTTACATTAAGGTGCAGGCTCATTTTGAGACTATGTTCTTTGATTGTGAGAAGCAAATGTTTCAGATCATCTTCACTTTCAGCCAGTAATGTGGTATCATCAGCATAGTGAAGGTTGTTGATGAGTCTTCCACCAGTCTTCACACCTCTGTTGTCTTCATACAATCCTGCTTCTCTGATGATTTGTTCTGCATATAAATTAAACAGGTAGGGGGAAAGTATGCAGCCTTGTCTTACACCTTTGCTTATTTTAAACCATTCTGTTTCTCCTTGTTCTGTTCGAAATGTTGCTTCTTGATCAATGTACAGATTGCAAGAGTACGATCAGGTGTTCGGGTATACCCATGCTTCTTAATGTGGCCCAGAGTTTCTCATGGTTTCCACAGTCAAAAGCCTTGCTATAGTCGATAAAGCACAAATAGATATCCTTTTGGTATTCTTTAGTCTTTTCAAGGATCCATCTCACATCCGCAATTATGTCTCTCGTTCCTCGCCCTTTCCTGAACTCTGCTTGCACTTCACGTAGTTCTTGTTCCAGGTATGGTTGTAGTCTCTTTTGAATAATCTTCAGTAGAATCTTGCTGGCATGTGGGATCAGAGTGACTGTGTGATAATTTCCACAGTCAGTTGGATCACCTTTCTTTTGCATTGGTATAAACACAGATCTTTTCCAGTCAGTTGGCCATGATGTTGTCTTGGCAGAGCCTTGTAAGTACGGTAACAGCTGCATCAGATTGCTGTAATACTTCTATGGGAATGCTATCAATGCCTGGTGCTTTGTTCTTTGATAAGGCTTTCAATGCTGCTTCAACTTCTTCTTTCATCACCAATGGTTCCCGATCATAAGGTATGACTGATACAGACAAAATTCACCTGTGCAGTGGGAGAAATATTTTAACCTTTGGGGAGTCTGTAGGCTAACTCCAAAGGTTAGCTGGACAAACTCCTTGAATAGCACTTCCTCCCTCCCCCCCCAAGTTTTGCCCTGACCCAGCCTGGGCCATTTCAGCAATATATTATTTCCTTATAGTCATATGCTTCAGAACCTGTTCTCCTGCTTTCATTCACAATCTAATTTCAGCCACCGCCTTTTCTACCCTTGGGTGACTGTTCATGAGGCCCAATCCTGCAGGTCCTGTCAGTGACTTAGACTCCTGACAGGTTTATCCTGTTGTGATATTTACTGGCCTGAACTGGTTAAGAGTAACAGAAGGGCTTCAGCAGCACACTTATTGGGATTTTATTGCTGGTACGACAGCATTCTCAAAACTGCAAATAAGTTGCTGTTTATTTTTTTTACATTTTGCACATGGTTTGATTTTCTTGTGCAAGCTGGAGTTTGGTACCGAGCTTCCAGGGACTCATTGTACCAGTATGTCCAGCTGTAGTCTTCCCTGGAAGTGAGCTCCTGTCTCAGCGATTAGCTGCTGGGATGAATGGGGCACGTGTTAGCCTTCCTCATAGTTTTCCAGAACTGTGGTGTCTGCCTTTCTCTGTGCTGCCTAAGTGTCTTCAACGATTTGGCCATTAAGGGGCTGGGTCTTTAATGGTGACCCTGACTAGAGGACGGAAAATGCAGGGCCCATTTTACTAAAGTGCCCGATGACTTTGCACTCAATGCATGTTTAGCATGAAAATTAACGTGTGCTAAGTGCAAAATCTCCATGGTAACTGTTGGGGGCATGACCAGCACGTTCCTGATGGTTAATGCGCGGAGGTGCACAGTATCGCACAGCACTATTGCTGTGGGAGGGTTTACCTGCACGTATTGAGTTAGCGGTAATTGCATCCAGGCTCTTACAACATTGATAGTGGGTGCTATGTACCCCTGCTAACTGCAATGCACTTGCCACACCCACTTTCTGTCCCAACCCTCTCATTCTCCACCCCAATGTTCAGTTAACCCATAAGCAGTAGTAGAATCGGCATGCGGTAACTGTCATACCCTCGCACTCGGATTGATGCAGAAAGTTGGTGTCAGACCCATGCTGGATTGATTTTAAATGTTCTTGACAATGCACACATTTTAACATGTGATGCAGGATGGTTAGAGTAAGCAAATGCCTGCCATGGTAACCGTGCACATGCAAATGAGCCACTGCAGCATTAAACTGGGAGAGCAAGCCAAACACATTCGCACAAGAAGTCTGTGCTAGTTTGGCTCGCTCACTAGGCACCAGTGGCTAATTTGCATATCAGCCCTGACAGTATTTTGGCGGCATCGGGAAAAGCCCTCGATGCCATCAAAATGCTGTTGGGGCCGGTGCCTGACAAAAAAGAATCCCTGGTGGGCCAGCAGCCCTGATTTCCCCCCCCCCTTACAGTATTCTGATGGCATTGGGGGCTTTTTGCGATGCCGTGATCGCCCCCGATGCCATAAAAAAAAAGCTGGGGACCAGTGCCCCAATAAAAGGTAATTACCTGGTGCTCTAGCGGCCCTTGAACTTCCCAAGTAAGAGAAAATCACCCCAAGTAAAATAAAATCAATCCCAAGCAAAAATAAATAAAATAAAATTTACCTGGTGGTCTAGCAGCTCTTGAACCCCTCCCCCCACCCCAAAACCCAAACTAAGAGAAAATCACCCTCAAGCAAAAATAAACAAAGTAAAAATTACTTGGAATTCTAGCATCCCCTAAATCCAAGTCCTTGGGTTAGGGGTTCAAAGGCCGCTAGACCACCAGGTAAATTTTACTTTATTCATTTTTGCTTGGGGGTGATTTTATTTAACTTGGGGGTGATTTTCTCTTACTTGGGTTTTGGGGTGAGGTGTTCAAGGGCCACTCGACCACCAGGTAAATTTTTACTTTATTTGTTTTTGCTGGGGGATGATTTCACTTTAGCTTTGGATGGTGGCGGGGTGTTTCAGGGGCCGCTAGACCACTGGGTAATTACTTTTTGTCAGGGCACTGGCCCCTGCCAGTATTTTGATGACATTGGGGGCTTTTCCTGATGCCTGATCCTTTAAGAAGATGATCTAGGCATTAGGAAAAGCACCCACTGCCATTAAAATACTGTAAGGGCATGCATTAGAAGTTTACTTCTACTCGGACCCTGAAGTAAAAATTTTGGCGCTATGGCTGATTGTGAAATCCTCTATCACGGTCTCTGCATCAGGTGTAGCCATGAATTGCGTACCAGTCCAGCTGATTAAAACACATTTGAATAATGAGGATTCATTTAAATAGATTTAAATATGTGTGGTGTGAACTAGGCGCTAGTTTTTCTGTCTGTGTTTGTCTATTTCCTGTATTTAAATAATTGTAAACTGTGCTTAAAAGTGGCGTTATGGGCTCGTAAAGCTCGCACTGGCTTTCTGCATCAGCCTGATTGTTAGTAAAAGTGCCCCTTGAAATGTTAATCATTAAAACACAATTTTTTCTTGAAGCTACCTGGCACTTCACCAAAATAAGCACAGTACCACTGCTCAAAATCTAGAGCAATACACTCACTTGTTTCATCCGGTCAAAGTCGAGGACGTCTGAAGACATGTCGTTACTGCATACTGGTTTCATCCTGAAGGCGAGGAAATAAAGACACAGACTCATCCTTAGCCGACACTATCATGCTGCAAAAGCCTACATTTCATACTATCCATGGCCAAATTGCTTCAGTCCTGTTTTATTAACACCCAGCCATAGCAATAAAGATTTATTTATTTATTTATTTTATTTATTTATTTATTTCTCTTATATACCGCGCTCTTAATTCAGTGCGGTTTACATATGAACAAATATAAACACAATGGTACAAGCAGCATTGGTTTTTTACATAGAACAAGGTACATAAACTTGGTGAAAATCAGGGTAACTATAGACAAAAAAAACTATATACATGGCTACTATATACATGGTTATTTGGTTAATTAGATGCGAACAGGAATATCTATAATGCCGTGGGTAAGAATTAATTAAAGAGCAGAATAAAAATGCAAAATATCGTGATAATAAATATGGCATAGTATAGTGAGCATGTAATAAACATCATAATTACCCATTCTCTAAAGATCTCTGGAATGAGCTGTATGTGACACTTTTTTTCAACGGGCTCATATAATACGCAGCCCCTTGTCTTCTATAGAAACTCTGGGATAGATTCTGCACCAAGGGTTCTTTGGAAGATCCTGCAGCCGGGTTTCTGCAATTCTGTGACACATTTGTATAAATGTGCATATACAGTATTTTACTGGCTCAATGTTCAAGCGCCATAGTCAGCATGTTTTTTTTAAATGCCAACGATGGCACTGAAATTTTCCATGGATATTCAGTACCCCTATCTGGATAGTGAGCGGCGCTGTATAGAGGGTGACTACAGAGAGCAGTGATATTCTGCTCACTATTCATGAAGCTGATGGTTTAATTGATGGCAGTATTTTTCTGTCCTAAATTAAACAATTAAGCTATACAGATAGTGGCTGAATACCGCCACTTATCTGAAGAGTTAGGCAGAATATCACTGCTCTATGCCAGCATTATCCAGAGAGCTCTGGGGTGGTCTGTAAGAATTTTCAACAGCACTATCTATATAGTGCAGCTGAAAATCAGAGAACTACTTTGAAAAAAAGCTTAAACAATCACAGCTTTCCAACCCCTGTGGCTGTCTGGATCACTTCTTCTGTTCTTTTATTTCTTTGTTTTTCTCTTGCAGTCCCTTTTCGCTCCCTTTGCTTTCTACATTCTTTTTCTGCTTCCCCTGTCTCCACCCTTCATTATACTCGTAGCCTGACTCTCCCACCAATTTCTCTTCCTCCTCTCCTGTGACTCATGGCAGGGTTGCAGCAGGCTTGCAATGTGATAATGTGGAAAGACAGAGCTTTATTTCTATAAACCAATGACAACCCGACACAGGCCATGTTTCGATACCCTTTGTCAGGGGTTAGTCTGGCAAATACTAAAAACATAAATATATACAAAAGTCATAAAAGAACAGATCACAATATAAACATGAATACAAACATATAAAATGAACTAAATTAAAATAAAATTAAAAATATTAGTACATGTCTATAATATCTTATTATTTTATATGGTATTTTACTGTTCTTAATTATTTGTATTTCTTTGTTTGTACAGCATTTTTATAACTAGAACAGTGTTACAGGATCTTTTGGCCTAACATACTTAAACAGAGGTATTTATATCTATGTTTTAAAAGTCACATCCTTTCATTTTATCTGTTTATATGTTTATCCATGATTTCTTTTTATATATATGAGAGATTTATTTTGAATAAAATTATGTTTACAGTTCAGTTTTATGATTGTTTATCAATTTCTAATTTAATTTTAATTTAGTTCATTTTATATTTGTTTGTATTGATGTTTATATTGTGATCTGTTCTTTTATGACTTTTGTATATATTTATGTTTTTAGTATTTGCCAGCCTAACCCCTGACGAAGGGTATCGAAACACAGCCTGTGTCGGGTTGTCATTGGTGTCATAAAAATAAAGCTCTGTCTTTCCACATTATCACGTCTTGGACTGGGTTCTTCATCTTACGTGATCCTTGCTTTTGTTGTGGTGCAGGCTTGCAATGTGCCTGCAGCTTAACATGCCGGTGGACCCATCTGCGACCCCTGTGGCTAAGATCGTGCTCTCGCCAAACAAAGAAGCCGAGGTGGGAAAATTTCCCTCCACAAATGGAAAGAGCGACATTTGTTGCAGTGAGATGATGTCATATTGGATGAGTGCGGCCCCCATACAGCTGGGAAGGGGCAGAGTGTTCTCCCTTCTCGATAGTCTCTTCTAACCTCCCTTCATCTTCCCTGTTTCCTTCTGTCTCGCTTCCACCCAATTCTTTTCCTTTCCTTGCCTTTTCTCTTTTTTCTTGCCGTCCTCCCTGACCCTCTTTTAGTGCAGTGATTCTCAAATCAGCCCTCAGGATACACCTAGCCAGTAAGTCAGTGCACTGATTTCATTGAAAGCAAATCTCTCTCATGAATATTCATTGTGGATATTCTGAAAAACATGACTGGCTAGGTGTGTCCCGAGGGCTGGTTTGAGAATCACTGCACTAACCTGATGTTATAGCTCCTGAAAGCTAGTCACAAATATATTTCGCTTGATTAAAAAGGTGTCACCTACAACCTATTTGTTTGACCTTCTTTCTTCTTAAGAGACAGACAGACAGACAGACAACTGTTTGATATCTCTGACACAGAGCGAAAGAAATGAAGCCGAAGAGTTTTAATAATCTGAAGTTACATTATAAGCCACTCATTTGAGCTATGGAAAGAAAAACTCACACTGCTTCTTTTGCTTCTGCATGGCTCCCTCTTGTGGACCAAAGACTAACTGCAATGTACATAGCTTGGCGAACTAAAACCACTACAAGAAGGCCATAGCTGTGATAACTGCAGGTTGGTGATATCAAATTCTTAATCACAAAGTTAGATCCCTGGTAGAAGTACAGGGGGGATATTCAGCGCTGGCACTGAATATATGAGTCTGCCGCATTGCCATGAGGCTAAGTGGGCAGTGGCAATATTGAGCTGCCGCCCAGTTAGCTAACGCAGCAACGGTTAGGCCAAGGTTTCCTGCGCCTCACTTTCATTGCATATCGCTAACTGGGCAGTGGATCAATATCGCCCCTGTGCAGTTAGCGATGGGTGCCATCTCTACTCTGTCCTGGAACGCCCCCAATGCTAACTGTGTTACTGCCGCTGAATATCCTGCAGATCTGCAAACTGTCTAAATGCCTTTGAAAATGCCCCCCACAATGTCCAGCAGTGTGCTACAGCCTGAGTTCAATTTAAGCCACTGCTCCTCTTAGTATGAGCGCAGCCTACACCACTCGTCCGTCTCGGAGTCCAGTCTATGGCATAGCTACCACCACTTTTACCTCAAGTATGTGACGATAACATGAAGGGAACGCCAGAACGATCTTGGTGATGCTTAATTTCATTTAAATTCATTAGAATGAAAATGAGTGTGGAAGCTAAGATGCTGGAAAACAATGTTGCGCGCACACACACACACACAGAGCTGGAGCCTGACATGGAAAAGGGATGCAACGACATTCAAAAGTCATGATTTATAGCATTTTGCTTAAAATAACCTTTGTTATTAATAATTTACACTATAACAGAGAGACATAAAATAACTATTCCCCATTATTTCTGCACTAAAAACAGAACATCTTTAAATGAGTCAGATTTCCTGTAAGCAAGTCTGAGCATTTAATGCAGTCAAAAATGAAAGGTTTGAATTTCCGAAAAGGCTGTGGTGCTTAAATATCAGCGACAGGATCTGGATAGGAGCTGCTGCTGACGAGCTGGGCCGAATGGCGTGATCCGGATAAGCGTTGGCTGAAAATCTGGCTGACCGGATAAAGTCAACACTTATCTGAATAGTGCTGGCATTGCTCTTGCGCTGCTGACGGACCATCCCTCCACGAACTAGATAGTGCCGAGACTGTCCACGGAGATGTTCAGCACCACAATCCGGATAGTGCAGCTGACTGGCTCGGCCATCACCCTTATCCAGACAGCTTCTCACTAGCTATTTGGTTAAAGGATCTGAATATTGGCCCGAAAGATTTCATGGTTTACATAAACCCGGGACCAGTATGCCAAAAAAAAAAAAAGGGTTTGGAATAGGAGACACAATCAAAATAGTTTGGTAATCGTTCTGTGAAATTACTGTCTTTTGCAGGGAGCCTAATCCACTGATGGGAAACAGGCCCACAAAATGACCGTCAGGGGAACGTGGCTGTGGCTTGACCCTGTCTATTGAGTTCTCTCCTTTAATAAGTGTGAAAGCAAACCAAGCACATTTCCTAGCAGATAAGTCCTACAGTCATGATAATCTTAAGTACCGCTGGTCCACTCATTACAGTAGTGCAACAGTGACAGGGAAACTGGTCACGCGGAGGCTTGCAGCTGCCTTTGAAACAGCCATGTGCCGTGCTTCTGTCACTTAGGAGACTTTACCATATCTATGGCCTTTTGCAACTGTCATCCTTGCCATCCCAACCTAATGCTCAACTTAAAACTCTTCCAAATAATTTGTTCCTTCTAAAGTAGCCTTGACAATCAGCAATACATCAATGATCGTGAAACAAGTTGGAATTTTTCAGTAATTAACTTTCCCTTATACACAATCAGGTATTCTACTGCCTTGGAAAGGAATGTTTGTTTTAAAAGTATTTAGTAATATTTGGAGACTAAAGGGGCCCTTTTGCTAAAGTGCGCTGTGGTTTTGCACATGCGCGCGCACCAAGCCACCATGTTAACTGTCGGAGGTGTGGACAGTATGTTCCTGGCAATAAATGCATGGCGCCGTATCCTAATGTGAGGCGTTATTACCTTGGGTGCACTTAACTCCAGCTATTGAGGTGGCGGTAATTGCACCTGCTCTATTTGCAACAGTGACAGTTGGTGCACGGTGTTTACCCCCAGGTGACTGTAAGGTGTTCACCATGGTCACTCTCCACTCCAATGCACGATTTGTAGTTAGCACGAAAACTGGTCCAGGCTGTCATGCCCCTGTGCAAACAGCTATTATGGACTACAGCACATGGTTACCACATGCCGAAACCCCTACTAACTGCGTAGAGCACTTTAGTAAAAGGGCTTTTTTGTGTGCGTTGTCAACAGGTCATTGTCTACGCACAGTTTTCACATGTTACATTACAAACTTATTTAAAATTAATTCCCTGCCACTGTCAAGCACTTAAATTTCATATCAGAAATAATTAACTGAGTTGTGTCAGCAAACGACACAGGCATCATAAATTCCGGGGTGGGGTAGCTAAAAAAATGAACATGTGGTGGACAAAGAGCATCAGGATGGCCAGTATGATGTAAAGAGCTGTTGAATGGATGCTAAGAGGATTTGTCACTAGACAAGCAGAAACAGGTACCAACTCAAGCCCTGGCTCTCTGACTAGCGGGTGGCTGGGAGTTAACGGGGCTCTTAGCTTCAGAATTCTTCACCACGCACTGGAAGTCAGCACTCTGAGCGCACAACATGCTGGCATTTCCTATGTTCATACGTTCTACAGTCTAAAGCTTTACGGAAACAGTTTTGCCCACCTAGAAAGCAAGGACGGGACAGGCTTTTCAACAGAATTGCTCCGCTCCCATGGCTTCTTTCCAGAGTCTGTAATAGCAAAGTGAAAGATCACTTATAGTCTGCATTTTCTGATCTTCTTCTAGTCAAAGACCAGAGAAATGCTATTTTCTTGTTTCCTGTGTAATACATAAAAAGAAAATGAAGTGATACCTTCATACTGGACTAATTTAATACATTTTTGGACCGGCTTTCAAAGTTTAAAACCATATTCCTCACTATTACATAATACAGGTCACTTGTGATGATACCCACAGTAGTGTTATTTTCCATTTTCTTCATCATAGCTGAAATATATTTGGATCCACTGCTACAGTGTATACCTTAGTAAACAGCTTAATGGGAAAGGAAAGCTTAAAGTCATGTAAAAGATGAAAAGCAGCGAGCAGATACAGCTGTTCACAAAGTACGATGCCTCTCCACGCGTTGCCTATTCACATACACCACAATGTTAACATGTCTGCATGTTTCTAGATAAAATAGTGAGATTACTTACCTGTAACAGGAGTTCTCCATGGACAGGATAAGTCAGCTGCACCTGGTTACGTCATCCAATGGCGCCCCAAACAGAAGTGCTCTCCTACAGCTCAGAAAAGCAAAGCCTCTCTGAGCATGTGCCCAGGTGCCCCTACCCCCCTGGCCTGCCCCTACCTGGCTCAGTGTCCCGAGCCTAGACCCCACCCTCCAAGTAGGACGTGGCCTGGTATTGCATTATGCACTGGATGCGCCGTTGGCTTCATCCTTAGGGGAGGTGGGTGGGTAAGTGTTGCTGACTTATCCTGCTGCTCACGGAGAACCCCCATAGCAGGTAAGTAACCTTGCTTTCTCCATGGACAAGCAGGATGCATCAGCCTGGTCGCTTTGGCTGTGGTAGGACGAGGCCTACGGATTAGACAGATAGCCGACACAGGGCTTCTTGCAGCGTAGGATTTATTAATGATACCATGGGTACTAAGAATGAGCAATAACAATTACAGCAATGGTAGAACTACAACGGTCCAACAGGTGATCTCATGCAACATAACTAGAACAGAGTAATTGTAACGTAACATAACTGGGACAGAGGGCTAACACAGCCTGGATATAGGCAAGGCATTATTCAAAAGGAAATTTCAACACAACATAATGGTAATGGATATGGCTAATATAGCTGGGTGCAGTCAAGCCTGAAGCAATCAGGGAACAGCTGAGGCATTACGCCGCGCAGTGCATGGTTGGGTAGAGGGCAAGTCCACCCACCCAGAGATGGCAGTGGTATCAAAGTCAAGGTCCAGGACCGCGGTCCACTGCTGTTGTGGTATCCAAGTCCGGCCCAGGGGACCTTGTCCTGCCCTCCTTGGCCCGAGAAGGTCTGTCCTGGTCCTGGCGGGAGATTGTGTTGAAGATGGTGTGGCCAAAGAAGCTGTCAGACAGTGCAAGTTGGTCCAGGCAGTAGTGCCACTGGAAGCTGAGGATGGAGGACTAGGTGGCAGTCCTGCATATGTGTTACACTGGTGTGGTTCCCAGATTCACCAGGGCAGCTGCCATGGCCTGGAGCTGGTGGACCCCGATGAAGCCCAAGGGTTCCATACCAGCTTGGGAATAGCAGAAGGCAATGTAGGAGGCGACCCACTATGAGAGTGTTCTCTTTGTGATGGGGCAGCCCGGCCTGTTGGGGTCAAGGAGACAAAGAGTTGGTCCCCTTGCCACAGAGCTGCTCTCTGTCGAGGTAGGTGCACAGCACCCATACACAGTCTAGAGTGTGGAGGCAATGCTCCTCTGGTGTGTTATGTGGTTCTGGGTAGAATGTGAGGAATTCAATGGTCTGGTTGATGTGAAAGGGGACACCACCTTGGGAATGAACTGGGGGTGTGTCCTGAGGGTGGCACAGTCTGGGTAGCCTGTATGGAGAGTGGGTCACTAGCGCATGCAGCTTGCTCATCCACCGGGCAGAGGTAATGGCAATGAGAAAGAGGGTCTTTCAAGTGGTGTGCTTGAGGGGCGCCTCCTGGAGGGGCTCAAACTGGTCCTGCATGAGCTATTGCAGAATAATGTTGAGGTCCCAGGGAGGTGCTGGACAGCGCAGAAAGGGCTTGAGGCTGGTCAAGCCCTTCATGAACATGAAGACCAGCAGGTGTGAGGAGATGGGCTGGTTGTCAAGGCGGTCATGGAGGGTGGTGATTCCTGCACGGGCGAGTGTGGTGAGATACTGTAGGATGTATAGCCGTGGAGCACCAGGCGTTGAAACATTTCCACTTCAGGGAGTAGGATCACCAGGTGGACTCCCACCTGGCTAAAAGGATGAAATGTTGGACATCCGCAATAAGGTGGTGGGCAGACAGCTGTGCCCTCTCAATTTCCAAGTAGTCAGTGCGAGTGTCACACCCCCTGTTCTGGGTAATAAGGTCGGGTATCAGTGGTAGCCACATCGGTGGGGCAACAGCAAAGCCAGTAGGGTGCGATGAGAATGACTGTTGCTTCGTCAGAGATGATTTTATGGATGGTCCTGGGGATGAGTGGGGCGGGAGGGTAGGTGTACAGTAGGCCTATGTTGCCCCAATGAAGGCCAAATGCATCCGTTGCCAGGCTGTGTGTTGCGGGGTGCCTGGAGCAGAATTGTGTGCACTTCATGTTGGATGGGTGAGCGAAGAGGTTGATTTGGGCCTGATCCCACCAGTGAATCAGGAATTCAGCAATCCAAGTGTCAAGGGACCACTCATGAGGTTGCAGCTGGTGACTGAGACTGTCTGCCAGCTGGATGAGCTCACCTGGAAGATAGAAGGTTTGTAGGAAGCAGCCCTTGGTCAGGTCAAAGGTCCAGGTTCTGTGGGCTTACTGGCATAGAGGAAGGGACCCCATGCTCCTTTGCTTGTTGATGTAGAACATTGCCATTTGGTTGTCCATTTGAATCAGCACCACCTTGTTGGAGATCCATGACTAAATGGCTTGCAGGGCATACCTGATTGCCTGCAGCTCTAGCAGATTGATGTGGCATCGCTCCAGCACACTGATGTGGCATTGGCGCTCCTGCACCATCCAGGCCCCTTGCGTGTGAATCTGCTAGAGGTGCGCTCCCCAGCCAGTCATGGAGGCGTCCAGATCATGCTGGGGCAGTTGGAAACATCGTCCCTGGATGAGGTGTTCAAGTAGCATCCAGCGGTCTACTGACAACTGGGCGCCCTGGTCTATGCTGACCCTGTGGGAAAGGGGTTGGGAGTGTTGGTTCCAATTGTGGCAGAGGAGCTACTGGAGGTGCTGCATGTGTAGTTTTGCAAGCGGGATGACCTGTGTGGTCACTGCTATATGGCCCAGGAGCTGTAGAAGCATTTTGGCTTAAGTGTCGGGTGAGGTTGACATGGATCGTGCCAAGGAGACAATGTCCGCTCTGTGTTATGGCAGGAAGGCCTTCGCTTAGGACGTGTGTAGGGCAGCACTGATGAATTCTAAAGATTGTATTGGCTGAAGGTGGTACTTCATTTAGTTGACTAGGAAACCCAGCAAGACAGCGTAGAGAGCATGCGTTGAACTGAGTTCTCTGCTCCATCCTGCGAGGGGGCTATGATGAGCCAGTCACTCAGATAGGGAAACACACAAACTCCGGACTTGCGTACGTGAGCAGCTGTGACTGCAACACACTTCGTGAGCGCCCATGGGGCTGGTGAGCGTCCGAAGGGGAGCACTCTGCATTGGTAATGGCGACCCATGACACGAAAACGCAAGTACTGATGGTGCACTGGATGGATGGGAATATGAGTATAGGCATCCTGTAGATCCAGTGATGCAAGCCATTTGTTGGGCTGCAGTAGTGGCAGGATGGATTCCAGGGAGTATATACAGAACTGCTGTTGTGAATAAATTTATTGAGCCTGCGAAGGTTGAGGATGGGACGTATGCCCCCGGACTTCTTGGGAATGAGGAAGTACCTGGAGTAGAAGCAAGAATTGATCTCACTGGGTGGTACCTGCTCTATTGCCTAGGCCACTAGCAGGTTGCAAATCTGACTCCATAGTAGCGAGCAGGTGTGCAGGGATATGGCTGTGGGGGACTGTGTTTTGGTGAAGGGTCCTGGTGAATCTGATGCGGTATCCCTAGTTGATGGTCTTCAGGACCCGCTTGTCAGTCGTTGTTGTCACCGATGCTTCCTTGAAAAGGGAGAGGTGCCCCTCCACTGGCATGTCTCTTTGGGCCCTGGCATCAAAAGGAAGGGATATTCTTTCCTGAGGGCACCGAGGATTGCTTCTGCTGCCAGCAGTCCCTCTGCCTTGGTTTATGTTGATATTGGTGGTATGACTGTTGTTTGGGGCATTGGGCCTGATATTTGTGGTATGGCTGGTAGCGTTTCAACATTGAATAAGATCTTCTGCGGTATGCAATTTGTGTCTTCCTGTAGCTGGAACTGCACTCGAGGCCGTCGGAGGACAGAGTCTGGAGGGTCATAAAGTAGTCCTTCATGTTGTTCAGTCTCTTTCACCTTTTCTCCGAATAGATTCTCTCCCATGTAGGGGACATCGATCAAGAGCTCATGCGTGTCTTTCCGGAGTCTGGAGGCCCTGAGCCAAGCAGTACATCTGGCTGCAATGTCCATTCTCATCATCTGTGCAGCTGAGTCAAAGACATCAAAGGCTGAGCGGATTAGATGCCTGCCGCACTTGCCCAAGTCCCCTAGGAGGGGGGGGGAAAGTGGTCTTGTATTCCAAGGGCAGTGTGTCAATGGTGCCCTTGAGGGCTTCGAGTAGTGTATCCTGGTACAGCAGATGCTGAAACTGTTGGGAGGCGATTCTTGCGCTGAACATTGCCGCTTGGTATGCCTTTTTCCCCCAAAGTCATCCAGTATCTTATGCTCCTTGCCAGGCAGTGCAGTGGCATATGTGCAGGATGTTTTCACCTGTTTCAGGACTAATTCCATATAAGAAAATGCCATACTGGGTCAGACCAAGGTCCATCAAGCCCAGTATCCTGTTTCCAACAGTGGCCAATCTAGGTCATATGTACCTAGCAGTTTCCCCAAAAGACACAGGTTCCACAATGCTTGTATTGGGTCAATCCCGTGTTCCTTTTAATAATGGTTTATGGACCTTTTCTCCAGGAACTTGTCCAAACCTTTTTTAAACCCAGCTACACTAACAGCTTTTACTACATCCTCCGGTAACAAATTCCAGAGTTTGATTACACGTTGAATGAAAAAATATTTTCTCTTATTAGTCTTAAATAGGTTACCTTGTAGCTTCATTGCATGCCCCCTAGTCTTTTTATATTCTGATGACGTAAACAATCGATCTATGTTTACTCGTTCCACTCCATTCATTAATTTATAAACCTCTATCATATCTCCCCTCAGCCGTCTCTTTTCCAGGTTGAAGAGCCCTAACCTTTTTAGCCTCTCTTCATAGGAGTATCCTTCCATCCCCTTTACCATTTTGGTGGCTCTTCTCTGTACCTTTTCTAATAACGCTATATCTTTTTAAAGATACGGCGACCAGAATTGCACACAATATTCAAGGTGCGGTCGCACCATGGAACGATATAGAGGCATTATAATATCTTTTTGTTTTATTTTCCATTCCTTTCCTTATAATAACTAGCATTTTATTTGCTCTCTTTGCCGCCGCTGCACACTGGGTGGAGGGTTTCAACATGTTATCCACAATGACGCCTAAATCTTTTTCCTGGGTGGTGGTTCCTAATGTGGAACCTTGCATCGTGTAACCATAACTTTGCATTTGTGCACATTAAATTTCATCTGCCATTTTGATGCCCAGTTTTCCAATTTATCAAGATCCCCTTGCAATTTTCCACAATCCTCTTGAGTTGTAACAACTTTAAATAGTTTTGTGTCATCTGCAAATTTGATAGCCTCACTCGTTATTCCCTTTTCCAGGTCATTTATGAATATGTCAAAAAGCAGCGGACCCAGCACAGATCCCTGGGGTACTCCACTATTCACCTTTCTCCATTGAGAAAATTGGCCATTTAGCCCTACCCTCTGCTTTCTATCTTTTAACCAGTTCCTGATCCACAATAGTACACTGGCTCCTATCCCATGACTTTTTAGTTTTGCCAAAAGTCTCTGATGAGGGACCTTGTCAAAGGCTTTCTGAAAGTCCAGATACACTATATCAACCGACTCACCTTTATCTACCTGTTTATTCACACCTTCAAAAAAACATAACAGATGGACTGTTGGGGAAGCTGTGTCTTCTGGAATCCAGAGGCAGCTTGCACTTGGTATTTCGCATCCGTCCTTCTTGAGGTGGCAAGAGTGGAGGATGGTGTCTGCAGACGTGTGAGGTTGTTGAGTAGCAGCTTGTGGACCGGGATAGCAATGCCCGATTTAGGTGCAAGAAGGTATTTCAGGAGGCCGAGGACCTCATTCCTGGGGTCCAGTGTGTCAGCATGTGACAGTGCTAGGCGGGTAGTATTTTTGGAGGAACTTCATTAAGTCCTCCAGGGGTGAGGATGAAGGTGGAGGCAGTGGCAAGGATTCTGCTGGGGAGCCACTGGAGTCCAAGGGGTATTTGTAACTTCTGGAGGAGCTCATGATGGCAGCCTCCTCCCTCTCATTGTCCGTAGATAAAGGCCCGGGCAAGAACCCGGTGGGTGAGGGAGATGTTCGGAATGAGGGAGTCCTGGGCATTGGCACCCATTCCGCTGACGGTAGCAAGACAGAGTCATGCTGCTGAGGCTGCAGCAGTTGGGAGGTGTGCTGCACCAAGAACTTGGCCAGCAGATCCAGCATGGCCAAGGGATGGGGCACAGATGAGGAGGATCCCGCCAGGCTCAGGCTCGGAGTGCTTTGGGTTGGGAGCGGGCAGACTTACTGTGGTTCTTGCAGTCCTTGTCTGTGCTGGGATGGTGCCTGCACAGACAGTCGGCAGTTGATGGGCTGCTCTAGTTGGAGGAGGAGCTCCTTCTCCTCCTTGCACTGCACCTCCCATAGTGGTTTTCTCTCCCATGCCAGTAGCTGCTGCAGGAACCACTTGTGCTGCTGCTGAGTCAGCGTTTCCTTCTGTTGGAGCTGTGAGCTGTGTTGGGGGCAGAGGGTTCTTCTCGGTGCTGTGGCAGTCTCTGTGTCATTCCATGCTTCCCCTCTCGGTGCCATGATGTCTGTTGTCATGGCACCGGACAATCATGCTGGCAGTGGGCGGGGCTAAGGCTTCAGGGCCCAGAACCAGAACTGGGGCTGCCGCTGTAGGCATGGGCAGCATGTCTGAGGCCCTAGAGGATCGGTGATCAGGCCCGTGGTGTTCAGCAGTATCTGCTGGGGTTCCCAGAAGCTGTGCCACGCAGAAGACTGAGGCCTCGGAAGATGCATCTCGTGCAGAGGCTGGAAGTGGGTTCGGCATCTTCATGGTGGCCAAGATGGTGACGGCCACATGGTCATCTTTGTGTGCCGAGTTCTCTGATCAAGTCTCCCTTTCAAGCCAGCTCACCTGTTCGTTCTGAAGTGGAGTCCAGGAATTTCTGCAGGGCATGGCTGCGAGATAGACGGGATCTGGGGGACATCTTTGCACAATGAGGGCTGTCCTCCACCCGATGGGATTCTCCGAGGCATCTCACACATATGTCATGGGCATCAGTGGAATTCATTTTCTTCCCACATCTGGGGCACTTCTTAAAACCAGGTTTCAGTTTCTCTTTTTTGTCCTTGGTCATTCTAGCAGTTGTAGTAGAGGCAGATGTAAGAAAAGAGGAAAGCTTGTGTTCCGTCCTTCTGGCTGGATGGATGGATGAAACAAGATTGAACCAGGTAGGGTGGGCCAGGGGGTAGGGGGCACCTTGGCACATGCTCAGTAAGGCTTTGCTCTGGCTTTAGCGTTCTAAGCTATAGGAGAGCACTTCTGTCTGTGGCGCTGTTGGATGACGTCACCAGATGTAGCTGACGCATCCTGCTTGTCCATGGAGAAGCTTCTTTCTCTATACCCTACAACTGAGCACACGCAGAATTAGAGGGATCGTGTCTCTACAGCTAGAACACCACAAGTCAGAACTGAACAGAGAGAGAAAATTCACGGAGCGTGAAGGTGGTTAACGTTGAAACACAGTAACTGAATTTTATTACCTGAGGAATTCTGCTGGGCTGGACCTCGCGTACTGGGTGAAGGTGAGGGGCTGACATCCTCCTATTAAAACAGAAACTCAGAAGGAAGCATTCTCAAGGCTACTGGAAGAAGTATCGGTATAATTAATGAGTTTTCTACAAGCCTATTTACAGTATAAAAAGGCCTGAATGCAAGGACTTAAAAGAGCCAGTTTTTCAGGTGGAGCAGGAGGTAATGGAAAGGACATTTACAGGACGTGCCAGTGTGAAGTGACTACTCTGTACTAAGTGTGGCGAGACAAAAGATCATTACGCATCAAAAGATGCTGTGTAGAAACAAGGGTTGGGCAAAACAAATCCATTTGGAGACACTAACCCCAGAGCAGTATGAGAAAAAGAAGGGAGCAAAGTTGGGAGATGAATTTTGTTTGTTTTCTTCACATCAAAGGCTGCAATTGATGGAAAATCTCTGAACGCATGAACTTGGCGACTCAATCAAAACATACAGGGATAATCGAAAGGATAATAAACTGAGCCACAAAACTGCCACCAAAAACACGTCTGATTAAAAGGACCCAGGACATAGTGGAATAAAGGACAGACATGGCAATGTAATAAGACTGTGTTAAAAATTGGTGTTAGATTTTTAACACACATTATTTTACTTCTGCATTGATTTACTTCTGATGTAATAAACTGATATGCAAACATCGCTGAAGGACAAAATCAGTGATAAAACATATGTAAAGGAAAAAGTGTGTCTAATATGGAAGGTAGATTAACTTCTGAAGTTAACTTTATCCCAACATTGGTATCTTGATTACTGTCCCCTTAGTTCCTCGATCTTTATCAATAGCTGTCCTAATTACAGTCGTGCCGTTCAGCTTACACGTCACTTAAGACAGGTCCACACTAATGTGTAAGTAACGGTGCTCAGGTGAATGTCTGTTAATGCCTAAACTTTCCTACTGGCATGTTTTCTCTAAGAGAGAATTCATGAATGGCGTAAGAAAATTGACTAAAATAATATTTTATTGAAGAAAATGTCATAAAAAGTAATGTCCTTCTTTGTAATATGGACTTTGAATCTAACTTTCATGCAACGGTCACCACAGGAACTGAACTTCAAACAGTCGGAAAATGTTTCTCTGTTTTTCCTAAAATCAGTGATGTAGTTATTCAAAGTGCTTACATTTTGGCTTTCCTCATCCTTTTTGTCACCTGGCTTTTCTGTTTGTGACGCTGCTTTCCTCCTACATTTGGAAGACAAAATAAGAGACAAAGGATATATTTCTCACTTACATATCAAGATGTGTATATCACACTTAAAGGGGTCATCTGCTGACAGCTGGTGCTTGCTATCTGCCACAGGACTGTAGAAATACAATGGGCCTTGCAGCAGACAGCGCAAGCTAACATTGTTAGCACTTGCAATCTATTAGTAAATTATCCCAATATGCATCACAGCTGCTTTCAGCTGATTTGATTGGCAGCTTCAGCTCTTTCTAGTGCAAGTCTCTCCTCTGAAAGATATGCGCACAAGTTAAGTAGCGTTTGAATCAGGTCTCACATTTCTAGGTTGGGTATTGTCAAATGACTACTTTAGCGTGGCTCTGGCAATTCAAACAGTGTGACTAGCCGAATGTGATCACATGGTTGTGAACGTTGTTACAATCATTTTAGCTATCGTAGAATATAAAGGACAGTATATACAATTATAAACTAGGAGGTATGTGCCTTGGAAATGACATTACCAGGTCATCAACATCACAAGCAATGCACACCTGAGAGGATGCGTGACCTCTTCATGCTCCGACTCGCTTTTGACTGCTTGAACCTGTTCATGGATAAAGTGCCCAGCTAGCCCAAGGGTTTCCGCCACCCCAGACAGGAACACCTGCTGTGCCACCCCTCTGCTTCCGCCATGGCGCATCTCCTGCTCAAATCCATCTTCTCATCTTGAGAGGGGAGCAGTGGCGGCACGACCCCAGATTTGAAAGCGGCAGCTTTTTGCCACCACTTCGGCATCCTGGCAGCCCATGCTCTTTGGTGCCCACAGGCACATCCATGGCCTCCCGCTCCTGCTCCCTCCGATATGAGGTTGCGTCGGAGGGGGCAGGAATGGCAGGCGATGATTTTTGTGTTGCGGGTGCTGAAGTGTGGCGGCACAAAGCCGTTGCTTTAAAATATCATGTTGTGCTGCGCACCAGAGTCTCCTGCCCTAGGCAACTGCCTAGTTCATCTAGTGGATGGGCCAGCCCTGATAAAGTACTCATTAATCGGTATTCTGTGATGGTAGCACTGTACATTCATAGACTGTGGAACAGAGATCTCTTCAGCCCTCTTTCTCTCCTGCCCTTGGCAAAATATAAAATAAAAAAATAGGACTGCCCGGAGCCAAACATCAGTGAGAAATTTCAAAGCATCTGTATCAGGTACCGAGGGCCTCAAACAGAACATAAAGCAAGCAAAAAGCTCTGGAACAGCATCAGTAGTATGTCACTAATCACTCTGGGAAAATACTATGAGAGGTAGTTACTAAGCGGTGGTAAAATGCAAAATCCACCACACGAGTTACTAACCTGTTTTACTTACCACTCTCTCCTGTTCATCACAGCCCTTTTCCTAATCTTCTCCTCTCTCTTTTCCATCTGTCCCTCCCTTCCTCTTTTCTCATCCTTCACTGCAGGTTAATGATTTGTGCAGTAAATGTCATTTTGATACTGTAGGGGTGAATATCAGCAGACAAATAAGATAAGATATGTTCCATTATGCCTAGGGGAAGTCTGCGGTTTCCCTCCCTGATGGTTCGGTGAAACTTCCTGGCAAAGATCCACAAGACAGATGAGTCCTGTGATTATATATCAGATTTATGATGGTAGAAAAATAGAGGACATAAGACTAACACTACAGAATGAGGTAATCAGGTTTGGTAGCAGCACTGATAATAATTACAACGCAGCAATAAATCACTAACTCAAAATCGAAGGTCACCGTCTCGCTCTGCACTTTGAAAAGCACAGAATAGAGTTATCTGACTAATTCCCACACCCGGGTGAAGACATAAGACCAGTACCTTAGTTCTGCCAGATGGATGAATGCAGTTGGAGTCTGCAGAACTGCAAGAAGTCCAAAGAGGCAGGTACACTAGCAATGAAGGCTTCAGCTGTGGCAAATGAGCCGTGTGGGGAAACACAGAACACTTCAGATGTCTGTGGGAGACTCAGTTTGTGTCTCACAGAGTTAGTAGAACATCCTTGGGATGACAGAACGTCTTTGGGCTTGTACAAGCAGCAAGGAAGGCAAAAGGCACAAGATGTCACACAGGTTCTTCTGTGCATATAGTATTATTTCTTGAGCTGAGTCCTTATCACATTGTGGCGATTGGTTGGCAGGAGATACTGCAGGGTGGTTCGGAGAATCAGGAGGCAGTCTTCATGACATGGTCTCATGCACAATAGGGTCCATGATGAGAAATGAAACGCAGGAGATGATGGTAGGCAGCCTCATACAGTGTTGCAAGTTTCCAAGGCCAGTAGAATGGTCCATGGATGACAAAGGCTTATGGTGCAAGTTCTTTTCCGCGTCAGCTGGGCAAGAAACAACAGTCTTCTGTATCCATATACACACACACATACTTGGCAGGCAGTAGCTTGGAGATCAGCAGGGCTGAGGGTTGGAACCCATCAGAAGCTTTGGTAATAAGACTACATTTTGTTTGGTTTGGGCTTTTGATTCTGAGCAGGCCACAGGCGCTAGTCTTACAGAACATCATGTGTTCCAGGCTTCAGCAATGCAAGCATAACAGATCCCAGTCATGCCTGTCATCTCTTAAAGGGCCAGTTGCAGATTTAAATAACCTCCTAATCTAGAAAGCCCCTTCTTAAAAACAAATCCCATCTAGCTCCCTTGTTTAGCAGCTTGATTAGTACGCTGCAAAAAAGAATCAGACAAAGATTTTAAAGCGATAAACAGCAATCCTCATTTATCTGATTCTTTTTTGCAGCGTTCCTGCGGATAGTGAAATTTGATATTTGAAATTCGATATTCCATCGATATTTTGCAATTTAAAAAGATTTTTGGAGATTTTTTCTACATTTTCTGCTTTGGAGTAGCTTTGAAACAAATTGGACACTTCTGTTGCTGGGAAATGTGTGATGAGGTTGTCGTTGTATGAATGTTAGTGGATTTGGTCATGTGGTTGTGGATGGTTGTGGATGGTTAAGTGAATCCTTGTGTATAGTTGGGGGTAGGGAAAGTTTAATAAATTATTATATTGGAGAGATTTTGGTTGGTGAAATTTTTGTATGGTGTGAAGGTTTTGGACCTATGATGTAAGTGTCCACCATTTCCCTATGGTGATTTAATTCGCCAGATGGAGGGTGTATAAGACCTGAGGTCCAAGAAAAACCTGATGTTATTGTTAGAAATAGTATTGAAATTCTGAGAAATTGAATTAAAGTTGACCTTTAGTTTGATGGGTTACTGAAAGGTGGTGTTTTTATAATTTTGATTACAGTTATTCCTCTCAGACGGTTTATTGTTTTAGGGATGGAGGAACGCCAGGCTGGACCGAGTCGATCGGCCCCGGAGGCGCCGAGGACAGCAGCCGACGATCCTCGGTGAGGAGCGGAGCGCTCGACACCGACGCCGATGCCGGGGGCTCGGTACCGCCCGGAGCGGCTACCACGCCCGAGCATGGCTTGGATGTAGGGAGGGTCAGACCCGGTCGAGTCAATCGGCCCCGAAGGCGCCGAGGACACCGGCTGACGATCCCTGGCGAAGAGTGGAGCACTCGACGCCGAAGCCAGGGAATCGGCACCACTCAAAGCGGGTACCTCCCTCAGGCATGGCTCGGGAATGTTCTGTGAGGAGCGAACCTCAGGAACATCCCGAAACCCCGTAAATGCTTTGGAGCCCGAGGACTCCCGCCGGGATATATCAGCCAAGGAGGACTTGAGGGGTTGGCCGGAGCCATCGCCATGCCGCACATGAGACTCGCCCCTCAAGACTCGGCTAGTCTTAACAGACTGTTGTGTGGTTACCTGATCCTGGAGAAACAATCCGACGACCGCGCCTTGGGCGCGAAGACGTCGTCGAGGGATACCCGAAAGAGGGAGGGTCTTCTTCTGACACTGTAGCCCGGGGAATCCGGGAAAAAGGGGTCAGGCCCCACACAGGAGAGGCACCAGGCATTGGAGTCCACGTGGAAAATTAAGTCCCCACCGTGAGGCAGGGGGAAGAAGGCTCCATGCCCCGGTCCTCAGCGCCCAGAGGGGGCGACGAAAATTAAATGAAAAATAATTAAAAGAAAGAAAGAAAAGGGGGGGGGGCACGGAGGTGCCACTGTCGGCGGGAAAGCCGCGACTACAGAAAAAAGGAAAAATTTCTGCGGTGGCAGGAGGGACGTCCTGCCTGCTCCGCGGAAAACGAAAAACTGGGGAGAGGCAGTAGGAAGGGCGGGAAGCCACCGCGCAGGCGCGGGGTACGCTCCCAAAGGCTTTCTGATTGGATGCTGGGGAGCATTCCCGTGCGGGCTCCGTCGGCGACGTCTCCCACGTGTGAAGACTCATTCCTGCTTGTTCCTGGAGATTTGACCTTAATATTTCTTCAGCCTGTTGCGCTTTCTGGATTCCATTTTATTTTTTCAGTGTTTGCTTTGTTGGTTTATCTTTCATATATTTTTGTTTCTGGTAATTCTTTTTCTGTCTTCTTACTCTTCAGCCTGTGTCTCCCCCTCTTAAGATGCTGCTTTTTCTCTTAAATGCTTCTGCTGTAACTTCTTTTTAACTTTAGTTTTAAAACCTACAAAACCATATGCAACCGACATCTTTCATAATTGGTGACACTGAACAAAAATATAACACCAGGGACACTTGAGTACATGTTACACTTTCAGTATATATAAAATCGAAAACATAGGGAAACAGAGGAGCTACTTAGACAATCATGCTGGGACAGGGATCTGTACACATCAGCCCACGTGAGAGTATTAAGGGTTACAAGTAAATCATACTTATGTTTGCTCTTGAGAAAGCTAGATAATTTCTCAAGGACTCTGATTGGGTGCCATCAATATTTAATTCTCCTCCTCTCCCTCCACTATCCTTCCACTCATCTCACCTCTCACCACTCCTCCCCAGGCTCCCGGGGGAGCTTTCCAATATTTCATCCAATTCTTTCAATCTCTCTCCCATTCCTTTTCTCACCCAATCGCTCTTCTCCGTGCTTTCTCTTACTGTTTGGTCCTCTCACCCTTATATCTTTTCCTTCTCATGTCCCACGCGTTATTATTCCTGTCTCATCTCTCACCCAATTACTCTTTCCTCCCACCCTTCCATCTTTCCTAATTACACCATCTTTTCCTCACCCCTCCATTCCTTTTCTTCCCTCTCAGGTCTGTATCTCTCCTGTCTCTTTTACCCCATCCCATCCTACAACTCTCCTTTCCTTTAGCCTAATCCTCGACGCCCCTTCTGTCATTTCTTTCGCTCTCATCCTTTCATCTCATCACCTACCACTCTCTCAGCCCCTTCACCAATCACCACCTCCCTCTTTTCCATTTTTCCCTCCATCCCTCTTTCCTCATTTGGTCCCTTGCCTTCCCTACTCTATCCATTTCTTTTTCCTCTCTCCCTCCCTTAGCTCTGCCCTCATCCTACATTCCCAGAATTCATTTTCTTGCCAAGGGGCTGCCTCCTGCACATATACTCTCCTTCTTTTACCTTCCTCTACAACAGTGGTTCTCAACCTTTTTTGTACCGTGACCCCTTTTACCATTGGTCAACTTGTGGTGACCCCCAATGATAAAATCAAATGCGTCTCTCTTCCTTTACCGTTAACGCATTGTCGCTGTAATCATTTGTTGAATTATTAATATATTATAGGCCTTTGCAATATGTTTTTATTTATAAAATTTACTTATTTAAAACACAATAATTAATCACAATAACAAGTAACAATATTTGATTTCAAAATTAGGATGATTTTGTAGTCAAATCGCTAATATGAAATAAAATTATTTTTTCTACCTTTGTTGTCTGACCAATGTATTCTCTGATCATGCTGGTCCCGATCTGAGGCTTCTGCTTTCCTGTCTTCTCTTAGCTCTCTTTCTGTGGTCTATGGTCCATCTGCCATTTCTTATCTCTTCTTTTGTTTTCTTCACGTATTTCCATCAGCCTATTTCCAGTCCCAGTAACCCTCCCCAGTATCAGCCCCTTTCCAGTCCTCACGCCCAGTACCTTCCAATGTCAACTTGCATTCCCATGACTGCCACTGGTGTCCATTCCCTTCCAGTCCCCCTCCTTCGCCCACTGAGCAGTCCCTTCTAGTACAAATACCAAGGCAGCCCCTCTCAGATCCACTCCCTTCCAGTTCCATTCTCCCATCCCTCGTATCAGCCCATTTGTAGCCTTAGCCCCCAGTTTTCTTCCAGGGCCAGCAGCTCTATCCTCCCCTCCCCACAATTAGCCCATTCCCAGTCGAAGCCCCTCAATCAGCTCGCTTCCAGTGCTAGTCCTTCCTCAACCCCATCACCAGTGCTAGCCTCCCCTAATCAGCCCAATACCAGTCCTACCCCCCCCATCAGCTCATTACCAGTCCTAGCCTCCTCTAATCAGCTCATTTCCAGTGCTAGCCCCCCATCAGTCCTTTACCAGTCCTACCCCCCTATCAGCACATTACCAGTCCCAACTCCCCCTTGATCAGTTCATTCCCAGTCCTAGCCTTCCCTTATCAACCCATTACCAGTCCTAGCCCACCCCCCATCTGCCCATTATAATCCTAACCCACACTGTCTCTCCCCTCTGTCCAGCATTTATCCCCCGTCTGTCCAGTATGTCCCCCTGTCTCTTCCCTTTGTCCATGTCAGCCCCCCTCCCTCCATGTCAGCCCCCCTTTGTCCATGTCAGCCCCCTCCCTCCCTCCCTCCATGTCAGCGCCCCCTTTGTCCATGTCAGCCCCCCTTCCCTCCGTCCATGTCAGCCCCCTTCCCTCCCTCCATCCATCCATCAATGTCAGCCACCCCTCCCTCCATCTCTCCATGTCAGCCCTCCCCTCCCTCTCACCCTCTCTCCCTCCCTCTCTCTCCATGTCAGCCCCCCTGTCCATGTCAGTCCCCCTCCCTCCCTCCATCCATGTCAGTCCCCCCTCTATCCATGTCAGCCCTCTCTCCCTCCCTGTCAGCCCCCTCCATCCCTCCATCAATGTCAGCCACCCCTCCCTCCATGTCAGTTCCCCTCTATCCAAGTCAGCCCCCCTCCATTCCTCCATCCATCCCTCAATGTCAGCCCTCTCTGTCCATGTCAGCCCCCCGCCCGCCAGCCATCAATGTCAGCCCCCTCCCTCCCTCCATCCATGTCAGCCCCGCCTCTCTCCATGTCAGTACCCCTGTCCATGTCAGCCCCCTCCCTCCATCCATCCATCAATGTCAGCCCCCTCCCTTCCTCCCTCCATCCATCCATCAATGTCAGCCCACCCCTCCCTCCATCCATGTCAGCCCCCTCTCTCCATGTCAGCCCCCCTGTCCATGTCAGCCCCCCTCCATCCATCCATCCATCAATGTCAGCCCTCCTGTCCATGCCAGCCCCCCTCCCTCCCTCATGTCAGCCCCATTGCAGGTTCCCTGCCCCCTCCTCCCCTCTCCCTGTCTGCCTGCTGCTGCCCTGCTGTTCTACAGCCGCGGCTCCCTGTCTCTTAGGGAACCGTGGCTATGCCTGTAAAACCGTTGTGGAGCCTTCCTGTCTCTCGACGGGCTCCGCGCAGCATTGTCACGCCTCCAAAACAACTTCCTTTGGAGGCAGGACAATGCTGCACCAAGCCCATCAAGAGACAGGAAGGCTCTGCAACGGTTTTACTGGCATAGCTGCGGTTCCCTAAGAGGCAGGGAGCCGCGACTGCATTAGAAGGGACTGGGAGGCCGTGAGTTTGCCGCTGCCAAGAAGCGGACTTGGCAGCGGCAGCAACTTGTACGCTTTTTTTTTTTAACGGCGGAGTGAGGCGACCCCCGCTAAATCCTGTGGCGACCCCAGTGGGGGTCGCGACCCACAGGTTGAGAACCGCTGCTCTACAACTTTCAGCCCTGAGCAGTCCAGAAGAAAAAGATGGCGTCAGCAGCCTAGGGAAGAGGAGAAGGGATGAAGATGTCACAGCATGAAAGAGACAGAACAGTGTTCAGTGGTCTTAAGGGACCAAAGATAGAATAGCAGCATGCTCAGCGGCCTATGGAGTGGCAGAGTCAAAAGAAAGCAAGATGTGGCTGGGAAGGACCAGGTAAGTAGGGTTGTGCATTTGTTAGTGTTTTCTTGGTTTCTTTGGATGCCTAAAACTTTCTGTATGTACATATACCTATGAATTAATGTGCATACAATTGATTTGCATGTGCAATAAAGTTCTTGTGTGCATATAATGTGCACAAAACACACAAATGTCTGAAAATGCACAAAAATATACATGAAAATTGTAAAACTCATCCATTTTGGGATGATCCCAGCAGTGCAGAATCAATTTAACCGCCTCCTGACTCAACGCCTACTCTCCAGGATCCACCCCGGCATTGTGCTGGGCTGACAAGGGTAGGAGGTTCTTCTCCATCCAGGCAAACAGGAGAGCTATCTCCAGAGCTACCCAGGTGCTCCTCGTGCCACCTTGCCGATTAACATAAGCCACCGCAGTGGCACTCTGAACACTCAAACCGCCTGGCTCTCGACCAGGGACTGGAACACAGAAGAGTCAACCTGATGGCCCTGGCCTCAAGGCAGTTGATGGGCCACACCACTTTCTTGCCGTTCCAACGGCCCTGGGCCATACGGTCTTGGGAATGGGCTCCCCAGCCTGAGAAACTGTCATCCGTCATCAGCAACATCCAGGAGAAATTGCCAGCGGTATGCCCTTCTTCATATGACAGGGCTGTCGCCACCACCACAGGCTGGCCTTCACCATCAATGGGAGTGGACGCCTGTGCTCGAACTCCTGAGAATTCAGTGACCACCAAATCAACAAGGTCCTCTGGAGCAGTTGCATGTGAGCATGTATTAGCGGCACCATCTCTACAGTCACCGCCATCGATCTGAGGAGCTGAAGATAATCCTAGACTCTGGGAGCCTGCTGTGCACAGAACAGCATCAGGCAATCCAATAGTCTTTTGACTTTCTCCTCTGGCAGGAAAACTCTGCCCTCTCAAGTGTCAAAACATGCTCCCAGAAACTTCAGAGACTGGGAAGGCAACAGCTAGCTCTTTCCCTGATTGATCACTCAGCCAAGGCTTTCCAAAAAGGACACCACTCATGACACTACCCATGACGCTTCTGAAAGGGAATGGGCTCAGATGAGCCAGTTGTCCAGACAGGAATGGACAGAGATCCCTTGGCACAGCAGTGCTGCAGCCGCCACCACCATGACCTTGGAGAACATCCTTGTGGCAGTGGACAGCTTGAAAGGGAGAGCGGCGAACTGATAGTGAGAGTCAAGCACGGCAAAATGCAGATACTTCTGCTGATCTGCCCAGATTGGGATATGAAAATATGCCTCGGCCAGATCCAGAGAAGAACTCCCCTCGGTGCACTGTTTGAATCACGGAGCACAAGGTTTGCATTTGGAAGCCCAGGACGCAGAAGTGTTAACTCCTTTGAGGTCCAGAATGGGCCAGAAGGAACAGTCCTTTTTTGGCATCACAAAATAGATGGAGTATTTGGCCTTGCCCTGCTTGTCCGTGGTGATGGGCACCACCACCTTCAGATGTAGCAACTTGTCCAAGGTTGTCTGCACAGTGGCACTTTTGATCGCAGACCCACAAAGGGAAATGATGAAAGCATCCAGAATCGGCTCTTTGCATTCAGGGTCATAGCCAAACTGAATGGTGTCTAGCACCCAGCGATCCTTGGTAACCTGGCCCTATTCCTGAAAGAAAAAGCAAGGCCTGTCCCCAACCAGACGAACCAGGGAATGGGCCCCCAAAATTTCATTGTACAGCCTGGGAGAGTCCTCCTCTGGAAGGACCATGTCCCTGGGCCCACACGCTCTACGAAAGGACTGAGAACAAGCCTGAGACCCAAAAGCAGAGGCAAAGAAAGGTTTTCCATGTTGGTAATGACGAGAGCCCTGGGACCCCCAGGAATCCGGCCAGCGCACCTTTGATGGCCAGGTGGAGGTTGATGAGAAAGGTGCACCAGCCCTCTTCATAGGCTCCTTGGACCTGTCTTCTGGAAGTCGGCAAGATTTTGTGTCGCCAGGTCCTTCACCAGATTTTCCAAATCAGCTCCAAACAGAAGCTTCCCCTTAAAAGCCAGTTGGGCCAACCAAGCTTTGGAGGCTGTGTCCACTGCCCAGTGCTGAAGCTGAATTCAAGGCCATGACACAATCATCACGGCACCATTCCTGGCCGCCAAATGTACCAGGTCATATATGGCATCAGAAAGGAAGGCCGTAGCAGACTCCAAAAGAGGGCAATGAAAGAAACTGAATCCATTGGAGCAGGGCTCAAGACGTCAGGCTGGTACATATCACCAACTCACAATAACTACTGTGACGACAAACTGGCTCCTCAGGAAGGATCCACCTTATGGTCCAGAAAATCCTTTAAGGCCAACCCGCCTTCAATAGGAATAGTGGTCTGTCTCATAACTGCCGTGACCTGTGCATCCACCTTGGGAATGCCAAACTACTTTATGTATTTCTCTGGGAGAATGTAGATCATCTTATAATCCTTTACCCTTTAGGTAGGACACAGCCACCAGTCCCACTCCAACCGGATCATATCCTTGATCATATTTCTCCACATGGGTTAGTTTTGCGCATACTATGGCAGTCGTGAATCTCACTTCTAAGCCAGGGTATGTGGAGTATGATCTTAGTCTCTCAAATTTACTGCTATGCTTGGTGTAATACTTGCATCGTGTCAAAGAGAGCCTCCTGCTAGAGTTTGTAAGATGTAACATGTATGGGTAGTTTGTCAAGATGTGCTTGGAAATTCTTCTTTATCAAGCCTGTGGCTCCCAGTACAATGGGAAATATTTCTGTATCTTTCTGCCACATTTTCTTGGTCTCTGACTGCATTTCTTGGTACTTCAGGATCTTCTGCCTCTCCACTCGATTCACAGAATAATCACTCGGTACCAACACTTCTATTATCAATGCCGTTCTGGTATTCTCCTCTTTTACCGCTATGTCAGTTTCCTGGCATCCAGCTTCTTATCCATCGGAATGGGAATGTCCCAGGTGATCATAACCTCTTCATTCTCTTAGAGTCATGATCCCAGTGCTTTCACAGGGACTGTGATGTTGTAGTGTTTACAGTTTCCAGTGGAAGAAGCGTGCTACTTTTGTTGTGTCTTTCTGTACAGAAATTTTCTGCCATCAGAACTTCACAGCCGCTATTAGGTGAGTCACTATTTCCAGCTCTTTCTTACAGAATCGGCATATGTGCCAGTTTTTTCAATACTCGCTATAAACCATCTCATCTGTAATCCGCTGTCCTGGGCTGCAATCAATCTTTCATCCTTCGTTTTCATTTCACCTCTCCTCAACCATTCATGAGTCCATTCTTGATCGACAAAAGGTTCTTGAAGTAACACTCTGTATTTTCCACTGTATTTGTGCATTTGCCACTTGTTTTTCCTCGCTTGCTGATCTAATTCTTTTGAAGAGTTTTTCTCTTGTTTTGCAAATTCTGTTACTTCCTTTCCCTTGCACACCTGTGGATTCTCACTCATTCCTTCTAATTGTCAGAATGCTTGTCCAAGTTTGATGATGGAAACAGATTTGGCAATGGGAAGACAGTAGTGGATTTTTATACCCCTTGAAGAGTGGCTGTACCTTCGGCTCCTGCTCTGTGCTGGAAGCATCCGTCAAGTTCAAGGCAGATGAGACCCTGGCCATCAATGCCACCAGCTCCTCCTTCCAGAATAGGTAGATCACTGCAGCCTCTTCACAATCTCCTGGAGGCGAGAGTACTTCTTCATCCACGTCAAAGCCCAGTACTGAGCCATCTGAATCCAAGTCATAGTCAACATCTCGGAAAGCTCCCAGCTGTTCCCCATCTCCAGGAAGCGCCCCTCGCCGGGGACACTTAGCCAAAGGTAATCAAACAGGGCTTCCACTTTTAGCCTGCCCCACATGAAGCTGCATCTGGGGGCACCCAGAGGCTGCAGGGTCTGAATTTCCATGCCAGAAGGAACAGGCCTGTTGCAACAAAGAATGAATTCCAGGGAGAACGATCTGGAGTCCAGAAGCTCTCTTCATGGACATGACTCCCCAACACCAGGGGACACAGCCACCACAGACCCCCTAGAGGATGATGAGCAGCTCACAACATGGTCACTGGAGCATCCAGCCGGGCCAGCTGTATATCCATCTGTCACCTCCCGCCCTGAGGCAGGCAAGGTCGGACTAACTGCATTCTCCTCCTGAGAGGGGGAAAGCATGCCCTCCAGGGGTGACTCAGAAGCTGCCATGCAGGAAAAGAAGAGTCCAGAATCCAGGGATGAGCCACCTTGTTTGCTACTGGACAAACAACGTTTCCTGGAAGAAGACAGAATTAGGGCAAGTATCACAATAGCGCATGCTAAGGCTGTATCGGCCCGCAAATGCACATTACAGGCGAGAGGGAAGGAGTGCGTGTTGGAGCTGCTTGGGTGGAACGCGTGTTAGGACCATGCAACCACCAAGTGCACAATAGGTAAAAACGTTACTAACATGTGTAGAAAATGGCAGGAAACCCCCACACCGCACTAACAGTCACCAGCGGTCCACCCCGAATTCTGTCCCAAGAAGACGGAATCAGAAGCCCCCAACTATGACAATGACAAGGTCAAGTCTTGGTACTCACCCCCTGAGAGCCCCAGGCAGAGAATCTATGCTGGGCTCAGCTCTACTCCCCTGAAACCGTTTCACTGGCTGGCTTTGCAGCACTGTGTTTAAGGTGGCTGGCAGGCAGATCCCTCTGAGAGCCTTCTACAATCTTCTGGAGAGAGCAGGGGGGACAGAGAAGGAGGGAGCGGGTGCTGAGGTTGTTTGAAGTTGCTGCACTCTTCCAGATTCTTCCAAATCCTTCCAATTTGTGGCTGCTCAACAGGCTCTTATCATGATAACAGCGTGGAGCTGAACGAAATTGTCCTCCTCCTATGTCTACCAAAAAGACCACAGTCTAGTGGAGCCTACCACATTATGCTCAAGTGAGAGTGTCACCTTTCTGTACTCAAGGTGGTTGTTCATGAGAGTTTAATTAATCTCTTTTCATCTCAATCCTCATATTTTTTTACAGAGAGGAGAAAATCCATCCACCATCTGCTGGAGACAAAGAAATACTGAAGTGACCTCTGGTGGCTGAGGCGGATAGAGGCACAGGAGTGATGTCATTTAAACCTGGGCTTTTCATTGGTTCTTTGTTTCCACCAATCTGTTGGTAGGGGAACACAACCCACCTGTCTGGACTGGTCTAGCAGCACAATATGGAATTGAAATTTTATTAACCATGCACACCTCTATCTGGTAGTGTTCACCAATGCAGGGATGGGGGAAAGAAAGCAACATGCACTGGATTAGCATGAGGAAAGAATGAAGTATGGTGCAAAGGCTTTTTGTGGGGTGGGGGGAGTGTTGGAAGAGAAAGATGAGATGAGAATTCAGCAGCCAGATGAGAGTGTGGGATCAAGTGTCACAACCTGTGAGGTGGTTATGGGTAACAGATGGATGGAGGCAGTGTTGAGGCGATTGCTGGGGAAATCTGAAACTATGAACATTCTGCGGTTTTGTCATGGACACTATCACTGGATACCAGGGGCCTTGTCAATATGACACTGCAGAGTGTGGTGAAAACTGGACACTGAGGGTACAGGCAAAACCAAGACATGCATCTGTCCTGTGCAGGGTTTACTTTCTTGATAGAAGTGAAATTTATTCGAACTGAGGAATGTAGTGATGCTTTAAGAATATATTTTAAGTTTTGAATATTCTGGAAATGTATTAAAAAGAGAAATGAAAAGGAACAACTAAATTTTGAAAATCATATGGGATGTGTCCAAGATGGCTGCGTGAGCGGTTGTCTCTCTTTCCTGTTCTATGCCTAAACGCAAAGGGAAGGCGAGGGAATTTCCCTCGGAGTCCCAGCTTACCGTTGGAGATCCAATGGACCATTTTATGGAGGTATCCAAGAAGAAGCAGCAGGGCATAAGGTCTGGCTTAGCAGCAGTGGGTAAAGAGGAACTGCCGCTGCTTTCAGACGCTGATATCTTTCCCCTGATGTAAGGAAGCCGCCACCATGCCTGGGAGTGCTTACCACCGTTCCTGCGGATCTAGAGGCAGTCAATTCGGCTGCTGGTGAGGCATTAGTGTATCCTTGGGGGAGAAGTTGATGGCAGGAATATCATCAGCCTGGGGTCCTGCCATTTGGGACTTCCACAGCTGTAACCTCCACTCCATTTCTACTCTCTCTCCCGTGACCAAAGAAATTCATGCTGGAAGTAATTTGGAAGGCTATTGTAACACTTTCTGATGCCTTGTCTAGGCAGCCAATCTTTCTACCAGAATTCAAAAGAACTCAGACTTGGTAGCTGTTATCCTGAGTACTATGGATAAAGCGGATGATCATGATTGCCAACTGACAAGGTTTTCTGAAATGAAAGCTCCTCTGGTTACGGATAATATTGTTCTGTGTTTCAAGTTAGAGGCATTAGAAAATTCCACTCATGCTCCGAATCTGCAGGTCTTAAACTTCCCTAAGTCGGGGGGGGGGGGGGGGGTTCAGCCCGAGAAATATTTATGCGTTGCCCGATGGAAGTTTTAAAAGTTCCACAAGAGCTTATACCGCGCCTTTGACAAAAATTTACTATCTTCCTGCTGGTAAAAAGGAGCCAGATGGCGCAGAAGGGGTTTCCAGTGTTGATATATTAAGCATCGCTGATTTTTTGGAAGTTTCCGGTCAAGAGGTATATAAGTTGGCCACTCTATTGATCTCATGTGCTTTGGCCATGGATAAAGAATAGATACTTAAAATGTTCTATAAGAACACAATGGATACTTTTTGTGGTTTCAAGATCACTGTTTCCGGATATTGCGAAGGAGACTCAGAAAAGAAGGAAGCAGGGCAACTTTGTGGGCAAAGAGCAAGATGGCGGCGGGAGAGGTTGTGGTGATGGTAGAGAGTGCGTCAGTTCCTGCAGCACTTACCATGCCTCGGAAGAGGAAGGGGAAAGCCCCGGCGTTGCTGTCCGTGTCCACGCTGAGGGCGCTGCTGCATTCAACCTTGCCATTCTTTTCCTCAATAACTGTGGCACAACAGGTCTCTTTGGCACAGTCCGACATGGGAGTGTCGGATGCCAGCCTCAGCGGGGCATCGTTGAGCCCCAAGCTTCATATAGCCTCACCATTGGCGTATTTGGAGCTGCATAAGGAGGGGCAAGAGGCCTCAGGAAGAAGTTCTCCTGGTGTGTCCCCGGCAGCGGAGTCGCCCTCAGAGTCAATGGCGGTCCTTGGTTCACTGTTGGAGTCTCTGGTTCGGCGAAATCTTTAAAGAATGGTTGTAAGACCAGCTGTAATCACGATGTGCTCTGTGATGCCATTAAGTCTATGGACTCTTCTTTGGCTAACTATGCAAATAGCTTTAAAGCTCAAGTGGATCAAGTTTTGGTTGGGACTGTGACCTGTGAAACTGTGGTGGCCGACCATGCTGCCAGATTGGGAGCCCTGGAAGAAGCCCTCAAATGTCTCCAAAGTGTGAGTGTTGCTCAGTTAAAGGATATGGAGGTTTTGAGTGGGAAGGTCCTGTTTCTGGAGAATCGAGTTTGGAGGAACTTCCTGAACTTCCCTAAGTGTCCGATAATATCACCTGTGGACATGCTACGGAAATATCTGGTGCTATATTAAAGATCACTGGAGATGCTGTACCACCAATAGTGTGGGTCCGATACCTGTCCCTGAGTCCTTCTGCTCTGGGGCCGGAGGGAGGCACTGGAGTGGCTCGAAACCCTGATGTGGGGAATTTAACTGCCTTTTTGGAGTCATCCTTGGAGGTGGTTACTGAGAGATCTACCCTGGTGGTATGCTTTGCCTTCGAGTCTGACAGAGATGCTGTTCTACGTTTATTTTTCCATTCAATGTCTGCTGAATTTCTAGGCTCTAAGATTTATGTTTTTCCAGATGTGTCTAGAGATACTTAGAAAAAGCGCAGAGAGTTCCTGGCCCTAAGATTTGGGTCGGAGCTTTTGGTGCTATTATGAAGATCTTATTTCCTTGTAAATGTATGATTTCTTGTTTGTCTAAATAGTATGTATTCTTTGAGCCGAGTCAATTGCTACAGTTTCTTGTGTATAGAGAGGTTTCCGCACAAGGGGTGGTGTCTCCCGAGAATGTCACTAGTTAAGGCTGGCTGAGGTCTGATATGCTGGGGTGTTGCAATTGCTGGTACTATGATATTGGTTAGGTTAATTTCTTGGTTTGGTTTATTACCTGTTCTTGCTCCATTGATATTTGAGGACTATGATCATTGTGTATAATTTATTTTATTATTAGTTGCTTATTGAATTTTTCCGTTTTTTTTCCTGTTCATTCAATCTATGGATGTGTATTTGAAATTTCATAAATAAAAAGTTAAAAAAAGAAAAGAAAGAAGCAATTCTTGCTTCAGAAACCTGGGGTGTTACAGTTGGGAGGTACTTTCCATCTGAGATTCCCTTGTAAATGTTTGGTGCTGTATAAATCTGTTAGATATGTCATTTTTCAGACGAATGACTTGGTCGTCTTTATTAGCGCCAGGTTATTGTAAATACCTTCGGCTGCTTAGTGTTATCTTGTTTTTGTTATTGTGAATATTTCCTAAGTATCCTTTGGGTTTGTCTCTCTTATCTTAGTTGCATCATTATCACTCCCCCTAAATATATGGACTGTAAGACAGTTCTCTGTAAATTTGTTTCTTTACAATGTACCTGATACTGTTTGTAGTTTGGAGAATCTCTTTTCTGTACAAGACTTTGTCTTGATTGTATTGTCAAAATTCCAATAAATAATACATTAAAAAAATAAGAGGAACAACTATTTTTACATTAAGCAGCCCTAAGAGGCTTCTTTAGAATCTCCCATAGAAACCATTATTTTATATTTCGGGTGTCATGAATACCATGAGGCTGACACCAGGTGAAGAAGGCATACGAACCAGATGACATGAACACCCAAATTTGATCAGCTTTCGCCATTCCAGTCATTCCCAAATATTGATCAGCCGGTTGAGAAAATGCACTTGCCCAGAATTTGATGTTACAGGTTTTATTTGAGAGAGATCCAGTGAAAATGTTCCAAGATCGGATTGAACTCAATTACATTACAGTTTGTCAGATAACAGTGAGGAATTTCCAGATTTAAATTACGTTCTCAGTACTGCACGTGATACTTCCACACACTATACTAACGTATGGTAAAACCATGGGTCGACAGCTGCTTTTAGTGAAAGTTTGCTATATAGACAAATAACCACCGTAGCAAAACATTGCAGCAAAATGCATGTGTGATTAACAGTCATGACAAGGCGTGTGGAATTGTACCAACAGGGTCCCTTTCTAATGCGCACTTTTTCAAGGGGTCCAATGGCACAAAATCCTCAGTGGCCCAGACTGCACAAAAAATCATCCCCCCCCCCCAACGCTTTAACGGTGGCTCCAACCTATAAAATAAAAGAAGACCCCTGTAACTGTCTGTGCCCATTCTGAAGCCCTGCCCCTTTAAAAAATGCCCTCACTGGCTCTCTTAGATTCCAAAGTGGGTGGTGGGGGATGCTTTGGGGGTTTGTTTTGACAGTCTAGGGCTGCGATCAGGGTTGGGGGGCCTCCACACTGCCCAGAGTAGGAACAGGCATTTGGTGCTACAGGGAAGGAGGCAGGGCCTGACACCAGTGGCTCCTTTAAAAATTGCCAGCACCTAAAGAGGAGCTCTAGGGCTGGCTAAAAGAACCCAATAACCACATCTCAGTGAAGCTGTTATCCTTTTTGCAAAACCTGGACTGTGAGGACATCTTCAAATGCCTAGTTTGACAAAAGTCATTCAGAATGAGCTGCTTTGCTTCATTTTGCATCACAGAAACTCATTAATATGAAAGTTCATTCAAATTCACTATGTAGTGGAATAGGCATGAAGGTTTACCACAAAATGAGCTGTTTCTTCATGAAGTCTTTTACCAAAGGGACTTCATGCATGAAAATGCTCCCAAAACTGGAAGACTCATCTGCATATCCATCCCAGCAGCCCCAGTAGAGGACTCCAGAGTTCACCGCAACTCAACCAGGCCAGAGCTGCCATAGACCCTGCACTCTCCACAATAGCAGAGAACTGAAAGACTCATTTGCATATCCATCCAGTCTCTCTCGTTTAATTCAACAGGTACCAATGCTCCATCAACTGAACGATGGCTGGGAAAAATCATATTGCTAAAGCTGTTGCCCCCGTTACAGCTTCCACCTCTGTCCAGACAGATACCACAATGCCGTTCGAAAGACCAGTTCCATATGCAAGATGCGTGCAAGCTGAAGCTCTCATGAAACAAGTGGAGAAGCTCAGAAGAGGTGGCGAGGCTGAGAAGTATTCGAGACAGCAAGAATTGATGAGTGCTTCTTGAAACAATTCTTACAGCCCTCGAAGTGACAAACCAGTATGCAGCTCTGGAAGTGGAGGAATTGAAAGCATTCCAGGAAAGAGAAGAACCCCAAAGTGACCACAAGGAAGCAGAAGGTAATGGTGGTTGGTGACTCTCTTCTGAGAGGTACTGAGGTGTCCATCTGCCAACTAGACTTGATGTCCAGGGAGGTGTGCTGTCTCCCAGGTGCTAAAATCTGAGATGCTACGGAGAGTTTTCCAAGATTCATCAAGCCTACTGATTATTATCCAATATTGCTCATCCATGTTGGCACAAATGATACTGCTAGATAGCCGTTTGAGTGTATGAAGAGTGATTTCATGCCTCTGGGACAGAGGGTAAAGCAAATAGGTGCACAGGTGGTATTCTCTTCAATCCTCCCTATTGAGGGTAAAGGCCAAGATGAAGAAACTCATGTCCTGGAGATGAATGCATGGCTGTGTGGATGGTGTGGAGGGAGGAGTGGCTCAGCAGTTGGGACAGGTTACCTCAGGCCAGAGGGCTGGGGGTTCAATTCCTGCATGGGGACAAGTAACCTCAGGCCAGAGGGACTGGGATCTCTAGTCCCATGGCCACTCCTTGTGGCCTTGGGCAAGCCACCAACCCTCCACTGCCTCAGATACACTTAGATTGTGAGCCCTTCAGAGACAAGGGAATAAAAAGTACCTGTTCTCATATATATATGTATATGTATATGTAAACTGTATATATATATGTATATATATGTATGTATATGTAAACTGCTCTGATGCACATAGTAAAGGGTGGTATATCAAGTGCCTAAACCATAAGAAAGTCCCCAGGTAAGTAAAAGCCCTCAGGTAAGTAAAACATTAAATACCTTTGAAGAAATGGATAAAAGGGGTAACATCTGGAAAGCAGTGTGCCTAAATGCTCATAATATGGGAAATAAGATCCCAGATGTTGAGACTTTAATGGAAGAGGCTGACTTGTATTTAGTGGCAGTTATGGTTCATGGACAACCATGAATGGGATGTAATTATACCGGGCTATACTTTATTCAGAAAGGACAGGATAGGAAGAAGGGAAGGAGGAACAGTACTATATATAAAAAGTAATATTAAAGCTATAGAATTACAGGGCTTAAAAGGGAGAGAGGAAGCACTGTGGGTTAAACTAGAAAGAGGGAATGGGAAATCGATTTGCACTGGTGTGATATACAGATCTCCTTCACAGGGAGAAGTGGACAGAGATTTAACAGAAGACATACACAGTATTGCCATGAGAGAAGTGCTACTGATAAGTGATTTTAGTGTGCTGGATGTTGATTTGCACATGCCTGCTCTGGTGTCATCTAGAAGTAAGGAGGATCCTGGATTCTCTACAGGGAGAACTATTCTGGCAACTGGTAACAGAACCCCTATGTGAAGTGGCAATACTGGACTTGGTGCTTACCAATGGGGAAAGTGTTTCTGATGTTATAGTGGGAGATCATCTCACAACCAGTGATCACCAGATGGTTTGGTTCAGTATTAGGACTAGGGCTGATAAAGTCCATTCAAAAGCAAGGGTCTTAGACTTTAGGAAAACTAACTTTGTCAATATGGGACAATACCTCAAGGAGTCGTTAGCGGGATGAGAACAGCTGAAGGATGTAGAAAAGCAATGGGCACAACTGAAAGGGGATATTTTAAGAGCAACAAACCTTTTTGTTAGAAAGGTAAATAAATGTAAAAGGAAAAGGAGGCCACTATGGTTCTCAAACAAAGTAGCTGAAAATGTGAAGAAAAAGAGGGTGGCCATAAAATACAAGAGATCACAGAGAAAGGAAGACAAGCGTCAATAATTCGAAAAACGTAAGAGAAGCTAGGAAAGTAGTCAGGAAAGCAAAGATAGAAAAAGAAGAATAAATAGCCAATGCAATAAAATGAGGGAACAAGATATTTTTCAGATATGTTAGCAAGAGGATAAAGTGCAAAAATGGTATTGTCAGATTCAAGGGTGAAGGGAAGGAATATGTAGAAGCTGATGAGGATAAAGCGGAATTGTTTAACAAATATTTTTGTTCTGTGTTCAGAGATGAAGGGCCTGGAGCAAGACCTCAGAAAACATCTACAAATAGGAACAGAAGTGAAGGGGATCTTGAATGATTTTCAGAAGACTGTGTTCGTGAGGAACTAGCTAAATTAAAAGTAGACAAAGCAATGGGGCCCGATTGGATACATCCAAGAGTATCGAAGGAACTTGGGGAAGTTTTATCAGCTCCACTGTCTGACCTTTTCAATGCTTCTTTAGAGTCACGAGTGGTCCCCAAGGACTGGAGAAAGGCAGATGTAGTCTTTTTATGCAAAGGAGAAAGTAAGGATGAGGTTGAGAACTACAGGCCAATTAGTCTGACCTCTGTGGTGAGTAAATTAATGGAAACACTGCTAGCACAGAGGATAGTGAGGTTTCTGGAGTCCAATGGATTGCAGGATCTGAGGCAACATGGGTTTACCAGAGGCAGAACTTGTCAGAAAAATCTGATAGATTTCTTTGACTGGGTGACCAGAGAATTGGACCGAGGGAGAGCCCTAGATGTGATGTACTTAGATTTCAGTAAAGTCTTTGATATCATTCCACACAGACGACTTATAAATAAATTGAACACCCTAGGAATGGACCCTAAAGTGACTGACTGGGTTAGAAATTGGTTGAGTCAGAGGCGACAAAGGGTACTGGGTAAATGGAGCTCACTCTGAGGAGGAGGCGGCTACCAGTGATGTGCCCCAGGGATCTGTCCTTGGTCCAATTCTTTTTAACATTTTTGTTAGTGATATGGTACAAGGGCTGTTGGGTAAGGTTTGCCTCTTTGCAGATGATACCAGAATCTGCAATAGAATAGATAGCATGAGGCAGGATCTAGCTAAGCTTGAAAATTGGTTGAAAATTTGGCAGCTGAGATTTAATGATAAAAAATGTAGGGTCATGAGTGGTATAGTGTAAGGGTGAAGTACGTCTGTCCACAGAAAAAGAGCAGGACCCGGGTGTGACTGTGTCTGATGATCTTCAAAGGTAGAAAAGGTGACTGTGAAAGCCAGAAGGATGCTTGGGTGCATAGGGAGAGGAATTGCCAGCAGAAAAAAGGAGGCAATAGTGCCTCTGTATAAGTCTTTGGTGAGACCTCAGTTGGAGTATTGTGTGCAATTCTGGAGATAAAGGATATAAACAGAATAGAGTAGGTGCAGAGGATGGCTACCAAAATGGTCTTCTTTATAAACCATATGGGGACAGACTTAAAGATCTCAATATGTATACTTTAGAGGAAAGGCGGGATAGAGGAGATATGATAAAGACATTTAAATACCTCCATGGAATAAATGCATAGGAGGAGGAGAGCCTCTTTCAACTGAAAGAAAGCTCTGCAACAAGGGGGCACAGGATTAAGGTGAAGAAATAGAATCAGGAGTGATATGTGGAAGTACTTCTTTATGGAAAGAGTGGTAGATGCGTGGAATAGTTTCCCAGTGGAGGTAGTAGAGACGAGGACAGTATCTGAAAGCAAGAAAGCATGGGACAAACATTGAAGATCTCTAAAGGAACAAAGGAACTATAGTAGTTGATATGGAAGGGCAGACTAGATAGGCCATATGGTCTTTTTCTGCCATTATTTTTCTAAAAACGCAAATGTTTTGTAAGCTCTGGGGCATTTTTCACATTTTATTGGATGAAGCTCTTTTTGAAACATTTTTACACATTAAGACAACAGCCTCTTACTTAGATACTAGAGCCAAACCTTGTCCATCAGTTTCTTCGAAAGAGCACACAGCCAAAAATGTCTTAGCTCATTGTTAAGCTGTGCTTTTCATGTAGTCTACACTTTCCACCTTCCTTTCAGAGCCCAACTTAGGCCTCACACTCTCTTTAAAAACATCAGAGTCACGACGACAGATTCACACCACATGCTTTCTTGTATGAATCTCTTTCGTATTTATTTTTTCATGACTTGAGAGAAACCAACCTCTTGGCCAGTAATTTATTCATCTCCTCCATTAGGCCGCCTCCTCCTGCGCCACTGCTTGTTCGATTGGCATCAGTCTTGGTGGCCCCACTGGGACATGTACCGCTTGAGCCATCCTCTGCCTTAAGAAAAAGCTAAACTTTAAAAAAAAATGAAGAGTCTCTACTAAATACCCAAGAATCTTTGTTAACAGTCTACCTAAGGCCATTGACTGAGACATGTAACCTCAAAAAATGTATATTACTACCTATTTACTCAGCACATAAAATACTATTGTAAATATTTCCTATTTTGTTGAGCAGAAATCAAGTAAACAAGCTGAACATATTTTTAGGAATTCTCATACAAAATACAGAAAAACCAACTTATGTGGAGGTGTCAAACTGCAATCTGGAAGGGCCATAAACCCATCAGGTTTTCAGGATATTCCCAATGAAAATGCATGAGATATATTTGCGTGAACTACCTCCATTGTAAGAAAATTTACCTCATGCATATTCATTAGGGATATCCTAAAAACCGGACTGGTTTGGTGCCCTCCAGTATTGCAGTTTGACACCCCTGACTTAATAGGTATGTTGTGTCCGTCCATTTGTTTGGCTCCCAAACCACTGGAGGTCCTGGCCCAGGCTCTTGCGAATCTCTTCCATTTCCTGTGCCAGCAAAAATACTGTGGGATAAAATGACCTATATACAAGAGCTCCACTCAATGGGCATATGCACATTCTACTTGTTGAAATTAAGGTTATGCTGTGATGGCAGCTAACATTCTTACCCGTTGTACCTTCCTCAATTTGCAACTTGCCAGAGCTGCTGCTAGTCCTGATGGCGGCATATCATCATAGAAGACCCCTTGCCCTCCACCTGCCAGCAGTGGGGGAGGGGGTGGAGGTACAGCTCCTGAAGGTGGAGGAGGTCCTGGAGGTGGGGGTGGGGGTGGAGGGCCAGCAGCTAGTTGAGGTGCTGCTGTAGCAGCAACATTGTTAGCAGAAGGGTGCCCAGGTGGAAGAGCGGGACCTGAAATACAAGGGAAAACCCTGCCATTTAAAACCCAGCGGAAGGCCTAGATTCATTTACATGAGTAAAAGTGGCTGAGCAAGACAGCCAAGGCTTTGAAAGTATGTACAAGGCCTAGTATGTCTGACAAACCCTCTCCCCCCGCCTCCATCTACTGCACAACATCACTGAGCCCCAATGTACATGTCCATCCTATTTACATCTTGCTCACCACACCTGCACCACCCAGATAAGGTCAATGAAGCCCACTTCTGCCTAGTTTTAGCTAATGTATGGCCATAGAGTAGGACCAATGAAGCACACTTAGGGTCCTTTTATTTCTAGGGGCGCAGTGGCACTTAACACTCGTTAACCTTTAGTAGACATACCCCTTAGGGTTTTTGGTAGTATCTCTTACAAAGGGAGCTTATTACGTTTCTCCTTCTTTCACAAGGACCTGAGCCCCCACACATACAAACAGAAATAAATCTAGGATATTTCTTAGAAATTAAGGAGCCCTTTTACTAAATGCCACTAAATGGTTAACACACAATTTAGTGTGTGATAACTGGCCAGGTGAACACTAATGTATGGGCATGCCAGCTTCCAGGCACCAAAACACACACTAACTGGCAGCCATACACTAATACAGAGAGTGGGCAGATTAGGGGCAGAGTGTGGGCATGGAAAGCACCTTCATGAGCATCATCATCAATGTGCCAATTAGCACAGGCGCACCTATCAATGCTCCCATGCTAACTGCACTGCACATGAGCGAATGCATTCATGCGTTAATCTCTGGGAACATGCTGGTCACAACCCGACGTTTAATGCAGAGGCTTTGCACTTACTACGCGTCGACTGCAAAACCTTAGCCGGATTTATTAAAAGGGCCCCTATGTGAGTTAACTTACTTATACTATATATAGAGGGATTTAATCTAGAATCAGATCCCAGGACTAAAACTAGCAACCCTGATCTACCAATTTGCCAAAAAAGGAAGCTCCGTGAGCATTATTAGAAGAAATGGTGTTCTCTCTGCAGCTGAAATTCATACCTTTTACCACTAGAGGAGGCACACTACTGCAAAGAGGGAGAAGACAGTAACTCCGGTCACCTCACCCCTGGGCTATCTGTCAGAACACAAGTTACCAAAAAGATGTACAAAATGCTTTGCGCCTCCGACCTCAGTAGTGATCTTGCAAAACAGCATAAAAATCATGACATCTTCCTGCGGACCCTTAAGGCTAGATTTACTAATAACTCACAGTATTGAACCTTAATACATCTTATTGTTATGTAATGGGCATTTAACACAGACCCCATAGATGTTAATGAGCACTATTTACAGTACTAATAATAGATGTTAAACAGCAATAATGTGTGTTAATACATTAACACAGGTTAGTAAATCTAACGCTGACTCTGCATGTACAAAAGGATTTGATTTTTATCTTACTATTTTCAAAAGTTTTTAGATAAAGTTTTGGGTGGCTACAGTGTTAATCCACTGGAATATGTAGAGATTAAGGTCAACAAAAAAACTGTTACTAGACAGACTACTTTTCTAACTAGTTACATACTCAACAGTTCATTACAAAAAAAAAAGCCACACTTTTCCAAAAATGTTTTCAATAACCACATAGCAGAAGCTGAAAATAATTAGTTCAAACCTGCAGTTCTATCAAAGGTCACACTCATTTAAAAATGGGTACTTACTCAACTGGGAAATGGCTGATGTCATGTGAGGCAGGACCCTCTTGGACATATTCACTTCAGATACAGCAGCGTAAGGGGGTGGTAATGAAACAAAGTGTGACATGGGCTGGTATGACTGAGGTGGAAGATGAGGTGAGGGCTGATTAGAAGCCAGGGTGAAGGAACCAGCTGGAGAGCTGACTGGCAACTGAGAGAAGGGCACAGTTTCTATGCATGGCAAGAAGGCTCTGTCAGCACTTTTCATGGGAGACCTGCAGGAGTTTAAAGGTGTTTGTGTTGGTAAAGTTTCTTCAGCTTGGTCCTTCAGGCCTATCTCAGTTACAGCTGGTGAGGATTCTTGCACCAAAATGCCTGTCGATCCTCTGACCCTGCCATTTTGCACAGGAATCACAGGAAGGGCCGCTGGATTAAGTGGCTGGAGCAATACCCCCTTCGATGATGTCATAGTTACAGGAGGAGGAGGAGGATGTGAAACAGAAGAATGCTTAACAGACTGATGAGGGGTTAATGGAGAATGGGAACCAGGAGCGGATGGTGGGGATAAAGAGATTTGCTTGATGGTCCGGGATACAGTCCCATGGCTTGGCCATGCTGGAGAGAAGGATGTTGAAGGCTCTGAAGCAGAATTTCTGTGCTGCAGCTCTGGGGATTCGCTGGTGCTGTTAGAGGACTTGAAAGAGGTTTTACTATTAGGCTCGGGGGCAGTAGATGCCGAAGAGATAGCTTTTGCATAGGATGGCGGAGGAGCAGCCCCAGCAGCGGCAGAAGCACTGAAGTTACTATAGTCAGGAGGAAGAGACTGGCAGTGGGAAGGGGAGGAAGACACTTTTATCTGAAGGGTAGAAACTAAAAGAACAGAAGAGAAAATGAAAAGAATAAAATGGGCATATATCAAGGAAAGCAAATCAGGCAGCGTGATTAGGAAAACAGGAACTCAATGGTAGATGGGAATGAAGGGTAAGGGATAGGGTAGTCACCGATTTTATGATACACAGATGATGCCAGTATGGTGACTTTTAAATGAGCGTCTAACTACTTTTGCGACAGCAAACCATCATCTAATGACCTGCTACCCCAAAGCAGAATTCTGTAGGCTGGCACCAGGGATAAGGGAACTTGAGGCAACTGTTTAATTTACTATGTACAAATATACCAGCAGTGCACACCCAATAGATGGCATGTCAGAAAGATTTCCAGGTTCAATAACTCTCTATTTAGTGTCTACACATTCATTATAGTTAAGGGGAAAATGTAGTTCTGCATGGCCTAGATCCTAGAGATGAATTCTGAAAGCAGAACTATCACCAGCAATTTGAAATTAGGACGTAAAGTGAATCTGTGGGACATTTCAATCAATGAGATCACTTGACTGCGTAAAAGTCTACAACCATTTGTTCTGCGACATCTATGCACCCATGTGGTGACAGGATAATGGAGAGTGAAAGGGAATTTTTTAAACAATTGGGTCAATAATTCAGCGACAGCAGCAATCGTATTTCTTTAAATGCCAGCCACAGGGGTTAAAAACAATCTGTATATTCTGCACAGCTATCTGGACAGGCAGTGGCGCTGAAATTACATGTGAAGTGGGATTTTACAAGTGACATCCAGTGCAATCAGGGACGTCCAAGCCAGAATATCGGAAAAAAAGCAGGCACATACAAGTTTAGGCACCATTTCACAGAAGTGGATTGCTTGATATGCACATCTGCAGGGGCATCTACGAGAGCATCTCTGGAATAGTATCCTAGAGTGGGGACATGTAGGAATAGCCTACGGGTTAGAGTAATGGGCTAGGCGCAGGGAAGCCAGGGTTCGAACCCCACTGCTGCTATCGATGTGACCGTGCCAAGTACTGAAGAAGATGGAGGGCTTTCTTCTCTACGATCTAGATGTTTTTCAGCCCAAACTAGCACTTTCCCAATGCTTATTCATGCCTCGAGCAGGTCTAAACTTAGATGTGGCTCTGGACGCTTGTGAGATCGGGTAGTGACGTCCATGACGCCACCATATTCCCCCCTTCAGACTTGGACGTCCACAGACCCAGTTTCTGGAATGCCTTTGGAGATGTGAATAGGGCTTCTAAAATAACCCCCATAAGGTGATCCCCACCACTGACCACACCTATAGCGGCAATATTCATTTGCTAGGGGGTTATTTTAAAAGCCAGCGCACATATGCGTAAATGGCACGCATGTGTAAATAGCCATTTTAGAAAAGGCTTATAGTATATGGGGATGCCCATGTCATGTTGCAGTTGCATGGAGGCGTGACCTGGCCAAAAACTGAAACGCGTTATTCCCCATTTCATGTAGAGAATGCACACGTAAGCCTGAAATTGTCCACATCCAAATTTTCACCCGTTTCCTGCTATGAACAGAGTTTTACCAAGTGCTCCTTTTGGCCATCCCTTTACAGGAGGGATTAAGGTTGATATTCCCTTTAATCCCCCAATGTTTACTTCCCCCTCCGAAATGAAATGGCCCAGATCCTTGTAAATGCCAATATTTACAAATCTTTTTCTTGCGAACTAGCAGCACTTACATGTGCAAGTTGCCAGGTCTCCTCCGTCGATTTTCCCTTGTGTGTTTGTGAAACAGCCCCTCCTGCTGCACGTGGAGGGGTCTAGCTCTATGTTTAGCAGAGCTGTTCCTAAAATATCGTTGGAACTGACCCGTTCTGATCTCAGCTCTCTCCACATCCCATCTAAAATGTGCCTTCCATGTAGTTTAATTTAGGACAGCTTATTTCTGGCCTACATTAACCTGCTTAGCTAAAAGGAAAATGGTTGAATACTGCTCTAGCTCTGCCCCAAAGTAGTCTGCTTAGTGCTGTGGCAATTCGAGATTTTCAGCAGCACTATCCGCATAGTGCTGCTGAAGACCCAGACTTAAGGCATTTAGCAGCCGCTACTAAATATATAAGCCCCTTTGAATATTGACCCAAAATTGTTTAGTAGAAGATATAAACAGGGATGGTCCATAGGTATCCAACACCCTAGGCAAATCTTCAGTGGTGTGCTCCTACCTAGGGGCAGTTCAAGGCCCAACCCCCAACTGTGTCCAACATTTCCCTTTCCCTTCCCTACAAACCCTTAGCCTAGAATCTCCTCTTCCCTATCCCCCTCCCAATATCCAGCAACTCCCCTCCTCTTCCCTACCCCCACCAGGTGTCCAGTCTCTTCCCTCCTCTTCTCCCCTCCCCCCCCCGTTGCCCAGCATCTCTCCTTCCTTTCCCTTCCTACCTACTCAAGCATTCAGCATTTCTCCTTTCCTTCAGTTTGCTATCCTGCAGGTCTCCAGTTGCCTCCCTTCCTAATCTCCCCCCCCACCCAATGACCAGCGTCTCCCCCCTCTCTTCCTGCTGTTGGGCCTACCTCCAACACGTTGCTGCCTTCGCCAATGGGATTTGAGGTGCCCCTATGCTCAGAGGCCCTGCACTGGCCGTCCTAACTTTTGTTTAATTCCACTGACTCCTGCCGCATCGGCATAGATGTTACCCTCCAGAATTCTGCTATCCTAGGTGGATGCCTAGTGATCCTTTTACTAAGGCACTGGCTAGGGTCTGCACTTGCCATGTGATGAGAGCAAAACGGTAATGTGTGGTAAGCGCAACAGTTATGTGCTTTCAGAAGCATGGCCAACATGTCCCCGGCAGTTAATGCACCAAACTGTACTGTGACATGCGGCCGCGGCATTTGCAAATTAATGCAGGTGCACCTAATTGCACCTATAGAGCTATTGTTAAATGCGCCTGTGCTAGCGCCACACTGACAGTGAGCACATAATGTGAACCTCTGCACTAACTTCAATGTTCTCTCCACGCCCCTAACCTGCCCATTTCCCACCCCCTTCTGTGATGGGCAACTAAGTGCGTTTTAGTGCATGGTAGCTGTCTTGCCCGCTTGGTAACAGTTACTGTGCCTCCACATTCACGGTTACCGCATGTTAAAACGTATGTTAACCGCAGAACGTACCTCAGTAAAAGGGCCCCCTAGTCTGCCTAGTGGTGGGGCCAGCTCGGCTCATAAAACATTCAGAGGATCCTAATAAGTTAAAGGGGTGGAGTCTGAGATGATTCTTATAACATTAATATGCGGTCGCACAGAATTTAAGGCAACAGTTGCTGAATTTTCAATTTCTGGTCCCCTGAGAAAATATCAACGTGGAACAGCAGCACTATTTCCATAAGAGATGTCAAATCCGTTACTGCATAACTTTATGAAGTTGTCATCCAATATTATTCCACTCAGGAGAGATGTGTGAGTCTATTTGTATTTTGTCTGATTATTGCCATTAGATTTTATGGGTTGGTATTCAAAAGGTATTATACGGTTAGCTGTAAGTGATAACCGTGAATGTCCTTTTATTTCAAAAGTTTGTAGGAGCCAGCGCATAGCATTTGGCTGGCCCTCTTGATGTCCAGTCAAAGATTTTGCATTTTGCAGGAGGTGGAGTTAGAAGTGCTACGGGGGAGGGGCCAAAACCTATGTAGAAAGCAGCAACAGTCAGCTGCTATTCCAATAACTTTATCCATTCAGTAGGGCTGCTAATTTAAATGGATCATGTTTCTGTTCAAGCTTAGGAGCACGTTTTCGGCTATTCTATGTAAAGGGATAGGATGGTTGAATTTTGAGCAGAACAAACAGATAAATCAGCTGCTTATCTTTATATGGTGACCAATGGTATGAATTGTTCTTTGTTTTCTTGATTTCACTCTATAGAACATTTTAAGATCATGTTGTTGATGTTTAATTTTGGAAGCATGCTTTAAAGTGGAAGACGGGAACCATAATAGCCTTCCAAAAGTTGTAGGTAAATTTTACGATTTATTTAGGAAAGACATAATGAAACGTGCCGGGTCCTAAATTTTTTAAACATTTTTATTTAATTTAGTGAATTCTGTTGCAGTGCTCTTAACAGTTATTTAGAGATAATGGTCTCAGTGTAAGGGAATTTTCCCAGGTTCAGCATCCTTAGGAATGTACCCAACATTCCTGCTCTTATGACAGAATTCAACTGGCCATATTGGTGCAGTAGAAGATGGGAGTCTTAGTAAGTTATAGCACGTTTTACAGGAGTAGCAGGTAAAGATGCTGACGTCCACAGGCTGGCAGCTCTCAGCAAGTGTAGCCTGAGTGGGTATTACCAGGCACGTTTCTGGCTCAACCATACTGGGCCTGCAAACATTTCCAAAATTTGCAGGCCACCTGTGCTGACGTCACAATAAATAACATCAACACAGCAGGCCTGTGAGTTTTAAAAATGCTCACAGTGTGAGCATGGTGTGCCAAGAAGGCAGACAGATGCCAACGCAGGATTCTGCACACCTCCCAGGTAATAGTTTGTAGAGAGTTAGGGACAAGAAGGACGTATAGCGTGGGTATTTTTTTGGGGCTTTGCCAAAACACGTTGATGTAGGAGATGAGCATCCAAGAAGTGACCTATACAATCCTTCTGCTAGTGTGCAGGGATGGGGAAGGGAAAGGGGGGTCCTCAGATTCTCTTCTAATGATGTAGTGTTACTCCAATTGCCTCGTGCTATCAACCACACAGGGCCTTGTAGTGTTGTGGGACCAGCAGCTCAAACCGTGAGATGGCTGGAGTGGAATCAGAGGACTCCCATGCAAGTTAATGGGAACGTTTGGGCATATGTGATCTCTAATATTCATGTACCACAGCTTCTCTAGTACAAGGAATTCTACTCGGACTTAACCATCATCCATTTCTTTTTCTCTTTTATGAAATTTCTGACCCAGGGATGTCCAATGCCAGTCCCTGAGGGCCACATACTGGTCGGGCTTTCAGACTATCCCTAATACGAATGCATGAGAAATCTGCATGCACTCTGCCTTAATAGTATGCAAATCTCCCTCATGCATATGTATTAGGGATAACCTGAAACCCAGACCAGTCTATTTCACTTCAAAATTTCTTTGGCATCAAGAACAGAAAAAAATCAAGTTATCACCTAAAGTAAAACTGGACCCTCCCCCCGCCCCTTCCTCTACCTGCATGCCCTGGTGGCTGGCGCATTTTCAGTAGTAAGAGACTGTATTCATCACTAATTTTCTTTTATACTTTTCTTTTAAATTCAACAGTGCCGAGGCAGCGTCTGAAAAGAAGGCTCCTGACTCCTCCTGTTCTCACTGTAGCTCTTCTAGGGAACGCATCAGTGTTACTGAATTTAAAACACTGGGATTAGGAGCCATCTAAAAGTGGCCTGTTACCATTTTTGCTGCCTTTGTTCTGTGCAGTGACAATGTTGGTTTAAAACTTAAGCAGGTGACAGCACTGGCTTAAAAGCGGAACCAGGGCGGAAGACTACATCCCCCTAAAAATACCAGGTCTCTGCAAAACCAGCTAATTATGTGGTGACATAATCATGGACATGAAGACTTCTGAGTTACGTTAAACGTTAAATGCTCCAATGCTTGCCTGTGGTCGAGGTTCTCCTCTCCAGTGACTCCTGGCGCTGGTGCTGCTGCTCCATCATTTGCCTGAAATAACAGCAGAAACCGGTTTACCTCCATTTTCTTTCAAATTTGATATTCCGCTTCCCTTATGTACCCTGAAGCAGAATGCAGTATAAAACAGAAGGCTACATGTTTTCCACTTTTCACAGCCCAGCTGTAAAACCAAGGGGGTCTCGTCGTCAGCACATGTCCAGTACGTGCTAAAGGCGTGCGCTGGACACACGTTGACAGATAGTGCCGGACCGGATCACGATATATAGCGCCGCCAGATTTCGACGCTAACTGTCCATGGGTGTTAGGGTTGCAAGTGGGTGGGTCAGAGAGAGAGAGTGGGCAGGGGGAGCCCAGTGCAATCAGCACACCTGCGTTACCTGCATGGGGGGGGGGGGGGAGAAGTAGTGTGGGTGCAGATACCTCTACCACCACAGGTGGAGGGAAGTGCATCCACCCTAATGCCATGCCTCAGCAGGACAGCGGGCACCGGCGGGCACCGTATTCACTGCTGGGACATGCTTTCCCTGCACCCTGCAGCTAAACCTATGGGGCTGCCCTAACGCACCATGAATTTGTGTGTTACCGGCAGGTTGGTGCAACACCACAGTGCCCTTTAATAAAAGGGCCCCTAATATATCTTATTTTTCAATCTGTTTTCTTAAAGTGTGGTTCTCTCATTGTAATGAAATAATTGTCTCTTTGTACAGAAAAATAATCGCAAACCCAGTGAGCATCGAAAAAGAGTCCTCTGTTGTTTTAGGAAGTATTTTACTTAGTTGCCGTCCGCCCTCCCTACTGGCTGTTTTTTTTCTCATCATGCGAAACACACAGCAAATATAGAGGGATCGGACGTGACCTAGATTCTGATAAGAGTCTTTTGGCTATTTGTGGCCCTGTTACTTCCATTTTCAATCAGTGCCGCGGGTACAAGAACGCATCAGGAAGGGAAGTCAGAAAACCAGGGTGGGCTACAAGTCTCTCTTGAGAAGCTGCGTCTATAAGGTTAGAAATATTCCACCTTATCAGCCCTAGTGGAGAAAGAGCAGGATTTAAATAAAAAGTAAAAGTCAGTCTTTAAAAAGGAAATGTAGTTTTGCCAGTTGATGCTTTTCTTAAAATTGATGGCTGATGTCATTTCTACTGTAATTTGTTCTTGAGCCAAGGATTGTGGTTGCCTTGAGAGTCCACTTGGTTATGTGGAAATGAGTCAACAAGCAAGCTGTGGGCGATACCTTTCCATTGGACAAAATATATCTTCAACAGGTTTTCGAGAGTTATTCTCTCTTCATCCGGTCAGAGAAGAAATAGTAAAGTTATTCTGGGTTTAAATAATAAAAACTCATCTAGGTCTTAGGCTGTCTGCATATATCAGTACAGTTCAAGGAGGGAGAGGGAAAAAAACAGGATTTAGTTCACTCCTTTTTGAGATGTTCAAGGCAAACTACATTCCTGTCCCTGAAGAACGTGCAATCTAACAGGCCGATGCAGAAAGCGGGTGCTAAAGTCGCACGCTATCAGCTTTTTACGCCTGCTTGCAGCACACCGATGGCGCACGACGTCAGCGCAGCTATGCACAAAGGGAATCATGCAAATGTGCGCAAAATGGCAGCATTAAACGGGGAGAACAAGCCAAACACATGCACACAAGAAATCGGCGCTGGTTTGGCATGCTCTCCCAGAGAAACTGGTACCGATTGGCTAATTTTGATGGCACCAGGGGCGATCGCAGCATTGGGAAAAGCCCTTGATGCCATCAAAATGCTGTCGGTGGCTGGTACCCCAACAGAAAGTCACTCCCTGATGGTCTAGCAGTCCCAAAACTCCCCACCCCCACCCCACTCAAAAAAGCCGGCACCAGGGGCGATCGCAGCATTGGGAAAAGCCCTTGATGCCATCAAAATACTGTTGGTGGCTGGTACCCCAACAGAAAGTCATTCCCTGATGGTCTAGCAGCCCCAGAACCCCCCCATTCCACTTAAAAAACAACAACTTGTTGGTCTAGAGGCCCTAGAACCCCCCACCTCATCCCACTTTAAAAAAAAAAAAAAAAACTAGCCTGGCGGTCTAGCAGTCCCTGAATCCCCTCTTAGTATCTTTCAAAGCGGGAGTGCTGCCTATGCGGTTCTGCCCTCGGTCCACCATCTTGGAAAATGGCAGTGCCTGGCCCCGCGTGTGCATTCTGGGATGCGCCGGGTGAGGTCAGAATGCTCAGTGCTTTTTAAAGGCCACACTAGCTTTCTGCTTCATCCTGTAAGTTTGTACCTCGGGAAATAGAGGTTGAGTTAGTAACTTGCCCAAGATCACAAAGAGCGGCAGTGGGGTTCAAACCCAGCTTCCCTAGATCTCAGACTACTGCTCCAACCATCAGGCTACTCCCCAGGCAGCAAGACAGCTGAAGGGGGTGAGACATGCAGTGTTTCTACAGAGTCCTTTTGTTTCAGTTTCAAAGTGTTTGATCATTCTAATTTCAAATGTTTTCCATTCTTGTGAAGTTCTTTTGTTTCTTAAGTACCTTTATTGTAAAGCCGTTAAGGGAGTGATCTTCCTTGAGAAATGTTCTCCTACTGAGCTGCCATTCAGGTTTTTTCCTATAATAATGTATGGTATGTCAAAGTGCAAGTAATGATTGCAAAATCAGAAATAATAGATCCCAGGCCAGACCGATGGAAGACCAGTCCCTGCAAGAACTAGCATATGACAGAAATATGTTACAAATCTACTTAGCCAATGGCTGGGGGGCTCTCCGATGCACAAAAGATTCTGCTCATGAAGACCCAGATCGAGAATAAAGCCAACATGGATCAGCGGGCAGGTGTATAAAGAAAAGGAAGCCATCTGTGGCATCGTTTCAAAAACATACCCTTTTACTTTACTGCAAAGCCTTAAAAACGTACAGAAATCAACTGGTACTGTACCTGCAAAAGCTTGCAGGATTGCACATGTCCCTAGCATTCAATGGAACAGACTGCCAAGCAATGATGCACAGACGCTGCTCTATAATGCACATCAACTGGGCACTCGCCAGTTTCTTCGGAGAAACGCTCCTTACCTTCTCTGTACTTCCATTTCATCGGGAGAGGGTCCATTCTGAATGTTCTGAACCTGGCGCTGGGTAGCTGGACCTATGATAAACAGACAGACATAATGATGCAATGGTCAAGGGCTTCCTTTCTGTGTGTAGAGTTTCACCCCAGGACAGGGTCAAATATCTCCCAGAATAGCCACCATATCTTTCTGCGGCTTCAGAAACTAAGTCTCAGGCCATCTATTTCAGAGCTGCAGCCATTAGCATGGTTTAGGAAAATTAGCAGAAGGGAGGCAGAGAAAGATTATGGGGCTCTTTAACAAAATCTCAGTAAGACCATGCACTTAATGTGTGTTTGTAACACACGTTAAGTGCAAAGCCTCTGTGTTAACTGTCAGGGACATGACCAGCATGTTCCCAGTAGTTAACGTGCGGTGCAATTAACATGGGTGCGCACCTAACGGCACCTGCACCAATTGCCACATTAATGGTGATTGTGCGCTAATGTGCTCTCAGTGCCCACACTCCACCCACCTCTGATCCGCCCACTCTCCACATTAGCGCGTGAGTGCCATTTATTGTGCATTTTGGCAGTCGGTAGCTAGAATGCCTGCGCGTTAGTATTCACCGCAGCGAGCTACCACACGTTACAACTGGTTAGCGATGCTTATTAAAAGGGCCCCTTAGGTGCATAATGGGGAGGAGGAGGAGGGGAGTGTTCATCGCAGTAGGGTCAATGTGGAGAATGCATTTACTTCCATACTTTACTTCTGGGGAAATTCTGTGCAAAAACAATTTAAAATTCTGTGCAAAAATTTAAAACTTTTGTGCACAGTATTATAAAATTCTGCAAACCTTTGCATGCTTTATTAATATTTTTTTGTGCAGAATTCCCCCATCATAAGGGCTATCTCCTCCTCTAGAGCAGAAATTCCCCCTGCCGTTTCCCTCTTCAGCTCTTTTTATTGCGCGTCAACCAGTTCTCTCCCCAAACCCCAAGCCTTCCCTGCCCTTCCTAGTGTTCTGTCCCTCTATCGTTTAGCAACCCCTAATTCTGTTTGTCCCTAAAATCTATCTCCATGCACATACCCCAGCCTGTCCTTTATCTCCCCCCCCCATGTATCTACCCTTATCTCCTCCTTCCTAGGCACATACTCCCACCTCTCTTTCTCCCCACTCCCCCAGACACACATCCCACCCCACCATTATTCTTCCTACTTCCTCTCACCTCAATGTTGCTCCTCACTCCCACGGCAGACATCCAAAAATGCTTTATCCCCCACCTGCATTGAACACACCCCCAACAACTTCCTCCAGTGCACATGCACAACAGATATGGGGAGAGATTTCTGAAAGTGAAGAGAGAGTGTGAAATGGGAAAGGAAAACAATCCAAACATTCAGGGGACAGCAAAAAATCAGGCCTAGTTCATCCTTCACCAACCCACCACACTAATTACCACAGCTTGCTGCCCTCTCTGTCCCGATTGAGTGGTAAGAGGTCGCCGCAGTTGGCTTATGCATTGGGCCAAAATATGTACATCGGGCCGCAGCCATCTCCTCTGCAATTCCAGGCCCAACTGCTCATTTGAACCTCACAAGCCTCCATACAGCTAAACGGTTCAAATGACTAGTTGGGCCCAGCTGGTGTGATCTCTGTGAGCGATTGGGAGTCACTGGTGATGCCTATGCAGAATTCCGCATAACAAGTGTGGAATTCTGCGCAGGTGGAAAATTCTGCTCAAATTCTGCATTGTGCAGCTGCACAGAATTCCCCCAGGTGTAATACTTTTGGATTTCCAAAAGCATGTGTGTAAGTTTGAAAGGACCCATGCAATTAGCAGATACAGCTCTGCACAAGTCATTTTTCTGAGTCAGTTTTAAACAGGGAGGGGTTTTTTCCCCTTGGATACTGATGTAAAGTCTGCACATGAAAAGTTACCTAAATATAAATGTGACCACATAGAATACTCAAAAATAATCCACAATTAATTAAAAAATAACATACAATAACATAAAAACATTAAACAAATTTTAACGAATATTGTATCAACTTTTCACATCCTAAACAAGAACAGATCCAATAGTAGAAATCACACAATAGACATAAAAAGGGGTACTACCTCATTCACTCACACCAGCATTCCTCACATTAGAAATAGAAGACAAACAACCCTTATCCACTTCGTTACATAGTCCATAGATATTAAACTGAATATCCAATAACAGCCACTTTCTTTCAAAGCTTTGGAATAAATGCACTGTTCCAGTTTTCAATAGTGTTCTTCACGTAACCTCCACCTATCCAATTGTCTGTCTCCAATGAATCCCAATTCAAAAGAGTAGGTCACTTGGAATCCACAGTCAAATAATAATCCACAAGGCTCTTAAATTAGGAGAGAATCTCACTCTGTTCACATGATGTCTTCAGCGGTAATCCACAACTCTCTTCCAATAATGTTACGATCCTACATAGAGATAAGATCATTCATTTCTGCAGTCTCCAAGCCCAATCATTCACTCCATATTAACAAGTATAGCAATGTCCAACCCCGGTCATTGGTTTTGTCACCAAAATGACGGCTTCCTCAGGGAATTTATTGCAAACTCAAGCTTTAATTCCAAATTTCACTGATTCTGTTACTCACATTGTGCGTTTTAAGAAATTCCCTGAGGAAGCCGTCATTTTGTCGATGAAACCAACGGCTGGGGATGGACATTGCTGTACTTGTTAATATGGAGTGATTGCGTTTGGAGACCATAGAAATGAATGATTTTATGTCTACATAGGATCGTAACATTATTGGAAGAGAGTTGTGGATTACTGCTGAAAACATCATGTGAACAGAGTGAGATTCTCTCTCACTTTAAGAGCCTTGTGAATTATTATTTGACCGTGGACGCCTAGTGACCTACTATTTTGAAATGGGATTCATTAGAGACAGACAATTGGATGGGTGGAGTTTACGTGAAGAACACTATTGAAAACTGGAACAGTGCATTTATTCCAAGGCTTTAGAGAAAATCGATCTTACTGGATATTCAGTTTAATATCTATGGACTATGCAACAAAGTGGATAAGGGTTGTTTGTCTTCTATTTCTATTTTTAATGTGAGGAATGCTGGTGTGAGTGAATGGGGAGGAACCCCTTTTTGGGCTCGATTTTCAGCTGCCCGCCATTTGGAAGGGCTATGTGCCAATGAGGCACACAGCCCTCCCCGCCGACCTCTAAACCGGATATTCAATGTCACGGCAATGGCATTGAATACCCGGTGATCACCACAGGGATCCCCTCACCTATCTTTAAGGCAACGATCGCTAACCGGGCAGCATGCAATATTGCTGCTGCCCAGTTGGCACCATTCCCTGCCTCCACTGCCCCAGAATGCTCCCAATACGCCCTGATGCTAACTGGATATGCCTAGGGGACATAGATGAGAATATTCAACGACACTAACCATGTATGTGCCGTTGAATATCCCCATCTAATGCATTTATACGGTTTACTAGGCTGTAAACTGTGTAAATGCCCTTTGAATATCGGGCCCTTTATGTCTATTGTGTGCTTTCTTCTGTTGGATCCGTTTTTGTTTAGGATGTGTGTGGATATGTGTGTGTGAAGGTAATGTGCAAGAGACTGAATTTTTGAATAAATTTGAAAACTTAATACAATATTGGTAAAAATTATATATTGTTTAATGTTTTGATATTATTGTATGATATTTTTGAATTAATTATGGATTATTTTTTAGTATTCTGTATGGTCACATTTATATTTAGTTTATATATTTATTGTGATCTTTGTGGGTTTTTTGGGGGTTTTGGCATGAAAAGCTACCTGCAGATTTTACATACATATATTTTGTTTGAAAATTGCCCCCATTGTGACTAGATACCTAACCTTTCTTTTTAACCCTCCTTTTCAAAGACCACTTCAAGACCTGACCCTCCCCACCCACACAACATGGAGACATTACACACATAATTGTATATATGTTTACAATAAAAAAGGGGACTGTTGTAGTTGTTGATATGGAAGGACAGACTAGATAGGCCATGTGGTCTTTTTCTGTCATCATATTTCTATGTTTCTATGTTAGTTAATATTATAATGTTTACAATGCTATCTTAAAGTCCTTGTTCCATGTAAAAGTTAAAGTGTTTAGTTCTCTGTAAACTGCTGAGATTTCCTGACTTAGCAGTAGAGAAAAGCAGTTAAATAAATAAAATAGCTTTGCTTTTGCTCATTCCTAGTAATTTGTGACACCTTATTACCTCCATTCTCAGAAGATGCATGTTCTCTGTTACCCTCAAATCTCATTCTCAGAGTCCAGCTCCCCTCTTTCACAACATATCACAATGACAATATTTCAGAACTGGGAAAAATTTTTTTAAAAGGCTGCTTTTGCATTTTTAGGAAATCAAAAATGCTGAAATAGGGATGCCGTTGATTTCTTACAGTAACATTCTCTACAATTCTGATGAATTAGAAGAAATGTTCAGTCTTTGAAACAGAATGTGGGATATCCTTAATCTAAAACACATACAACTCAATATTACATGCTGTAGTAACATCGCACTGACGTTACCCCATTCCCATACTGAGCTGCTAATGTGGTTCTATCTGATGCCAAGTTGCAAGCCTGCCTGGCAGCTGTGGTGGATACAGTGCCAGGATGAGGGGTGCCAGGCTATAGACTATAATGAGAGTGTCTGTGGAGAATGTGAATTACATCTAGAGCTCCCTAAGTCAGTAGCTGCAATCTCCGGGTGACAGAGTTGCTGATAAATGTAAGGGGAGACTGGGGATATGCCTGCTGTTGCATCCGAACACAAATTCATCTCCTCAACAAAGCTGGAATGAACCAGGAGACATGCATGTAGTGTTCTGAGAATTGTGTGTTGTGGGGGGGGGGGGGTCTCAGAGGGACACCCCATAACCTCCCTTTAAGGGCCTCCATTTTCCTTGCACAAGAATGAGGTTTCGAGATTCAGGAACAAATGGAACTTTCATTCAATTATTTGACGATAATCAATATTCCTTGGGGAGTTCCAGTCTGAGCCTCAGTTTCTGGCCTGTGGCATTCCATGGGGACTTTGCTTTCCCCACTCTTTGTAAACTTTGTCTCTATTAATGTTTAATTAAAGAATACAACTTGACAAAACAATGCGTAAGCATACATTCTTTCACTATCTAGTTGTGGTCCATGGGTGGGATAATTTGGGAATTTGGTTCCATTAACTTATTCATGTCGACAATACTCAGGCATATTTTCTACCTGACACTACAGGCAATCGAGTTACTGTGAACAAATGTTTAGCTGTGCCTGCCAATTGGTTAAAAGAAAATAGGTTAAAGATGCATTGTGTGAAATTGGATCTGTTTTGGCTGAGGAAAACATGGTCACAGCATTAGATTATTGGGTCTCCTTGGATGGACTGCCACTTCCACTGAGCTAACTCTTTCCAGACCGTGCCCCTGCAATCCCTACAGGAAAGGTACATAGAAAGTGATGGAAAATGCCTATTCAGCAAAGAACTTACATTTTTTTAAACATTTTCCGATGGTTGAGAAAGATGGCGGCGGTGATGGACGTTCTCTGGCTTCCCTCTAAAAGAACTCCGAGCTTTGTTTGTCTTATCTGTTTCCTGGAAGTTGTTTCCTACTATGCCGCACTCCAGTTGGAAGTGGAAGGCTAAACTGGTGGCAGAGGCTCTGGTGGCGGTAAAGTTGGTGGGAGCATGGCCCATGGATCTTTTCGTGCAGCTCGTCCAGGGAGTAATGAGACTCAGGGCAGCCTGCTTGGTGTGGAGGAGACAGAAGGTGGGCCTCAACCCATCTTTGGGCTGGATGTATCACTCGGCCCGGAATGCCGCATTCCCCCAGAGCAGCTGGATCTGAAGAACATGCAATCAGCTGTTAGAGAGATGCTACAAGATGTAGTGGATGTTTCCCCTACGTTGGAAATGCAGCAACCCTGCCCCGAAACTGGAAGCGGGGTGGTGGGGTCAGCGGCTGTGAGCTCTGGTGTGGCTGGGACTACGGAAGAGTGGATTTTGGGCATGCAGCAATCGGTTGAGGCTTTGATACTTCCCTCGGATCTGTAGTCCCTGGATTCATCAGTGTATATTCCTGTGACTGGCTCCAGTGCCAAGTTGTGGAGACCAGAAGTGTTTACTCTAGAAAGCTTGTGGGAGGCAATGTTCAAAATGGAGAACTCAATTTCCTCACAGCTCCAGACTATCTCAAAACAGTTTAATCAGTATAGGCAGAAGTTGATAATATAAGAGACTTCTTTTTCTGCTGTGAATTCCAGGGTGGCCTCTTTGGAGGATCGCCTGGATCAGGTTCAAGAGACTACCTTTACAGCTATAAGGACTCTGAGGTCATGCATGGGAAGCTTGAGTTTCTTGAGAAGTCATCTAGATGTAGAAATTTGAGAGTTCTTAACTCTCCTAAGGTTCCATTTATATTGGCCTTGGAATTGTTTAAGAAATTTATGATTTCTGTATTAAAAGTTCCAGTTGAATACCTACCTCCGATTTCTAAAGCTTTCTATTTACCCACTGCTAAGTTCAAGACTGAGAACAATGTAGAACGGTCTTCAGTTTTGTCCTGTGAGAGCCTGGACCCGACTACTTATTTGGAAAGATTCACATCTGACTCCAGGATGACCACTACTTTGCTGGTCACCTTGGTGTTAGAGGCTGACAGGGATTGAATCCTGGAAATGTTCTTCCATACCTCAAATATAAATATAAATATAAATATAAACTGTTTGTTTATAAAACTGTGTTTGTTTAATTTATGATGTTCTATGTAAAAGTTATGACGTTCTATGTAAAACAAACTGCGCTTTGTTAATTGTTGTTAATTGTACACCGCAACTGAACTTTGGAAGATGCGGTATATAAATGTTAAATAAATAAATAAATAAATAAATAAATAAAGTCTTTATGGATTCCCAGATCAGGATTTTCCTGACGTTTCTAGGGCAATGTAGAAAAGAAAGAAGCGATTTTTGTTATTTAGACCTGGAGTTCTTCAGTTGGGTGGGCTTTTCTTTTTAAGTTTTCCATGTAAACGTTTGGTGAAGTTGGCTGGATCTAGCTATCTTTTCTTTGACCTGCTCCAATTGCCCTCCCTTATTTTTTCTAGGCTGCAGACAACCCAAACCTCACCCATGAATGTCCCTGATAGTGGCTCTGCGGTTAGGTAGGGTCTGGTGGCAATTTAGTATAAAGATCCTTCTGGAGTCTATATTGCCTATATTGTATCTCTATGGATATTTCTTATGATTTGTGATCCCCCCTTCCATCTTTTTTCTTTTTTTTTTCTAGTTTAGGGTTTGTGGGACAGGTTCAGGAATAATGTTTCTTGTTAAAAGTTATTGTAACTTTTTGGACCTTTGCCCTTTTCCGTGCAAGGTTTTCTTGTTTTGTTTTGCGAAATTTCATAAAAAAAAAAATAAAAAAAAAATTCTGCATACTCATTATCTTTCCTTTTTTGATTTTGTTTCCGAAATATTTAAAAAAGGTGTTATCTTACCGAGGTGGACACTATCAGATTATTATCTAATAAATATTATTTACCTAGAAGGATCAAGGATGGGGTGAAAAAAGAGGAAAACTTAGACTAAGGGGTATGTTTACTAAACTCTGGTAATGTTACCCGCGTTACGTTCCCCGGTAGTGTTACGGATGCCCATATAAAGGCGTGGGCGTTGCATCATTACGGCAAGCCGTGTCAGCTAAGGCATGTTACAAGGCGCCTTAGACTAACGCCCATTACAAGGTGCCTTATAAGGCACATTACAAGGCGCCTTGTAAGGTATCTTGTAAGGTGCCTTATAATGTGCCTTGTAATGTGCCTTATAAGGTGCCTTGTTTAGGTGCCTTATAAGGTGCCTCATAAAGCGCCCTATAGGGCTCCTTAGGCTGAGCACCGTATTAGGCACCTCTGGACAAGGCACCTTAGAAGGCACCCTGGGTTATGGAATCATAGGTTAAGGTGGCCTAACAAGGTTATGGTGCCCTAGATTAGTGTGCCCTAAGGGCTGCAAGGTGCTTCAGGATGACATGCATGACCGGTGAGGCATAGAAACAGATGTAGCCCTAATACTAGATAGAGCACCGAGGAAAGGCAATGAACAGGTGAGTGAAGGAGGGATAGCTGGGAGCTGCTGGACCTGCCATATCTGCGGGCATCCCATGTGGCTGCCAGTACTGTTGACAAACATATTGGGGGCAACTGTACCACAGCACAAGGTGTTGGCCGTGTAAAGTACTGGAAAGACAGTGGGTGGCAGATGATGGCAATACGTGTCCCCCAGTGGAGGCGGAGGTGGCAGGATAGTTACAATGATGGGTGGACAGAGGAGTGGTGGTGCCATGCAGATCAGGCACAGGCGAGGCAAGCATGAAGAGGCACAATGCAGGAAAGGGTAGCAGTGCAGGACATGGGGTGGCAGCCTGCACAGGCAGACAGGACTCTACACAGCTGACAGACACAGATAGACGGACCGAGGGAATGTTGGCAACTGTGGCGAGGGTATTATGGACTGGCAGCACAGATCTGCAAAAATATGACTGTTACAGGCATGCAAACTATTTGAGTAGGAGAGGCATGAAAGGAGGGAACAATGAGGAATTGAACCCATGAACACTGCCGAGAACGGCATTGTACTAACCAGTAGGCTATACCTCCATGGCGTATCTCACAGCAATGGCTGGGTACAGAAGGACTGCAGGTCACCGCATAAACTGTCTGCTCTGAGTGCCAGGATAGGGTAACCCCCACCAGTACCCATGATTCAATGCACATGCTGAATAGCTGTCTACAGCTGATCACCAAATGGGGTCTGCATTTTTCCGGTACCTCAGCTTGGAAAGATGAACTGACAGTATGTGATACTGGCACAGAGTAGCTACAGACCATGCCAGTGCAGGTTTTGTGTTCACCCTGAAGGATAGGATGGGCACCCAGCACTAGGTCCGCAGTACATGTGGTTCTAGAGATAGGTCCTGCTGTACATCCCCATTACTACCAGTGTGTGACAGGTGTTTCTTGCAGTGCATCTGAAAGTAATTTGGTGTCCATCTGTATTATGCAGTCACATGTGGCCCTCTGGGACCAGACACCACCCAGATTAGTGTGTACCCAGTGTTAGGGTCTAGCTGCCATGGCACCTGTTATCAGGGCAGAGGAGTTTCAAGACTTGCATGAGGTTTGGGTAGCAGTGCCTCTACAGGTCAAAGTGGTTCTTTGAGAACTTTCTTCATCTAAACACGACAAAATCCGCTGCTATCTGCTTTACTTTTGGTCACCCTCCCCTGCTATTGCCTCCTCCCTACCTGGCACTTCCATCCCCCTGGTCGATACTATCCTTTACTTGGGAGTCACCCTTGACTCTTCGCCTTCATTTCATGCTCACCTGTCCTCTCTAGTTTGCCGGCCCTTTTTTAGATTATGTCAAATTTGTAGTATTCATCCCTTTCTGGATCCTTCTTCCCTTGTTACTCTCCTCCTTTCTCTTGTTATTTCCCGAGTAGACTACTGTAATATCATCTATCTTGGTCTTCCCCAGTATCAGCTATGTTGACTTCAACTTATTCAATATACCGCTGTCCTTATCCTTGCCCATGCCTCCCATTATTATCATGTTTCTTCACTTGTAATTCAGTATCATTGGCTCCCCATAGAACATCGCCTGCAATACAACCTTTTAATTTTGGTTCATTATGCACATCACACTGGCTATTCCTGCTATCTCTCTGATCTTCTCCTTCTTCATTATCCACATTGTTCCCTCTGTAGCATTCATGCCAACCGTCTTTATCTCCCTACAGTAACTTAGGCTCGCCTTGAAACTACTCGCTCCGCTGCCTTTTATTTTCTTGCACCTGCCTCTTATTTATTTAACAAATTTTATATACCGTCTTTCTACAAGTCAAGACGGTTTACATAGAACATATTTAGCAGTATGTTTCAACTGTTTACATGGAACAAGATAATGATGAATAAATATGGTAACGAGAAGAACTAATTACATAGGTCAAAGATCAACTATTTACATATGAATTTACAATGAGCCATATGGTTGTGTAAAAGAATTTGAGTGTTGCAGAAGGAATAGGGAGGAAGGTGTAAAGGTTATGAGCTAAGGTGGAAGGGAAAAATGTTCAAGGAAAAATGGGTTTTTAACTTTTTTTCGGAACTCAGAGTGGTTTGAACAATTCCGAAGTTTGTGAGGAAGGGAATTCCATAAGGATGGAGCATAGAGGGAGAAGGCCTTGTTACTTGTAGATTGTTTGCAGTGTCTCTTGTTTATAGGGATGGTCAGTAAGTTTTTGGTAATAGGGCGGCGTGATCTTGTGCTGTTGGAGGAGAGAAGGAGAGGGGAGAGGCATGGAGCTGACTCATTGGAAATGATTTTATGTATGAGAGTGAGGACCTTGAATTGAACTCTGTATTGGATGGGGAGCCAGTGGAGATGACAGAGGACAGGTGTAATGTGGGAACGTCTAGGGTTGTTAGTTATAAGCCGCGCTATCGTGTTCTGGGCAAGTTGGAGCGGTTGAATAGAGTTCTTGGCGAGGCCATGATAGATATGGTTACAGTAATCAAGAAAAGGGATTGTGAGGGCCTGGCAGACAGTACGAAAGGAGTTAGGGCTTAGGAGGGGTTTGAGGTTGCGGAGGGTACGGATCTTAGAACACACTTCCCCCTGCCCTCCACTTGGGACAATCATATCTTAAATTCAAATCACTATTGAAATCTCACCTCTTCACTATAGCCCATAATCTCCCTAGTTTATCTTACCTCTCCTTCCTCCCGTCTGTTTCTTTCTCCAGCCCATCCTCTCCTGTGCTTTTAAGAATGGATGATTTTAATGTTCCCCCTTTCCTATTTTATTGACATTCTTTTCATCCCTTTTTTATCTTGCTTTTAGCTTTTGTACACTGTTCTGTTACTCCCAGGAAAAGTGGTCAATCAAAAACTAATAAACATAAACCAACATAAACCTTGAGAAACCACAATCCTTCTGGGAAAATGTTCTGTGGACAGATGAAACCAAACTTGAGTTCTTTGGCAATGCAGACCAGCGATACATTTACAGGGGAAGAAATGAAGCTTATAAGGTAAAAAACACCCTTCCTACAGTTAAATATGGTGGAGGTTCTATAATGTTGTGGGGCTGTTTTGCTGCCTCAGGAACTGGAGGCCCAGAATGTATTAAAGGAATCATGAAGTGGGAGGATTACCAAGGTATTATGGAGCAAAATGTGCTACCTACTGTCAGAAAGCTAGGTATGGGTCAAAAGTCATGGGTCCTCCAGCAGGACAATGACCCAAAACATACATCAAACAGTACAAAAGAATGGTTAAAAAGGAACAAATGGACTGTTTTAAACTGACCAGCAATGAGTCCTGATCTCAATGCAATTGAGAACCTTTGGAAAGAGCTGAAATCTGCCATTGCTAAAAGGAATCCTGGAAACATTCATGAGCTGGAACAAATTGCAGTTAAAGAGTGGGAGAAACTACCAGCAGACAGATGTACAAAACTTATAGATGGCTACAAGAAACGTTTGGAGGCCGTCATCACTGCCAAGGGTTGTGCAACCAAATATTAGTGAAGGGTGCTTGTCCAGGTCATATTTTATTTTTTTTCTCAGAAATTACTATGTCTAAGTTGCATCTTTTTTGTTGTTGTTGTATACCTTTGAACATGCTATCAAAATATAATGTTGACATACAGTTGGAATATTTCCAATTATTTCTCAAGATATTGTACACAACATACCTAAAATGCAACGGTGCCAATAATGTTGACCACAGCTGTAGATCTTGACCCTCTTGTTTTCCTGTACAACTATGATAAGCAGTGCACAGTAGTAATAGCTATTCAGAAGCCTAAACTAGGCATATAACTTATTCAGATAGCAGCTGAAAATTGCCACTATTGGGAAACATTATTATTCTTACTCCACCCTCCTTCCACTCCTCTCTTATACACATATAGTCAGGTTTTCAGTGCACTGTTATCCGCATAAGAGCCAAAAATCCACAGATGGGCTAGTCCTGTTTATTGGCGGCTGGTGAATGTATAACTGGCTTTGAATATCGGCCCACTGTTTTTCAAAGAAATCATTTGGAACCAACCAAAGAATAAGAAATAAGTAACTCTGTTTATTTTTAAAATTCTTTTTAGGCTAATGTGATCACACGGAAGTACACAGAACTGCTTTTGCGTGAAAGTGTTATGTCATTACAAGGAGTGCAAAGATACGTTGCCGCTGGTGAATATGCTTTCTGCGTCTGCGTCTTGTACCTGCCTTACAGGTAGCACAGATGTTTTGCATTATCTAGTTTGCATACACTTTGCTTACAGCATGCCAGCGCACAATTTGGTTAATACTTTTGTGCTAGAAACTGTGCATGTGGCTTTTAGTGTATGGCTCTTATGTTGGCTTCTGGATGGTAAGCCCTCTGAAGACAGTAAAATACCTACTGTACCTGAATGTAACTCACCTGGAAGTCTGAGAAAAGCATGAGCTAAATTCAATTCTGTGCCTGCTAAACTGACCCATGGTCCTCATGTATTAATGAAAGAGCCCTGCATATGAGTACCTACATCCTTTAAAATAAAAAGGCAAAATGTACTGAATTTGTTTAAGGAAGATGGCCTATAAATATAACAGAAACTGCAACACATGCAGACCCTCCAGTCCTTATAGAACTGAGGCTACACAGGAAGCAGAAGGGAGATTTATTTACTAAGTTCTGGATCCTACCATATTTCTGAATGTTGAAAAACTGTTTATTGCCTAAAAAGCAAAGAGAATGTTAGGAATTATTAGGAAATGAATACAGAATAAATAGAGCCATGGTGTTTTCAATAATATCTTATGGATGGGAAAGTTGGAAAGTGAAAAAGATAGACAGGAAGAAAACTGATGCCTTTGAATTATGGTGCTGGCGACGAATACCGTGCATATCATGGACTTCCTGAAGAACAAAGCAGTCAGTACTAGAGGAGATCAAACCTAAGTTTTCCTTAGAAGCTCAGATGACAAGACTTTGAATTTCATACTTTGGACATATCATGAGAAGAGAGAGATCATTAGAGAAAGACGACATGCTTGGCAAGGTAGAAGGTCACCATAAAAGAGGAAGGTCGATAATGAGATGGATTGATACAATAACAGCAGATATGGGCGCCACTCTATCAACAATAAGCCACCTGACTGAAGACTGAACATAGTTTGGGTCAACTATCCAGAGGGTCGCCATGAGCTGACACCAATCTGACAGCAGTTAATAACAACAACAGAGAATAAAACAAAAATATTCTAATACCTCTGCAATGCTCCATGGTGCAACCGTACCTTGAGTACTGTGTGCAATTCTAGTCTTTGCATCTCAGATATAGTGACATTAGAAAAGGTACAAAGAAGAGCAGCCAAAATGATAAAGGAAAGACTCTCCCATGAGGAAATGCTAAAGAGGTTAAGGTTTTGATCATAATGTTTATTCCTGGTTTTCCTCTTTTTTTTACATAACGCCAGTTTCATGTGAAATCTGCAGGGAAATTTTCTTCCTGGCAATCTATTACTGCTGGTGTCCCGCAAGGGTCGGCTCTCTCCGCAATGTTGTTTAATATCTATGTTGTCTCCATTTGTAAGGTCTTTAATGGGTTGGACATTAAACATAGTTACTCACCTGTAACATGTGCTCTCCGGGGGACAGCAGGAATCAGTCCTTACATATGGGTAACGTCGATGCCAATGGAGCCCTCGTGGAAGCATCTCCCCAGCTTTCAAAGAAAGCCTTTGGGAGATGCCACCACGCATGCATGGTCCCCTTTCTGCCCAAGGGTGCTATCTTGCTAAGTCAGATGGCATAGCTAAAGATGGCAAAAAGAAAATGGAAAAGAAGCAACTCCAAGGGGAGGAGGGAGGATGGTGAGGACTGATTCTTGCTGTCCCCGGAGAACACCTATTATAAGTGAGTAACTACGCATTCTCCGGGAACAAGCAGGAAGTCAGTCCTCACAAATGGGACTCCCTAGCTAAAGGCTACTGAAAGTCCATAGAGAAAAAACATGGTCGCCTTCAAGGAGAGCAGTGAGCAGCAACAATTGAGTCCGCAGATACAGACTGCAGTAGGACTCGTGTGTCCAATGGGAACCAATGCTCCGGTAGCCTGAACACAGAAGGGTCGGAGAGTAGGAGTTGCCTAGACCCCAAAGAAATTACGGAGCATGGCCTGGCCGAAGGTGCTGTCCTGTTGGGACTCCCTCTCCAGGCAGTAGTGAGCTGCGAAGGTATGGATTGAAGACCAGGTGGTGGCCTGGCAGATGTCCAACATCGGGATGGAGAGCAGGATTGCCACAGAGGCCGCCATGGCCCTGACAATGTGTGCCATGACCCAGCCATCCAGTGTTAGCCCAGCCTGCTCATAGGCGAGGGCGATGCAGTCCACCACCCAGGTGGACACCATTCGCTTGATCACCGCTTCCCCCAGCCGTCTGGAGTCGTAGGAAACAAAAGGCTGAGAAGCTTTGCGGTGGCCCTGTATATGTTGAATGTAGAAGGACAGAGCCCTATTACAGTCTAAGGTGTGAAGGATGGTCTCCGCCCTGCTGGAGTGAGGTCTTGGGAAGAAGGCGGGTAGCACCACCTCCTGGTTGAGGTGAAAGGAAGTTACCACCTTCAGAAGGAATTTGGGGTGCATGCGTAGCATGACCCTGTTCTTGTAGAATCTGGTATATGGCGCCTCTGCCACTAGGGCTTGGAGCTTACTGACCTTGTGAGAGGAGGTGAGTGCCACAAGGAATGCGACCTTCCACGAGGAGTACTTCAGGTGGCAAGTAGCCAGGGGCTCAAATAGCAGGCGGGTAAGCTGTGCCAGCACTACATTGAGGTCCCACTCTGTCGCCGGAGGGTGGACAGGGGGTTTGGACAGCAGGAGTCCCCTCAGGAAGCGGGTCATCAGAGGCTGGTAAGAGAGGGACTTGCCCTCAATAGGGTGGTGGTGTGCCGCTAGGGCACTGAGGTGTACCCTGATGGAGTTCAATTTGAGCCCGGATTATGAACGATGAAGAAGGTACTGCAGCATCATCTGCACTGGGTAGGAGAATGGGTTTAACCGTTGCTCCGCGCACCACATTGAGAATCTGCCCATTTGAAGGCATAAGCCCTCCTGGTGGAGATTTTACAGGAGGCCAGCAGGATCTCTTCCACTTCTCCCGAGAGGTTGAAAGGGGCTAAGGTTACCCTTTCAGCAGCCACGCTGTCAGTGATAGGGACTCCAGGTTGGGGTGCAGGAGCAAGCCCTCCTCCTGAGACAAGAGTACCAGGGAACTCCCCAGGGGGATCAGAGACTCCACTGACAATTAGAGGAGCAGCAGGAACCATGGCTGCCTGGGCCACCGTGGAGCCACCAGGATCAGAGACGCTTTGTCATGAAGAGTCTTGAAGAGGGTCTTGACAATCAACGGCATGGGTGGGAAGGCGTAAATGAGGCCTTCCGACCATGGAATGAGAAATGTATCTGCTACTACCTGAGATGGGTGGGGCTGATGGGAGCAGAAGCGGGGCAACTGGCAAAAAGGTCCCCCAGAGTCAGAAGAGCTGGAAAGCCACTCTGGGGTCCAGCTTCCACTTGTGCAGTTGGAGGACCCTGCTCAGTTTGTCTGCCAGGGTGTTGTCCTGGCCTGGTATGTACTGTATACAGCCCGTAAAAGTATTCCCCAGACAAACTGCGTAGGAGTAGCGTGTCATCGCCTCATGGCAGAGGGTGCGAGACCCTGTGCGCCTCCCTGCTTGTTCATGTAGAACACTGCCACTTGATTGTCCATTTGGATCAGCACCGACTGGTGCCTCAGGGGGTGGCAAAATGCTCAGAGGGCTAGATATATTGCCCGAAGCTCCAGGAGGTTGATCTGCTAGTTGCCCTTGGCTTATGACCAACTGCCCTAGGTGCAAAGTTCCTCGCAGTGGGATCCCCATCCCAACAGGGAGGCATCTGTTGTGAAGACCCTGTAGGGACTTGGAGTTTGGAAGGGAATCCCTGTTTGAAGGTGTTTCGGATTTTGCCACCAAGTCAGAGATTCTGCCAACTGGTGAGTTACTGAGACTCTGTCTTGGAGTCAGACCGTGGCCTGTGTCCACTGGTCTCGAAGGCACCACTGAGCGACCCTCATGTGCAGAAGGGTGTCTGGGATGACGTGGGCCATGGAGGCCATGTACCCAAGTAGGCTCAGCTGAATCTGAGCTGACACCGAGGGACGATATTGTACATCTGCGGCTAGTGTCCTGAGACAGTCGGCTGGTCCAGGTGGAGGAAGTCCTTTGCCTGAACAGTGTCCAGCTTCACCCTTATGCACTTCAGACATTGTGTTGGGAGGAGGTGGGACTTGGGATGGTTTATTACAAAACCCAGATGTTGTAGGATGTGGATGGTGTGTGCTGCAGATTGTGCCACCTCTGTGGCTGTTGATGAGCCAGTTGTCCAGGTAGGGGAAGACGAATACCACCGGGAGGTGGAGGTAAGCAGCCACTATTGCCAGACATTTGATGAAAACCCTGGGGGTGGATGCCAGGCTGAAGGATAGTACCCTGTACTGGTGGTGGCCTCCCCCAACTACGAAGCGAAGGTACTGCCTGTGGCTGGGGTAAATGAGGATGTGGGTATAGGCATCCTTCAGATCCAAGGAGCATAGCCAATCTCCCTGCTGGAGGTAAGGCAGAAATGTTCCAAGGGAGAGCATCTTGAACTTCTCCCTCACCAGGAACTTGTTGAGTCCGCAGATCTAGGATGGGCCTTAGGCCCCCTGTCCTTTTTGGCATGAGGAAATATCTGGAGTAGAACACTTTGCCCCTGAGATGTTGGAGTATTGATTCCATCGCCTTGTCCTCGAGAAGGCCTGTGAGTTCCTGCAGTAGAAGGTCCCGGTAAAGGGGAGACCTGGGGGCTCTCCTGGAAAGAAGGGGGGAGGTGTCTGTGCCAGGTGGAGGAAGTAGCCCTCCTTGCTCACCTGAAGTGCCCAGGAATCGGTGGTGATGGCTGGCCACCTGTGGGCATAGTGGGTCAGATGTCCCTCTGTGAGCTGCTGTCCTCCTTGGGGTAGAGAGGCTATGTGCAAGGAGTCAAAAACCTCCCTCAGGCTGGGCCAGAGCCGACACCTGGAGCTTGGGAGCCTTCTGCTTACGAGGGCCTTGCCCATGTCCCTTGGCCTGCTGACCCTGCTGGGGAAAATGCGGGTAGTTTTGTAAGCAGCCCCTTTCCTCAGGTAAAAGGACTTTTTGCCTGAGCCCTTGTGTCGGGGAGGCCCAGCGGTCTTTTTGGAGAGCCTGGTTCTTGTCATGAACTCGGTCTCCAACTCAGTGGACTTTTCTATCATAGGTTTGCCAAAGAGGTTCTCTCCTTGGCATGGGATATCGACCAATTTGTCCTCAACCAATTGCTCAAGGTCGGAAGACTTTAGTCAGGCCTAGCATTGGGCATTGATGCCCACTGCAGCTACTCTAGTCGCTGACTTGAAGCCGTCATAGGCTGCTCGAGTCATGAATTTGGAGCACTCACGAACGGCTTTGGCTAGGTTCTTGAACCACTGCAGAGGTTCCTCGGAGAGACCAGTTGAGAACCCGGTGAGCTCCTTCACCAGATCTCTCAGGTACATGCCAATGTACAGCTGGTAGCCAGGTCATATGTACCCAAGCGGATAACAACATCAATTTTGGAGTGCTCACTTTCTGCACTTACTATACCAACAATTTAATTCTTATTCCTGTTGGCTGAAGAGCCTGGGAGGCATTTGACCATCTTCTCTCCTTTGAACTGTGTTCCCAAGTTGGTGCCTCTGATGATGGAATCTCCAAGTAGTAGTAGTTTTCTGTTTTGTGATTTTTTCTTCATATTTGGTGCATTATCAGTAGATTGGGCATTAACTTTCTCATTTAAGAAGTATAGAGTGATGCACTTGGGATGGAGAAGTCAGAGGCGTCGGAAAGGGGTTGGCCACAGAGGATCTGGCCCCACTAAAACCTCGCTGCCATAATCACCGGCCTTCCCCCTCCTGTCTGCCCATGGGGATATGATTTCCTGCAGGCAGACAGGAGGGGATCGCCATGATCATGAACTGGCAGGCAGCAGGCTGCCCACGGGGATCCCATCCCCCACAGGTAGAAGAATGGCAAATGCCCCTCCTGTCTGCCCACGGGAAATCGTATTCCCGTAGGCAGACAGTAGGGGAAGACCAGCGATCATAGCCACATCAATGTGGCTGGCTGAGGGATGGAGCTCACCCCCCCTCCAATGAAAACGGCATTCCGCCGCCCCTGGCAGAAATAGAGAGGAGTTGTATGTGATAGGGGGCGAGGGGTTGATGTACACAGACCAGTAGAGGGACCATAGAATTATAATGTTTGAGGATCTCAAGGTGCTGAAACAACATGGCAAGGCAGTAGTCAATGCCAGAAGGATGATGTATTGCAAACAGGGAGGAATAACCAACAGAAAATAGGAAGTTTTAATGCCCAATACAAGTTGTTGGTGAGGTTTCACTTAGAGTATTGTGTTCAGTTTTGGAGACCACACCTCATAATGGATATAAAAAGACTTGAAATAGTTCAGAGCAAAGCAACCAAAATGATTTGGAGCCTGTGCAGAAGACATATGAGAAGAGACTTGGAAGACCTAGTATGTATACCCTACAGGAGAGGAGGGACAGGAGAGATATGATACAGAGGTTTAAATACTTAAAGGGTATTAATGAACAAACAACCTTTCTCAAATAAGGGGAAGCTGTAAAACTAGAAGGCATGAAATTAAGCTGCAAGGAGGTAAACTTAAAAGCAACATCAGGAAATATTTTTTCATGGAAAGAGTGGTACTGTAGATGCCTAGAATGCCTTCCTGATGGAGATGGTAAGAGCAAAAGCAGGGACAGAATTCAAAAAGGCAATGGACACACAGGAACCCTATATAGCAAAAGGAAGGAATTAAAGCAAACGTAAGTAACGTTTATACTACAGATCGGGATGGGGGGGGGGGGGCACAGTCTCTCTAAGATGGCTGCGTGAAGGTTGTGCTCGTTACCTGTTCCTATGCCAAAGAGGAAAAGCAAGGCTAAGGCTTACCCTGCCGAGCCGCAGCCTGCTGTAATCGGGCCAATGGACCATTTTGTTGAAGTCACCAAGGCTGCTAATGGGAGATACAAGCAGGTATTGCTGTGGAGGGGTTGGAGGAGTCTGCACAGCTACCAGACCTGGATATCACCCTCTCTCCCAATGCACAGAGCCCGCCTCCACCTCCTGGGACAATCACTCCTTCACCGGCTGTTAGCATGCCTGTTACGTCCGAAGATGGCGCTAGAGCAGAGCTTGTGCAGGTTGACTTGGCAGTGAAGACTGGTATGGCTGCCTCTGGGTTTCCCGTTGGCTCTCCTGGAGTTGTGGAGACATTGGAAGCCCTCTTAGTCAGTGGTTCTAGTGGGGGTAAGGTCTTGGGAGGCCCCTTTGGCTGCTTCATCAATGACCTTATTTACTTTTTCTCATCTAAAGATCACCTTAAATACTACCTTGGATGCTATTACAAACCTATCAGACGCCATCTTCCATCAAACTGTGGGGATCTCTGCCCAAGTTGCACAAACTGCTCTAATTAAAGATAACGTAGCACTTCGTGCTAAATTAGACATTCTGGAGAACTCTGCCCGGGCTGCATATTTATGGGTTTTAAACGTTCCAAGGATTCTGGGTACCTCACCAGTTGATATGTTCAAAATATACTTGTCTGAGGTTCTCATGGACCCACACTAGAGCATTCTTTTTACGTGAGAGGAAAAAAGAGGGGAGATGTGGACATTCTCAATGTTTCAGATCTTTTAACTTCTCCTAGTTCTCAGGTTATCAAGGTCTCCACTCTTCTGGTAACATGTACATTAGCATCGGACAGACTGGCTATTGAAATTGTATTTTAAGAAGCGTTCTCATTCCTTTCATGGGGTTATCATTTCTGTGTTACCTGATATTTCTAGGGAGTCTCAAAAAAAGACAAAAGCAATTTCTCCTTCTTAAGCCTGGTGCCTGCAGCTAGGTGCTGCCTATTAGTTATGTTTTCCATGTAAATGTTTAGTAGTGTACAAATCTCAGAGATTTATCTTTTTTCAACCTAGTGATTTATCAGCCTTTATCGATGCCAGAATATCTGCAACATCTCTTCCCACTGGTCGTGCTGAGGTTGCTTATAGGACTTGGTCCCTCTGTGGCTATCTTGTTTACTTGCTATGAATGTATAATTCCTTCCTTCCTGTTTTTTTAGTGGTTGGATTATTTCCTCCAGGCCAACTGCTTTAATTGTCACGTTCCCTTCTTATTGTGGACTACAGGTATTATCATATGAAGATTTTTCTTATTTTCTTTTTGCATTGTTCCTATATTGTCGTTGTACCCTTCTGTATGAACTTGTCTTGATTAAATGAAAATTTCAATAAATAAATAAATAACTTTTATACTTCAACAAATAGAAGGTACTGTAGAGCTTAGTGGTGCGTATGGAAGAGCAAACTGAATAGGCTGTACGATCTTTATCTGCCGTCATGTTTCTGTATTTCTATTTAATCTGAATGGAGTATGTGTATGGGGGGGGGGGGGGGCGGGAAGGTACAATCCTAAAAAAAAGGCATCGAGGGAGATAACCTGCACGGAGCGGCAGGCACCGCTCTAGCCACATCGCTGGGCAGACTAGATGGACCACGCTGGTCTTTATCTGCCATCACTTATTATGTTACTATGACCCTAAGAGGCCACACTTTGCATACAATGCACCACCTGAGAAATACTGTAGAAACAGTGATGCTTCTCCCTCTGTACTGTGCAAAACAGAAAAAGATGGCAGTTGTCAATTCCAAAAATGAAAATACTTCAGTCTCTAAATTGAAACTAAAATTCTTTTTTTCTGCCTTTGCTGTAATTTTAGTTTTATAATAGTCTCTTCCAGGGCTCTGCTTTCTGCTTTCCTCTGTATATCTTCTCTTAAGTCTTTTCCCAGGGTCTCCTGTTCATTTGACATGTCTTTTTTCTCCTCCTGTTTTCACTTCCTTCCCCACATTCATCTCGGACATTGATCTTTCACTTTCAGTTTTCTTCCATTTATTTCTCTACTTCTCTAGCCCAGCGTTTTTCAACCACTGTGCCGCGGCACACTAGTGTGCCGTGAGATATTGTCTGGTGTGCCGTGGGAAAAATTCCAATTTCATCCGTAACATGTGGCCTCGGCTCACAAATTAGGGTTGCCAACCGGCCGGTTTTCAGCCGGCCTGGCCGGTTTTTCCATGGCCAGGCCGGCTGCCGGCACAGTTGTAAAACCGGCTTTTGTGCCGAAGTCCGCGGCGCGAACGCAATTCCCTATAGCAGTGCAGCCGCTGGTTCTGCTTTGTACAGAGCAGCGGCTGCACTACACTTACATTGAAAAGTAAAGAGAAACTGTGTCAGGAGCCCTCCGATCATGCAGAGCCCGAGGAAGTGATGTCATGGGGGCGGGCTCCTCACAGGCTGTCTTTCCTTTTCAAATTAACTTTAGCTGCAATAAAGTTAATTTGAAAAGGAAAGACAGCCTGTGAGGAGCCCGCCCCCATGACATCACTTCCTCGGGCTCTGCGATGACCGGAGGGCTCCTGACACAGTTTCTCTTTACTTTTCAATGTAAGTGTAGTGCAGCCGCTGCTCTGTACAAAGCAGAAGCAGCGGCTTGGGCAGAGGGGGGTGTGTGTGTGTGTGTGAGTGAACCAGCACGGGGGGGGGGGAGTGTGAGTGAAACAGAAATGGGGGTGGGGAGTGTGAGTGAACCAGCAGTGGAGGGGGGGGGATGGTGTGAGTGAACCAGCAAGGGTGGGGCGATGGTGTGATAGAACAAGCAGGGGAGGGGGGTTAATTTAGTGAGTGACCCAGCAGGAGGGGTGAGTAAGTGACAGGGGGGTGGGTGAGTGAACCAGCAGTGGAGGGGGGGGGTGGTGTGAGTGAACCAGCAGGGGAGGGGGGTTGGTGTGAACCAGCAGGGGAGGGGGGTTGGTGTGAGTGTTTGATTCCTATTCAAGAGAATTACTTTATATATAGTCAATATAGGCACAGAGGTAAATTTTTTTAACATTTTCTAATGGTGGTGTGCCTCGTGATTTTTTTCATGAAAAAAGTGTGCCTTTGCACAAAAAAGGTTGAAAAACACTGCTCTAGCCACTCAGATTTCACCCCTTCCTCAATCTCCTTCTTTTTTAACTATATCTACGTACAGCTTTTCATCTCCCTATCCCCAGCCCTCACATTCTCCCATCTCTCTCATTATCCACAGTGTTTGACTAACTCCATCCTCTCCCCCTCTCCTCCCATGCTCGATGTCTAACACCTTCCCTTCCCTTCTCCCATGTCCTGTGTCTAGCATCCACACCTCTCTTCACCACTTCCACCCTAGTCTAGCATCTTCCCTTCTCTACTCCATCGTCCAGCATCGTCCCTCCCAGTATCAAACATCTCCCCTTCCCTATCCCCTATGTCCAGCATGTCCCCCTTTCTTCCCAAAAATCTCCTCAAACACAGCATCTCCCCTTATCTTCCACCTCCAGTGTCCAACATCTCCCTTTACCTTCCCCTATGCCCCCCATTTCCAGCATATCCCCTTCCCTCTTGCAGTCCATCATCTCTCCTTCTCTTCATTTTCTCCTGTTCCATGTCCAGCATTTCGCCTTCTCTTTCCCATCTCCCACCATAATCCAACATCTTCCCTTCTCCCCTTAATCTATCATCTCTCCTCCTCTTCCAACTCTCTTTTATTCAGCATCTCTGCTTCTCGTCTCTAACTCTCCCTGTGTCCAGCATCTCGCCTTCTTTACCCACCATGTCTCTTCTCTACCCTCCCAAATTCAGGATCTCCCCTTCTCTTTCCTACCTCCCTATGTCCAACATCTCCCTTTCTTTTGTTATCCCCACCTGTATCCTCTTCTCTTCCTTAAATCCCCATGTCCACAATCTCCCCTTCCATTCCCTATACCCTCCTTATGTCCAACATCTTCCCTCTTCCCTTCCCCCTGCTAGGCCTGCAACCTCCCTTTGTCGCTGTCACCACTGCCACTACCCTATCTCCGCCCAGCCGCTCAACACTAAAGCAGTCAGTGTGGTGCTGGGTCATTGGGCACATGTACAAGCTCAAGTCTGCCATGTCCCATCTCTCCTGACACAAACTTCCTACTGTATTTCAGAGGGGGCAGAACATAGCAGGCCTTGAGCACACGCATGTACACGAAGGCCACACACTGCATTGACTGCTCTGCAGTGCTGTTATAGTGCCATGCCAGCATTATTCCTGGAAATGTGCCATCTTAGACAGACACCTAGTCTGCATAGTGATGGGGCTGGCACTGGCTACATATATCCACATATACCCCACCTATATATATATATATATATATATATATGTAGTAAATTGTTTAAACCTGCATGTATAAGAGCAGCTAACTAGTAAGACTTCCTCCAAAATGTAAACTCTGTCCCAGGTTGTCAGCATCCGAGAGTTGAAAGCATTTTCCTCCTCAAGAAGTCGTCCACGCCCGAGGTCCCAAACACAGGTTAATTGGGGGTTACGTGCGACTTAGAGCAGGTGTAAATACTGCTAGGGACACTTTTTGAGATATATATATATAATATATTGTCGTTCTGCAATACGGACATGTATAGTGTGTGGAACTGCTCAAACCATGCTGTCTACACATAGCACCATTTCTAAAATCATCACTGTCTTGCACATATGAGTTTGATGTGTATATGAGTAAACGGTACCTAAGGTTTCTAAAATTTACTCCTGAATGTTCTTGAGAGGTGCATGTTGAAAACACTTCAATTACTTTTACTTAGCGCCTGTTTGGGAAAACATTCCAAAGGCTTGACAGTCAAGCAAAACATGCCAGAAGGTTTATGATAAAGTTGCTTTGTTTAAAAAAAATAATCTGATTAGCATTAGGAGATAAAATCCTAATGCTGATCCTGTCTGTCTTCTTTCCTTTTTGCAATGTCTTTTTCATCATGGACACCAGGTGCATTATCTTTCAAAGCAAGGAAGAGATGGCATCAGTTTGAAATGTGTAATGCAATACTGACCAACAGGAAATGCATCACAGCCTAGTCGAGGCTCTTTTATACCTAGACTGTAGCTGTATAGCTTACCTTACAATAACTTTCCAGTATTCAAATATCATCAAATTAGTCTACAGATCATGCACTGGATGCACACACGCTCCCAACCCCCAGAAATAGTTTCTTGTTACCCTGAGCAGGTAAACAACCCTCACAGTGACACCCCACTGGTTTCAAATGTTCTCAACTCAGAACATCTTCAACAGAAAGGGACATAATAGACCATAATACAATGCTTGCGGTAACTGCTTGACGTGCACAGTCTGTGACCTCCAAAATGCCAACAGATAAACTGTCCGTTAAACAACATAAATGCAAACACCAGCTGCTTACAAAGCTTAGGTAAATTCCTAATAATCTTTCAATTCAGCAGTACTGCACTATATCCAGCAGAATGCAATATCAGACATTATTAGACTGGATCACACACAGATTTTCTAAATACAACAGTAAATTTTGTTTCTAATTGTAACAGTTATATTTATATATATATATATATACATATGAAGAATAACATTCTGAAAATTACAGTTTGTGATTTCTTATATTTCCTGCTTTGCCAGCAATCTCTACCAATGCTATAGGTTTTCTCAGGGTTTTGCTATTTCAGGTAGTATAGACTGGAAGGAACTGAGCAAAATCTAAGATTTCAGTTATCTCCAAGAGCGATCTGGCAGTAACACCCGTATCCAATGCAAATCAAGAAATAATAAAACAGCAACAGACAAAAGAAGGATAACTAGAGAAAAACAGCAAGATCTCTTCCCAAGCAAATGAATTGTCAGAGACTAAAACCTTAAGAGGTAAGAAAAGGTCCATCACCTACAAGACATCCTGCAGAGGACGAGCCAGTCACAGTGGCAGAAGCAGAAACAGTGGCAGATCCACTCTCTGCTGGGCATAGTACGGCGGGCCCTCCTTCAGAACCACTCTCCCCTTTGCAGCTGCTCATGATTAGGACTCACCTGCCCTCCCAGCATGGGCCGGGTTACACACAGTGTAATCGACACTCCGCTGCAGCAGGGCAGCGCACCTTTTGCTGTAAATATTTCATCAGGACTTCTGCCTAATGCATCTCGGAGCTCTGGAGTGTACGCTTCTGCTGTCCAGACCGAGACCCACCTGTGCAGCATCGAGAAATCCTGCAGATGTGCCACTGAAATATGTGATTAAACCCTGACGTATTTTAAGAGCCTGCTGTGCACAATGAACTGTAATAACGGAACTCTGAGCATGTGCAAACTAACAATTGATGGTGAAATTAAGGCTGTCGATGGCGCATGCTGTTAACAGCAGCTGAAATATGCCGAATTAAGGATCAGATGTTCATTGCACAAATTGTCCATTTGTTCTCCTGATTTGTTTTCTCCATTTCGTTTTACTGTTGTCTGGCCTTCCTTTTGCTTCATTCCTTTGTTAAAATTTTCCCCATGCCTCTGTTGTTTCATTCATTTCCTGATTTCTTGTTATGGTGCTTGCGTCCTTTGCTCAGTTGATTCACCTTTAGCTATTCTTGTTAGCGTGGCACACTTTATAATATTTTTTTTAAAACTATGGGCCAGATCTTCAAAGGCATTTACATGCTTTGCAGACCTGCAAACTGTGTAGATGCTACTCAGAGGGATCTTCAACAGCACTAATAGGGTTAGTGCCGCTGCACGCCGCAGTGCTAACCAGAAGCATTCTGCGGCAGCACCAGTCGCAACCGGGCAGAAGCGATATTAAACAAAATGTGCTGAAAGTCAGGCATGGTAAACACTGACCGAACTTTTCCCACGGAAGCTAACTGGGCAGCAGCTGAATAGCACCGCTGACCAGTTAGCTTCGCGGCAATCCAAGCAACCCGGATATTCTATGTCGGAACCTGGATATGGCCCCGGCACTGAATATCTAAGTTTAAAGTTCAGCGTCAGCGGGTCCTATATCTTCTTCCCCTATCCTAAATCATCCTTTATGAGCTTTAGTCTGAAGGATCAATGACCACAAAATGAATTTGCAAATAAAATCTTGCTCAAGTTTCTTTGATAACTATTTTCTCTTTTTAAGGGCATAGTTTTCTCTAGATCACAGCAACATTGCCCCTTTTCCCAACAGAGTAAGGAAGGTCGGTTCTCAAACTATTAGGTAGGGAGTTCCAAAGGAATAGAGCTTGGCCACTGAACGTTGTTCTGAGTGTAATTTCTAGATGAATTCTGATCAGGGATGGAATTGTCGAGAGATTCGTCTGAAAAGACCCCAAAGCATAAAGTGGTACATAAGGGATAAGATAGTTGGCTAAGCTAGTTGATTAACCAACAAGATCTTAAAGACTAATAAAAGCATGTTGAACGGTATCCTTTACTTGACTGGTAACCAGAGCTGTTCAACCAGCAATGATGTAATATGGTCATGAGCAGGCCTTATGGCAGTATTTTGGACTAGCTATAAACATTTCACTAAATAAATATGGTCGATGTGGGACATAGCCGCCACACAAACCAGAGTAATAAGATCTTTTTACTCTAGGTAAGAACGAAGCAATCAGATCATTCATAGATAGAAAAAAGAAGATTCAATCAAAGAGAAGATATGCACCTGAAAAGTAAGATGGGAATCAATGATTACACCCAGAACACGAAGGTGCTATTTTACTTATCAGATAATGCCCTTTCCTTGAGTCCTGCTAGACCAGTCCAGACAAGTGTGCTGTGCTACCCCACCAGCAGATTGGTGGAGACAAAGAAACAATGAAAAGTTCAGGCTTCAATGATCTCACTCCCACCAGAGGTCTCTTTGGTATCCATTCCAAAGCATATGGGAGAACATGGCAGTCCTAACATAACCTCAACGTTGGCAACAATGAGCAATCAAACAGTACAGAACTATGTACAGGAATGCATAAATAGAAGGCTGTTCATAGAAGATGAACCTGCAGAGCCAAATATAGAAATCATAGTAGACCCAAGATTACCGCCTCAAAAGAACAGAGCAAACACAGTTCCAGGGGCGAGCCATGGACTGGTCTAGCAGGACTCAAGGAAAGGACATTATCTGGTAAGTAAAATGTCACCTTCCATATCATCCTGCTAGACCAGTCCAGACAAGTGGGACTTACCAAAACTATGCCTCTGCTGGGTGGGAAGAAGACACAGCAGCTCACAAAATTTAGAGCCAAAAGCTGTGTCCACCCAAGTGTGGACATCCAAGCAGCAATGCTTGACAGACATGGAATGTGATGCCCACATTGCTGCTTGACAAATGTCTGCAGGGGTTACTGAGCTCAACTCTGCCCATGAGGATGCTTGTGCTCAGATAGATCCACGAAGGCTATGGCCTCCTTAATCCAGTGCTTTAATGCAGATTAAGTCACCGTGCCATCTTGTGCGGGCCAGACAGCACAAAAAGATGGTCTAACTTATGAAAGAAATTTGCAGCCTCCAAGAACCAGAGAATCACCCTCTGGACATCCACAAGGCGAAGATCCTTACCATTCCCCCAACACTACTTCTTAGAGAAGAAGGGCAGGCAAACCACCTAGTTCACAAGAAAAGGGAGAAACCACTTCAGGGACATATAAGAACATAAGATATGCCATATTGGGTCAGACCAAGGTCCATCAAGCCCAGTATCCTGTTTCCAACAGTGGCCAATCCAGGTCATATGTACCTACGGTTTCCCCAAAAGACACAGGTTCCACAATGCTTGTATTGGGTCAAGCAGTGATATCCTGGGTCCCTTTTTAATAATAGTATATGGATCTTTCCTCCAGGAACTTGTCCAAACCTTTTTTAAACCCAGCTACACTAACAGCTTTTACTACATCCTTCAGAGTTTGATTAAACGTTGAGTGAAAAAATATTTTCTCTTATTAGTCTTAAATAGGTTATCTTGTAGCTTCATTGCATGTCCACTAGTCTTTCTATATTCTGATGATGTAAACAATCAATCTACGTTTACCCTTTCCACTCCGTTCATTAATTTATAGACTTCTATCATATCTCTCCTCAGCCGTCTCTTTTCCAGGTTAAGGGGAGGAGGAGTGGCCTAGTGGTTAGGACAAGGTACTTCAGGCCGGAGGGCCGGGGGTTCAAGTCCCACCTGGGGACAGCAATCTCAGGCCGGAGGGACTGGGATTTCTAGTCCTACAGGTACTCCTTGTGGTCTTGGGCAAGCCACTTAACCCTCCATTGCCCATGTTCCCTGTAAGTATTAGCGTATGTGTGTCATATCCCCTCGTGTTAAATGTATCTCCCAATTGACCGCTTTGACCCGGTGAATAGCGGGATATAAATACAGCTAAAATTAAATAAATAAATAAAGAACCTTAACTTTTTTAGTCTTTCTTCATAGGGGTAACCTTCCATCCCCTTTACCATTTTGGTGGCTCTTCTCGGAACCTTTTCTAATAATGCTATATCCTTTTTAAGATACAGTGACCAGAATTTCACACAATATTCAAGGTGCGGTCGCACTGTGGAATGATACAGAGGCATTATAATATCATTTGTTTTATTTCCCATTCCTTTCCTTATGATACCTAGCATTCTATTGGCTCTCTTGGCCGCTGCTGCACACTGGACGGAGGGTTTTAACATGTTATCCACGATGACGCCTAAATCTTTTTCCTGGGTGGTGGTTCCTAATGTGGAACCTTGCATCATGTAACCATAGTTTGAGTTGTTCTTTCCTAGGTGCATAACTTTGCACTTGTCCACATTAAATTTCATCTGCCATTTTGATGTCCAGTCTTCCAATTTATCAAGATCCTCTTGCAATTTTCCACAATCCTCATAGGTTTTAACAACTTTAAATAGTTTTGTGTCATCTGCAAATTTGATGACCTCACTCGTTATTCCCTTTTCCAGGTCATTTATGAATATGTCAGAAAGCAACGGACCCAGCACAGATCCCTGGGGTACACCACTATTCACCTTTCTCCATTGGGAAAACTGGCAATTAAGCCCTACCCTCTGCTTTCTATCTTCTAACCAGTTCTTGATCCACAATAGTACACTGCCTCCTATCCCATGACCCTTTAGTTTTGCCAAAAGTCTCTGATGAGGGACCTTGTCAAAGGCTTTCTGAAAGTCCAGATACACTATATCAACCGACTCACCTTTGTCTACTTGTTTATTCACACCTTCAAAAAAACATAACAGATTAGTAAAACAAGATCTTCTTTGTCTAAAGTCATGTTGGCTGTCTCCCATTAAGCCATGACTATCTATAGTACATGTTCAGAAATTTTGTTCTTTCTGATGGTTTCTACCATTTTTCCCGGTATTGATGTCAGGCTCACCGGTCAGTAGTTTCCCGGATCACCCCGGAACCCTTTTTAAAAATTGGCGTTACTTTGGCCATCCTCCAATCTTCAGGTATTACAGATGATTTTAATAATAATTCAGAGATTACTAATAGCAGGTCTGCAATCTCATATTTCAGTTCTTTCAACACCCTTGGATGTATACCATCCGGACAGAGGAAGGCACAGGCCAAATGGAAATGGCCTGCTCAGAAAATGATAGGTCAGGATCTCGGCAAGACAGATCTTGCGGCTCTGGAAAAAAAACACATTGTGGAAGAATCGCAACCAAGAAGACTGTCATGCGCATCACGTCCTGCAGAGTAGTACGTTTCAATGGCTCACAGGGCTTGGATATCAGTGCCTTGAGCACCAGACCTAGATCCCAGGAAAGGACCACAGATTGTAGGGGAGGACAGAGATGTCGAACCGCACTGAAACAGGTGTCATCGTGGATAATACATTGAAACCCTCCACCCAGTGTGTAGCAGCGGCCAAGAAAGCAAATAGAATGCTAGGAATCATAAGGAAAGGAATGGAGAATAAAACCAAAGATATTATAATGCCTCTGTATCATTCCATAGTGCGACCTCACCTTGAATACTGTGTGCAATTCTGGTCACCATATCTTCAAAAGGATATAGCAGAATTAGAAAAAGTACAGAGAAGAGCCACCAAAATAGTAAAGGGGATGGAAGGAGAAGCTTAAAAGATTAGGGCTCTTCAACTTGGAAAAGGGACAGCTGAGGGGAGACATGATAGAGGTCTATAAATTCATGAATGGAGTAGAATGGATAAACGTAGATACATTGTTTATTCCATCCAAAAAGTAGAAAGCTTAGGGGACTCGCAATGAAGCTACAATGTAACCTATTTAAGAGCAATAAGAGAAAATATTTTTTCACTCAAACTCTTGAATTTGTTAGCAGAGGATGTAGTAAAAGCTGTTCGTGTGAATGGGTTTAAAAAAGGTTTGGACAAGTTCCTGGAGGAAAGGTCCACAAACAATTATTAAAGAGGACCTGGGAAATCCACTACTTACCCCAGGACAAGCATTGTGGAACCTATGTACCTTTTTGGGAACCTGCCAGGTACTTGTGATTTGGATTGGCCACTGTTGGAAACAGGATACTGGGCTTGATCTTTATTTCACACTTGATATACCGCCCACGCCATGGCATTAGGGCGGTTCACAATAAAATATCAATGCTGCAAGAAAGAGGAAAAGAACGCCATTTACTTGATAGGAAAGCAGTAAGAGGTACAGTAAAGGCCGACCCAGTATGGCATTTCTTATATTCTTATGTAAGGTGTGAAACATCCATGTGTATGGATAGAGACTTAACAGCCAACGGACCTCTGAAACAGGCCAAAGCTGCCACCTGAACCTTCAGGAAGCTAAGAGAAAAAATGCCCTTCTCCAGACAATCCTGCAGAAAAGGCCACTGAGCCAGCATCTTGGCTGCTTCAGGAGCCAGCTTCCATGTGCCGCACCAGCATCCAAGGCACCAGACTCACACTTATGCCAGGTTGGCAGACCTCCTCTGGGCTCTGAGCAGAGTGGGACACCACTGCCAGAGAGTAGTCTGTACACACTAACTGACTCCTTACAGGAGCCAAGACATAAGCGAGAAGGGAGACGGGTCCTCCAGGACAAGTGGCCCCCGACATAATAAGCCCCAAGACGGATGCAAGCAAAGAGGTGGTGCTTGTAGAAGCCACATCAGATCTGCGCAACATGCTCTCTTCGGCCAACCTGGCGCTGCCAGAATAATACTTCTTGGATAGTACTCCATATGCCGAATCACACGCCCCACCAGAGGCCAAGGACGAAACACCTACAGCAGGTGCTGACCTGGTCAAGGTTGAGCCAGGACGCCAAGACCTTTGGACCCCATCTCCATACAGAGACTGAAGAAGTGGCACACTTTGGCACTGGAGCAGGTTGCCACAGCTTCCCCTCAGGGCGACTCAAGTGGCACAGAAACAACTGAAAGCACCCCCTGAATCAACTCCCACTCTCCTGGGATGAGAGAGTGCTGGCTGAGAAAATACGTTTCCACAGTGCAGAGCCGATAAACTAGGTGGCTCTTCGCCACCCAGGCAAACAGGAGCCACTTCCAGGGCTACCCCAGCACGCCTCGTGCCGCCTTGCTGATTGGCATTTTCCGAGAACATGTAAACTGCCTGGCCCTCAACCAGGGGCTGGAAATGCAGAAAAGTCAACATGATGGCCCTTGCTTCAGGGCAATTGATGGACCACATTGTCTTCTCACGACTCCAATGGTCCTGGGCCATTCAGCCTTAGCAAAGGACTTCACAGCCCAAGAGACTGGCATTCTTCACCAGAAGGATCCATGAGAAAACATACAGCTGCACGCCCTTTCTGAGAAGACTGGGCTGCTGCCACCATCGCAGTCTGGCCTTCATCATCATTAATCATGGATTGCAAAGTTTCCATCCAAAGATGCATGACGCACAAGTGCTCATTAATATACTTCAGGTCCAGAATGGGCCGGAATGTTCCTTCCATGTCAGCCACCATGAAACAGATGGAATGCCTACCTCTGCCCCAATCATCCGGGGGAAAGGTCATCACTGCCTTCAGGACAGCGGTCCTGTTGTTCTCAGACTCACAAGAGGAAAATATGCAAGCAGCCGGGATCTGCTCTTTGCATTCCAGGCTACAGCCATACTGAATGGGAACTAACACCCAGCGGTGACCCAGGCCCGTTCCTGAAGAAGAGGTGAAGCCTGCCCTCAGCCACAGGAACCAGGGAATGAGCCCCCAAACCTTCACAGTGAGGCCTGGGAGGGTTCTTCTCTGGATGGGACTGGGTCCTTGGGCCCAGAAGCTGCATGAAAGGACTGAGAACAAGCACAAAGTCCATAAGCAGAGGGGAAGAAGGTTTTCCAGGCCGATAGTGACAGGAGTCCCGAGATCCCCGACAGTCTGACCAGCACACCCCTGTGGAGCTGCAGAGGCTGACAGAAAAGGGGCTCCTGCGTACTTCACAGGTCCCAACGACCTGTCCTCCAGAAGACAGTAAGATTTCATCTCACCCAGGTCCTTCACCAGCTTCTCCAAATCGGACCCAACGGGAGCATCCCTCTAAGGCCAGATGGGCAACTGGGCTTTGGACGATGAGTCCGCTGCCCCATGTCAGAGCTGAGACAAACCAATGCCATGTCACCCTTGACAGGGCACAATCCCTGGCTGCTAGACATACCAGGTTGTACATGACAACAGAAAGGAAGGCCGTAGCAGATTCTAAAAGATGAATAGAATCATTCAGCAGAAGAGACAGAAGAGACTGAATCCACTGGAGCAGGGCTTGAGACATCAGGCCTGCACATACTGCCAATTGAAGAATAGTAGCCACCGCAGCGAACTGGATGTTCAACATGAATCCAGCTTTCAGTCCAGAGTATCCTTTAAGGTCAATTCGCCTTTTACAGGAATGGTGGTTTGTCTTGTAACTGCTATGATCTGCGCATCCAGCCTGGAAACATCAAACTACACAATGCACTTTTTCTCCAGAAGAACATGGTCCTCTTATACACCCTTAGCCCCTAAAGCAAAGAGTTTGGGGACTCACACACCGACCGGACCAGGCCCTTCAGCACCTCCAGGAACGGGAAGACAGTAGTGAATTTCCACATACCTTGTAGGAGTGGATGCATCCTCAGCTCCTGCTCCATGCCTGGGGCAACCACCAAGCTCAAGGTAGATGAGACCCTGGGAATCAAAGTCTCCAGTTTTTCCATCCAGAACAGGCAGGTTGCCCCCTCACAAACCTCTGAAGGCAAGTGTACTTTGTCATCCACATCAGACATTTGAATCCAAGCCCCAGTCCACATTTCAGCCAGATAACAGCTGATCCCCATATCAAAGGGGCGCCCTTTGCCGGGGTTGCTTAGCCACAGGCAATGAAACAGAGCTTCCACTCTCAGTCTGTCCCTCACGAGACTGTGCTTGGGGGAGCCCAGAGGCCTCAGGGTCTGAATTTCCACACTAAAATGACCAGGCCTGTTATAAAAGGAAAATAATTCTGGGGAGGACAATCCAGACTCCGGAAGCTCTTCTTGTGGAAATGACCCCCCTACATCAGGAGACCCAGTCACTGCCAATCCCCTGGAGGTTGGGGAGCAGTGCACAGCACAGTTGCTGGAACTTCTGGCCGGCTGGTTATCCTTACCTACAGTGCCATGTGTCACATCCTGCTCTTAGGCAGGCAAGGCTGGACTAACTACATTCCACAGCACAGAGAGGGGAAGTTATCCCTCTGGGGACAACTCAGGAGCTGCCATGATAGAAGAGTAGAGTCCAGAAGCTGGAGATGAGAAACCTTGCTTGCCACAGGCCAAACAATGATTCCTGGAAGAAGACAGAGTTGTAAGGCATGTATCACAACAGCATGCGCTAAGGCCATGATGGCCCGAAGGCATGCGCTAACTATACTTTTACTGCAGCGCATACTGACTGCGCTTTTACTGCAATGCACATTACAGGTGTTTGAGTAGAATGCGTGTACAGACCACGTGATCACCAGGTGCAAATAGGAGAAAACGCTAATGCATGCAGAAAATGGTAGGAAACCCCCACACTGTGCCAACGGTCATCAGTGATCTACCCTGAATTGTGTCCCACAGAGATAGAATTGGGAGCCCCCAACAAGGTCAATGATGAGGTCAAGCCTTGGTATTCACCCCCTGAGAGCCCCAGGCAGAGGATCTGTGCCAGGCTCAGCTTTACTCCCCTGATACTGTTTCACTAGCTTTTGCAGCACTGTGTTTAAGGTGTCTGGGTACACAGATACCTCTGAGAACCTTCTGCAATCTTTGGGAGACAGCAGGGGGGAACAGAGGACGGAGGAGGCGTTATTTAAGGTTGTGTGAGGCTGCTGCACTCGTCCAGATCTTTCCTAATCCTTCCAATTTCTGGCTGCTCAACAAGCTCTTATCATGATAAGCACATGGTGCTGAACCAATTTTCCCTTCTCCTATGGCTACCGAAAAGACCGCAATATACTGGAACCTGTCATGTCGCGTTCAAGTGAATCACCCTCAAGGTGGTCATTCACGAGCATTTAACCAATCCTTTCCTCTCAATCTTCAGAATTTTTTTTTCAGAGAGGACAAAAACCATCCACCATCTGCTGAAGACAAAGAAATACCTAAGAGACCTCTGGTGGTTGAGGCGTATAGAGGCATGGGAGTGATGTCATTGAAACCTGGGCATTTTACTGGCTGTCTCTACCAATCTGCTGGTAGGGGAACATAACCAACATGTCTGGAATGGTCTAGCAGGATGATATGGAATTAATTCCGTCAATGGAATAGACAGGCCACAGATTTTAGGAGAACAGCAAATGCTGTAGCACTTTACTCTTATGAAGCATCAGCCAGGCTGGGGATGGCCATTTAATGAAGGAAGGCTACCTATACATGTCTTTTAGTGGTGACTAGTCTTGCCACTGCAGGTAGAAATCTAAAGACTTCTGCACTTTAATGAAAGATACGCTGCTATTGCTGTTCCGATCTACATTGTTGAAATTTAATTTGGAAGATTGAATATGAAATGAAAATAAGTATAAGCAAAAATTCTTGAATATTATCAATAATATTCATTTTTGGTGAGCGATGATGATCTTTTATAAGCCGATGTCCACTAATATCTAGAAGACTTTGAGCTCCTTTCTATACACATACTCTTAGGTGGATTATTTAGGTCTGCCTAAAAGTACATGAAGTAATATTATCTTTTCATTGTCAATTTATAAAAATGTGTTGTTTTTGCAATCTGTTGGGGTTATTTGTTTTACTTTGGTTGCCCATGCTAACATATACCACGCATTAGCTGCTTAGCATATTTTAGTAAAAGGTCCCTTTTGTGTTTTAGCACTCACAGTTGGACAACTAAAAATATATGCTAGAGAAATATAAACTGAAGTTCTCATCGACCAATGTCTTCTGTGCATTTATAGGCACTTAAAACAATTCTCTGTCATGATATATGCAACTTGGACCACTGTTTCTTTTTGGTATTTATTCAGAACCACATTGACTGGAGTTGATGCTGCCTTTCTTTTGAATAATTTAACAAACACTGAGCAAGATGTGATGCCTTCACAATATAATAAAAAGAAATCATTGATATGTTCCTTATTAAATAAACTTTATTTTTAGATTTTAGATTATCTGTGCAATGTTTTGTTTGTAGGGAGGCAAAAATTTCCTTTTGTGACAGCTCTATTTTTTTGTTGCAGCTCTGTAAAATGAGCCTAACCCTCTCCTCTAGCGACAGATTCCTAATTTCTGAAAGCTCCCTTTTGCATTCCTGCACTGAGATTTTTAATATTACAGATTGGAAGAAACAGGAAAAGGTATATTTCTACTGTTTTCCATATTCTCTGAATAGCTTGGACGGCAAGAGTACTTTTTTATTGTCAAGGGGAGATTGTTGGTAACTGTGCAAGTTTTGAGGAGATATTACTAGGTCTGAATACAATGCTAAGCTCATACAATTAGTCACTTACATGAGATGGTTTCTCAAGAGGTGGCCAAAAAAGTCAGGGGAAATAGATTGCAAGGATCTCAGGGTGGGTGACTGGCTGGACTCTTTGGATTTTCAGAAAAAGCTGAAGAGTATGTTTTGGGAGTTCAGAAGGTGAAAGATGTTCATTGTTGTTATCTGTATAGTATGAGGAGACTAAGAAGGTTGGTTGTTTTAATTTCTTAATGTAGGTGGGTTGTGTTTTATTGATGAAGACTGTTTTACGTCATTGCACTCGATATGGAGCTGTAAGCATCAGCGCAGGGTCATTTTGACTTGTATTTTGATATCATGATCAAGGTTCACTTTCTACTGACTTGTTGACCTCAAAAGTGAAATATACATGTTTATATTAATTTAAAATGAATTGAAAATAAAAAAAGGGGACGATATCTAGAAAACCTCAAGAAGATGGGGAAAAAAGCCAGGATAGCAAAAGCACAAAAAAATAGCTAAAGATGTAAAGCAAGATGACAAGAATCTTTTCAGATATGTCATCAAAAGGTAGCAATGTAAAACTAAGAGCAGAAGAGGAGAAGAGGAAGATAAAGCCGCAATATTAAGCAAATTCTTTTCTCGGTGTTTATTGAAGAAGGGAGTGGAGAAGGACTGATGCTAGTTGGAAAAGTCCACATGAGCATTCGGACGGAACTAGGAAAGCTGAAGACAGAGAAAGCAGTGAAGCTAGGAAGAATGCATCTGAGAACATTAACAGAGTTTAGAGAGATTCTTGGTGAAAGGAGTAGTCCTATGATACTGCAGAAGGGTGGATGATGCCCCTCTTTATAAAAGCAATAACCAGTTAGTCTAACTTCAGTGGTAGAAAACTAATTGGGATTTTAGTGAAGGGAAGGAAATCAAAGTATCTACATGGCTGTGGGCTGTAAGTTCCAAGGTAGTATTTTTTTTACACTTTATATTTATTAAATTTCCAACATTTACAGAACACTCTTGTTAAAGAAAAAGGCAGAAATAAGAAAAAACATAAGGATAATACATCATACTCTAAAGAGAAATAATAGGAAAGTCTATTAGCCTACCATGAGGGAAGCAATACACTATACACAGGCAATATAAACAAGAAAACTTAACAATACAGGGTGTGACATCTAATTTTAAACCAAAGGAGCTCTAACAAATCTAGAGAGCCCCCCCCCCCCCCACGATGGTTTCACCCTTTGCAGTTTGCAGACCAGGATACCAGGGGCTTAGAAGTTACAAAAGCAGAAAGTCATTGTGGTTCTAAAAATACATAGCTATTCCCATCCAATTTAACAAGGCACTTACATGGAAACCGCAGGAAACAATGACCGCCCCCCCCCAAACTGAAGAATAGCTGGTTTCAACAATAAAAACTGCTTCCTTCTTTTCTAAGTTACCTGGGAAACATTGGGCGACATCTTCACTACAGTCTAGAATCCTAGGATTTTTACATCTAAAGAACATCTTTAATAACAAGTGTTACCAATAAAGTGGCAGCTACTGGAAGAGTAGCCTAAAGGTTAGAGCAGTGGCTTGGTAACCAAGAGATCAGGGTTTGATCCCCACTAGCACTCCTTGTGGCCTTGGGCAAGTCACTTCACCCTCCATTGCCTTGGAAGAAAGGCCTGGCAATCTACTTCTGGTCACACTGCCAAGAAAACCCAGGAGCTGCTGTGTTGCCCAGAGTCAGCTTTGACACAAAGGCACATTTTGCATCAAGGCTCTGTCTCTGATCTCTCAAGAAAAGCAGTAAGGTTCAAGCTGTCAGATGACATCAAAGGAGACTGATCTTGCCCACCCAAAGGTTTCGCTCTCACTGTAGGCAGATAAAAGACTCTAGCAACTGGAGGAATTGAATCAGAAGAGATTTTTAAAATTCAGTCAAAAATCTCTTAAACAACTCAAGCGCTGAAATTGTAGGAACCTTAGGAAAATTTAAGATTCTGAAATTGCGCCTTCTATGAGAATTTTCCATTGCCTCCAATTTCTGATGTATGATTTCAGAATCCTTCATAAACAGCAAATGAGCAAAAGACAACTGTTTCATTCTGTCCTGTAGGACAGAAACCTTATTCTTCAAAATAGATCTCCTGATCATGATCAGCCACCTTTTGGGTATTATGGGCTATAGAAGCAGCAATTGATTGTAACTAGCCAGAGATTGTTCCAAAGAAGATAAACCTTCCCAGATAGATTCAAGATTAAGGGGTATGTTTACTAAACTGCGGTAACGTAGCATTACCAGATACGTTAGCGCGCATTAATGTCTCCGGCAGCATTAAGTCCCGCAGAGGGTGGAGAGAGGGCGGAGAGAAGGGGTCAATGGGCGGGGAGAGGCTTCTGCTACACTAACGCGGGGAAATGAAGGGCTGAACATTACCACGAGTGAAAACCTGTCGTTAGATGTACATTTGCAGGAGAGAGAAACCATTGTAGTGTCAGCAATGTACAGCATAGGCAAGGAGACCAAAAAAGTGATAGTAGTGCTACATGTGCAGCAACAGCATAGTGCCCAGGTATGAAAGGGCAGTATGGCGATACTGCAAATGGGGTACAGGGGGCTGCAGGCGGGACATACAGTGGGGAAGCTGGGGCACAGGGTTGGCTAGGCAGATGCCTAGGTGGCACATAGGAATGCAAAATCTGGAAATCAGCAAGACAGCAACTGACCAAGGTCAAACATGCCCACGAGTCTGTGTCCCACAGTGTCCCATCCAGGGGACATTACCCAGCAGGTACCCCAAAGGGCACATAACATTGGCGGGTGGTGCTGGGGGGAAGCGTGGATGTCTATGTAGGCACCCCTACCCCAGACCCCACACCCTAGGCAGCTGCCTACCTGCACACTGGACAGCCTGGGACTGCGCACGACCAGCATATGGGCATGTCAGCATGGTGGGGGAGGGGTGCTGGTGGTGGAGGGGGCAGTGGCATCTGCCCACAGCAGACCAAGGCCAAGCCCTGTTCAGGTGGATGGCGTGCAGTGCAACAGACAAGGTCTGTCTGATGAACAGTCATGGTATCCCCAGGGACTGACTTGCCTCTGTAGCAACAGTATGGTGCAGTACACACAGCCAGTGTGTCCTGGGGCAGAAGGTCACAGGTTCAAGTCCCAGCTGTGGCTCCTGCAGACTATGTACCTACATTTTACCCCACATTGCACATACAACATAAACATGTGCACTCCCTAGAACATCGGCCAACAGGGGCAAAAACACCCATATCCACAGGCTCCACTATCCAAAGCCTCATGGAGAGTCAAGCTCCTGGGCCCGGCACGGAGCAGCACTTACCACCAAAGCACTACTACTAGCACCTGCATACCTTAGCAATGCCTGCACTGTGCTCAGGAGTAGTGTGGCGGACAGGGCTGCCAACCACCCCTATCTTTGCACAATGCTGAAATAGGAGTGGGAGTGTGTGTTCCTTGTTCTGGGGCCTAATCACTGAGATACCTGCTTGGTGTCTGTGCTTACATCCCACCTATGGGTGCACATAGTTCCTCTGGGGGCATGCACTAATGACTGGCTAGTGGACTGTCTGCAGTCAGCATGTATATGGATGGAACACCTTGCAGGGTGCAGCAGGTGCAGACTGACTGTGCCCTCTGCTGGTGAATGTCAGATTGTGGTGGGGGGCAGCTGAGCTTTTCGGTCTACTGCCAGTGCCTGTGTGATAAGTACACATGTGCATCACCTGCCCTGGATGGCGCCCTTTGGCCAGCAGGACTGGGGTTGATGGTCCCACAGCCCTTCATCATGTCCCTCTACTGCCTCCATTGCAAAGTTGTAGAGTGTGGGTCTGTTGGGGGCAGATCCTGTCCACCACCTTGACCCAGACAGGGCGGGTTGGTAGGTGGTGCTACATAATCCACATGTGGGTCCAGACACCCTCCTGTTCTTATAACAATTGACCATCGCAACCATACTGGATATGCTCAACTTGGGTGGCTCCTGGTCCCCAAGGGCTAAACGTGACTGGGGAATACAGATGAACACAGGATTATCTTAGGTGTGGCTGCAAGGAATACCTGTCACACACTGGCAATGATAGGGCCCTGCAGCAAAGCATATCTCAAGCAACCCGGGTACTGCGGACCTGGTGCTGGCCGCCCCACCTCACCCTCAGGGTGAACAGAGAACCAGCACAATGGCATGGTGTGTGGCTACTCTGTGCCAGTATCACACACGGTCAGTTCCTCCTACCACGCTGAGGTGCTGGACAGCTGCATACCCCATCTGGTGATCAGATGTGGACTGCTGTTCTGTATGTGTATTGCATCATGGGCACTGGTGGGTTTAACCTATCCTGGTAGACACAGCAGACAGTTTGTGCGGTGACCTGCAGTCTTTCTGTAGCCAGCCATTGCTGAGACAGAGGCCATAGAGGTATAGCCCACTGGTTAATACAATGATGTTCTCGGCAGAGGTCATGGGTTAATCCCTCAGTGGTCTCATTTTATTAGGCCTGTCCGAGGCAAGTCCTTTTCATTCCTGTGACAGTCATATCTCTGCAGATATGTGCTGCCAGCACATAATACCCTCATCACAGTTGCAGGCCGTCCGTCTATCTGCATCTGTCAGCTGTGTAGCGTCCTGTCTTCATGTGCAGGCTGCTACCACATGTCCTGCATTGCTACCCTTTTCTGCATTGCAGCTCTTCATGCTTGCCTCCCCTGTGTCTGCTCTGCATGGCACTACTACTCCTCTGTCCTCCTATCATTGCAAATACTGTATCTTGCCACCTCTACCTCCACTGGCGGACACGTATTCCCATCCTCTTCCACCCACTGTCATTGTAGCACTTTACATTGCCAACACCCTGTGCATCAGTACAGCTGCCTCCAATATGTTTGTCCATTTTACTGGCTGCCACATCGGCTGCATGCAGATTTGGCAGGTCCATCAGCTCCCACCTCTACTTCCTTCCATCACTTGTCCATTACCTTTCCTGGTGCTCTGTGCAGTGTTAGGGTTACATCAGTTTTTTGCCCTTACATTTCATGCTTGTCAACTTGGGGCACTTTACTGCCCTTGGGCACCATATCTTGGGTCACCTTAACATCCTTAGGGCACCTTATACGGCACTTTAGGTTAAGGCACCTTATAAAGTGCCTTAACCTAAGCCACCTCATGAGGCACCTTTTAGGGCGCTTTATAAGGCGTCCTACAAGGCACCTTATAGAGCGCCTTGTCAGCCTTGTAATGTGGTTTTTTTTCTCAGCTTTAACGGCAATGTCCCATTAATGTGTGCTAACTGGCCAAGGCGCCCTTTAACGCGCGTTACACGGCCATTGCTACCTTAACGCCAGTACACCCACTTCCTTATATGGCATTACTCACGTTAAAGCTGCACTTATCGCCGGTAACGTTACCACGCTTTAGTAAACATACCCCTAAATGTCTTAGGTCTTTCTAAGGTCTTGCCAGAAGACATTCTGAGGGCCAACACTCCCAATAATATCTGAGCTCACCGTTCCAGGCTGTTGTTGCTGTTTAATGGGAGCCTCCATGTCAGGACCTCAGTGCAGACTTGGTGAGATTCTCGGACCCAGGGACTTCTCCCCAACCTGGAACACTGGCTTTGGAGGCAGAACACAGACTCCTTCTTTCAGCACAGCCTCAGATGTATTTGCAGTGCTCACAAATGCCGGTTGCATTGGGGGAACTCGGCACTCCAGGCTTAACGTGTTTCCAGTTCCAGGATGATTGATAGGTCCTCTCCCTCCTTTGTAGCACTAAGAGCCTTATACCATTCTGGATGTAGATCCCCTCTGTATGTCCGGTCTGAGTCAGACGTACAGAGGGAATCGCAATTCTGATCTCGCGGGGCACATCTAGCCCCACGGGATCAGAGTCGCGAACAGCCATTAGCCTGCGATTCTGTCCAGCCTGCATGTACATGACCTGCCCAACTAACTCAGTCAAGGCTTTTAAATGGAGCCGCAGCAGCATGGCGTCCGGTTGCCATGGTACTGCAGCTCCATTTAAAAGCCGTGATGCCAGCCACCAGACAAAAGTGCTTACTACCCGCAGCCCGACCTCCTAAGGCCAGGGTCGGGCTGCGGGAAATGTCCTCCTGCCCCCCCCCCCCGCCCCATCTGCGCCCCAGCATAAAAAAAAATAAAAACCCGTCCAGGGAAGTTAGAATTGTCTCTGTACGTCCAGGACTGTGACTGCCCAGACTCCGCCCCTGAGCCAGCCCCGTCTAACTTTCCCGCACAACTGGCGGGGAAGTTAGACGCAGGCAGAGAAGGCACGAATATCCCGGCTATTCGTGGCACAGAATCGGGCCCTAAGTAAACACTCTGAAGTTCCCTCCACGCCCATGGGCTGAACAAAAACATCTACTGGGCTGCCTGACTTCAGATCGCCGGCAGAAGCCTGTTGTTTAGCCTTCCTCTTCCTCGAAAAATGCAGCATAAAGGTAAAAATGAGAATTCAGGTATTTATTTATTTTTTTTTATTTAACAGTTGCTTATATACCGCTACCTTCCACAGATCAGGTGCGGTTTACAATGAACAAGAATGAACAGATTTACAAGTCTGTTTTACATGGAACATTTGTTAACTAGGTACAATGTAGCTGTTTTACATGGAACATTTGTTAACTTGGTACAATTTTGCAATATACATTAATCATGAATGGCTAAATATGGTAAAACTTGTTAAATAACAAACGAACTTATTTACATATTTTGATTTATTACATATATTTATATACAGGATTTACAAGTAGTTATTTAGGTATGAAGTGGAGAGCTCAGTGGCGTACCCACTCAGTCAAATCTGGGGGCAGCTATCTTACGTCCCCCAGCTTGGTTTTACCAGAGACAGATCATATCAAATGAATCTGATTTTTTTTCAATTGAGTGGCTAGAGGATTAGATCAAAGATATGCGCTGAATGTGATTTACTTGGATTTCAGTAAAGCTTTTGACCCTGTCCCGCAAAGGAGGCTCGTAAACAGAGCATCCTAAGGAGGCGAGGTCCAAGTAGAGGATTTTATTAGAATCATACAAAGTCATGTACACGGGGCACAGGAATGTGAGGGAATGGCACACCTTGCGAGGTGAAGAGCTGATGCGCACTGACAAGGAGAAAGACTTTTGGAAGATAGTGTCTGTCTGATGATTTCAAGGAGTGAAACAATGTAATAAGGTGGTGGCCAGAGCCAGGAAGATGTTGGGGTGCCTAGGGAGAGATACAGCATCAGGAAAAGGGATGTGATAATGAAGATCTCATCTGGAACACTGTGTTCAGCTCTGGAGACCATATCGCAGTAAGGATTGACAGGCTAGAGGCGGACAAGAGGTCTGCACAAAAGCCAACTGAGGCCTCAAAGACTTCTAAATATGTCTATCCAGAGAAGAGGGGAGGATATGATATAGGAATATAAATATCATACAGTTTCAGTGGAAGGGAAGTTGTAGATGTGAAGCTCCAAGGTCAAAAAATAATTTTTTCACAGAAAGGGTGGTGGATGCCTGAAATGTCCTTTTGGAGGAGGTCGAGGAACAAAAAGCAGTAACAGAATTAAAAAATGCATGGGATAAATAAATAACTAAATAAAATAAACACAGAGGATCCATACTTGCAAAAAGATGAATGAAGCAAATTTGTGTGAAACCTGCACAACGTGGTAAATACAACTCTAAACAATAGATTGCACTTAAGCTCCACAAAAGCCTGGGAGTAACCTGCATGCAGCAGCAGCTACAACCCTGAACAACACTGCATTAGGGCCCTGAATAACCTGGGCAGCCAGCACTGTGATGGATATCAGTCATGTTTGGGAATGATATGAGAAGATGGTTGGGAGGTCAGATAGAACGTATGAGCAAGAGTCTGGTTGATGCTGGGTTGCATTTAGAAATATCAAATGTACATGCACTAAAAAACCTTTTGACACAATATTTAAGCTACGTTAAAAATGTATGCAGATCTGTGAGTGCAAACACGCTTTCATCATGCTGTATGCTTTTGGCTTTTATTGTTCAAAATAACACACTCAAACGTCTATCCCTCCTTGTTATCTCTATTGCCAGCCGCCTTAAAAGATATATATATATATATATATATATAGATAGATAGATAGATATAGAAATGCCAACAAAATAATGCCACCATTTTAAACAAGCATATCCTTCATGAGATATCTAAGGAGAAACTTCTCCATATTTCGAATCTGTCCCTTGTGCCCTGTATTATGAATACAGATATTGCAATGATTAACCTTAAATAGCTCTCCATGTATGTTTCCTTCGGCTACTTTTTTAATTCAAAGTTCTTTATCAAGTTTTGCAAAGGAAAAAAAATTGTGACAGAAATAAAGTAAGGATTATAAATAATTTTAAGTCCACAATGCAGAGAATAACAAAATAAAAGAAAATAAAAATAAAAATCATACCAACAGAAATGCTAATAGTTGCCTAAAAAGGTCAATTATTTTCAAGCTTTACAATCAACCATCTTCAGGAACTTTATGGCTCTCTTCATTTTTGAAAAAAAAAAGAAGTTTTCAGTTAGTCAGGTTCAAAAAATATGTACGTATTACAGGTATACTGAATTTTACACTTATAAGGATAATCCAACAAAAATGTAGCTCCTACTGCTAATACCTGAGATCTAAGTGTAAGAAAATTACACATACAAGATTGTGTCTCAAATGAAACATCAGGAAACCTCTTGATAACACAACCGCAAGATTATGGATAGGGGTCAAGAGCACCATTTTGAACCCAGAGCTGCCATGATCAGGAATGACTGAGGATTGCTCCTGCTCCCAATAAACTATCAGGGATACCAATATAAGCAAGGGTGGAATTAGGGGAGTGGAGTTTCTGCTAAGACAGACATTTGGGGGTGTCTGGATATCAAGGAGCAAATCATGGGAGGGAGTTGGTGTGATGCAGACTGAGGAGACTGATGTTGGGTGGGTGTCAAGGAGTGGGGATTGACGTTGGGTTAAGGACTGATGTTAGGGGGATGCTGGATGGTGGTGAGTGATGTCAGGGAGTGTCACAGGGAATGAGAAGGATGGATGCTGTTAGGAGTAACATTTTTAAAAAGCTGCCCCCATGCACAATTGGAAAAGAGCAGGACGCTGAGCATGGTGGGAAATCCACATGCCGTCCTATATACTCTTGTAACTATTTTACAAGAGGCTCTGTGCTTGGCAGTACCTTTGTGAAATACAGTGGGAATTTCCATGTCCTGACCTGGACGCTTTAATTTCACTCTCCAAGACCTATCTAAAATTGATCTTCAAATCTGCCACAGGGCCCATATATGCTGCTTGATGCATTTCTGTAGGGGCTAATTTGAAGCTGCGTTTCAGGATAAAGTATGTAGTTCCTCTTCTGATGTATCTTCCAGAATTTCAGTGTGCTCTCTGCATCTGGGCAGTTCAAACACGATTGCTTTTAGAAACAGAGAAAAATGACTGCAGATAAAGCCTGTCCTTGCATTCCACCTACTAAGTTTTACTGCCCTCATTTTCCTCAGAACGGCTAGGTAGGAATTAAAATGTTCAAGTTGGGATGTTCAGATTCTCCGAGTATTTTACAAGAGATACATAAATGGAAACATAAAAACATGTCAGCAGATAAAGACCACATGGCCAATCTAGTCTGTCCTTCCATATCAAATACTATAGTCCCTTTTTTCCTTTAGAGATCTTCTGTTTTTTTCCCATGCTTTCTTGAATTCAGATACTGTCCTCGTCTCTACTACCTCCACTAGGAGACTATTCCACACATCTACCACTCTTTCCATAAAGATATATTTCTGCATATTACTCCTGAGTCTATCCCCTTACACCCTCATCCTATGCCCCTTCATTACAGTGCTTTCTTTCAACTGAAAGAGACTCTCTTCCTGTGCATTTATGCCATGGAGATAGTTAAATGACTCTGTCTTATCTCCCCTCCCCTCTCCTGCCTTTCTTCCAAAGTATACATACAGTATAGAGATCTTTAAGTCTGCACTTAAACGTTCAGAAGACGAAGATCCTGAAAACTTGCAAAATCTTCATCATTGATGGAGAAGAAATTGAAACAGTTGACAACTTTAACTTATGTGAATTAACAATCAGTAAAGAAAGGGGCGAGCAGTCAAGAAATCCGATGACATATTGCTCTTGGTAGAATGGCTATGAAGGACCTTGACAAGATTCTCAAGAGCAGAGATGTCTCTCTCCATACAAAGATTCTACTTGTCCAGTCCATGGTATTTTCAATAACGTCATATGGATATGAAAATTGGACAGTGAAAAAGATAGACAAGAAGAAAATTGATGCCTTTAAATTATGGTGCTGGCGACGAATACTGTATATATCATGGACTGCCCGAAGAACAAATCAGTCAGGACTAGAGGAAATCAAACCAAAGCTTTCCTTAGAAGCTCAGATGACAAAACTTCAACTTTCATACTTTGGACACATCATGCGAAGAGAGAGATCATTGGAGAAAGACATAATGCTTGGCACAATAGAAGGTCACCGTAAAAGAGACAATGAGATGGGTCGATACAATAACAGCAGTTATGGATACTACTCTATCAACAATAAGCTGCTTGGCTGAAGACCAAATAAAGTTTAGGTCAACTATCCAGAGGGTTGCCGGGAGTTGACACTGATTCAACGGCACTTAACAACAACAAGAAGTCTGTCCTTATATGTCTCATGGTGAAGACCACTAACCATTTTAATAGAAGCCCTCTGCACTGACTTCATCTTGTTTATACCCTCTGAAAGGCTGGTCTCCAGAACTGCACACAGTACTCCAAATGAGGTCTCATCAAAGACTTATACAGAGGTACTATCATTTCCTTCTTCCTGCTGGCCATTCCTCTCCCTATGCATCTTTCTGGCATTCACTGTTGCCTTTTTCACCTGTTTAACCATCTTAACATCATCAGAAACTATTAATAGTTCATTGATAGGTCTGCAAGAGAAGACCACAGTTACATTTAAGCAGACCACAGTTACAGCATTTAAATTAAAGGACAGCCCAACCATATGTGCTGAAGGTCACATACTCTATAATGTGTGCAGAGAAAATATATATAAACATTTGTTAAAAAAATGCGGCATGTGGTTTCCTGCTCCTCACTTCTCAAACCTTCTAAAATCAGTACTGTAGCAAGACGTTGAAGCAGCATTGAGAGCATTATCAAAGAACAAAGCACCAGATATTGATGGCATTTCCACTGAAGCATTATAGCAATCGAATGTGGCTGTTGCTTAACAGGAAATTTGGAAGACAACATCGTGGCCAACTGACTGGAAAAGATCTTTGTTTATACCAATACTAAAGAAAGGTGACCCGACTGTGGAAATTATCACAAAATCACTCTGATCCCACATGCCAGCAAGATTCTACTCAAGATCATCAAGCAGAGACTGCAACCATACCTGGAATGAGAACTGCCTGAAGTGCAAGCAGGGTTCAGGAAAGGGAGAGGAATGAAAGGCATCATCATGGATGTGAGATGGATCCTTGAAAAGACAAAAGAGAATGCCAAAAGGATATCTATATGTGTTTTAATGACTACAGCAAGGCTTTTGACTATATAAACTATGAAAAACCCGAGACCACATTAAGGGGTATGTTTACTAAACTGTCTTAATGTTACCGGTGCTAGCTGCAGCGATAATGTGAAGGATGCCATATAAGGAGTGGGCGTTCCTGCGGTAAGGTAGCAAGAATATGTATTGCGAGATAGTGGGCGCCGTGGCACGTTAATGCGCGTTAACCCTAAGTTCATGCCAGCGCAGTGTCAGAAGCAGTAAAGATGTAGCCCACTGGTTACTGCAATGACTGTGGAGGCAGAGGTCATGGGTTTGATTCTGCAGTGATGTTATGTAAGAAGGCTGTCTGAGGCATTTCCTTTTTTAATTTAAATCAGTGCTGCCAGCAAAAACCCCCTCCCAGTGCCGTAACCTAAGGTGGCGCATAAGGCGCCCTATAAGGCACTCCATAGGGCACATTATAAAGTGCCCTGTCCGCCAACGCACCTTATAATGTGCCCTATAGGGCGCCTTATGAGACACCTTAGGCTACGGCACTGTGAGGGTGTTTTTGCTGGCAGCACTGATTTAAATCAAAAGGAAATGCCTCGGACAGCCTTATTAAATAACACGACTGTGGGATCAAACCCATGACCTCTGCCTCCACAGTCATTGAAGCAACCAGTGGGCTACATCTCTATAGCGTCTAACACACCGCTGGCTGGCTACAGAAAGACTGCAGGTCACCAAACAAACTGTCTGCTGAGGTTACCAGGATAGGATAAACCCACCCGTACCCATGATGCACTGCACATGCAGATCAGCAGCCCACATCTGATCACAAGATGGGGTATGCGCCTCTATAGCACCCAGGCCTGGTAGGGGGAACTGACTGTGTGTGTTACTGGCACAGAGTAGCTACAGACCGTGACACTGTGCGGTTCCTGTGCTCACCCTGATCACAAGTTATAAGAAGAGGGTGGTGGTTGGACCCAAAAGCAGATCATGTAGCACCACCCAACCCGCCCTCTGTGGGTCAGGGTGGGGGGACAGGATCTCCCACTAACAGATCCACATTCTACATCTCTGCAATGGTGGCAGTAGAGGGGACTATCAACCCCAGTCCTGCTGGGGAATAGGCACCCTACAGCGCAATCAATGCAGATCTTTACACACACACACATAGGGCACTGGCAGACAAGTTGTTCCAGCCATACACATGCTAACTGCAGACAGTCTGCTAGCTAGTACATAGTGCATGTTCCTGGAGGAACTGTGTGCACCCACAAATGGGATGTGAGCATACACACCAAGCAAGTATGTCAGTGATTGGGCCCCAGACAAGGGAAGTCATAGATAACACTTGAGAGAAACACTGTATAGCACTATGGGGGAACCTAATCGTGCCATGGTCACTGCTCAGTCAGGGTGAGAGTGACCTCCCAGCAGGTGGTGGTCGGGCACTACAATGTCCCAGCCATTGCCCTATGCCCTGTGCAGATGCATCCTGCCCAGGCCGCCCTGTCTGGGCAATACCCACAGTACCTTGCTCCTCATTATGCACATTGGCAGGCTAACACTGGAAACAGTGCAAGCATTGTGGGCTCAGTAAGGTGTAGGCAGCCACAAAAAGCGTAGTTACTCACCTGTAACAGGTGTTCTCCAGGAGCAGCAGGAATCAGTCCTCACTTATGGGTGACGTCGGCGCCGACGGAGCCCTTGCGGAGCAATTTTCCCCAGCTTTCAAAGAAAGCCTTTGGGAATTGCAGCGCGCATGCGCGGTCCTCTTCCCGCCCAAGGGTGCCATCTTAGCCAGTCAGATGACATAGCTAAAAAAGACAGCATAAAAATTTGCAAAAAGAACTAAAGCAGGTGATTGCAACTCCAAGGGGAGGAGGGAGGAGGGAGGGTTGTGAGGACTGATTCCTGCTGCTCCTGGAGAACACCTGTTACAGGTGAGTAACTACGCTTTCTCCAGGACCAAGCAGGAAGTCAGTCCTCACTTATGGGACTCCCAAGCTCAAGGCTATCGGAGACCCTAAGCACAAAAATGAGCTCCCTCTAGCTCAGCAGCACAGAAGGAAAGAATCTTCGCTGAATTATTACCCACCGGTAGCCCACATCCGGGATGGAGGGTAGGAGTTGCTCAGACCTCGAAGAGATTACGGAGGACTGCCTGTCCGAAAGCACTGTCCCTGCGGGACTCCCTCTCGAGACAGTAATGGACCGCAAAAGTCTGGCTCGAAGACCAAGTAGCGGCCCGGCAGATGTCTGCCAGCGGAACAGAGCGGAGGTAAGCCACTGACGTAGCCTTTGCCCGAACGCAATGAGCCGTGACTCGACCTTCCAAGGAGAGTCCGGCTGCCCCATAAGCCCAAGAGATACAGTCCGCAACCCAGATGGACAGAGTACGCTTGGAGACCGGGAGCCCCAATTTATTGCGGTCAAAAGACACAAAAAGCTGAGCAGCTTTACGGTGCTCCCGCGTACGGTCAAGGTAGAAGTTCAATGCCCTTCTACAGTCCAGGGTATGGAGGACCGTTTCAGCTCGGCTGGAGTGTGGTCTGGGAAAGAAGGTTGGAAGTACCACCTCCTGATTGATGTGAAAAGGGGAGACCACTTTTGGAAGAAATTTTGGGTGAGTCCGTAGGACTACCCTATTTTTGTAGAACCGAGTGTAAGGGGGATCAGACACGAGGGCCTGCAATTCACTTACGCGTCTAGCGGAAGTGAGGGCTATCAAGAACATTGTTTCCAAGAAAGAAAACGGAGAGAACAGGTAGCCATAGGTTCAAAAGGCGGACAGGTGATCCGCTGTAAAACCACATTCATGTCCCAGTCAGGCGCTGGCGGGCGCAGAGGTGGTTTAAGTAGAAGGAGACCTCGGAGAAACCTCGCTACGAGAGGGTCGTTGGAGAGAGGTCTGCCGTCCACCGGCACATGATGTGCTGAAAGAGCACTGAGGTGAACTTTGACGGAGTTGGACTTAAGTCCCAGATTAGAGAGGTATAGCAAGTACTGCAAGATCACCGACACCGGGCAGGAGAAGGGATCCTGAGACTGTTGGGTACACCAAACGGAAAAACGACGCCATTTAAGGGCGTAGCATTTGCGGGTAGAAGGTCGTCGCGAAGCTAAGACGACCTCCTCCACCTCTGCCGGCAGGAGAAGGGGAGCAAGGACTACCCTCTCAGCAGCCAGGCCATTAGGTTGAGAGACCTGAGGTTGGGGTGTAGCAGAGACCCCTGATCCTGAGTGAGGAGATCCGGTTGTAACCCCAGAGGGAATGGATCCTCTACCGCTAATTGCAGCAGGAGTGGAAACCACGGCTGTCTGGGCCAGCGAGGGGCCACCAGGATCATGAAGGCTTTGTCTCGGAGAACCTTGAAAAGAGTCCGAGAGACTAGCGGGATGGGAGGGAAAGCGTACAAAAGGCTCCCCGACCATGAGAGTAGAAAAGCGTCCGCCGCAACTCGAAGGGGGTGTGGCTGACGAGAGCAGAAGCGAGGAAGTTGCCGGTTGTGAGGACTGGCAAAGAGATCCACCGTGGGGAGGCCCCACTTTAGAAAGAGCTTCTGAACTACCAGGGGATCCAGGCGCCACTCGTGCGGCTGGAGGATCCTGCTGAGTTTGTCCGCCAGGCAATTCTCTTGGCCTGGGAGATAAACTGCCTTGAGGAGAACGCCGTGACTGACGGCCCAAGAGCAGAGCTTCTGTGCTTCCCGGCAGAGAAGGAAGGAGCCCGTGCCCCCCTGCTTGTTCACGTAGAACATGGCAACTTGATTGTCCGTCTGGACAAGGACGGACTGGTGGGAGGTCAGGTGGGAGAAGGCCTTGAGAGCCAGGCGGATCGCTCTGAGCTCATGGAAGTTGATCTGCTGAGCAGACTCCCACGTGGTCCAAAGGCCCTGAGTACGTGCCCCTTGGCAATGTGCTCCCCAGCCCAGGAGGGATGCATCTGTCGTCAGCACCCGGGCCGGCTGAGGTGGCTGAAAAGGCATGCCGAGCACCAGATTCGGCCGATGAAGCCACCACTGAAGAGACGAGGCCAGCGGCTCGGAGACGCGCACTAGGTCTGCTAGGCCGCCTGTGGCCTGTTGCCACTGCTTGCGGAGACACCATTGAGCAGGTCGCATATTCAGGCGGGCATTGGGGGTCACATGGACGGTGGAAGCCATATGGCCGAGTAGTCTCAGGAAGCGCCTGGCGGAGACCAGGGGCTGGCTGCGAAAACGGTCGGCTAGGTCCATGAGCCGTTGAGCCCTGTCGAGCGGTAGGAACGCTCGTGCCTGAGGAGTGTGCAGCCTTGCGCCGATGAACTCGAGATCCTGTGAGGGGAGCAAAGTGGACTTTGCGAAGTTTATAACAAAGCCCAAGTACTGCAGAAGAGTCACCGTGCGGCGCGTGGCGTTGGTGACCTCCGGAGCGGACGCTGCTCTGATGAGCCAGTCGTCGAGGTACGGAAAGACATAGAGGCCGTGAAGCCGGAGATGGGCCGCCACCACCGCGAGACATTTTGTGAAGACTCGCGGTGCGGAGGACAGGCCAAAGGGTAGTACTCTGTACTGGTGAAAAAGGAAAAAAGAGTAAATTATGAAGAAATATCAACTTTTTCGCGGGGACACGACGGGTACGTCTGTAGGGCTCCGCGGAAAAAAGAAGACTGGCTAAGATGGCACCCTTGGGCGGGAAGAGGACCGCGCATGCGCACTGCAATTCCCAAAGGCTTTCTTTGAAAGCTGGGGAAAATTGCTCCGCGAGGGCTCCGTCGGCGCCGACGTCACCCATAAGTGAGGACTGACTTCCTGCTTGGTCCTGGAGAACACTGTATAGACATACACACACTCCCACACCTATTCCAGCATTGTGCAAATATAGAGGATTTTGGCAGCCCTGGCCACCACACCAGTCCTGGGCACAGTGCAGGCATTGCTATGGTACGTAATACTGTTGGGGTCACTCCCCAGGGTGGTAAACACTGTCAGAAACCAAAATTGAAACATACTCCACAGATATCAGAAAGGTTGCTATGATGCAGCTCTGTCAACAAATTATGTTTAACTTAGGATTTGTTATCTGCCATTAATCATAGCAACCTTTTGATATATGTGTAACGTGTTCCCAAGTTTAGGACGGCATTGCTAAGGTATGCACGTGCTAGTATTGGGAGATGCTGCTCCACGCAGGGCCCAACAGCCTGACTCTCCATGAGGCTTTGGATAGTGGAGCCTGTGGGTGTGGGTGTTTGTGCCCCTGTTGGCCGCTGCTCTGGGGCAGAGGTTCCCAACTCCGGTCCTGGTGGGCCAAACACGGTTCAGATTTTCATGCTGTTCCTAATGAATATGCATGAGATACATTTGCATACAATGGGGCGGTGCATACAAATGCAGCACAGGCATATTTATTAGGGACAGCATGAAACCTGAATGGTATTTGGCCCTCCAGGACCGAAGTTGGGAAACTCTGCTCTAGGGATTGCACATGTTTATGGTGTCTGTGCCCTGTAGGGTAAAATATAGGCGTTTATGGTGTGTTTATTTAATCTGCAATAAAGGTTCCGTCTTTATTACCACGGTTTAGTACTGGGTAAAATATAGGGATATGGCTTGCAGGAGCCACAGCTGTGACTTGAACTTGTGACCTTCTGCCCCTGAACACACTGGCTGTGTGTACTGCACTAAACTGTTGCCACAGAGGCAGATCATTCCCTGCGGATACCATGACTGTTCGTCAGACAGATCTTGTCTGTTGCAGTGCACGGCACCCACCTAAACAGAGATTGGCTGTGGCCTGCTGTGGGCAGATGCCACTGCCCCCTCCGCCACCATGCTGACATACCCTTGTGCCGGTGGTGCGCAGTCCCAGCCATCCAGTGTGCCGGTAGGCGGCTGCCTATGGTGTGTGATATGGGGGTAGGGGTGCCTGCCTAGACATCCACGCTTCCCCCCGGCACTGCCTGCCAATGTTATGTGCCCTTTGGGGTACTTCCTGGGTACTGTCCCCTGGGACACTGTGGGACACACACTCGTGGCCATGTTTGCCCTTGGTCAGTTGCTGTCTTGCTGGTTTTCCGCTTCTACATTCCTATGTGTCACCTAGGCATCTGCCTAGCCCACCCTGTGCCCCAGCTGCCCCACTGCATGTCCTGCCTGCAGCTCCCTATACCCCATTTGCAGACTCACAGTAGTGCCCTCTCGTACTTGGGCACTATGATGTTGCTGCACATGTATCACCACTATCACTTTTCTTGGTTTCCCTGCCTTTGCTGCACATTGCTGACTGAAATGGTCTCTCTCCCCTGCAAATGTGCCTCTAGCACGAGGTTTTCACTGGCGCTACTTTTCAGACTTTCATTTCACAGAGTTAGTGTGCATGGAGCCTCTCCCCGCCCACTCTCTGCCGATTGACTCCTTATCTCCGCCCCTGGGGAGCCTTACTCCACACTCTGCGCACCTTACCACCGCCGGAGACGTTATTGCATGATACGTGACGTTCTCGCACAGTAAGGTGCCATTATCGCGCGATAACATCACGAATCACGCGATAACGTCGCAGCTGTGACGTTAGCACCGTTTAGTAAACATACCCTAAGAATCATGGGTATACTAGAACACCTGATAGTTCTCTTGCACGACCTTTACATTAATACAGAAGCAATAGTTCAAACAGAACAAGGAGAAACAGAATGGTATAAAATCAGCAAAGGTATACGACAAGGCTGCATACTTTCTCTCTACCTGTTTAATTTATATGCAGAACAAATCATCAGAGAAGCAGGACTGTATGAAGACAACTGAAGTGTGAAGATTGGTGGAAGACTCATCAACAACCTTTGCTATGCTGACGACACCACAATACTGGCTAAAAGTGAAACAATCTGAAACATTTGCTCTTCAAGATCAAGGCACATAGTCTTAAAATGGGCCTGCACCTTAATGTAAAGAAGACAAAGATCCTGACAACTGCCAAAATCAATAAGTTAATTGTTAATGGAGAAGAAATTGAAATTGTGGAAAATTTTAACCTGCATGGATCAATAATCAATAAAGAAACAACAAGCAGTCAAGAAATCTGATGATGCATGGCTTTTGGCAGAATGGCTATGAAGGACTTAGACAAGATTCTCAACAGTAGAGATGTCTCACTTCATACAAAGATTTGACTTCCCAAGCCATGGTATTTTCAATAAAATCTTATGGATGTGAAAGTTGGACCGTGAAAAGGATAGACAGGAAGAAAATTGATGCCTTTGAATTATGGTGCTGGGGAAGAATATCGTGCATACCATGGACTGCCCGAAGAACAAACCGGTCAGTACTAGAGAAGATCAAATCTAAGCTTTCTTTAGAAGCTCAGATGACAAAACTTTGACTTTCATACTTTGGACACATCATGCGAAGAGAGAGATCATTAGAGAAAGACATCATACTTGGCAAGGTAAAAGGTCAATGCAAAAGAGGAAAGCCAGCAATGAGATGGATCGATACAATAACAGCAGCTATGGATGCTATTGTATCAAAATGAGGCTCTTTCGATTGAAAGTACGCTCTGCAACAAGAGGGCATAGGATGATGGTGAAAGGGGATAGATGCAGGAGTAAATATGAGGAAATATTTCTTTAAGGAAAGAGTGGTAGATGTGTGGCATAGTCTCGCAGTGGAGATAGTAGAGATGAGGATAGTACCTGAATTCAAGAAAGCACTGGAAAAAAAAATATTTAAAGGAAAAAAAGGGACTATAGAATTTTATATGGAAGGGAAGTCTAGATAGGCCATATGGTCTTTCTGCTGACATGTTTCTATTTATGTATCTTTTGTAAAATACTCTGAGAATCTGAGCATCCCAACTTGAACATTCCTATTCCTAATTCGGCACTGTGTGGAAAATAGGGCTTTAACTTCACTTTTTTTTATTTATTTATTTTATTTTTATTTATGCTTTTCTTCTATACCGCTTTTTCCCAAGATCAAAGGCGGTTTACAATTAACATAATGAACGGTTTACAATTAACATAATGAACATGGTTTTACATGGAACATCGTATTTTCTTCAAACTATGTACAATTAACTTTTCATGAACAATAACATGGAACATGTAATTATACAACTGCTTTAACTATTTACATCAGTCAAATATTTACATTAGTCAATTATTAATTGTGGTTTTAAGGGTTGTTTTTTTCCTAAGTGTGTTGAGGTTTGAGGCTTTTTTGATCTGTGGTTAGGGAGGATTTTTATGGAGGTGTTGTGTGAGGGGGATGAGGGGGGTTCATTAGGATTTATAAAGTGTTCTTTAAACAGATATGTTTTTAGTTCTTTCCGGAATGTCTTGAGATCCTTTATTTTGTGGAGGCTTAGTGGGAGTTTATTCCATAGGGTGGGGGCTGCATATGAGAATGCTCTTGAGCTTGTGGTTTTTTTTGTTTTTCGAATTGATTTTTTTATGTCTAGTGAATGGGTTGCGTTTTGTCTGCGGGTTCTATGTTCTTTTGGAGCATGTAGTAGAGTGGTTAGATGTGAGGGTGATATGCCGTTGATAAGTTTAAATGTGGTTAAGAGTATTTTGTATGATATTCTACTATTTATGAGAAGCCAGTGTAGTTCGGCGAGGATGGGAGTTATGTGGTCAGTGAGGCGGGCTTTTGCTGTTACTCGAGCACAGATGTTTTGAGCTCGTTGGAGTAAGTTGGTATTTGTGAGAGGGAGGCCGATAAGTAGACTATTACAATAGTCAAAGTGTGGAGTGATGAGTGAGCTGATAACAGATCTGAAGTCATGTGTGTCTAGTATAGGTCGTAGGTGTTGAATGGTCTTAAGTTTATAGAATATAGTTTTCACGGTTTGTTTTATGTGAGGGAGCATACTAAGTGTGTGGTCTATTATTATGCCTAGGTATTTTACTTCCTTTTTGATTGGGATTATTGTGTCGTTAATTGTTATTGTTTCAGGGAGAGTAGAATCAGGTTTTCTTGTTACGAACATTGCTTCAGTCTTTTTTAGGTTGATGCTGAGGTTATTATTTTCTAGCCAAGTATTTGCTTCGCTGATGCAGTCTAGTAAGTTCTGGTAGGTGGGATTGTTCGTGTTTATTGGTTGAGTGAGCATGATATCATCTGCGTATATGTAGTGGTTGATTTTATGTTTTTTAAATATATTGTGATGGGTTGAAGATACAAGTTGAAAAGGAGGGCTGAAAGTGCCGAGCCCTGTGGAATACCTTGTCCTTGTACGAATGGCTCAGAGGTGTCTTGGCCTAATTTAACGTGTATCGATCGGTTTGTGATGTATGATATAAACCATTGTAGAATTGTTCCTCCTATTCCTAGGCTTAGGAGTCTGTTAATGAGTGTGTTGTGGTGGACATTGTCAAAGGCACCAGCTATATCAATGAATATGAGGATGTAACCTTGGTTGCATGTGTCAGTGCCTTTTATGAGGTCATCCATGAGTGTTATTAGCAAAGTTTCGACCCCGTGTGATGGGCGGAAGCCGAATTGATGTGAGTCAAGTGGTGCATGTGTGTCGATAAAATCTTGTAGTTGGAGCTGTATGATTTTTTCTATTACTTTGGCAATAAACGGTATGCTGGCTATGGGCCTGTAGGAGTTTGGGTCTGTAGGATTGAGTTTATTATTTTTTATTATAGGGCGTAAGGATGTGAGTTTTAGGGCATCTGGCATGATGCCCTGGGATAGTGATTGGTTTACTATATTTTGTATATGGATAGCTAATTCATTTTTGGTGTTTTTTATCCATGATACTGGACATGGATCTAGGGGGGAGGTAGTGGTGTTGATCATTGATATGATATTGAGGAGGTGTTTTTGTTCAATGTCTTGAAAGGTTATCCATTTATTGGTTGGTTTTAAGTCCGTGGGTATAGTTATGATTGTGTTAGATGATTTGTTTTTTAATTTGTTAGCAAAATGAGTTGCAAGGGTTTGTGCGCTTATCGTTGATTGTTCAGGCTCTGGAGTTTGGGTTTTTGTTAGTGTTTTTATAATTGCAAATAATTCTCTCAGTCGATTGAGTGCCATATTTATTACTGTTGTGTGGTATTCCCTTTTCGTTCTGTTAATAGTGTCTTTGTATTTGTTGAGAAGACTCAGGTATTGTGCTTTATTATCGCTTGTTTTAGATTTCCTCCACCGTTTTTCTTGTTTTCTTAGTTGCTTTTTTATATTAGAGAGGTCTCTATTGAACCATTTTTCCGACTTTCTTTTTGTGAATTGTTTTTGGGGACCTTGAGTGGGAGTTGCTGCTTCTTTTATTGTTGAGTTCCAACAATAAAAGCATAATTCTCAAGCATAATTTAAACTACTTTCTCAAGCATAATTTAAACTACTGTTGAATAGTATGGAGTACTCTTGCTGATCGCTTTTCACAGGCTGTTCCAGATCGCTGAAGTTCTGCATGGACACAAAAGTTTATTAAAAGGGAAGGGGTCAAGTGGCTCAAGGTATGGTGGATTGTTCCCTTCTACAATCTATGCTGACTGTGGTCAACTTTGAACAATTATTTTCAATACAGCAAAGACAATTCCATATAGGTACAAAAACTGTCGCCTTCAGTAATAAAATACTTAAAATGCTATTAAACGTTGACCGACAGCAAAGGAAGAGAAACAGGATGGCTCAGGGACACAGGAACTTTCAGCTCTAGGTCACCGATTTGAATTCTGCTCAGGTGAGCAGTAACCAGGCATTGCTATCTTGAAATTATTCAGTAGCCTGTGTGAAATGAGATGGCATATTTCATTTTATTTTTCACTGGACCGGTTAAGAAGCTTCCACAGTTTCTACCCTTGACGTCCGTAGGAAGGGCAGTCTGAGAAAGACAAGGGATGGGACTGTCTCCACAATGCATCCGCAGTTGGTCAGTGCCAGCTCCAGGCATGGAAAGTGAATGCTTTGATTTTCTTAGTTTCTGAGCGAATAATGTCCTTTCTCTCCTAAATATTTTCAGTATAGCTAAACAGCTTCTGCAACTAATACAGCAGGCAGAGGAAGCATTTTCTGACTGCCATATCTAAAGCGTGGTTTCTAGTCTCATTCTTTTTTGGACTGACTGCTTTGTGTCTACTTTCAGAAAAAAAATAATTTATTTTGTTGTGTTGATGATAAAGTAAGGAACATCCAATGTAAGTAAACTAAAATGATCTGATGCATAATACCCTCAAGGACTTAGCAGAGACGTTATTACCTGCCCCTCTTCTAAGATCCGAGTGAAAATGTATCTTATATTAATTTCCTTTTCTGGCCGAGAGCATGCAGCTTGATTTATTCCAAGGGTCATGAAGTATAAGGAGAGACAGCAGAACTCGGGGGGTTAGCAGGCTACAAGAGGAAGCCTGGAACTGATATATTTTTCTCTTTATTTTCAATTTCTCTATTTTACGCTCAGCTTTTTCCGTAACAATGGAATGAAGTCCCTCAAGAGATGAGCCATGCAATGCCACTTTTCAACCAGTTGAGGGAGCCAGTGGTATAAGTTCAAAGAGGAGCCCCAAGCAAAATTTTGCTGAAGGCCCTCCCCCCATGTCTTGGAGGGAAGAAGACTTCCTTCTCCCCCTCCCCCAGTCTTTGGCTATTAGGAGGCAGAGCAGAGCAAACACTACTTATTTTAAAGCAAAGATACCTCCTCCTGCCACCTTTCTTTAATGAAAATCCTCAGAGAGGCCTTAGCATGTCCCTCTACAAGGTGAAAGTCGCGCAGTAACAGCCACAAGGGAGGTGAGGTGCTTACATGCTCTCTTGCTGCTGGGGGGGGGGGGGGCTCTAGTAATTTAATTAAATAAAACTGGCAGGCGGCAATATCACTATTGCTTTTAAAAGTAATGTTTGCTGTACTCTGCCTCCATCCCCGCAATGAGGTGTCGCTGGACCTTCTTTTTGACTGCCCCCTCCCCCCCCACCACCCCACAGTGCAGGGGCTGCTAGGGTGGCATTTACAACACTAGCTCCCACAAAGTTTGCTACACTTGTCTTCTGCAAACACTAAAGCATTCACCTTCACAATGAGTGCAGGCCTTTCTAGATGAGATGACCTATAGTTTGACTCTGGTATGCTTAGCTCTGGTCCTCAAGGATTTTACACTAGCCTCAGTAGCAGAGTATCCCTAATATATATGCATGTGAGAAATATGTGCATAATTAAAGTAGTGCACATGCATATTCATTAGGCATATCCTGAAAATCAAACCAGTGTGTGGCACTGAAGAACTGAAGTTGGAAGCCTGTAGTTTAACCCTCCTCCTTCAACATTACTCTAAGGGACCAAGGGACTAGAATAGGTTAAAATCTGCTTTTGAAGTACCCAAATGGCTGATTTCAATGTGAGTGCGATTCGCTGTGTTAAACCCTTGATAGCAGTGGAGGAGTATCCTAGTGCAACTCCCTAGTACCCAGAAGATCAAGGGTTTGATTCCCACTTACACGCCTTGTGACCTTGGGCAAATCACTTTACTTCCCATTGCCTTGGAAGAAAAGGGCTGGCAATCTACTTCCAGTGATTCACTGCCAAGAAAACATAGGGACAGAGTGCTGAAACACAACCCTAATTAGTATGTTATCCCAAAAGATACTTCTTAATAGTGGTAAAAGCATGTCACGTGCCAAAAAAAGTGTGTGTCTCCATAGGAAAACTAAAATATGAGGCACTTACTCTTACGACAATAAGAGTGCTCCTGCTCAATGTCAAAAATAGTGACAGGGGACGGGGAAGAGCACAAACACAAAGCCAATGAATTTTAATATTCAAGACATTTACGCACAATGATTTCAGCACCCTGCCCCTAGGTAACAATTTTGACATGCAGTTGTTTGCATGACAATTATCCACACTCTTGCCCTCAAAATCTCTTTGGCACATTTAGCTGTTCACATAGGTAATGTACCAATGTCCTCCTTATCCCCTTTATTCCATTTTTTCCTATGTGAGTAGAGTTTTATATTACTTGAAAGTGAGAAGGTATGTAGTTGTTGTTGGTATAGTCGATTATATTCCTTTGTCACTGGTTTTTATAATGCTGACACTTGTCAACGTCCATCACGTCTTTCTTTCTTTCTTTATGTTTTTCCTATTAAGGCACAATATGATACATTTTAGAATTTTGTTATTTACATGTATGTACTTTTTACTTAATTAGCTTTGCCTTGTGTTTTGGTGTTTTTATTTTCTTTTTGATATTGAAGGTTTCTTATTTTATTTTACTATCTGGATTTTATTTTTAATGTTTTCAATGTATTTTATTGTACTATTTATATTTAATGTTATTTTACTATTTATGTTTTTATGAGGTTTTACCTCCTGAGGAACCCCGAAATGCCTCGGGTACCACTTCAATAAAGATCGAACCTGCTGCTACTTACTCTCCACTGGTTTTTCTGCTTTGTTTTTTTTGCAGGATAGAGTTTCTCTCTTTTGGATCTTTCACTGAAATATGCCAATACCACAAGACGTTTTTCCCATGGAGCCCCCACTCAGACTCAGGTGAATTAGCAAGGAGACTGTTCCTTTGGAAGTTTTATGGGTAGGGGATTTCTGGTACTGTTGGGGGGGGGATGCGTGAAAGAGCTCAAGGGTGGGTAGAAAAGAGGATTTATTTATTTATTTAACAATCACTTATATACCGCACCTTCCAGTGATCAAGTGCGGTTTACAAAGAACAAGTTAAAGAACAGAGCGATAAGTCTGTTTTTACATGGAACATCAGTGAACTATGAACAATAGTATATTTTTTACATGAAACATTAGTAGAACTATATACATTAGAGAACATTAGAGAACTAACGTAAGGGAATTATATACAGAAGGTATAAGCCTTAACAAACAAAACATGCTTAATTTAGGTTGTATCAGAGACTAAATACTAAATAATATTGTATGGGGAGTTGGGGTTATGCAAAAGGATAAGAATATGATATTATATTTGTGTCTGTTCGTTGTAAATTACATTGATGGCTCTTAGAGTGGGAGCAATTGGGTAAGTTTAATTGTTCTTATTTGTGTCCTTCTTGGTCTGATATCAATTTTGTCTTGAATCAATCTGGTATTCAGTTATCAATCTAGTCATCTGTTATCCATTTTCTGATTGGGAGAGGGAGTTTGCCATTGGGCCATAGTGTGAGATAAACAGATGGGTTTTTAATTTCTGTGGGAGCTCCTTAGGATGGATCTAGTATAGGGAAAAAAGGAGAGAGGAAGAGGGGGGACTGGAGATGGGGAGAAGAAGAAAGTGGGTCATTGCTGGGAAGGCAGAAAGAGATAGGAGGATAGAGAAGGGAGGTTCTAGGGTCTTCCAGGGTCCTGAGAGCAGAAGGAGGTCTCCTCTCCAGGCAGTGGAAATGCAGAAGACTCAGGGTTTGGAATCCTGCCAGATATTTGCAACCTGGACTAGCCAATATTGAAAAGATGATATAGGCTTCATGGATCTTTGGTCTGTTCCAGAATAGTTATTTATATTCTTATGGTCACCCTGCAGCACAAATTATCTGCTTGCGCTTTCCACCTGCAAGATCCTCAGTGTCCTTCTTTCTCTGAGACTTCTACAGCTACACGCTGACAGTTCTGCCTTAGTTGCGCTTGGGATGCATCATCAGTGACGCTGTGCCTGAGCTAGAGGCAGGAGAGGAGGAGGAACGCACAGGAATAAGGTTTCTTGGACCCGTCTCCATCAGCGCTCTTCCGTGTCACCGTTTGGGGAACCCTAGGAGTCATCTAACCCAGTGTGCACTGCAGCTGCCACTCCAGTTTCCTCTCTTCCGCCTCCCAGTCACCAGAATGCCCCCGACCAGAGGCCGCTTCTTGGGCACTGAGGAGTTTTAACGAGCTGCCTTACAGGTGGACCAGGAGAGAGAAGAACTGCTGGGACCTGCTTCTCACTGTGATGCCCGACAATGCTGCCTTCTCTTTCTCCCAAAGGCCTGCACTTTCCCATCACGTCCTCCTCGCCTCTTCCTTTCCCCTCTTGAGTCCTGCATGTGGGGGGGGGGTTTATTTGCTGGAAACTTACTACTACTACTGCTTATTATGTGGATAGCGCTACAAGGCATAGGCAGCGCTGTACAGTGAGCTGTAGGGCAGAAGAATCGTGGGGTTCACCATAACATGAACATCTCCTTATTACCCTTCCTGTTCCATGTGGGATAAACGTAGCGTAGTCCAGTATCACCCTGCCCTGACTCCTTCAGCTTACTGAGCTGCAGCATCATTAGTAATAATAAAAAAACAACAAGTAAAATGCACTGCCCGCAGTAGCTGTTGGACCTTTGCCACATCCCGCCCTCTCTAATGTACATTTTCTTTTGGGATGGAGACACAGCAAAGTCCAACGGTGCAGGGCCGGAGACCTCCACGGTGGACAGTGCACCTTACTGTATTTTATTACATTTTTTTTATTGCTAACGCTGCAGCGACTCAGTAAGCTGAAGGAGCCACAGCAGGCGACACAATGCTGGACCGCGATGAGTAGCAGCTGCAGGAAATTAACCAGTCTGGCATCTGTGACCAGCCGCATTTGGGAAGGCCTTGCCCTTCTTCTCCTCCCAAACTACACCCATGATTTATAGTAAATAATAGACTTCTTCCCAGAACTTTCTCTCCCTTGTGGAGTCACACAATAATCCTTCTGCTTTTTAATCTTTTTCTGGCACCATGAACCATTCTGATATAGGACTTAGGCCTCAGTGTCCACATGTATATGGATAATATACAGATTATTATTTCCTGCACGTCTTGGGACTCAACTTTCAAAACCATTCTCCTCCGGCATCTGAACAAAATTGCAGACTGGATTTCTTGCCATAAACTAGTCCTTAATCCAAAAAAACCCCCAAAACCTCAGCCTTTCAGCTCTCTAGGTACCATTCAATTTATAAATTTGTTCCTGTAATTGCTAGTAAGCCCATTTCAATTTGGGACGCTATTACTTCTTTAGGAGGAGTCTTGGACAACCACAGATCTAATAAACACTTTCTGAATTCAAAGGCCCTTAAATCTATTATCCACGTTCTCATATTAAACTGGTTAGATTATTGTAAGTCCTTGTTCATTGGCTTCCCACAGTATCAGATGAAGTGTTTACAGCTAATTCAAAACACGGCTGTTAAATTAATCTACAATGTCAGGCGTTCCAACCATGTCATACCTCTTTTTATTGAGCATCATTGGTTATCCTTTCTAAGCAGGATGAAGTTCAAGATTCTCATGCTATCCCATCACATCTTTTATACCAGTCTTCCACACTACCTATTCCTCCATCTTATGCCGTATTCTCCCACTTGACAACTGAGGGCCTCCTTTGGGCCTATCTTTTTGTAATTCTCTACTCTTGGATATCTGTGCTGAAATTTCATTAAAGAAATTTAAAAAGTTAATGAAAAGCTGGCTTTTCTATCACTGACTACCTTTAAGTCCCTTCTCTCCTTCTTACACACAACAATCCCCTGCCATTCTTCTTTTGTTTCCAAGTTCTTTTATATTGTTATTGGTACTTGATTGTTGCTCTAGTCATCCCCCATCCTAGTGTTCTCTCTTATGGTCAAAGCAATTCTTTGTATGTATTGTATTTTTTCAGTATATTTACCTTGTATAGTATGTTTTATTGTTAATATTTTTAATTATTCTCCTTACTTTGCCTGTTTGTAAACCACCCTGATGTTAATTTTATTATCAAATGGCAGTATAGTAAATACTCTAAATAAATAAATAAAATAGTTATACCAGGCTATAATCTATTCAGGAAAGACAGAGTAGGATGAAAGGGTGGAGAAGTAGCACTATATGTAAAAAATAATAATAAAGCCATAGCACTGCAGGGCGTATGAGGGAAAAAGGAGGCGGCACTCTGAGTTAATCTGGAAAGAGAGAATCTATTTAACATTGGTGTGATACAGAAGACCTCCCTTGCAGGCAGAAGAAACAGATACAAATTTAATTGAAGACATTCACAATATTGCTACGAAAGGGGAGGTACTATTGGTAGGAGATTTTAGTTTGCTAGATATTGATTGGAATATCCTTGCTGTGGTGTCATCTAGAAGACATTGTTTTGTCTACAGGGAGAATTGTACTGGCAACTGGTAATGGAACCCGCATGGAAGGGGGTGATACTGGGCTTGGTGCTTACAAATGGGGAGAGTGTTTCAGATGTTGTAGTGGATAATCATTTGGCATGCAATGATCACCACAGAGGGAGCTTCAATATTAGGACAGGAGTGGAGATGTTTTTTTTCCAAAAGTGACTAGATTTCAGGAAAACGAACTTTGCAAAAGATGAGAAAATACCCCAAGGAGTTGTTAGCTGGATGGGAACATCGGGGCGGGGGGGGGGGAGTACAACAGTGGGCAAACCTGAAAGAAGGTATTTTAATGGCAATTAATCTCTTTATTAGGAAAGTAAATAAAAGGAAAAGGATTCCTGTCTGCTATGGTTTTCAAAAGAAGTGGCTGAAAATTCAAGAGAAAAGAAGTTAACCTTCATATACTATAAGACACTGCAGAAAGAGGAACCCAAACAATAATATCTGAAGAAGTTAAGGAAAGCTGGTAAAGTAGTCTGGAAAGCAAAAATGCTAATATTAAAAAAAATAGCCAATACAGTAAAACACTGGGACAAGACAATTTTTTTAGATATGTTAGTGACAAGACAAAATACAAAGGTGGTACTGTTGAGACTGGTGTCTCCACTGTCCGACCTTTTCAATGCTTCTTTAGAGTCAGGAGTGATCCCGGAGCACAGGAGATTGCCAAATGTGGTTCATAACCACAAAAGTGAAAGAGGTTGGGAACTATAGAATGGTGAGTAAATTAATGGAAACCCTGATAAAGCAGAGGATAGTGCAGTTTCTAGAATCCAAGGTATTACAGGCTTCACTAGAGGTAGGTCTTGTCAAATGAATTTGATTAATTTCTTTGACTGAGTGACCAGATAATTGGACTAGGGGAGAGCACCAAACTGCAGCAAAGCCTTTGACACTGTCTGCATTGGCAGCTTATAAACAAAGTGGGCGCCCTTTGGCTAAAACCTAACATGACTGACTGGGTTAGAAACTGGTTGAGTGGGAAGTGACAGAGGGTAGTAGTAAGTGGAGTTAACTCTGAAGATAAGGGCTTTACCACAAGGGCTGATCCATGGTCCTGTTCTTTTTAATATTTTTGCACGCTATATTGTGGAAGATCTGTCTGGAAAAGTATGCCTCTTTGTGAATGACGCCAAAATCTGCAACAGGGTAAAACACCCTGGAAGGAACGAATAACATGAGGAGGAAACTAGCAAAGCTAGAAGAATAATCAAGAATTTGGCAGCTAAAATGTAATGCTAAAAATGCATTTGGGCTGCAAAAAGCCAAGAGAGAGGTAGAATGGGGGGGGGGGGGGTGGTGAAGAATTTCAGTTCATGAAAGAAGAGTAAGACCTGGGGGTGATTGTATTGGATGATCTTAAAGTGACCAAACAGGTAGAAAAGGTGACAGCTAAAGCCAGAAGGATGCTGGGGTGTACAGGGAGTGGAATGTCCTACAGGAAAAATGAGGTGATAGTGCCTTTGTATAAGTCTCTAGTGAGACCTCATTTGGTGTACTGTGTACAATTTTGGAGACCGCACCATCAAAAGGATATAAAGAGGATGGAGTCGGTCCAGAGAGCGGCTACTAAAATGATCAGTGGTCTTCAACATGGCACATAGGGATATTTAAAAATCTCAGTATCTATGCTTTGGAGGGGAGATATGATAGAGAGATTTAAATACCTCCGTGGTATATATGCCCGTGAGGTGGCTCTTTCCACTTGAATGAGGGGTTATAGGATGACGGTGAAAGAGGACAGACTCGGGAGTCATCTGAGGAAATCGTTCTTTAGGGAAAGGGTGGTGGATGTGTGGAAAAGCTTCCTGCTGGAGATAGTGGAGAAGAAAACAAGATCTGAATCCAAGAAAACATGGACTAAGCACAGAGGATCTCTGAGGGAGAAGGGATTATAGAGCTTGATAGTTGTTATGGATAGGCTGCATGGTCCTTATCCGTCAGCATTTTCTACGCTTTGCATGAATTTTATTGTATTAGCCGTGAGCCCATGTTAATGTTAACACGGGCCAATGCACAAGCGCATTAAAACTTAGGGGCTCTTTTACTAAAGCCCACTAAGTGGTTAACACACAGTTTAACTGTTCATCATTACTGTTACTGTCTGGGCATGACAGCAACCATGCACTAATTCCCATGGTAACTGCACACTGCACACTGCGCGGGATAGGCGCAGAGTATGGGCATGGAGAGTGTGGGGACAATTGCAGCGCACTAACTTTCAACGTGGTAGTTAGCATGGCTACACATGACCTTTATGAGTGACGTTAAGTGCCAACTGCGCTGTGCATTAGGATATGTGTCCACATGATAACTACTGGGAACATGCTGGCCATACCCTCACCGCAGAGGCTTTCTGCTTACCACATACTAGTTTTAGTGCTAAATGTACATTAAAAGCAAACCCTAAAAGGACAATTTAGTCTTAATGCTCTTTAGTACACTGGCCCCTAAGTGTCATTAAGCCTTCTTTTAACTAATGTCACAAATTAGGTTTGAAAGCCTCAAAGATGCTAACGTTTTTCCTGTGATAGTTCAAACTATTGCTTTCCTGCAAAAGGTGAAATTAGACTTACCTGCTAATTGTTGTTCCTGGAGTAGACCCAGTCTAGTTCCGGACCTCTGAGTTGTCTACCTCATTCAGCAGCTTTGGAGACTGAGGAACCTCCTTCTTTCTGTGATGTCATGCACATATATCTCTGGGATCCGCCTTCCTCCATCAGTAACCTATTGACAAAGCAGACTCACCAGAGCAACAAGTAAGTCTCAACCTCACTTATCCCCGCAAGGTACAAAGACCCAACTCTAAACATTCCCCCAAAATTTAACTGTATAACCACAAATTGCCTAACGAATTGTTAACAAAGAGTACTGAGGCTGCCCCTTCACCTGTCCGAACCGACAGCCCCTCACTGTGAAACTCCTCTTACCTGTCATCTTCAAGGAACCCATCCTGTGCCTCTGACACACTCAACACTGGGACGGAACTCGGGACTAGACTGGGTCTACTCCAGGAACATCAATTAGCAGGAAAGTCTAATTTCACCTTCCTGATCGTATCCCCAGTCTAGTCCCGGACCTCTGAGTACATACCAGAGCAGTAAATGCCTTTAACGGGAGGGCCCTGCTACACCAGCCTGAAGCACCGCTGTTCCAAAAGAAGCATCTTGGGCCGACTGCACATCCAGCCGATAGTGCTTTACAAACGAATTCAAGGAAGACCAGGTGGCCGCCCTGCAAATCTCCACCGGCGGCACCATCCGAACTTCCGCCCAGGAGGCCGCTTGAGCCCTAGTGGAATGGGCCTGCAGCCCTTCCGGCACCGGCCTGCCCCTCAACAAGTAAGCAGACGCGATCGCCTCCTTAATCCACCTGGCTATGGAAGCCTTCGACACAGCCTCTCCCCTTCTAGGACCTGCGAAGAGGACAAATAACCTCTCGGATCTGCGAAAACCCGCAGTGCGCCGCAGATACTTTTTCAACACCCGCCGGACGTCTAACGATCAATTTACCACACCAGCAGCAACCGTACTGAACGCTGGAAGCGAAATGTCCTGATTCAAGTGAAACGGCGACACCATCTTGGGCAAAACGCCGGGACTGGTCTCAAGACTACCTTCGACTGAAAAAAGGAGAGATAGGGTTCTTTGCAGGACAACGCTTGTAGCTCCGAAATTCTTCTAGCCGAACAAATGGCCACCAGGAACACGACCTTCAAGGTGAGATCCTTCACTGAGGCTTTACCCAACGGCTCAAAGGGCTCTCCCTCCAGTGCCTCAAGCACCAGAGGGAGCTGCCAGTAGGGTACCAGGTGCCTACGTGGTGGTCTCAAGAGTGCCACTGCCCTCAGAAAGCGTCTGACATCCAAATGGCTCCCGATGGACCGGCCAGCAATCCTTCCTCTGTAACACGACAGGGCCGCCACCTGCACCCTGAGAGAAGCAGCCGCCAGCTCCTTATCAAACCCATCCTGAAGGAACTCCAAGACCTGAGAAATGGACGCCGCGAGCACCTCTGAGTCCCTCTCTCTGCACCACGCCTCAAAAACTCTCCACACTCGGACATACGCTAAAGACGTGGACCGCTTCCTAGCCTTCAACAACGTGGAGATCACCGCCGCGGAATAACCTCTCGACTTTAATCGAGCCCTTTCAATAGCCAAGCTGTAAGCGAGAACCGATCCACGTGAGGCATGAGCAGTGGACCCTGTGACAAAAGGTCCTGTCAAACTGGTAGCCTCCAGGGCCGCACTAGCAGTAGCCTCCGCAGATCCGCAAACCAAGGTCGACGGGGCCAGTCTGGTGCGATTAAAATCACTCGCCCCCTGAAACTTTCTATCCATTGGACTACCCTGCCTATTAGTACCCACGGAGGAAAGACATACAGGAGCTGGCCCTCCGGCCAAACCCGAATGAGAGCGTCGAGACCCTCCAACATTCTTTCTCGTCTTCTGCTGTAGAAACGACTGGCTTTTGCCAACTGAAAGGTCGCCATCAGGTCCATCACCGGTGTGCCCCAACGGCGCACGATCATGTCGAACACCTCTTGATGAAGGACCCACTCCCCCGGGTCCACCTTTACTCGACTGAGAAAGTCAGCCTCCACATTGTCCACCCCTGCAACATGTGCTGCCGACACCGTTAACAAATTCTCTACAGCCCAGGCGCACAGACTCTCTGCCTCGTCCTCCAGAGCCAGACTGATGGTACCCCCTTGCCGATTGATGTACGCCACCGCGGTTGCGTTGTCGGAGAACACTCGTACCGCCGCCCCCCGGAGAAACGACTGAAAACTCCGTAGAGCCAGTGACACAGCTCTCAACTCCAGCCTGTTGATCGACCAAGTCTTCTCTTGGGCATTCCAGTGCCCCTGCGCGAACTGACCCTGGCAGTGGGCCCCCCAGCCCAGGAGACTGGCGTCCGTCATCAGGGCCACCCAATCGGGCACCTCCAGAGGCCTCCCGCGCTCCAGGGAGCTGGGAGCCAACCACCAGCGCAGAGCTAAGCGCGTGTCGTCTGGACAGGGAAGTCTCCGGGACAGCGGATCCAGCTGATGAGACCAGCGCCGCAGTAAAGCCCGTTGCAAAGGCTGCATGTGGGCTCTTGCCCATGGTACCAACTCTATGGTCGCTGCCATTGTGCCGAGGAGCTGTAGGTATTGCCATGCAGTGGACTCCTTTCTTCTGAGGAATTTCCAGACTAAGGACCACAACTTGCGCGCCCTCTGCTGATGAAGAAACACCTGTCCGGCCTCCGTGTCGAATCGAGCCCCTAAATACTCTATCCCCTGAGAAGGGACTAACTTGCTCTTTGCTTCGTTGACCACCCAACCCAGGCTCTCCAAAAAGCTCACCACCCTGATAGTGGCTAGTTCGCTTTCGCTCCTTGACCGCTCGGATCAACCAATCATCTAGGTAAGGATGCACCAGAACGCCCTCCCGGCGTAATGCTGCCACCACTACTACCATGATCTTTGTGAACGTGCGAGGCGCCGTTGCCAGGCCGAACGGCAAGGCTCGGAACTGAAAATGACCGAAGGGGACCGCAAACCGGAGATACCGATGATGTTCCTGCCGAATGAGAATGTGCAGATACGCTTCCGACAGGTCCAAGGAGGTGAGGAATTCCCCCCTCCGCACTGCCACTACTACCGAACGCAGGGTCTCCATATGGAAATGGGCCACACGCAGAGACCGATTCACTCCTTTGAGATCCAGAATGGGCCGGACGCTGCCGTCCTTCTTTGGAACCACGAAATATATGGAATATCGACCGCATCCGAGTTGGTCCCATGGAACCGGCTCTATCGCCCTGAGGTCTAGAAGCCTTCCTACTGTCTCCTGCACCGCCTCGAGCTTGCCCGGCGCCTTGCAGGGAGACTGCACGAAGGCCTCGCGCACTGGCCGCTGCAGTTCCAGCGCGTAGCCCTCTTGAATGACCTCCAGCACCCACTGATCTGAGGTAATTTGGACCCAGGCGGCATAGAACTCCTGCAACCGTCCTCCCACGGGAACCAGAGGCCCCTGGGTCCGCCTGATCTCATTGTGGTTTCCAAAGATTAGGAGAGGGGGAGGAGGTAGAGGCAGAGGCCCCGAATCCCCTTCCTGCTCCCCGGAAACCTCGAAAACCCTGGTTTCGGCTAGGAAACCTGCCCCGCTGACTAGCACTGAACCTTTAAAAGCGAAACCTGCGAAAATCGCGCTGCTGACTCTTTCCCGCAGCCACTCCTCGACCCTGCTTGGGCTTGTCCCCAGGTAACTTGCCTCCCTTCGATTCGCCCAGCTCCTTGACCACCTTCTCCAGGTCTTCCCCAAACAGGAGACGCCCCTTGAAAGGGAGCTTACTCAACCTGGCTTTGGACGAATTATCGGCCGCCCAAGTATGGAGTCAGAGATAACGCCTAGCTGCCACCGCCATGGCCATACTCTTCGACAAACTACACATCAGATCATAATGAATGTCCGACAAATAGGCCGCCCCCGACTCCAGACGGGTGGCATCATTGGACTTGTCACCTTCCGGTCCCACCTGGTCCTGTTGCGACCACCGGAGGCAGGCCCTGGCCACCCAGGCTCCACAAATAGCTGCCTGGATGGACAGAGCATTGATGTCAAAAATCTGTCGCAGTAAGGCATCCAGCTTCCTGTCCTGCGCATCCTTGAGGGCCGCACTGCCCTCCACCGGAATGGTGGTCTTCTTTATCACCGCTGCTACTGCCGCGTCCACCTTGGGAGATTTGAAAACCTCCCTATCCTGGTCCGCCAGCGGGTACAACCGGTTTAACACTCTGGAACCCTTGAGCGCCGCCTCCAGTACGCTCCACTCTTCCTGTATTAATTCTTGAAACACCCGGTGTACCGGGAAGGCCCTCTGGGACTTTCGAAAGACTTGCAACAACGGGTCTTCCAGTGGCATCTCCTCTGCCGACCCCTGCGCAGGCATATTCAAGGTCTTCAGGGTTTCCGCAATGAGAGCCGGAAGCCCGTCCCTTCTGAACACTCGCACTACTCAAGCTTGTTCCTCCTTGTCCTCAATCTCTCCTTCCTCGAGCTCCTCCTCGAGGGCCACACTCTCTCCATCCTCATCTGAGAGCTGACCCTCCGAGCCCAAAGACGGAGCCCCGGCCTCCGCATCTAGTCGCGCCCTCTTGACTCCCTGCTGGAACTCCCCAACGGGAACCTGTGCAGGCCTCTTTGCTCTGCTCCCCTCGCAGGGACCCTTCTCCTGCCTAGACGGTAGCCTCCAATAGCCTGCTGCAGCAGGGCCACGAACCCCGCCGAGAAAATAGACTCTAGCCCTTTTGGCCAGGTTGCCGGCAGAGCGGGAACATCCGGAGCGGAAGGACCCAGAGTCGGCTCCCCCAGGGGCAAACTGTCCACTGGAGCGACCAAGGGACCTGCCTCAGCCCCTGACCGCTCCGCTATACCTTCTCTGGCGGACTCCGTGGCCTCGGACTCCTTGGCACAACCCTTACACACACCTGAGTCCGACAGCGTACTCCTCTTTTCCCCACAAATAAAACATTGGGACTTCGAAGGCATACTTACGGGGAAAAGCGCCCCCTCCCCCCTGGGGAGCGCACACGTAACCTCCCTAGCGCCCTAGGGAATCACCGTGAGAGTGGGGCCCCTTTCTAAGCCTTTACTTCACTTTATTTAGACCGAGCAGTTAACTCTGCGTTGTTTCTCTTTTTTTTTTTTTTTTAAACTCCCCGATGCAATTGGGTACTGGAGCTGTCCTGCCGGTTCACAGTCCGCGCACCCCCAAAAACCGCGGTCTTAACCGCCGGCACCAAACCGCAGCTAGTCCCGAGCCTGGGCCTGATCTCCCCGCGTTTCTGCCACGTGGCCGGGCCTGCTCTGCAAAGAGCGCTCACTTGCGCCGCAGCAAACTCCACCAGCCCGGCCCCTTACCTCTGCTGCTAGTGCAGGTTGTTCTCAGCGGGCTGCCGCTTTGCCGTCACCGGAAAGGAGACAAATAAAGCTCTCACTCCGCCTTGAGCTCAGCATGGAGGCCCGACACCGGAAGCCTCCCCGAATGGCCAGAAACGCGTGCACAGGCAGAACCTCTGTATCGCTCTCGGCGGTGCAGGTCCCCACCCCTGGTTCAGCTCCACTCCTGCTCGCCGGGAGCGAACCAGGCCTGACAGTCCCCCTGCTGAACTACCCCCCCCCCCCCCCGAAGCAGTAACACCAGCAGATTACAGGGGAGCCTGTTGCACCTTTAAGAACAGCCCCAGCAATTTAAAGGTATAGCCACGTGTCTAATGCCTTATGTTGTTTGTTTTTTTAAACTAAATTTTAAACTAAATTCCAACCAACTATCCTTAATTGTTCCTCCAGTGATCCCGGACCCCCGGGCTCACCACCTATTCAGCTGCTTGGAGACTGAGGTAACTGATGGAGGAAGGCGGATCCCAGAGATATATGTGCATGACATCACAGAAAGAAGGAGGTTCCTCAGTCTCCAAAGCTGCTGAATGAGGTAGACAACTCAGAGGTCCAGGACTAGACTGGGGATACGATCAGGAACACAGCATATATTTATTTTTTTTGTTATTTGTATGCCACCTATCACACAATTTTATGTGGTCTACAACACAACATAAGCCCTCGTGGAAGTGATGCCGGCACAGGAGAGTGAGTGGGCAAGACGACAAAATGGACCTTGCCGTCTATATGAATGTGTCAGTCTATCTCTCTGTGTTTAGAACCAAAAAGCAGGCTTACTGGAGAGCAGGCAACGCAGGAATCCACCAGGGATCTCGGAGGGGCACGGTACATTCTGGAAGCCATTTCATCAAGCTAGTATTTGGGGTGGTTTGAGACTGGCCATTACAATTAGGCCCTTTCTGCCTTCACCAGAGCCTGTCCTGAAGAGATGGAGCAAGAATAAAAGAGCCACTGTGTGATTTAGGGAGGTGGGGAGGCCCAATTTCTAAACTGCTTGCAGACCTGAGGAGTTTCCCTTTGAAAATTTGGGGTGTGCTGAAGCCATCAGTACTTCAGTAGCCATGGAGTTTGCATCTACTATACAGCAAGTTCAAAATGGACACCATACAACACGCAAGAGGATCTCAAAATGAAACAGCCAAGTGATCTTTCATTTAACGTTCAATGTAAGGGGAGGGTGCCACAATATCACATTTTGACCGTGCCTGCCCCTCACACCTGAAAAGACGATATCGCAGCACTTCCCCCTACTGGTAGCAGTGCGGACGGAGGACGCCCATACAGCTGTGCAGGAACATTGCTTCTCCTCCCCCAGTCCTTTGCACCATGAGTAAAAGCAGCATGTTTACCTGCAGACAGAGAGCAATTTTTGAGCCCCCACTATTATCCAAGTAACTGCTTAGCTACCCAGAAAAAGTCAGTTTAAAGTTGCCTTTCCTGTGCAAATTTTGGAAAAACATGACGTAGTTCATTAAACAGATCATTTACTATACAGCGACTCTTGTTATTTTCTTCCGTGCATAAAGCAATTAGAATCTATTCATTTGAAGCAAGAGGCATAGTCTTGAGGAGGAGGGGTTCTGAATAGTCTCCGCAGTTCTCTTTTCCAAAATCATACAGCGGCAAAAATATCCTTACTCTCCATCTGCCAGTAGCAAGTTAAGCTGCTGAAATCCCGAGGAGTGGTTGAATGGGTAGAACAGCCACTCCTTGCTGATTGTGAGGAAGTCCTTCAACTCTCCACTGCGTCAGGTACACACTTACAGGCTGATGCAGAAACCTTGCGCTAGAGCACAGTGTTTCACGCTCTAGCGCAGGGTTTCATAGCGCAACTTTGACGCTGACTCTTTGCGCTGGAATGGAATAATCAAATTGCCCAGTGTGCAAAAAGTCAACATTAAACTGGGAGAGCAAGCCAAACACGTGCACACAGAAGTTGGCACAAGTTTGGGATGCTGTCCCAGAGAAACATGACCTAAGCATCAGGGAGAGCTCCCAGTGCCACCAGCATACTATTGGGAGTCCGGGCTCCCCTCAGACACTGACCCCCGACAGAAAACAGTCCCTAGTGGCCCTGATCCACACACCCAATAAAAAAAATTCCTGGTGGCCCTGATCCCACTCATCCACCCACACAATAACAAAAATTCCTGGTGTTCCCCGAACCTTCCCATCCACCCCCTCCCAGTACCTTTAATCTGGAGCAAGAGCAATGCCCACAAGCTCCCACCTTTATGCCACCATTTTCCAATGCTCCTGCTCCAGATTAAAGGTACTAGGAGGGAGTGGGCGTTCGTGGGGCACCGGGCTGCCATGGTTTTTTGTTATTGGGTGGGTGGGGGGATCTGGGCCACCGGGGATTTGGTTTCTGTCTGAGGGGGTCGGAGTTGGGGGGGGGCACCGCCCCTCCCTCCCCCAAGACAGTATTCTGATGGCACCGGAGGCCTCCCCTAATGCCTGGATCATCTGAGGTCAAACTTCACTTCAGATGATAGTTTTGCTCCCAGCTGGACCTTTACACCTACCCAAAGCTGGCATGAAGATTCCTCGTTAAAATACTGTATAAAAACTGCACTAAGTTTCAGCGCAATTTTTACATCAGGTGCAATTACTTCTGCAACCATTTTAATGCCAAGTGTGCTGCAGTTTAGCGCGGTTGTTATTTTGGTATTTTTACGGCGCTAGCTTGCTTTCTGCATCAGAGAGCAAACCTAGCGCAGAAAACGCTAAGCTTGCCTGCATCGGCCCAATAGACTGCAAACTCTCTGGGGACAGGGAGATGCCCACTCTACTTGAACGTAATTTGCCTTGAGCTACATCCAAAATCCCTTTCTTTCTGAAGCAAAGAAGATCAATTTTAGGTTCTTTAAGTAAGTGTTCCAGTTCTGGGAACAGTAACTGAAATCCAAACCTCCACAGGTCACAGGAACTGAACCAAAAACATCAGGGAGCCGACGTGTGTCAACCGGATGTAAAAAAAGACATTTCACATCTACCGTCAGCAGCGTGCAGTAACTGGCAATAGGTATATAAGAAAAAAAACAGAAGTACGTCGTACAGTAAAGCACAGTTACTTACCTGTAACAGGTGATCTCTGGGAACAGCAGGAATTAGTCCTCACATATGGGTACGACGGAACCGACGGAGCCTGCGCGGGAAAGCTCCCCAGCTTCCCAGAAGGAAGCTTTTGGGGCCTCCCACTGCACATGCGCGCTGCCTTCCCGCCTTCCTGACCAGCTCTCCTCAGTTTGAGTTTATAGCTGAGACAATAGAGAGAGGAAAGGAAGATAGATAGAAGATACAACTCCTAGGGGAGGTGGGTGGGTTGTGAGGGCTAATTCCTGCTGTTCCCAGAGATCACCTGTTACAGGTAAGTAACTGTGCTATCTCCAGGAACAAGCAGGAATAAGTCCTCACATATGGGGACCTCCCTAGCTAAGATGCCTGGGAGATCCCCTTCCAAGGGTTCGCCATCTTCGAATGGATCTCAGGCATCCATCCTGGGAAGGTGGGCAGGAGTTGTTCAAGTATGGAACAGGTGTTTGAGGACAGCCTGACCAAACAAGGCATCCCGGCGGGAGTCCTTGTCCAAACAGTAATGGGCTGTGAAGGTATGAACCGAGGCCCAGGTGGCGGCTCGACAGATCTGATCTATAGATACAGAGTGAAGATGAGCCATAGAAGTGGCCATGGCTCTCACATTGTGAGCTGTGACATGGCCTTCCAGAGAAATAGTTTTACTCTGGTAAGTAAAGGAAATACACTGAGCAATCCAATTGGAAAGTGTACGTTTAGAGACTGGAAGTCCCAAATGAGAAGGATCAAAAGCCACGAAAAGCTGGGAAGACTTTCGATGTGGCTGAGTCCTGTTGAGGTAAAAGGCAAGAGCTCTTTTACAATCTAGAGTATGAAGGTTCCTCTCTGCACTGGATGCATGAGGAGCTGGAAAAAAGACAGGTAGATATACCTCTTGATTAAGATGAAAAGGCGAGACCACTTTGGGCATAAAGTGGGGATTCGTCCTAAGGACCACCTTATCATGATGAAACCTGGTATAAGGTGGATGAGCTACTAAGACCTGTAGTTCACTGATGCGGCGAGCCGAAGTGACTGCAATAAGGAAAAGGACCTTCCAGGAAAGAAATTTCAAGGAGGTAGAAACCAACGGTTCAAAAGGTGGCTTCATAAGCTGACCTAGAACGAGGTTCAAATCCCATGCTACCGGAGGAGGCCGGATGGGAGGTTTAGTTAGAGTCAGGCCTCTCATGAACCTTGCAATAAGAGGATGAGAGGAGACAGGTTGTCCATTTATAGGTTTTAAAGATGCTGCAATAGCACTCAAATGGACTCGTACTGAATTCGTCTTAAGGCCTGCATTTGAAAGCATAGGAACGCCTCGTGGAGGGTTTCCTAGAGGCATGAAGGATATCTTTCACTGGTTGAGAAAGATTGAAGTCATGAAGGCTTAGGCCTTCAGTAACCAAGCTCTGAGGTGTAGGGACTTGGGGTTTGGGTGCCACAAAGTCCCCTCCTCCTGAGACAGAAGGTCTGGCGCCGCTCCCAGGTCCAGGGAGGGTCCCTGGGAGAGATGCAGAAGTAGAGGGAACCACACTTGGCGTGGCCAGCGTGGAGCTATGAGGATCATCGATCCGTGATCCCTCTGGAGTTTGAACAGAGTCTTGGGAATCAAAGGAATGGGTGGAAAGGCATATAGGAATTCCTGACCCCAATGTAGGAGAAAGGCGTCGTTGGCCTGAGCTCTCTGACACGGAGTCCTGGAACAGAACCGGGGAAGTTTGGCATTGCACGGACTTGCAAAGAGGTCTATGTCCGGGGTTCCCCATTCCTGAAAGATTCTGCGTATCTGGTCCATATGCAAGGACCATTCGTGTGGAAGCAGAACTCGACTGAGTCTGTCTGCCCAAGAGTTTAGAACCCCTGGAAGATACACTGCCAGAAGATGAATTTGATGCTCTCTGGCGAAGGCCCATAATCTGAGAGCTTCGTTGCAAAGCGACAGAGAGCCTGTCCCTCCTTGTTTGTTTACGTAGAACATGGCCACCTGATTGTCTGTTTGAACTAGGACGGTCAGGTTGACAAGGAGGGTATGGAAGACTTTGAGGGCAAAGAAGATTGCTCGCAGTTCCAGGAGGTTGATGTGAAGGGTGGTCTCCTGTGGAGACCAAGTACCCTGAGTGGAGAGGTGTTGTAGATGAGCTCCCCACCCTGTTTGGGAGGCATCTGTTGTGAGGGTTGCTTGGGGCAACAAAGGTTGGAAGGGGGCCCCCAACAACAGATTCTTGGTGGACATCCACCATTGGAGGGACCAAAACAGATGCTTTGAGGTGAGTATTTGGTCGGAGAGCGCTCCTGATGCTTGAGTCCACTGGGTGGCCAAGGTCCATTGAGCTGCTCTCATATGAAGACGAGCGTAGGGCACCACGTGTACCGTGGAGGCCATGTGGCCCAGAAGTCGCAGCATTTCTCTGGCTGTCAAGTGACTGCTGGACTGAGCTTGGGAGGCCAAGCACACCAGACGTTGGCCCCGGACTTGAGGTAGGTAGGCCCTTGCAGTGGTGGCGTCCAACTGGGCCCCTATGAATTCCAGAGACTGAGTAGGGATAAGTTGGGAAGGTTTATCACCAGTCCCAGATACTGCAGAATGTGCCTTGTGCGGTCCAGGGAAATCTGGGACTCTGACTGAGATGGAGCTCGGATGAGCCAGTCGTCCAGATATGGGAATACAAAAATTCCCAGACCTCTTAGAAATGCGGCAACAACTGCCATGCATTTGGTGAACACTCTTGGAGCAGAGGCTAGACCGAAGGGTAGTACTCTGTACTGGAAATGTTTTCCCTGAAACAGAAATATTAGATATTTTCTGTGGGATGGGTGGATGAGTATATGTGTGTACGCATCCTTGAGATCTAGAGAACAAAGCCAATCCTGACTCTGAAGGTATGGAAGGAGAATGCCTAGAGAAAGCATTTTGAATTTCTCCTTGTACAGAAATCTGTTCAATTCTCTCAGATCTAGGATAGGTCTGAATCCCCCTGTCTTCTTTGGTATGAGAAAATAAGGGGAGTAGGATCCTGTCCCTTGTTGAAGAAGAGGAACCTCTTCTATTGCCCTTGGGCAAGGAGAGAAGAGATTTCCTGACCCAACAGGCCCAGGAGAGATGGGGGAGAATTGAAGTGCCTCACCATGGTATATGGAGGAAGGTTGGAAAAATGAAGTTTGTAGCCCTCTCTGATGATAGAGAGGGTCCATTGCTCTGATGTAATTTGCCCCCATCTGGGAGCAAAGTGAGCTAACCTTCCGGGAATGGTGAGGGGCTCTGGTTGTTCTAGAGCCAGAAAGGTTAAGTTCTCTAGGGGCAAGTCAAAACCCCTGAGGGGGTTGAGCCTGCTGAGGAGTGGCAGACACTGCAGGCTTTGACCTTGCCTGTTTAGGCTGCTGACGTTTAGCAGCAAAGCGAGGCTGAGAAGATTGTTGGCCAGTATTTGTGGAAAATCTGGCCTTCTTGTAGTAAGGCCTCTTGAAAGACTTTTTCTTGGCAGGAGTAGAGGTAGACTTAGAAAGTCTATCTAATGTAGCATTTTCTGCGTCCATTTGAGTGGCTTTAATTTGCCAGTCTTTACCAAATAAGTTCTCACCTGTACAGGGCAGATTCCGTAAGCCATCCAGGACCCAGGGGTCTAGGTCAGAGGCCTGGAGCCAAGCAAGTCGTCGGGCTGCAATGGCAATGCCCGAAGCTCTACCGGCACCTTCAAAGGAATCAAAGGCTGCTCTGTTGGAGAACTTAGAAACATCTAGAAGCTGTTTCACCAGAGAAATGAACTCCTCCTTTCTATCCTCAGGGATAAATGAGGTAAAATGCCGTACCTTTAGGGCAAGTTCCCTTAGAAACATGCCCATATACAGACTGTATGAATTAATCCTGGCTATAAGCATACTAGCCTGGAAGTTTTTCCTACCAAAAGAGTCTAGGGTCTTACATTCTCGCCCTGGAGGGGTAGAAGAGTGCCTTTTGGTACTCTTAATCTTTTTCAGCGCAGACTTCACCACAATGGAATGGTGAGGCAGCTGATTTTTTTGAAAACCAGGAGAAGGAGGGACCCGGTACATGGTGTCCAACCTACGAGAATGAGGAGACAACGTTAGAGGAGCCTCCCATAAGTCCATCAAGTGTTCTTGAAGGATTTCATGGATAGGCAGGGTGACTGCCTCTTTAGGAACCTTAAGGTATCCTAAAATATCCAATTCCTTTGATCTAGGTTCTTTTTCAGAGGATGTAGTAATAGAAAGTCCTTTAGCTACTTCTATAATGAAGTCTTGAAAGGACAAATCCTCTGGTGGAGACATTCTCCTCTGTGGGGAAGAAGGCTCTTCAGGAAGAACCAGAGAAAGCTCATCAGAGTCATCAGAGGAGTCAAAATCCTCAGAAGAATCAGAGAATCCTCTATTTGCTTCCAACGCACGATACGCATACCGATCGGTATCGACATCGGGCGTACCGGGTATGGGATCGGTATCGGGTGAAAACCCGGATCCGGCATGCGGAACCGATCTGCGTTTGGAAGATGATGGTCTCGGTTCCGGTATGGAGGACAGTACCGGAACCGGAACCGGACCCGGAACCGCTAGATGCGGTACCGAGGGCGTCGCAGCTTTAATGAAAGCCAGAACGGCCTGCTGCATGGTATGGACAGTATCGCCCATAGACGCCACTGCTGCCTGGATGTCGGTACCGGCATGAGCCGGTACCCCAGAGCAGTCTAACAGGTGATCAGTCGAGGCCGTGCCATCGATGTCAACCTGTAACCCCATAGATGGTGCTTTGGAAGCCAGAGCTTCCCGCCGGGGTTGTTTGGCTGGGGCAGGATCCTCAGATTCAAAAGTGAGAGCCTCTCGATGCTTTGAAGGAGATTTGCTCTTTGAGGACCTGCCCGAAGAAGGTTTGGTTACCTGAGATCCATCCGGAGAGGAAGACCTGGATGACTGTGATGCTGGATTATCTGAAGCAAACAGCACATGGAATTTGTTGGCCCGGTTCTGCAAACCACGTTTAGACATCTGGGAGCAGGATGGGCAGTCCGGAATGGAGTGGTCAGGCCCCAAACATTTAAGACACCAGTCATGGGTGTCTGTAACAGAAATAACAGCACTACACTTGGTACACTTCTTGAAACCAGGGGCTGGTTTCTCCATGAGGAGAATTTGTGTAGGCCTGAGGCCTAACCGAAGTCACCAAGTTGCTAAATAAAAGGTTTTTTTTGGTTTTTTTAAAAGAAAAGAAAAGAGAGACTGGCGGTACCGGTTTCGGTATGGGGAAGGCAGGTACGCGGTCTAAAGAAACAAACTAAAATAAGAATTTCTTCAGCGGTGACAGGAACACGACCTGCTGGCTCCGCGGAAAAAGAGAAACTGAGGAGAGCTGGTCAGGAAGGCGGGAAGGCAGCGTGCATGTGCAGTGGGAGGCCCCAAAAGCTTCCTTCTGGGAAGCTGGGGAGCTTTCCGGCGCAGGCTCCGTCGGTTACGACGTACCCATATGTGAGGACTTATTCCTGCTTGTTCCTGGAGATCTGTTCTCAATTCCCTATTTCTGTGGTCATCATACAATCTCCCAGGAATTTATTTTCTGATCTATTGCTTAGCTTGTGTCCTAACAGCCACAGTCCTGGAAATCATCCTGCATTCAAGCAGCAAATGTCCATCAAATTTCTTCCTGTGGTCAAAGTTCACAGCTGTCCCCCAGACCTGGTTCTTTTAGAAGGCAGTGTGCAATAAATGCCACAATCCGGCGCATACTCACAATAACAAAAGCCAATGTCGAAGATGCCAGGCCTATTCTGAATTTTACCAACTTAAAAATAACATTTGAATGTTAACTATCTCAAAAGCGGACTAGGCTCAAATGCTCTCGCAGGGGCTGCGATGGGAAAATACAGAAACAAATTGTTTTCACAGGGAGAAATAACTTTCAAATTACAAGCTAGTTCGCTGTACATCAGAAACTAGTTCTAGATACCGTACTCCCAACTCTGAACTTCTGCCGGCGTCCATAAGGTGGCTATCTAGATTTATAGAGGAAGTTTTAGGTTTAGAATAGAAGACCTCTTTGTCACTGTGGCTTTCTGGCAACAATAAACATGACATACTGTACAACACCATTCACAAGATTGTCCTGGGTGACAGACATCCTATTCTTATATTCTTAAAGGGGAATGTGGACAATGAGCAGAAGATTTTGAAGAACCTCTGATTTTGGTTAAACTAATAACTTAGGAGTACACCGCTATCATAAATCTGCCATTTCTTATAGCAAGTAGATAAACTACCAATGTTCCCTCCAAGCTGTGCTAAAGTCCTTCACTCATATTCCCGCCAGTTCAGGGTGGGAGTCCTGTAGAAGCTGCTGGTCGCAACTGAACATGCGATATTGAAGCACTACCCCTCTCTCGCTTGACGCCACTGACTTAAACTTCCTAACGAAACGCCCCAAGAGTCTGTGGACAGAATGCTCTTCTCTTCCTATCTAAGCAGGAAGTGAAGGTGGCTATGCTGAATTTAATTTAAAAAGGCATTTTAAGGCAACGTAGCAACAAAATCTACAAAGACGTGCAAAGCCTACATGATTGGCATTACTGCGCAAAAATGTCATAGTTGTCTTAATTCAATCCCTTTGTGTTTCTTACCATGTGTCCAATGTATGCACACGTATCTTTCTGCATAATTCCTAGTAAAACTCCTTTCCCCTTACATTACGTCAATAGTGTGTTTTTTTGAGGTTTCAGAAATTAATAAAAGCTCATATGTTTAGAGAGGCTTTTAATATTAAGGTTTAACCACTAATATGTGTGCTTTTTGTAAACCAGGTATACATTAAATAAATAAATAAAAGGAACCGGGAATTTTTGTTCTGTCAATAGACTGCAGACGGCTTTTGAATCATCCATGGGAAATTAGCCTGCTAATTAAAGTAAACAAACCCTGAGAGCAATTGTGAAAAGATGGCAAAGTGAAGTGTGCTGAGATTAGAGCGTGGAAAATGGAGTCCTTACCTCCATCCTGGGAGTTCATGATATTGAGAGCGAACAGCATAGCGTTGGAGAACGTGGTGGCCTCTTCCTTGCTTGCAAAGTTCAAACCATATACCTGCCGCGCATCTCGCCACTGATGAAACGTAGGCGTTGCTTGATTGTACTTCAGGCCTTTCACGAGGGAGTAGTTGATTACCACCTGTAATGAAAAATTATTATTTTATGTCTCACTTATCTTTTACACTTCTAGGTGAGTTACAAATCAAACATAAACAATACAATTCCACAGCCACATACAGTGACTTCCGAAAGTATTCATCCCCTTGGTTTTTGTCCTGTTTTGTCGCATTACAATACAACCTGGGTGGAGGTTTATTTGTGTGTTAGGTAAGGGACCTAACAATATAGGGGTATGTTTACTAAACCATCTTAACATCGCAGCGGTGGTATTTTCGCACGATAAGTGACATTATCGCGCGTTAACGCGGCTGCGGCGTTAAGGCACCCTAACTCTATGAAATCTGGCTCTGAAGGGTGGAGTAAGGCTTCCCAGAGGGCGGAGAGAAGGGGTCAATGGGCGGAGAGTGGGCGGTAAATGGCTCCTTGCACATGAATGCTGTGAAATGAAGGGCAGAAAATTAGCGCGAGTGAAACCCTCGCGCTAGGCACATTTGCAGGAAAGAGAAACCATTTCAGTCAGCAATGTAGAGCAAAGCCAGGGAAACCCAATAACGTGATAGTAGTGATACATGTGCACGGAACAAAAAGGCAAATAAACATAGAAAATGACCTGAACCACATTTAAAATCCCAATAACCAAGCTGGCCAATAGTGATATTAATGCAAAACATAAAGAAACACTACTGAGAAAGCATAAAAAAAGAAGATATCATGTTTGGAAGGGTCTATGGTCTGTCCCCCTACAAGGTGAATGATCCCACATTGAAATAGCGGTGATCAGGGTTTTCCCTTTATATTGGGCAGGTTTGTTATGGCATGCACATGTGCCGCAACAGCAGGGTGGGCATGTAGGAAAGGGCAACTGTACAGATGCTGGAAATGGGATACAGAGGGCAGCAGGCGGCACATGCTGTGGTGCAGCTGGGGCACAGTGCAGACTAGGCACATGCCTAGGTAGCACATAGGAATGCCGAAACTGCAGCTAGACAGCAACTGATGAGGGTCCAACATGGGCACGAGTGTGTGCCCCACAGTGTCACAGGGGAAATTACCCAGCAGGTACCCCCAAGGGCACATAACATTGGCAGGCGGTGCGGGGGGGGGGGGGGAGGAAGCGCGCATGTCCATGTAGGCACCCCTACCTGAGAACCCACACCATAGGCAGCTGCCTACCAGCATACTGCATGGCCTGGGACTGCGCACCACCAGCACCACTGGCATAATGGCATGGCAGCATGGTGGCGGAGGGGTGCTGGTGGCAGAGGGGGCAGTGGCATCTGCCCACAGCAGACCATGGCCTAGCCCCGTTTAGGTGGGTGCCGTGCAATGCAACAGACAGGGTCTGTCTGACAAACAGTCATGGTATCCCCAGGGAATGAACTGTCCCTGCGGCAACAGTGTGATGCAGTACACACAGCCAGTGTATTCAGGAACCGGAGGTCACAAGTTCAAGTCCCAGCTGTGGCTACTGCCAACCTTTTCCCCATATTTTACCCAGTACTAGACCATGGTAATAAAGATGGAACCTTTATTGCAGATAAAATAAACATGCCTAAAACGCCTATATTTTACCCTACAGAGCACAGACACCATAAACATGTGCAATCCCTAGAGCAGAGTTTCCCAACTGCAGTCCTGGAGGGCCAAACACCATTCAGGTTTCATGCTGTCCCTAATAAATATGCCTGTGCTGCATTAGTATGCGCCGCCCCCATTGTATGCAAATGTATCTCATGCATATTCATTAGGGACAGCATGAAAACCTGAACAGTGTTTGGCCCACAAGGACCGGATTTGGGAACCTCTGCCCTAGAACAGCGGCCAACAGGGGCATAAACACCCACACACACAGGCTCCACTATCCAAAGCCTCATGGAGAGTCAGGCTGTTGGGCTCTGCGCGCAGCAGCATATCCCAATACTAGCACTTGCATACCTTAGCAATGCCGCCCTAAACTTGGGAATACGTTACACATATATCAGAAGGTTTCTATGAGTAATGGCAGATAACAATTCCTAAGTTAAGCACAATTTGCTGATAGAGCTGCATCATAGCAACATTTCTGATATCTGTGGAGTGTGTTTCAGTTTTGGTTTCTGACAGTGTTTACCACCCCGGGGAGTGACCCCCAACAGTATTGTGTACCATACCCATGCCTGCACTGTGCCCAGGACTGGTGTGGTGGCCAGAGCTGCCAAAAGCCTCTATATTTGCACAATGCTGGCATAGGTGAGGGAGTGTGTGTCTGTCTAACCAGTGTGTTGCGGCTGCCTACAACTTACTGAACCCACACTGCTTGCACTGTTTCCAGTGTTAGCCTGCCAATGTGCATAATGAGGAGGAAGGTACTGTGGGTATGGCCCGGACAGGGTGGCCTGGGCAGGATGCATCTGCACAGGGCATAGGGCAATGGCTGGGACATTGTAGTGCCCAGCCACCACCTGTACGGACAGGGTGGCCACAGTATGTCCTGCTGGGAGGTCACTCTCACCCTGACTGAGCAGTGACCACGGCATGGCTAGGTTCCCCCATAGTGCTATAGAGTATTTCTCTCAAGTGATATTTATGGGTTCTCTTTTCTGGGGCCCAATCACTGACTTATCTGCTTGGTGGGTGTGCTCACATCCCAGTTTTGGATGCACACATCTTCTCCAGGAACATGCACCATGGACTAGCTAGCAGACTGTCTGCAGTTAGTATGTGTATGGCTGGAACACTGTGCAGCGGCTGGAGACTCACTGTGCTTGCTGATGGAGCATGTCAGATAGTGGTGGGGGGCAGCTGAGTATTTTCAGGCCTACTGTCTGTCTGCCTGCCTGTCATTGCCTTATGGATGCATACAGATCTGCACTGACATCCCTGTAGGGTGCCTGTTCCCCAGCAGGACTGGGGAAGATGGCCCCCTCTACTGCCACCATTGCAGGGATGTAGAATGTGTATCTGTTGGTGGGAGATCCTGTCCCCCACCCTGAGCCCCAGAGGGCGGGTTGGGTGGTGCTACATAATCCGCCTATGGGTCCAAACACCCCCTTCACTTAAATCATGTGACCATGGAACCCACACAGGATATGCACTATTCTGGGTTCATCATAGTCCACAAGGCTAGACGTGACTGGGAAATACAGATGGACACAGGTGTATCCTGGGTGTGCCTGCAAGGACTACCTATCACACACTGTCACTGACAGAGACCTACAGCATAGCCTATCTCAGCTAAGCCATGTGCTGCGGACCTGGTGCTGGGCGCCCCACCTCGCCCTCAGGGTGAGCACAGTACCCCCACAATGTGTCGGTCTGTAGCTACTCTGTGCCAGTACCAGACACGGTCAGTTCCCCCTACCAGGTCAAGGTGCTGTGGGGGTGCATATCCCATCTTGTGATCATCTGTAGACTGCTGATCTGCATGTGCCGTGCATCATGGGTACGGGTGGGTTAACCCTATCCTGGTAACCACAGCAGACAGTTTGTGTGGTGACCTGCAGTCCTTCTGTAGCCAGTCAAGGGTTTGTTAGCAGCTATAGAGATGTAGCCCACTGGTTACTTCACTGACTGTGGAGGCAGAGGTCATGGGTTTGATCCCACAGTGGTGTTATTTGATAGGGCTGTCTGAGGTATTTCCTTTATTAATTTAAATTAGTGCTGCCAGCAAAAACACCCTCCTTTATTAATTTAAATTAGTGCTGCCAGCAAAAACACCCTCACAGTGCTCTAACCTTAAGGTGCCTCATAAGGCGCCCTATAAAGTGCTCTATGAGGCGTCTTATAAGGTGCCCTATAGGGAACATTATAAGGTGCCTTGGCGGACAGTGCATTTTATAATGTGCCCTCTGGAGTGCCTTATAGGGTGCCTTATGCGGCACCTTAGGTTACGGCACTGTGAGGGTGTGTTTGCTGGCAGCACTAATTTAAATTAAAAAACAAAATGCCTCAGACAGCACTGATTTAAAATAAAGGGTAATGTCTCAGACAGCCTTACTCATTAAGCCCACTGGGGGATCAAACTTATGACCCCTTTTTCAGCAGTCATTGTATTAACCAGTGTGCTACATCTCTGTTGCTGTGTTTGTAGGTCAGCGCGCCTAATTAAGGCTAACGCACGTTAACGTGCCACGGCTCCCTCTATCGCGCGATAACGGACTTTATCGCACGATAACCCGAAATGCTAACTTAAGACCGGAACGCCCACTACCTTATATGGCATTCGTCACAGTAAGACTGCAACTAATGCCGGTAACATTAAGATGGTTTAGTAACCATACCCCATAGTCCAAATTAGTGAAGTGGGATGACAATAAAATGTTTATGTTTATTGGAAGATTTGATATACCGCACCTTATTAATCCAGGGCAGTTTACAATAAATAACAAATAACAAACACAATGGCCGTAGGTCTTAGAAAATGAAAGGAACATTAAATAACAGGAAAGAGAAAATAGAAAGCAGCAAAGAAAGAAAAGAAACAAGCTGCTTATAAGAGCCTTGTATATATAAAAAACAAGTAAAAACTGAAAAGTTGTGAGTGCACATGTATTCATCTCTTTTGCTATGAAACCCCTAAATAAAATCTTGTCCAACTAATTAACCTCAGAAGTTACATAATTACTTGATTACGGTCCACCTGTGTGCAATCAGCATGACATGATCCATCATATCATGCCTGTACAAATATACCTGTTCTGAAAGGCCCCCGAGTCTGCAACACCACTAAGCAAGCAACATGAAGACCAAGGAGCACTCCAAACAGGTCAGAGACAAAGTTGTGAAGAAGTATAGATCAGGTTTGGGTTATAAAAAAAATATCCTAAATTCTGAATATCTCACGGAGCACCATTAAATCCATTATAACAAAATAGAAAGAATATGGCACCACTACAAACCTGACAAGAGAAGGCCGCCCACCAAAACTCACAGACCGGGCAAGGAGGGTATTAATCAGAGATGCTGCAAAGACACCAAGGATAACACTGAAGGAGCTGCATCCACAGTGGAGATGGGAGTATCTGTCCATAGGACCACTTTAAGCCATACACACCACAGAGTGGGACTTTATGGAAGAATGGCCAGAAAAAAGCCATTGCTTAAAGAAAGAAATAAGAAAAACATGCTTGGAGTTTGCACAACAGCATGTGGCGGACCCCCCCCCCCCCCACATGGAAAAAGGTTCTCTGGTCAGAAGAGATGAAAATGAAGAAATTAGGCCTTACCTGCTAATTGTCTTTCCTTGAGTTCTCTCCGGGCCAGTCCAGGAACAGAAGGGTTGTCAATCCCATTCAGCAGCTGAGGACTGAAAACTGAAAGGTTTCTCCTGTCAAACTATCTAGCTCTCCCTGACGTCAGCTACTCAGTCTACTAACTGTCCAAGCAGCTCACTAACTACGAAAAAACCTCCTGATCGATCAGCATAACTGTGGAAGTCTGCATAAACAAACACAACAAAACCCTGCTAACTACACTCTAGCGTTGCATCCCTTTATGTTTTTATTTTATTTTTATTTTTTTGTTTTGACATACTCTTTCTTTCTGACCGCCTGAAACGCCTTTACTGTTCCCCATGCACCGCCACCCATGGAAGCTCTAGCAGCCAGCCGCGTGCTCTTTGTGCCAGCTCGCAACCACAATGGGTGGGTCCTGGACTGGCCCGGAGAGAACTCAAGGAAAGACAATTAGCAGGTAAGGCCTAATTTCTTCTTCCTCTTCGTCTCTCCGGGCCAGTCCAGGAACAGAAGGGAAGTACCAAAGCAATTCCTAAACATGGGAGGGTCCTGTGAGCCCGGCCACAAGTGTTGCAGCCCCAACTCTCGCATCCTCCCGTGCATGCACATCCAAGCGATAATGTCTAGCAAACGTGTGAAGGGAAGACCACGTTGCCGCCCTACAGATGTCCACCGGCGGAACTAAGGCCAACTCCGCCCACGACGTCGCCAACCCCCGGGTAGAATGAGCCCTAACGCTCCCCGGAGGCGACTGACCTCTAATCTCGTACGCCGACTCTATCACCCGCTTCACCCAACGAGCAATAGAAACCTTAGATGCTGCCTGCCCTTTACGTTTACCTGCAAAGAGCACGAACAGTCGATCCGATCTTCGAAACGGCTTGGTCCTCTTAAGGTACTTGCGAAGCACCCGACCCAGATCCAAGAGTCTCAATGATCGGGGTATCTCCCCACCTTCTCCGCTCGAGAAAGTTGGTAAAGAAACCAGCTGGTTCACGTGAAACTCCGACACTACCTTAGGGAGGAAGGACGGGACTAGTCTCAAAACTACCTTCTCTGCCGAGAACTGCAGAAACGGGCTTCGACATGAAAGAGCTTGTAGATCCGAAATTCTACGTGCCGAGCACAAGGCTACTAGAAAAACCGTCTTCCAGGAAAGATGTTGTAAACTAACGGAATTACCCACCTCGAAGGGCGGTTGGGTCAAGGCTTCCAAAACGAAATTCAAATCCCAAGCCGGCATCACGGAACGCACTGGCGGTCTGATATTCTGAGCCGCCCTGAGGAAGCGATGCACATCCGGATGTGCAGACAACACCATGCCCTGCACCTTGCCCCTGTAGCACGCCAGTGCCGCTAGCTGGACCTTGAGTGTATTAAGCGCTAGACCTTTCTCTAGCCCCCCTTGAAGGAAAGGGAGAATAGCTGGAAGAGGTGTGTAAAAAGGACGCAATCCCCGCTTCAAGCACCAAGCCTCAAAAATCCGCCACACGCGAACATAAGCCAGGGAAGTCGACCTGCGCCTGGACTTTAGCAAAGTAGCGATCACGGCCGTGGAATAGCCCCTCCACCGGAAGCGCTCCCTCTCAATAGCCAAGCCGTAAGCAATAACTGATCCACCTGCGGCATTAAGACCAGACCCTGAAATAAGAGATTGACCCAGTTGGGTAGGCGCCAAGGGCAATCCACCAGCAGTCGCACCAGATCTGCATACCACGGCCTCCTTGGCCAATCCGGAGCTATGAGAATCACGGTACCCTCGTGACCCGCAATCTTCTGAACCACTCTGCCGATCATCGGCCACGGCAGGAACACATAAAGCAAGATGTCCCTCGGCCAGGGTTGTACCAAGCCGTCCAGGCCCTCCGACATACGCGCCCTGCGTCGGCTGTAAAATCGAGTCGCCTTGGCATTGGCGAATGTCGCCAACAGGTCCATGACCGGTTGACCCCACCGTACGGAGATGTCGTGGAAGACCGCTGCATTTAGCTCCCACTCCCCGGGATCTAAGGTATGGCGACTGAGATAGTCGGCCTGAACATTGTCTTTTCCCGCCACGTGCGCCGCCGAAAGCACCAACAGATGATTCTCTGCCCAGATCATCAAAAGCTGGCTCTCTGCCAACAAGGCGGCACTGCCTGTGCCCCCTTGCCGATTGATATACGAAACTGTCACCAGGTTGTCATAGAACACGCAAACCGCTCTGCCCACAACAAGGCTCTGGAACTCCAGCAGCGCCCACCGCACTGCTCGGAGCTCCAACAAATTGATTGGCGCCCCGCTCTCCGCTGCGGACCAGGAGCCCTGCGCCACCTGAGCTTGACAATGAGCTCCCCACCAGACGAGACTGGCGTCTGTCGTGACCAACATCCAATCTGGCTCTTTTAGGGGAACTCCAGCCTGAAGATGCTGCGGGTCTAGCCACCAATGAAGCGAGGATGCCACTTCCTCCGGACACGGCAACCTGCAGTGCAGGGGATGGAGCTGAGGGGACTATTGGCTCAGCAAGAAGCTTTGTAGAGGTCGCATATGGGCCCTGGCCCACGGAACGAGATCTAAGGCCGCCGCCACGGACCCTAGGAGTTGCAAATACCTCCAGGTCGTGGGAGCCTTCAATTGCAGAAAAGCCCGCACTTGCCGTAGAATTTTGTGAACACGTTCCTCGGGAAGGAACACGGATCCAATCTGAGTGTCGAACAACGCCCCTAAATAAGTGAGACGACATGTCGGCAATAACCGACTCTTCGCCTGATTGATTATCCAACCTAGACTTTCTAGAACCTGCACCACCCGAGCTGTTGAGGAAACCGAATCCACATGAGAACGAGCTCGAATCAACCAATCGTCGAGGTAGGGGTGAACGTGGATCCCCTCCTCCCGCTGCCACTACCACCATGACCTTCGTGAAGGTCCGAGGAGCCGTGGCCAACCCGAACGGTAAGGCCCGAAACTGAAAGTGACCCATTGGCACGGCAAAACGCAGAAACTTGTGATGCTCGGCTTGGATGGGAATGTGAAGGTACGCCTCCGTGAGGTCTATTCACGAGAGCACCTCGCCTGGTTGCACCACTCGAATCACGGATCGCAGTGTCTCCATACGAAAGTGAGGCACCCGCAAACACCGATTGACATGTTTGAGATCGAGGAAGGGTCGAAAGGACCCCTCCTTCTTGGGGACCACGAAATAAATCGAGTACCGACCGAGCACCGGAACCACCACCTTGAGCTGCAACAATCGCAGAAGCGTGTCCCGCACCGCATTCCTCTTTGCTTGAGACCCACACGGAGACCTCACGAAGCAGTTTGGCAGAGGCTAAGCAAACTCCAACGCATAACCTTCGCGTATGATCTCTAGGACCCAACGGTCCGTGGTTATGGAGTTCCAGACGGAGAGGAACCCTTGCAACCGGCCGCCCACCGGCACCTCCACCTGGACCTGCCGCACTTCATTGCGGCTTCTTGGAGGTATTCTGTTGAGGGGGCAAGTATCCTCTACCAAACCCCCTTGCTCCACGAAAGGGCTGATCTCTCGAACCAAATCGACCTCGCTGATAAGGTGCAAAGCGAGGTCCTCGAAACCTGCGAGCATCTCTGGTTTGACCCCGGAGCTGAGATCCGGGCCTCGGCGTCTTAGGACGATCCTCTGGCAGCCGCCCGCCTTTGGAATCTCCTAGATCTTTCACAATTTTTTCTAGAGCCTCCCCAAAAAGTAGCTTACCTTTATAGGGCAGTTTACTGAGCCAAGTCTTAGAAGATGCATCCGCTGCTCAATTCCTCAGCCAGAGAAATCTATGGGCGGCTACCACTGATGCCATGGATTTCGCGGAAATCCTAACCAAATCGTAGAAGGCGTCCGCCAGGTAAGCCGCCGCAGACTCTAGCTTCGCTCCCTCGGTCCCTAAGGACCCTTCCTTGTCCCCTCCAGACTCCCCCTGGAGCCAGCGGATGGAAGCTCGTGACACATACGCTCCGCAAACTGACGCTTGCAGCGCAAGTGCACATGAATCAAAAACTTGTTTCAAAATGGTCTCTAACCTCCTATCCTGAAGATCCTTAAGAGCTGCGCCACCTTCCACCGGAATGGTCATCTTCTTCGTTACCGCGGAGACTAAGGCATCCACTTTAGGCATGCGTAACAATTCGTTCTCCTCTTGCGGTACCGGGTAGAGACGTCCCATAGCCCGACTACCGCGCAAGGACGCCTCCGGGCATTCCCACTCAGACTCAATCATTTGCTTGATCGTTCTATGGACCGGAAAACACCGATGCTCCACTTTAAATCCCTGTAACAAGGGATCCTCTAACGGCTCTTGTGGGACCGTGGGCATGACAATATTAAGCGCTGCCAACGACTGCACAATCAGAGCTCCCAGCTCCTCCTTGCGAAATACCCGAAAAACATTAGGGTCATCGCCCGGTGCGATCTCCCCCTCTTCCAGTTCCCCTGACCAGGAATCTACATCTGCCTCAGATATGAACTCTCCTTCCTCTCCCAAAGGAGGGTAGAGAGCGAGGGCCCCAAGAAATCAGCCCCATTACCTGGGAGTCTATCCACTTTAGAGGTACCCTCACCTGGATCTTATCCCTGGACTACCATCTGCGGCCCTGCCAAGATGGGAGGGGGAACCGAGGGCTGTGATAAAGCTGTGCTGCCAGCTTGCTCTACTTTCAAAAGGTATGCTCTATGAAGCGGCAAAATGAAATCCGGGGAAAACAACGACTCCACATTGTGAGACACTTTTTCAGGGAGCCCTTTATTCCCCTCCTCAGCAGAGGAGGGCTTTTTGGACTTCGCTTTCCGTTTTTCCGGCTTTCCCTGAGGCACGGAAGAAGGACTCCCTGGAGACAAAATTGCCGCCGTTCTCGCCATTATCTGCTTGCCTTTAGAGGCCTCCCCGACATCGCCTGACGGCGAAACAGTGTCCATTAAGCTCCCAAACACTCTCTCCAACTGACAACTGCCGTGAAAACACGATCTACAGACCCCCGGTCCGGCCAGCCCTCGGCGGTTCCCACACTGCAGACAACTCGCCGAAACTGTGAACATGCGCTCCCGCTGTAACGGGCAGCGATGGCTGAAGGAAGCAGAGCCTGACAGAAGCCCCCTAGTGCCCCGCAACACTCACCAGGCCTACAGAGCCTATAAGCAGCCCAAACTCACCAGACTGGCCGCACTCCCACTTCCCGCTGCTAGCGGGACATGGAGGAACAGTAATAAATGGCAGAGGCAGGAAAATCTGGGGCTCCCAGCGTCTCCCTTGCTAGCTGTGCCGCGATGGTACTTTGGCGGTGAGCAGGCTCTGCCCCCAATCGCAAATACCGTTGCCAGCAAGCTTTTCCCCTTTTGTTTATACACGTTGAGAAATTTAAAGTAGCCAACTGGTATGGAAAGGATGCTCTGCTAGAACACCTAAACCCCCAGTCCTGGCTAAAAGCAAGCTCCTAACTGCTGATTTCTCTTAGCCTCTCCGGGAGCCTAACAGGCTACACATCCTATTCAGCTGCTGAGGACTGAAAGACTGAGTAGCTGACATCAGGGGGAGCTAGATAGTCTGACAGGAGAAACTTTTCAGTTTTCAGTCCTCAGCTGCTGAATGGGATTGACAACCCTTCTGTTCCTGGACTGGCCCGGAGAGACGAAGAGGAATGAACTTTTTGGCCATCATGGGAAATGCTTTGTATAGTGCAAACCCAACACTTCCCATCACCCCAAGAACACCATTCCCACAGTGAAACATAGTGGTGGCAGCATCATGTGGTGGGGATGATTTTCATTGGCAGAGACAGGAAAACTGGTCAGGATTGAAGAAAAATGGGTGGCACTAAATACAGGGCAATTCTTGAGGAAAACCGGTTTCAGTCTGACAGAGATTTGAGACTGGGATGAAGATTCACCTTCTAGCAGGACAATGACCCTACACATATCGCTAAAGCTGGTTGAAAGGGAAACATTTAAATAGCTTGGAATGGCCTAGTCAAGGAACAGACCTCAATCCAATTGAGAATCTGTGGCATTACTTGAAGATTGCTATACACCAATACAACACATTTAACTTGAAGGAGTTGGAGCAGTTTTGCCTTGAGGAATAGGTGAAAATCCCAGTGGCTAGATATACTATGCTGGAAATGAAAGACAAAGAAGACATGGTGTTGCATTTATAATAAAGAAGAAACTTGCAAGAACTGTAATGAAATACAATGCAGTCTATGAAGAATGCTTATCAACACACTATAATTCAAGTATATGCCCCAACAACAGCTGCAGAAGAGGATGAAATTAATGAGTTCTATGAACAAGTTCAAGCTGAAATTGACAGAACATGCAAACAGGATATCCTGATAATCATAGGTGACTGGAACGCAAAGGTTGGCAGCAAAGAAGAAAGCAAATTGGTTGGAAAATATAGACTTGGCAACAGAAATGACGCTGGAGAAAGACTGATAGAATTCTGCAAGACCAACGATCTATTCATCTCAAACACCTTCTTCCAGCAACACAAGCGACGACTGTACACATGGACTTCACCCAATGGATTGTACAAAAATCAAATTGACTACATCTGTGGAAGTCAACGATGGAAAAGTTCTATAGCATCAACAAAGACAAAACCTGGAGCTGATTGTGGTACAGATCATCAACTACTATTATGCAAACTCAAGCTAAAGTTGAAAAAGAGCAAACCACTCATGAATGCAGCAAAATATGACCCTGAGAATATACCACTGGAATTTAAAGACTACCTACAAAATCGATTTGCTGCTTTAGATACAAATGACAGAGCTCCAGAAGAGTTATGGAATGACATCAAGAGGGTTGCGTTGGAGGAAAGCAAGAAGTCTCTACAAAAGGTGAAAAGCAAAAACGGCCAAAATGGATGACGGAAGAAACTGAAAATTGCCCAGAAACGCAGAAAAGCTAAAGCCAAAAGAGAAAGAAAGACAATCACAGAACTCAGAGATTTCCAACATGCAGCAAGACAGAACAAGGAAAAGTACTACAATTATACATGCAAGGAAATAGAAGCAGAAACTATTAGAGGAAGAACAAGATCGGCTTTCCTAAAGCTATGAGCGTTAAAGAAAAAATTCCAGCCTCGAATTGGAATGTTACAAGATGCTCAAGGTTCTATGCTGAATGATGCTGAGAGGTTCAAGAAAAGATGGAAAGAATATACAGAGCTTTTATATGATAAAGATCAAGTGCACCAACAACCGTTTCAACCTGTACCTTATGATCCGGAACCATTGGTGATGAAAGAAGAAGTTGAAGCAGCATTGAAAGACTTATCAAAGAACAAAGCACCAGGCATTGATGGCATTCCCATAGAAGTATTACAGCAATCTGATGCAGCTGTTACCATACTTACAAAAATCTGCCAAGAAATTTGGAGGACAACATCATGGCCAATTGACTGGAAAAGATCTTTATTTATACCAATACTAAAGAAATGTGATCCAACTGACTGTGGAAATTATCGCACAATCGCTCTGATCCCACATGCCAGCAAGATTCTATTGAAGATTATTCAACAGAGACTACAACCATACCTGGAACAAGAACCACCTGAAGTGCAAGCAGGGTTCAGGAAAGGGTGAGGAACGAGAGACATCATTGCGTATGTAAGATGGATTCTTGAATAGACTAAAGAATACCAAAAGGATATCTATTTGTGCTTTATCGACTATAGCAAGGCTTTTGACTGTGTAAACCATGAGAAACTCTGGTCCACATTAAGAAGCATGGGTATACCAGAACACCTGATCGTTCTCTTGCACAATCTGTACATTGATCAAGAAGCAACAGTTCGAATGGAACAAGGAGAAACAGAATGGTTTAAAATAAGTAAAAGTGTAAGACAAGGCTGCATACTTTCCCCCTACCTGTTTAATTTATATGCAGAACAAATCATCAGAGAAGCAGGATTGTATGAAGACAACAGAGGTGTGAAGATTGGTGGAAGACTCATCAACGACCTTTGCTATGTTGATGATACCACATTACTGGCTGAAAGTGAAGATGATCTGAAACATTTGCTTCTCACAATCAAAGAACATAGGGGATGTTTACTAAACCGTCTTAATGTCACCGGCGCTAGTTGCAGCGATAATGTGAAGAATGCCATATAAGGAGTGGGCATTCCGGTCTTAAGGTAGCAATTATGGGTTATCGCGTGATAAAGTGTGCTGTGTCCGTTATCGCGTGATAAAGTGCGCCGTGTCCGTTATCGCGCGATAGAGGGAGCCGCGCACGTTACCCCACGTTAACTTTGTGTGCTGACCTGCAATCACAGCAATAGAGGTGTAGCACACTGGTTAATACAATGACTCCTGAAACAGGGGTCATGAGGTCAATCCCCCAGTGGGCTTAATGAATAAGGGTGACCAAGGCAATTCCTTTTCCTGCTTGTAACAGTCCAACAATCTGTGCTGACAGCTAAAAATACCCGCACCCCAGTGCCATAAACTAATGCACCTTTTAGGGCGCCCCAGAAGGCACATCCTAAACCACCACGTCAGCCAAGGTGGGTTATAATGTGCCCCAGAAGGCGTGTTGAAAGATTGTCAACCCCCAAAGCACCATATTAGGCGCCCCATAAGCTGGCTGAATCTAAGGTGTGGCTAAAGATGCCCCAAGGATGTATAGGGCACTCAAGAAATGTTGACCAAGGGCAGTAAGTTTCCCCAAGTTGAAAAGCAAGAAAGGTGTGGGCCAAACACAGATGTAACCCAACACTGCACAGAGCACCCAGGAAAGACAATGCACAAGTGATGGAAGGAAGTAGATCTGAGCTGATGGATCAGACAAATCTGCATTCAGCCCATGTGTCAGTTTGAAAAATGGACAAACATACCGGAGCCAGCTGTAGTGATGCACAGGGTGATGGTAATGTACCACGCAACAATGACAGTGTGTGGCAGAGGATGGGAAGACGTGTCCAGCAGAGGAGGTAGAGGTGGCAGGATACGTGCAATGACAGGAGGACAGAGGAGTAGCAGTGCCATGCACAGCACACACAGGAGAGGCAACCAGGAAGAGCTGCAATGCAGAAACGTGTACCAGTGCAGGACATGGGGTAGGAACTTGCACATCAGGGCAGGACGGCACCCAGCTGCCAGACACACATAGAAGGACAGAAGGATGGCTGGCAACTGTGATAAGGGTACAATGTGCTAACAGCACAGATCTGCACAGATATGACTGTTACAGGAATGAAAAGTAGCTGTGCAGGACAGGCATACAAATGAAAGAGAACAGAGAGGAATCAAACCTATGACCATTAGCACAAATGCCAGTGCACAAACTGGTAGGCTACACCACCAACATGAGGTCAGTAGCAAAGGCTGCATACAAGAATACTGCAGGGCATCACACAAGAAACCTGCTGGCTGCCAGGATAGGCAAACCTCCAGCAGTAACCATGATGGAATGCATATGCAGATCTGGTGTGTACAGCTCAAATCACAGTCTGTAATTAGGGCCAGAACCACATATAACTACATGCACACACACAATGAAATGTTATGCAGTGGATACAGCATGCAAAAGAGGAAAGAACCTAAACCCAAAGGGCGGCAGGAAAGAACCTAAACCCAGGGAGCAGGGCAAAATATGGAACAGAACAGAAGCGGAGCATGTGAGAATTGACCTGCAAACAGGTGTGCCACAGACCAGCTAAACCACAGCAATGCCAATCCCCCAAACAGACTGCCTATGTGAACACTACAAAGAAAGGGACATATGTAACAGCTAATATGTGATGGATAGGCAGCAGAGAGGGCACACTTTGGTGTACAGTGAAGAGGTGGAAGGGTGTGTGGATAGGTGATGAACCTTGTAGTTAGCTCATGGTCAGGTTAGCATAACACAAAAAAAACCCCACGTGGGAATCAAACCTGCAGCTTATGGTGCTACAACACATGTCCATAACCACTATCCCAAACAACCACACCAAGCACAATGCAGATATTACCTCAAAGGAAATGTGTGTATGGGAACCTGTAACACCCAGTGATGTGGCAGTCGGCCGGCAGATAGACAGCTGGCACCATACAAGGATGTGAGCACAGGTGGGCCATGTACATGACCAGGAAATCACTAAATACGTGTATCAGTGTGTTCAAGCAGCAGCAGAGACAAATGTATGTCCAACACATATTTTTAGTTTGGTTAATCATCACAGATAGTGTAGATACCGCCTATCATAATATCAAGGTGATTGGATCCCAGGTGAAAATCTGAAAACACATTTTGCAGGGCAGCAACCCACATGTTACAGAAAAGTCACTGGCCCGTCCACAGATGATGGGCAGGAGAGATAATGTGCATCAGGTGCATGGTGTGCAGTATGCATTAGACCCCCACCCCCACATGCTGCTGCATACCCCAAATGTGTTAGTTACATATGTGTGCATGTAGACAGCAGGCGGTGCATGATGAGGGCCCAACACACATCAATCATGATCTGTTCCTTAAAACATATCTGTCTGCCAACACATGAGGCACACAAATGAAACAGTATATGTTATTAAAAGTAAGAAACTGTAAACACACATATCAATATATATGTTATAGCTGTCACATAATGCCTGATATAGGAATCAAAGCTGCAACAATGTAACCCTAAACAATCGTCAAATGCACAATGAGGATATGCTAACAGGTAGCAGAGGCACATGAACACAGAGAATTCAAATGAAACCATCCGCAGAAACATGCAGAGATAACACTATGCAGAAGGTCCCCCTGCACTGGTTGGTGTGGATACAGTGTCTGTACACATATATCACGGTACATGGAATGCACAAATGAAGGAAGAAAATGGACACTCACACTGCCACACTCCAAATATAACGGGGCAATGTGAGTGTCGTTACCTCAGGGGATAAATAGGACTGTACAGACATGCAATGCTAGGTTTGCATATCAATACAGAGCGTCACATCTGTACAGTAAACAGACATAATAACCTGTATATAGAGATGAAAAGAAAGGTCAAATATGCTACAGTAACCCACACAGAAGCCATATTGCAACATGCTGTGTTGCACCAACAAAGTCAGTCACATGCACATGCATCATGTACATTGAAACATGATACAGTGATGCCACACATGCACTGTAACAACCTTGGTGATTGCAAACAGCAATCCAAGATGCTGGTGTGCAGTAAAATGGTGTCGTGGCAAATACTGTGTAATGTCCAAATGGAGGCTAGGTGGACATGGACAAGAGGACCTCTCCATTGCTCCCCCTGTGCCACACGCATGGCTGTATGCTCGTGTTGAAACAAACAGATGAGCGTATCCTGCGTTCCATGTCACACACATGGGAAAAACACAACACAATGGGTATTTGTCATCTCTGACATGCACATGGTATACCCCTGCTATCCGTCCACACACATGTCTGTCTTTGACGTGTGTCCCGAGTTGTGTGTGTGTGTCATCTATGTGTGTGTGAGCTGCCGCGGGGGGGGGGGGGTGACGCCAGGTCCTCTGTGCTGCGGTGCTGTGTGTTGGTGGCACACTGACATTTGACGTATAACGCCATTTGGCATTGTGTGTTTCGGTTGGCTCGGTACGACACACATGTATGCTTCCTGTTTATCAACAGTGTGGTGTTGTCTATGCCATCCTGCCTGCCACGGTGGGGTGACTGTTCGTGTCGCATCATCTGTTTGTGGGGAATAGCATGACTGTCATATGCTTGCACATGTGTGCATCTCTGCCCTTGTCCAGGGTGCATTGCATGTGTGTCTCAAATTGTCCTGCCTCAAATTGTCTGAACAGTGCCGAGTGACGCAGGATATAGGAGTCATGGGTGGACCCTGCAAACCACGGGACCACATTCAGAATATGCATATACCTGAATCACATACAACCTGAACATTCAGGGAGTGGTAGTGTTTGTGGTTGCGGAACACTGCCTCCCTGTCTCTGGGCGGGACCAGGGCAACATGTGTGCAATCAATAGCTCCCATCACGTGTGGTAACCCGGCAAATGCCTCAAAGGCCTGGTGCAGGGTCCCCCACTGTTGCCTAGTGTTGGGAAATGCAATGTAATTCCCAACCCGGCTGATCATGGCACGCAGTGCTTGGTGGAGACAGCGTGAGAAGGTGGGGCGGCTCATGCCACCCACTGTGGCCACAGATGACTGGAAACAGCCAGAGGCAAAGAAATGTAGGGCACCAAGGAGCTTGACCAAACCCGGTATGGCATGTGACCGACCAGTCAGGGGCTTGAGGTCAGGTCTCAGATCCTCATAGAGCTCCCTAATAGCCCCTGTGCTCAGGCGGTAGAGCAGTGGTTCTCGACCTTTTTTGTACCGTGACCCCTTTTACCGTTGGTCAACTTGTGGTGACCCCCAATGATAAAATCAGATGCATCTCTCTTCCTTTACCGTTAACGCATTGTCGCTGTAATCATTTGTTGAATTATTAATATATTATAGGCCTTTGCAATATGTTTTTATTTATAAAATACTTATTTAAACCACAATAATTAATCACAACAAGTAACAATATTTGATTTCAAAATTATGATGATTTTGCAGTCAAATCACTAATATGAAATAAAATTATTTTTTCTACCTTTGTTGTCTGACCAATTTATTCTCTGATCATGCTGGTCCCGATCTGAGGCTTCTGCTTTCCTGTCTTCTCTTAGCTCTCTTTCTGTGGTCTATGGTCCATCTGCCATTTCTTATCTCTTTCGTTTTCTTCACTTCTTTCCATCAGCCTATTTCCAGTCCCAGTAACCCTCCCCAGTATCAGCCCCTTTCCAGTCCTCACTCCCAGTACCTTCCAATGTCAACTTGCATTCCCATGACTGCCACTGGTGTCCATTCCCTTCCAGTCCCCTCCTTCCCCACTGACCAGTCCCTTCTAGTACAAATACCATGGCAGCCCCTCTCACATCCACTCCCTTCCAGTTCCATTCTCCCATCCCCTTATATCAGCCCACTTGTAGCCTTAGCCCCCAGTTTTCTTCCAGGGCCAGCAGCTCTATCCTCCCCTCCCCACAATCAGCACATTCCCAGTCAAAGCCCCCCAATCAGCTCACTTCTAGTGCTAATCCTCCCTCAACCCCATTACCAGTACTAGCCTCCCCTAATCAGCCCAATACCAGTCCTACCCCCCATCAGCTCATTACCAGTCCTAGCCTCCACTAATCAGCTCATTTCCAGTCATAGCCCCCCCCGCCCATTCAGCTCATTTCCAATGCTAGCCTCCCATCAGTCCATTACCAGTCCTACCCCACCCAATCAGCCCATTACCAGTCCTAGCCTCCCCTAATCAGCTCATTTCCAGTGCTAGTCCCCCCCTCAACCCCATTACCAGTGCTAGGCTCCCCTAATCAGCCCATTTTATTTATTTTATTTATTTATTTAACAATCATTTATATCCCGCATCTTCCGGAGTTCAGGTGCGGTTCACAATTGAACAACAGTCAACAAAGCAAGAGCTTGTTTTTACATGGAACAATTTTTGACAATAAACAGTGTAATGCTTAAATACATAACAGAACAATATAATGGTTGGATACATTATGGAACAAGAACAAATACATTATAGATACCTTATGGAACAAGAACAAAGGTTAATAACTATTTACAATTTCAGAGTTGTAAGCTCTATTGGATTGAGTCGTTGATATTTACAAGTAAATGTAGTATCTGTTGAGTTATGAGGTTTAGCTTTATTCGTTTGAGCGTGTTTTAGCCTTTTTCTGGGATGATCAGTGGATTAGCTATAGTATTGTAATGCAAGGTGAAGAGATAGGTTTTCAGTTTTTTACGGAGTTCTATAATTTCTGTTGATGAGCGTAGGTCCTCCGGGATGGAGTTCCAAATGATGGGGGCCGCATGTGAGAATGCTCTGTTATTAGTTTGTTTGTTTGCTTTTATAAAGTCATTTGGTGTCTTTAATTTATTTGAGTGTCCTTTTCTGTGGGAGACTTTTTGTGTTTCCTTACATATAAGTTTGCTTAATGGGATTGGCGCCATGCCATTTTGGGTTTTAAATGTGGTTATTACAGTCTTATATATTATCCTGCTTTGTATTGGCAGCCAATGCAGGGATGCTAATATTGGGGTAATATGCTGGAGTGAATTTACATTCATTACAATTCTGGCTGCTGCGTTCTGTGCTAGTTGTATTCTTTTGATGTTTTGTTTCGTTATGCCTAAGAGAATTAGATTGGAAAAGTCAAAATGCGGGGTTATGGTTGCCTGTATTATATTAATGAAATCTTGAAAATATACCAGTGGACGTAATTGCTTGAGTATTTTAAGTTTGAAGTAGACTTTCTTTATCGTGTTTCTTATGTGGGTATTCATCGTAAGGTGTGTATCTAGTATGACACCTAAGTATCTTATTTCATTTTTTATTGTGAATTTCATGGTTTTGTATTGTTTATGTGGGTTGGCGGAACGTATGATTGATTTTTTGTTACAATTAATACTTCTGTTTTTGAGTGGTTTATATGGAGGTTTTGTTCTTTTAGCCAGGATGTGACTTCACTAAGGCAGTCTGTTAGAAGTTTTATCGGTACATCAGGGATGGAGAATGGAATGTATAACATGATATCATCAGCGTATAGATGATATAGTACACCGAATTTTTTGAATATGTCGCAGACTGGTTTTATATATATATTAAATAGGAGGGCTGATAACGCCGAGCCTTGTGGGAGTCCAATTTCTTGTTTATATGTGGTGGAAGTCTGATTAGCTATTCTTACATTTTGTGTTCTATTATGTAAATATGAGGTAAACCATTTGTGTACTGTTGTATTTATTCCTATTTGCTTTAGGTTATTAAGCATTATGGTGTGGTGGACACTATCGAATGCGGCGGAAATGTCAATAAATAGGAGAATGAATGCATTTTTGTGGTTATCAATCCCTTTGATGAGAGTATCGATTAGGACTGTTAAAAGTGATTCAACTCCGTGTTGAGGTCTGAAACCGTATTGGTGTTTCATCAAGTGGGTAGGAAGAGTCTAGGTATTCTTGTGTCTGTATCTGTACCACTTTTTCTATTATTTTAGCAAGGAACGGGATGCTTGAAATGGGTCGATATGATTTTGGTGAGGTTTTGTCTAAAGTACCATTTTTGAGAATTGGGCGGATTTGTGCGTGTTTGAGGTTAGGTGGGATGTAGCCTTGGAGTAATGAGAGGTTGACTATGGGGAGAATGAATGAGATTAGTGTTGGAAGTGTACTTTTTATCCAAGTTACAGGGCATGGATCGAGGAAGGAAGTGGTTGTATTGAGGTTAGTAATAATGTTCTTTAATGGTTCTTTCCAGTCCTAACCTCACCAATCAGCTCATTTCCAATGCTAGACCCCCATCAGTCCATTACCAGTCCTACCCCCCTTGATAAGTCCATTCCCAGTCCTAGCCTTCCCTAATCAACCCATTACCAGTCCTAGCCCCCCCCCATCTGCCCATTACCAGTGCTAGTTCCCCCATCAGCCCATTATAATCCTAACCCGCACTGTCTCTCGCTTCTGTCCAGCATTTATCCCGTCTGTCCAGTATGTCCCCCGGTCTCGCCCCGGTGTCCATGCCAGCCCCCGCCCTCCCCCCCATATCAGCCCCCATCCTTCCATCTGTCCATGTCAGCCCCCCTCCCTCCATCCATCCATCCATATCAGCCCACTCCCTCCCTCCATGTCAGCCCCCATCCTTCCATCTGTTCATGTCAGCCCCTCCCTCCATCCATCCATGTCAGCCCCCATCCTTCCATCTGTCCATGTCAGCCCCCCTCCCTCCATCCATCCATATCAGCCCCCTCCCTCCCTCCCTCCATGTCAGCCCCCCCCCTCCCTCCATCCATCCATCCATATCAGCCCCCTCCCTCCCTCCATGTCAGCACCCATCCTTCCAGCTGTCCATGTCAGCCCCTCCCTCCATCCATCCATATCAGCCCCCCCCTCCCTCCCTCCCTCCCTCCATGTCAGCTCCCATCCTTCCATCTGTCCATGTCAGCCCCCTCCCTCCATCCATCCATCCATCAGCCCCTGCCTCATCCCTCCATGTCAGCCTCATCCTTCCATCTGTCAGTGTCAGCCCCCCTCCCTCCATCCATCCATCCATATCAGCCCCCTCCCTCCCTCCATGTCAGCACCATCCTTCCAGCTGTCCATTTAAGCCCCTCTCCCTCCCTCCATGTCAGCCCCCTTCCTTCCTTCTGTCCAGGTCAGCCCCCCTCCCTCCCTCCATCCCTCCATAGCAGCCCCCTCCCTCCCTCCATGTCAGCCCCCATCCTTCCATCTGTTCATGTCAGCCCCCCTCCCTCCCTCCATGTCAGCCCCCATCCTTCCATCTGTCCATGTCAGCCCTCCTCCCTTCATGTCAGCCCCCTCCCTCCCTCCCTCCATGTCAGCCCCCATCCTTCCATCTGTCCATGTCAGCCCCCCTCCTTCCCTCCATGTCAGCCCCCATCCCTCCATATCAGCCCCCATCCTTCCATCTGTCCATGTCAGCCCCCCTCCCTCCCTCCCTCCCTCCCTCCATCCATATCAGCCCCCTTCCTCCCTACCTCCATGTCAGCCCCCATCCTTCCATCTGTTCATGTCAGCCCCCCTCCCTCTCTCCATCCATCCATTTCTATCAGCCCCCTCCCTACCTCCATGTCAGCCCCCATCCTTCCATCTGTCCATGTCAGCCCCCTCCCTCCCTCCCTCCTCCATGTCAGCCCCCTCCCGCCCTCCCTCCCTCCAGGTCAGCCCCCATCCTTCCCTCTGTCCCTGTCAGCCCCCTCCTTCCCTCCATGTCAGCCCCCATCCTTCCATCTGTCCATGTCAGCCCCCTCCTTCCCTCCATGTCAGCCCCCATCCTCCATATCAGCCCCCTTCCTCCCTCCCTCCCTGTCAGCACCCATCCTTCCATCTGTACATATCAGCTCCCTACCTCCATGTCAGCCCCCATCCTTCCATCTGTCCATGTCAGCCCCCCTCTGTCGATTGTCAGCCATGTTGCAGATTCCCTGCCCCCTCATCCCCTCTCCCCATGTCTGCCTCCCTTCTAATGCAGCCGCGGCTCCCTGCCTCTTAGGGAACCGCGGCTGTACCTGTAAAATCGTTGCGGAGCCCTTCCTGTCTTGACGGGCTCCGTGCCAGCATTGTTCCGCCTCCAAAGGAAGTGGTAAACAACTTCCTTTGGAGGCAGGACAATGCTGCACGGAGCCCGTCAAGACAGGAAGGGCTCTGCAAACAATTTTACAGGTATAGCCGCGGTTCCCTAAGAGGCAGGGAGCCGCGGCTGCAGAAGAAGGTGGTGAGTTTGCCGGAGTTTGCCGCTGCCGAGAAGCGGACTCGGCAGCGGCAGCAACTTGTGCGCGTCTTAATTTTTTTTTTTAACTTGGTGGAGGCTAAGCGACCCCCGCTAAATTCTGTGGCGACCCCCGTGGGGGTCGCGACCCACAGGTTGAGAACCACTGCGGTAGAGGGAGATGACCTGGTCCTCACGCATGCCCTGGAGCTGGGCCCTGAGCCTGTAGAGGAGAGGCTGGTGGGCTTGCAACTTGGCATGCCTCCTGCGCCATGCCAGCACAGCCCCTGCCTGGCCTGCCCCCACAGCTGCAGGTCAGTGTTGGAGCAGGCCTGCACCCTCGCCCCATGACCCAGCCCCATGGACACCATCTCCCTCGTCAGGCAACCGCAAGCCATCCACATCCCCCAGTCTAACTGAAGCAACCACAAAGGCTGCCATAGCGGACACTATTAAACCAAACCCCCTCATCACCCCACCTGACGCTAGCCCTACCACTCACCTCCACCCCCAAACACTGACCCAGCCACACAGCACACCCACCACCCACCAACCATACCATCCACCAACCGTGTCACCTACCTCACCCACCACCCATCGTGTCACCTACCTCCCCCAGCACACACCAACCCAGCCACACACCTCCCCCAGCACTCACCAGGGCTGCCGCTCACCTCCCCCAGCACTCACCAGGGCTGCCGCTCGCCTCTCCCACCACTCACCACCCTTGCCACTCACCTCCCCCACCACACACCAACTCAGCTACCTACCTACCTCCCTCACCGCTCACCAACCCTGCCACACTCCACGCCTAACCTGCCTCTGACCCTCCTTTCGCTACAACACCAATAATGCACACCTCCAACCTCGCTCACCAGCAGTAACCCCTCAGCGTGTACCATGTGTGCGCGTTGATTTATGGACCTTCGGATGTCTGCGCATGTGTGCGCATGTGTGCGCACGTTGCACATGCGCACAAGCGATGTGTAGGGTGCGTACATGGAGCCATGCGCTGCACATGCACAAGACATGTATGTGTCTGCACATGTGCAGCGCACGGCTCCGCAGCCATCCCATAGGTGCCAGAGGTTAGCGGAGCCGTGCGCCGCACATGCACAAGACGTGTACATGTCTGCGCATTTGCGGCGCATGGCTCCGCGGCCATCCCACAGGCGCCAGGGGTTAGCGGAACCGTGCGCTGCACATGCACATGCAGACTATGTATTTGCATTGTGGAGGCATATGCAGCTGCGGCGTTAGCCCCTCACCATACCATTCGGTATGGCTTGCGTGTAGCCTGGCGCAGCACATGCGCAGACACGTACATGTCTTGCGCATGTGCAGCGCACAGCTCCACATACGCACCCTATGCATCACCAGTGCACATGCGCAACGCGCGCGCACACGCGCAGATGTCCGAAGGTCCATAAATCAACGTGCACACATGGTACACGCTGAGGGGTTAGTGCTGGCGAGTGAGGTTGGAGGTGTGCGTTATTAGTGTTGAAGCGAAAGGAGGGTCAGAGGCAGGTTAGGCGTGGAGTGTGGCAGGGTTGGTGAGTGGTGAGAGAGGGAGGTAGCTGGGTTGGTGTGTGGTGGTGGAGGTGAGTGGCAAGGGTGGTCGGCGGTTGTGGTGGTGGTGAGTGGCTGGGTTGTTGCGTGGCAGAGGTAACAGCAGGCAGGGCTGATGAGTGGCTAAGGTGATGAAGGCTGGTGAAGGGGGAGGGGCAAGGCCACACAAGGTAAGACAGGTCCGGGATGCAGAGGGAGGACAGGGAGAGCAGGGACATGCTGCGGCAGGACACGATAGGTGGGGTGTCCGGAGAAACAGCAGGGCCGCAGTCCCCAGAGACAGGAGGGTTGGAACACCCTATGTCTGAGGTTGCCGGCCCATCGGGTATGGCTGGCACCACCCAAGAGCAGCCTGAGGAGCATACCACAGGCAAGCATAGGCAGACGCCTGTGCCGGATGGGGAGAGGAAGAGGGCGATACGGTTTAGCCAGCAGGAAAACCACAACCTGCTTGCAAGTGTCCTTGAACACTATAAGGAGCTGTATGGACGCATGAGCTCATGCACAACAGTTAGTGTACGGACCCAGGTGTGGATGGAGGTGCAGGGGGCCGTGGCACAGGCTGGGGGGCCACCAAGGGACCTTGACAGCCTCCATAAGAGGTTTAATGATATCAGAAGGGGGGTCCATGCACACATGACTGCAGAACGCCGACATGCTAGCGACACTGGGGGGGCAGTCCCTTCATCCCTAGCCTCACGCCCCTGGAGCAGCAGCTGGCTGAGCGCCTAGGTCCCATCTATATCCATGGCCTCTCACCGGCGCTGGACATGGCTGATCCCCAAGCAGGTATGTACGGGACATGTAGCACACATACAGCTATCTACCACACACACACTGGGCATGCCACGGGGGTAGCGGGCCCATGTCCTAGGAGCAGGTGTGTCCGACCTAGGGAAACATATACCTGAGTCCACATTCCCCGTTAGTGTTTACACATGGACATTATAGGGGATAGAGTCAAACCTCATTCCCAAAACCTTTCACACATCTGTCTGACAGAATGAGCTCCATAGATATGGGGTAGGGAGCATAACCGGGCTCAATAAACGACCGAACAGACAAAATGAATCAACCAACCAAAAGGTGAAACGGGGATGGAATCCAATCATTATACCGAGAAAAAAAAAATATGGTCAAAAGGGGGGCGCACTCACCGAGCGGGTGCAATAAAAAGTATGAAAAGTAAGGGGAATGGGAGATGGATGAAGACATTAACAGAACTCATGTGTGCGGGGTTAATACTCAACTAAATCAACGTGGAGTCATACACCTCCCTCCTGATCGTCACTCCCTCACGATATCGTCCATCACGGACAATCATAAACACACAAAAAAAACCATGTCAACACTACAACTACCCATCCAACACTGACCTATACTCCCATAATCACCACCTAATCACTTTCCAATATATCCCATTCCTTGCTTCTATTTCATTTTGAGACATATCCAACTTATCCAACTACCCATCTTGAAAAAAATGACCACTATCTCTGAGCACTGCGCAGGTGCTGATATAGGTCGTGGACTATACTGTACAGGATGTCCTGCCATATCTGAAGATGCGGTCATGACATCGCGGAATAGATTGAGGATGATGAACGCGGCAGGCAGAGCTGGTCACTCCACGCTCTGCAGTCCGGACCAAATGTGGGGATCTCCGCGCGACTGTTTCGAAGCCCATGTGGGTGGGAATTTAGAAGATGCTGGGCATTCCCCATCAAATGGGGTACGTCTTCTGTGCATACAATGCGTGGTGGAGGGGGTACAGGGGGTGAAATGAAAGGAGCAAGCCATGAAAGTTCCTAGTCCCCATGGGTGACGCAAGTCAAAGAGACAGAGGAATGCAAGGGCATACAGTACCCACTATGTGTCTACGTTACAATGTGCCTCTACGTCCTGTCTGTGACACTTCCATATCTACATGTGTACCTTGTTCCCCCCCCCCCAGGTAACATCCAAGGCCATCGAGGCTGCTGAAGAGGACAGTGGCGG